>OU452235.1:1505474-2169204 GCA_911728455.2 Marthasterias glacialis | reverse complement strand
CTTGCTGCAGCAAGTCTTGCTGCAGCAAGTCTTGCTGCAGCAAGTCTTGCTGCAGCAAGTCTTGCTGCAGCAAGACTTGCTGCAGCAAGTCTTGCTGCAGCAAGTCTTGCTGCAGCAAGTCTTGCTGCAGCAAGTCTTGCTGCAGCAAGTCTTGCTGCAGCAAGTCTTGCTGCAGCAAGACTTGCTGCAGCAAGTCTTGCTGCAGCAAGTCTTGCTGCAGCAAGTCTTGCTGCAGCAAGTCTTGCTGCAGCAAGTCTTGCTGCAGCAAGTCTTGCTGCAGCAAGACTTGCTGCAGCAAGTCTTGCTGCAGCAAGTCTTGCTGCAGCAAGACTTGCTGCAGCAAGTCTTGCTGCAGCAAGTCTTGCTGCAGCAAGACTTGCTGCAGCAAGTCTTGCTGCAGCAAGTCTTGCTGCAGCAAGTCTTGCTGCAGCAAGTCTTGCTGCAGCAAGTCTTGCTGCAGCAAGTCTTGCTGCAGCAAGTCTTGCTGCAGCAAGTCTTGCTGCAGCAAGACTTGCTGCAGCAAGTCTTGCTGCAGCAAGTCTTGCTGCAGCAAGTCTTGCTGCAGCAAGTCTTGCTGCAGCAAGACTTGCTGCAGCAAGTCTTGCTGCAGCAAGTCTTGCTGCAGCAAGTCTTGCTGCAGCAAGTCTTGCTGCAGCAAGTCTTGCTGCAGCAAGTCTTGCTGCAGCAAGTCTTGCTGCAGCAAGTCTTGCTGCAGCAAGTCTTGCTGCAGCAAGTCTTGCTGCAGCAAGACTTGCTGCAGCAAGTCTTGCTGCAGCAAGTCTTGCTGCAGCAAGACTTGCTGCAGCAAGACTTGCTGCAGCAAGACTTGCTGCAGCAAGTCTTGCTGCAGCAAGTCTTGCTGCAGCAAGTCTTGCTGCAGCAAGTCTTGCTGCAGCAAGTCTTGCTGCAGCAAGTCTTGCTGCAGCAAGTCTTGCTGCAGCAAGTCTTGCTGCAGCAAGTCTTGCTGCAGCAAGTCTTGCTGCAGCAAGTCTTGCTGCAGCAAGACTTGCTGCAGCAAGTCTTGCTGCAGCAAGACTTGCTGCAGCAAGTCTTGCTGCAGCAAGACTTGCTGCACAAGACTTGCTGCAGCAAGACTTGCTGCACAAGTCTTGCTGCAGCAAGTCTTGCTGCAGCAAGTCTTGCTGCAACAAGTCTTGCTGCAACAAGTCTTGCTGCAACAAGACTTGCTGCACAAGTCTTGCTGCAACAAGTCTTGCTGCAACAAGTCTTGCTGCAACAAGTCTTGCTGCACAAGACTTGCTGCAACAAGTCTTGCTGCAACAAGTCTTGCTGCAACAAGTCTTGCTGCAACAAGTCTTGCTGCAACAAGTCTTGCTGCAACAAGTCTTGCTGCAACAAGTCTTGCTGCAACAAGTCTTGCTGCAACAAGTCTTGCTGCAACAAGTCTTGCTGCAACAAGTCTTGCTGCAACAAGTCTTGCTGCAACAAGTCTTGCTGCAACAAGTCTTGCTGCAACAAGTCTTGCTGCAACAAGTCTTGCTGCAACAAGTCTTGCTGCAACAAGTCTTGCTGCAACAAGTCTTGCTGCAACAAGTCTTGCTGCAACAAGTCTTGCTGCAACAAGTCTTGCTGCAACAAGTCTTGCTGCAACAAGTCTTGCTGCAACAAGTCTTGCTGCAACAAGTCTTGCTGCACAAGACTTGCTGCAACAAGTCTTGCTGCACAAGTCTTGCTGCAACAAGTCTTGCTGCAACAAGTCTTGCTGCAACAAGTCTTGCTGCAACAAGTCTTGCTGCAACAAGTCTTGCTGCAACAAGTCTTGCTGCAACAAGTCTTGCTGCAACAAGTCTTGCTGCAACAAGTCTTGCTGCAACAAGTCTTGCTGCAACAAGTCTTGCTGCAACAAGTCTTGCTGCAACAAGTCTTGCTGCAACAAGTCTTGCTGCAACAAGTCTTGCTGCAACAAGTCTTGCTGCAACAAGTCTTGCTGCAACAAGTCTTGCTGCAACAAGTCTTGCTGCAACAAGTCTTGCTGCAACAAGTCTTGCTGCAACAAGTCTTGCTGCAACAAGTCTTGCTGCAACAAGTCTTGCTGCAACAAGTCTTGCTGCAACAAGTCTTGCTGCAACAAGTCTTGCTGCAACAAGTCTTGCTGCAACAAGTCTTGCTGCAACAAGTCTTGCTGCAACAAGTCTTGCTGCAACAAGTCTTGCTGCAACAAGTCTTGCTGCAACAAGTCTTGCTGCAACAAGTCTTGCTGCAACAAGTCTTGCTGCAACAAGTCTTGCTGCAACAAGTCTTGCTGCAACAAGTCTTGCTGCAACAAGTCTTGCTGCAACAAGTCTTGCTGCAACAAGTCTTGCTGCAACAAGTCTTGCTGCAACAAGTCTTGCTGCAACAAGTCTTGCTGCAACAAGTCTTGCTGCAACAAGTCTTGCTGCAACAAGTCTTGCTGCAACAAGTCTTGCTGCAACAAGTCTTGCTGCAACAAGTCTTGCTGCAACAAGTCTTGCTGCAACAAGTCTTGCTGCAACAAGTCTTGCTGCAACAAGTCTTGCTGCAACAAGTCTTGCTGCAACAAGTCTTGCTGCAACAAGTCTTGCTGCAACAAGTCTTGCTGCAACAAGTCTTGCTGCAACAAGTCTTGCTGCAACAAGTCTTGCTGCAACAAGTCTTGCTGCAACAAGTCTTGCTGCAACAAGTCTTGCTGCAACAAGTCTTGCTGCAACAAGTCTTGCTGCAACAAGTCTTGCTGCAACAAGTCTTGCTGCAACAAGTCTTGCTGCAACAAGTCTTGCTGCAACAAGTCTTGCTGCAACAAGTCTTGCTGCAACAAGTCTTGCTGCAACAAGTCTTGCTGCAACAAGTCTTGCTGCAACAAGTCTTGCTGCAACAAGTCTTGCTGCAACAAGTCTTGCTGCAACAAGTCTTGCTGCAACAAGTCTTGCTGCAACAAGTCTTGCTGCAACAAGTCTTGCTGCAACAAGTCTTGCTGCAACAAGTCTTGCTGCAACAAGTCTTGCTGCAACAAGTCTTGCTGCAACAAGTCTTGCTGCAACAAGTCTTGCTGCAACAAGTCTTGCTGCAACAAGTCTTGCTGCAACAAGTCTTGCTGCAACAAGTCTTGCTGCAACAAGTCTTGCTGCAACAATACAATTTGAATGAAAAAGAAAAAACTATATGAAATATTTTTCATACACGAGCTTCTTTTTTAAAAAGCGAAAAGCTACGGTAAAGTCTTGTAAAGTCTTGTAATTTTTTTCTCTCTCTTGTTTCGCCTTGATTGTCCACAATCTCATTCAATAACGCTTTATTGTTAAGTCCTTGTAGATAATTTGACCCTCATTATTGCACCAAATTAGCCAGCTCTTAAATTTGGTATGCTCAGATTCTGGACTAAAAATCCCACTTTTACTCATAATGAAGGGTACAAATAATTTTCAAGATGTACTGGTGTCAACCATAAAGCAGTATATGCGTTATTGTATGTGAAAATGGCGTCTGTGTATTTGTTGCTAATTAAGCACTAATTAGTGAGTCGAATTAGCCAGCTTAAACATTTGGTATGCCAAGTGTACTGGTTTTTAGGATTCAGTACTAAAAATCCTACTTTTATCCTAATGAAGGGTACAAACACTTTTCAAGAGGTACTGGCCTCAACCATATGTGCGTTATTGTATGTGAAAACGGAGTCTAAATATTTGTTGGCAATTAAGCACTAATTAGTGGACCAAATTAGCCAGCTGAAAATTTTTGGTATGCCCAGTGTACTGGTTTTTAAGATTCTGGCCTGAAAGTTCTACTTTTAGTCATAATGAAGGGTACAAAATACTTTTCAAGAGGTACTGGCCTCAACCGTAAAGCCATATGTGCGTTATTGTATGTGAAAATGGCGTCTATGTATTTGCTGCTAATGAAGCATTAATTTTGGGCCAAATTAGCCAGCTCAAAAATTTGGTATGCCCAGTGTACTGGTTTTTAGGATTCTGGACATTTTACGTTTTGGTATTTAAATGGCGTTTACGCATGCCAAAATACATACACGCACATCGTCTCCGTGTTTGTGGCTTATTTTCTGTTATTTACCAACGTTGCTTTCTTTGTTTAATTCTTTGTTAGGACAAAAAGGCATTAAATTGCAATAATATCTTTTTAAAAGTTGTAAGTTGCCGCAAATATTTCAGACTTCGTTAAGATAACATACGGACTCTTGCAGAGATATTTCGTAAAAATTAGCCTTTTCTTCACCTCCCTGTACCGCATGTATTCTATTTCGCGAATACGCGGCTGGCATTTCCGCGAATACGCGGTTGACTATTTTGGGCCCAATAACGGGCTAGTTTCAGTTTGGTAATGATTTTGGGCCTATGACCTAGACACACATACACCCTTACCAAGACGTCACCACCTTGCTGTCTTCATGCATTTTCTGAAAAATACATGATGGGTACCAGTCTGACAATGGCGCCTAGTATGAAACGCCGAATACATGGAATACTGAGTGTTGCATTCGCTGTTTTTAGATAAAATCAAATCCAATATTTGCCAGGTTTTTAGTAAAGATGGGCGTAAGATCATGATCTGTGTGTGTCCTGACCGATCATACTGATCGACGGTCACAAAGAATAGCACAACAAGTAAGTAGGACTTCTTTTGTTGCCTGCACGCAATTTTTTTTCTGTTATTCAGAATTGCCATCCTCGAAAAAAAATCTCAATTTTTTTTTAAAGGATTCCCTTTTCGGAATCGATTCAAAGAAAAAAAAACAAATTCCCCATTGAAAATCATGGCTTATGACAATGGCAATTTCTGACTGCAGAAAAAATAAAACTGCCTGCACACAAATTCACAAAGTTAACACACATCACAGGCAGCGGCTGACAAGACAAGTGAGGTGTGCAGTCATCTCGACTTAAATCCATCTCGACTCAAAACTATCTCGACGCAAAACCAACTCGACTCAAGTCAAGTCGACTCAAATTCATCTCGTCTCAAAACCGACTCGGCGCATCACCAATACCAACGCACTTTACATGCTTTATGATTATTGATGTAATGATGGCGCTGTTCGTTTCAGTTCAAAATGTTTTGTCATCTATGAAGATGTTGTTACAAATTTCAATATAAATTTTGTAATCGTTATTAACATTATTTCAAATGAACAAATCCGAAATGTCGAGGAATTTTTGTGAAATATACGGTTAAATTTACGCTGACCATGGCTGCCAAAAGTACAATTGTATCATTTAAATTTTTGCCTTTAATGTTGTTTTGTCATTCCAGATCCTGTTCCACTTTTTAGAAAAAAATGCTATTGAAATAATTTTATTTTCACCTCAACGTAACTGACGATCGGCTTTCCTATAAACGCCCAATTTTACACCCGCATTCACCCGAGGTATTGAAGTGAATTGAACTGAATAAATGGAATGAATACTGTGGCGGGCATAAACAGTTATCCTGTCTATAATTATTAACTTGATCCTTGTCTCCTTCTTCCTCAAGTTAAAGTCACTAAGCGGACTAAAGGCTGAGGGACGAGATTCGTTTCGGAGGAAGTATACCGCCGATTATAATTAATTGTAAACCTCTCTGTCAGAATACACACAGATCCCTAAAAATAATCACACAGATCGGACACAAGTTTATGTGACCTTGACCTCAATTTATTTATTAATCACCTTCAACTCAAGAAGTTGGGTAAAACAATGTAGCCTATCAGCAGTTTGAAACGAGACTTAAGTTATTCACAATAATTACTGCTAAATCAATATTATGTGAACGGCAACCCGCACTCAGAACAATATGCAACAGTTATACACCAGCCCCCTGGGCCTTGAGCACACAGCTCGGTCCTGGTACAACCACACAACTCGCTCTGCCAATGCAGCCTTCACACAAATCCCGTAGTTGTGTACCCCGCACACAGCGACGGCAACCTTCGGGTCGTAGTTCAACTTAACCCTGTCAACTACACCGCAGTATCGTATCCGGCTAATCGTCTTGTGTTAAAACACGACGATCGCCTGCACGCGCAAAGCCTAATAACACAGCCTAAATTCCAGCAACGAGTGATACGGGCGAACCCTTGCACCACTCCAAAAATGCAACAAATGCTGTCTGAATTCACAAAGAAGACAAACACTTACGTCTCACTCTAACTTTGCTCTCTCAAAATGTTGGAACAAATCCAATAGGACTCTCCAGACTATAATCTATGCTTTCCAGACTCCAGACTGCCCTGCAACCCCAAAACAGCAGCTTTTATCTCGTTTTCTCGCCTGCAATTTGCACGCCCAACAGCGCAAAACATCTTACATAAACTTAAATAACTTCTTAAAGATTATGCTCAAAACAGCCCAACTAAACTATAAATTGCGCACAATTAAAATGCACCTGACCTTTAGTGGCGCGAACTGCCACCTTGCACCCTGCCATTGGTGCAACCAGGTCGCCTGACCAACTACGTCGTTCACGTATCACGTGCGACGTCACATGACAATAACAACTCATGCACTTCCATTACAAAGGCCCGAGCTTGGCCGAGTATGACCCCATACTCTTAGCCATACCAAATAAAAATGAAGTGCATGAAACTTTAACAACTTTAAATACAATATAAAACTTAAGAAAACCCCTTTAAGTTACAAACAACCCTTTTAAGTTAAAGACAACCCCTTTAAGCTAATTACATATGCACCAAAACTCATTAAATATGCGCAGAAATGAACCCTGTAAAATTTCCACCAAAATTCGCTCATTAAGTATGCGCAACAATGCATGCTGTAAAATTTTCACCAAAATTCGCTCATTAAGTATGCGCAACATTTTTTTACATGTCAGGACTTTTAAACTTTATACAGGAAGAAATGGACTTGATTCGCTTTATACAGAAGACAAAATTACGTGATCTTTGGCTGATTACAATGCATAGATTTGTTTCTTATACAAAAATCAAATTTTCTAGAATTACACATAATACACACTGATTTACTGATTTACCTGAGAATTTTCTTATACAATAATCAAATGGACGGTTCATTTATACATTTCAAAGAGTACCACTATAACGTAATAAACTGGTTCTTCCTGCATTTAAGTCGTACACCCCCTTTTTTTTTCTAAACTTATACAAAAGTTATTTACACTACTAAACTACCTAGTGGTAAAACCGATCGTTCCTGGACCCACCGGTCGAACCTCGACAACTGCTTGCCTGTCTCGTCTAAGGGGAACTGCTCACGCCCCATCTCTATCGTTGAAGGGGAAACTGGTCACGCCCCACACTCGGTGAAGGGGAAACTGGTCACGCCCCAAACTCGGTGAAGGGGAAACTGGTCACGCCCCATCATCCCATCAGAGGTTAGGGGGAAACTGGTCACGCCCCCTCCTCTGACCAATACTGAGCAACTTTTTACACACCACTTTTAGGGGGGTTTCCACCCTTCCCCTATAAACCACCTATTTACAACTCCAGGGGGGTGTTTACCCTTCCCTTACAAAACTGGATATTTACACTGCACTGGAACTTAGTGCCACAACTTTCTGGGGAATTTTCATCCTTCCCTAATGGACACAGAATATTTACAATGCTACACAGGCCCTAACGATATCTTAGGGGCAACTTGTGAGTGCGCCTGGGGTTACGCCTAGGTGGCGTCCCTCCTACCACTCCTGATGGATCACTCTCTACTTCATCACTCAGTTCTTCTGCGCCAGAGGCAGGGACCAACTCGTTGCTGGGGGCAACCTCCTCTGGGGAGCTCTCTACCTCCAGAACCTCTTCCTGTGGGGGCGTAACCTCTTCGATGAGGGGGGTTTCTGTCACCCCCTCACTAGATGGACCGTCCCATGGTTCAATCTCCTCCCCAACATATGGCTTCAGCCTATCCACATGGACAACTTTGAGTTTGCCTCCTTTCCTCAATTGGATGCGAACCACCACATCTGACAGTTTCTTAACCACAAGCCAGGGTCCTTCCCACCATAATTGCAGTTTGGGGGACAGATGTTTTTTCTTGGCTGGGTTGAACAACCACACAAATTGTCCCTCTTTCAGCCCATGCTCTGATGCATGTCTATCGTAATTCCTCTTCTGTCTCTTGGCACTTTTGCCGAGACAATCTCTCGCCCTGCCATGTGCAAGTTGCATGTTACCCCTCAACCTCTCGGCCCAGTCTGTAGTGGTGTCTTCCTGCATTTCGGGACACCCTGCCACCAAATCTACTGGGAGATAAACCTCCCGGCCTAACATCATCATATTTGGTGACTCCCCAGTTGACTCTTGAGGGGTACATCGATACGCAAAGGTGGCATAGGGAAGGAACTCGTCCCAGTCCCTCTGCCTCTTCTTTGGATCGATGAGCACCGACACAATGTTTATCAGCGTCTTATTAAACCGTTCGACCATACCATCCGACTTTGGATTGTAGGCGGTCGTTCTGGTTTTTGTTATGCCAAGGATTTGGCACATCTCACTGAACACCTCCGATTCGAAATTCCTGCCCTGATCTGAATGCAGTTCTTGGGGCACACCGAATCGACACACAAATTCATTGACCAATGTGAGGGCAACTGTACCTGCCGTGGAGTCAGGAAGCGGGTATGCCTCCATCCACTTGGTGCAGTAATCGCCTACCACCAGAACCCACAGGTTACCACTGTCCGTCTTGGGCAGTGGCCCGAGCAAGTCTATTGCTACTCGTTCCATCGGAACGCCAACCTGATACTGTTGTAAGGGGGCTACCCTTCTCTTTGCAGCAGACTTCCTCCTTGCACAGAGGTCACACACCCTCAGAAACGACCGGACGTCCGCAGACAATCCTGGCCAAAAATACCTGTACTTCACCTTGGCAAGCGTCTTATTGACCCCCAAGTGGCCACTGAGTTGCCCAGCATGCAACTCACCGAGGATACTCTTCCTGTACTTTTGTGGCAACACTAACAGCCACCTCACCAATTTTCCATCATCAGACTCCCATCTTTTGCATAAAAGCCCTTCCTTGACTTCTAATTGGTCCCACTGGGCCCAATAGGTCTTGGAGGCTACGGAGGAGTGGGACAGTGTCTTCCACTCGGGGCGACCATTGCCATCTTCTTTGCCCTTGATGACCCAACTCATGGTCCCATCTCCAAGCTGTGCCTCCCGCAAAGCCTCCTTTGGAATTATTGGTCTGGCTTCCAGACCCCTCACCATCAACTCCTCACCCTTAGGTTTCACCCCGGGTGTATCGTCAGTTGGTCCTCCTGTGGTCTCTTCTCGGCCGCACTGCTTACACTGTCTCCGTGACAACCCATCAGCGTTGCCATGCTTTCTACCGGGTCTATGCTCCACCTCCAAGTCATACTGTGAGATGACTTCAATCCATCGAGCCAGCTGACCCTCTGGGTTCTTAAAATTAAGGACCCACCGCAATGCAGCATGGTCAGTTCTTACTTTGACCTTCTGACCATACAAATACTGCTTGAAGTATTTCAGGTACATGACCACAGCCAACAACTCCCGTCGAGTTACGCAATAGTTGCGCTCAGGCTTACTGAGCTTGCGACTTGCGTAAGCCAGGACTTTTTCTTTACCATCTTGGACTTGCGACAGAACCGCCCCGATGCCCTCTCCACTGGCATCGGTGTCCAAGACAAAGTCACATTCTGGAATGGGGTATGACAAGATTGGGGCAGACTGGAGTCTGTCCTTCAACTCATCAAAAGCCCCTTGGCAGGACTCCGTCCATGCAAACTCCCTTGATTTCTCAGTCAGGGCATGCAACGGACTCGCAATCTCCGCAAACCCTCGGATGAACTTCCGGTAGTAAGAGGCGAGGCCCAAAAAGCTTCTCACATCTCTTACACACTTCGGAATCGGCCACTCAGCTACAGCTCTGACCTTCTCCGGGTCCGTTGCTACCCCTTCTGCGGACACGATGTGCCCCAGATAGGCCACTGACTTTTGAAACAAGTGACACTTGCTCGGCTTCAATTTGAGTCCTGCGTGTCGTAATCTCCCTAACACAATTCTTAGACGTTCTAGGGTTTCTGACACTGTTCGACCAAACACAATGACATCGTCTAAGTAAATCAACAAAATGTCCCACTGCAATCCAGCCATGACTTTCTCCATGAGCCTTTCAAAAGTTGCCGGTGCATTGCACAACCCAAAGGGCATGCACTTCCACCGGTACAACCCATTCCTCACAACAAATGTTGACTTTTGGCTGGCGTCCTCGTCCAGAGCAACTTGCCAGTACCCGGATGCCAAGTCAAGTGTTGAGAACCACTTAGCTCCATTCAGAGCATCAAAAGTCTCATCAATACGAGGCACTGGATAAGCATCCTTGATGGTGACTGCGTTTAATTTTCTGTAATCCACACAGAATCGCTTAGTCCCATCTTTTTTTCGAACCAAAACAACATTTGCAGCCCATGGACTGTCTGAGGGCTCAATAATGCCTCTCTTCTCAAGATCAATGATCTGCCTCTGAATTTCCTGCTGATTGCAGTAGGGATGTTTCCTTGGCCGTTCTTTAACTGGCCGGGCATCCCCTGTCTTTATTTGGTGCTCAACAATGTTGGTCTTGCCAATGTCATGTTCTCCCCTGGAGAACACATCCTGGTAGTCGTGTAGACACTTCTGAACCTCACCATGGTACTTAGCCTCAATGTTGGCTGTACCCCTCTCATACAACTCGTGCAGGTGTACTGGGAGAGCCTGCACTGCACTCGGTGACGATGATGATCCATCAAACTCGGAATCAGTCTCAACTTCAGAGAGGGTTCCCACAGTTGTCCCCTCACGGGCTACCTTCTCCCCTCGCCCAGGGTTGAACATCCTCAACGGAATAACCTCCGATTTTCCATCTACCAGGGACCTGGCTAATACCAAGCCCTTCTGTGCTAGCTCACCGCCACCCTCAATAGGTTCAACCATAGCTGGACCCACTGCATCAGCTTTCCTTCGAGCAACAATGCCCGGGACAACAGCTTCATGGCCCGAAGGAATCACCGTAGTCCTTGAAACTACCACACGCCCAATAAACGATTCACCAGCCCTGCTAGTGCACTTTATTCGTTCACCATTGAGCCTCCATTCTTTGGACTGAAAATCTAGTGTTCCACCAGTGGGCACTAGAAAGTCCATACCCAGGATACCCGGATATTTCATTTCTGTGAAAACTGCCTTCACCATGTGCGTTGTCTTTCCAACTTGCACTTCCACCAACGCCCTCCCAAGCGTTGCGATACGACTGCCGTCAACCTGTCTGACAACTACACCTTCCGTCTCCAAGACGGGGCGTTGCTCTTTGGGTATTTCGTAATATACTTCATTACTTATCAGCGTGTCAGTGGACCCCGTATCGATTAGAAATCGACACTTGGTGGTCCTTACCAACCCTTCTACAAACATACCCAAACGGGGACTAACACCTGATGATTCGGGCAGAGTGATTACTCTTTGCCCGTCCCCTTGCTTAAACCTCTTCAACTCCTCAATGCCGTTGTCGCTTTGTTGCCTTTTTGACCCTCGGGTGCATCCAGCCTGCCTGCGGGTCCCACAGGAGGCTGGTTGGCGTTTCCCGACATCTGCACTTCCTTCTTGCGGGGTTTCTTACACTCACGTGCGAAATGCCCCTCCAACCCACAGTTGTAGCACTTCCAGTTACTACCTAGACTCGACTTGGACTTGTGCACTTGGTCTAAGGGCACGTCCCTTTCCTTAATTGACACACAGGCTTCCTTACTTGACCAGACTTTACACAACTCAGTCAAAGCTTTCAAGTTCTGAGCTTGCTCACTGAGATGTGCCTCCAATGAACCCAGCCTCAGTTCTACACTAGAGTCGAGGGCCCTTGCCAATTTGGCGGGCTTTCGGTCCAAAATCCTCTGCTGCTCCACACTCTCGAAGTTTTCAGTCTCCAAAGCTGCTCGGATGGCTTCGTCTAAATCCTTTGGGCGGGCCCTATTTATGCCCTCCCGCACCGAGTGACTGTCTACTGCATCCACAAAGTGATTCCGAGCCAACCGGTCACGTGCATCTTCCTGAATTTCAGGGTATGCTCGTGCCGTCAGCTCATAAATCGCCTGACCCAACTCCTGCAGAGATTCTTTCGGCCCTTGCCGCCTATGCCTCAACTCAACTAGGTAGTTTTCGCTCTGTCTCCCCGATCCAAACCGCCTCTCCAGTAACTTGACAAGTGCACTATATGTGTACTTTTGTCTGGAGTCGCCTAACATGCGGAGAGCATTCCCTTGCAGACCTGCAGTCAAATACTTTGCGGCCTGCTCATCAGTCCAGCCATTCACCTCACGACACGACTCAAAATGGCGGTAATACTCTCGCCAGAGCACCTTGCCATTATACCGATCAGGGATTATGTATGGGCGACGGTTTACAGGTCGCCCCACTTCTTCCTTCTGATCTTTGTCGTTTACAACTTGGACCTCTCTTTTCAGTGGCTGAGGCCTTACTGAAGAGTTGTCCTCTTTCTCAGCCAAACTGCCGCTTTGTACTACTCCCCCTGGGTGGATAGCACAGCTTTGCAGTTCGTTACTGATTTTTGGTGGGGTCACCACTTCCCCACTTTCCAGGAACGGGTTTAGGCTCTGCCTACCCTGTTCCATGACACTTTGTCCAGATAGGAACAGTGCCAACTCATCAACCGGAGTAAGGGGTTCTTTAGCGATTGGAGTATCCTCCGTTGGGGCAAATAACGCCGCGCTTCCAACCCTCAGAGGTGTACTTCCCATCATGCCAACCCTCCCAGGCCTGGGATCCATTTCTGGTTCCTTCAAGTCTGGACTCCAAAAATCATTTGGTGAACGAGAGACATACCCTGTTGTCTCTTTCGTCCCCATGAACTCAACATCAGAATCCACTTGACGCCTCACACTCCTTTCCTTCGGAGGCATGTCTCCCTGGGACATTCCGTTCATGGATGCCTCCAATTTCTTTGCAACGAGTTCTTTTTCCAGTTGCAGAATTTGGTAATCCATGCGGAGCTTCTGTAACGCAGACTCTGTACCCGTAGGGTCTATGGTAACCTTTGACCCTAAACTCATACTGTTGTCTCAGCAGTACCTCGTGTGGATGCCAACCAACGAATACCACGTCTCTGTTGTTGGATTTCACGCCACACACAACAAATTGCCACTGCCAGTGTAAACAACAATGCAACCAAAATCACAAGGATTATGATAGCCAACCAATATCGCATTAGGAATGGTTACCTTACACGGTTGCTACACTTGACCAATGTCTGCTCGGTGACTCAGTCACTTCAAGCAAATTAGTCAGTGATGCACTCCTATGTGGCCCAAAACCTTGCGAAAACCCAACACTTTGCGCTTGGCTCGTCAACTGACGAACTCGCAGCAGTGTCAAACTCAGTTCCCTTGTGACTCTTCGCAAACGTCTCAACTCAAAGCGAGTTCTAATCAACAACCCACTCAGAATAAGAACAACAACTACCAAAATTATCAAGAGTACATACACAACAAGCAAAATTTGCATTGCCACACTCTTCTCACTTGTGTACCTTTGCCTTTCCCTGTAATGGGAGGCTAAATCTTTAACAGAGAGTTCACTTAATCAATTATAATTATCCCACTTCTGACACCATTTGTGGCGGGCATAAACAGTTATCCTGTCTATAATTATTAACTTGATCCTTGTCTCCTTCTTCCTCAAGTTAAAGTCACTAAGCGGACTAAAGGCTGAGGGACGAGATTCGTTTCGGAGGAAGTATACCGCCGATTATAATTAATTGTAAACCTCTCTGTCAGAATACACACAGATCCCTAAAAATAATCACACAGATCGGACACAAGTTTATGTGACCTTGACCTCAATTTATTTATTAATCACCTTCAACTCAAGAAGTTGGGTAAAACAATGTAGCCTATCAGCAGTTTGAAACGAGACTTAAGTTATTCACAATAATTACTGCTAAATCAATATTATGTGAACGGCAACCCGCACTCAGAACAATATGCAACAGTTATACACCAGCCCCCTGGGCCTTGAGCACACAGCTCGGTCCTGGTACAACCACACAACTCGCTCTGCCAATGCAGCCTTCACACAAATCCCGTAGTTGTGTACCCCGCACACAGCGACGGCAACCTTCGGGTCGTAGTTCAACTTAACCCTGTCAACTACACCGCAGTATCGTATCCGGCTAATCGTCTTGTGTTAAAACACGACGATCGCCTGCACGCGCAAAGCCTAATAACACAGCCTAAATTCCAGCAACGAGTGATACGGGCGAACCCTTGCACCACTCCAAAAATGCAACAAATGCTGTCTGAATTCACAAAGAAGACAAACACTTACGTCTCACTCTAACTTTGCTCTCTCAAAATGTTGGAACAAATCCAATAGGACTCTCCAGACTATAATCTATGCTTTCCAGACTCCAGACTGCCCTGCAACCCCAAAACAGCAGCTTTTATCTCGTTTTCTCGCCTGCAATTTGCACGCCCAACAGCGCAAAACATCTTACATAAACTTAAATAACTTCTTAAAGATTATGCTCAAAACAGCCCAACTAAACTATAAATTGCGCACAATTAAAATGCACCTGACCTTTAGTGGCGCGAACTGCCACCTTGCACCCTGCCATTGGTGCAACCAGGTCGCCTGACCAACTACGTCGTTCACGTATCACGTGCGACGTCACATGACAATAACAACTCATGCACTTCCATTACAATACTATGAAGACAATTGCTCTACGCGAGTTTCCTGACAAGGAGATTATACCCACAGGTAGAACGATTAACGATGCGGCACGTTTCTAGGATTAGTCTATCACGCCCAGGTACCATGACAATGGGTTGGAAGAGTCACCCAATATTGTTTACAATATAGACGACTTGAATGGGCTTAATTTCAAATTGAAACCTATACTAAAATGAGGTTAATTATTCTCAAGTAGGCATTGGCCTATAATGGTGACAAGAAATACAAAAAATTTTAAACGAACTATTAAGCACTTTAATTTGACACTACATTAAACTTTATTTATTATGCTGCATCTTTTCTCTTCAAATTTCTTTTGTAACTTATCAATCTAGTTTACTGGTCAAAAACAGAACATTTTACCACCTTCAAATCCACAAATCTGTGTTAAAAGTAGGCCTACAGTTTGCAAAAATATATGCGTGGGCAGTTTCTTTCAAGTCCTGTTTTCCTATAAAAAATTGGGACATTGCACCGTTCCTTCAAGTCATGGTATCCCAAGACAACACATGGACAACACATCGTCCTTCAAAATAAAAAAAAATAAAAAAAATAAAAGAAACTACAATAAGTACCGAGCTGAAAATAACTTTTTGGTCTATTCTTTTCGGACTTGTCTTTATCTTTAATTCTTTAATATGCATCGAGATGGTTTTTGCGTCGAGATGGTTTTGAGTCGAGTTGGTACGGTTGTGAGTCGAGATGGTTTTGAGTCGAGATGGTTTTGAGTCGAGATGGCTCGCGTCGAGTCGGTTTAGAGTCGAGATGGATCTACACCACAAGTGACATGGCTGAACTGAAGTTGAACGTCCAAACCGGAAGCCATCCCAACCGTGGTGGGCTGGCTGCAGCGAGTGCGAGGCTAGGCCTAGCCCTAGGGCTGGGGGCGGGGATTTCGAGAATGACTGTTGGGACATTGATCATTTTGCCATTATGTGAAGACGGGAAACAAAAGTGGTACATAAGGTTTATTGCTGATCGCGACGACAAAATAGCGCAAAGCATGATTGGAAGAAAAAGGGCAAGACACATGATCCCTTTGCTATCCCATCATGCCTCAGTGCAGGGCGCAACCTGTTGAAATCAACCGATCGACAATAGACCTTATGTAGATGTCGTCAGGGTCCTGTACTCTTGTTTTGTGGTTTTTATTAGTTAGGCCTATTTAAATTGTGTTTTTCATGTTTTCCTTCTTTTTCTTAAGAAGTAAATTTTAATTTTTTTTTTAATGCAACTCGCCCATCATAAGGCCCAAAGGCCACTCGAGGTGTGGGCTACTTTTTGAAGGGATAGAAACCTGAAAAAAATAAAGGAGTAGGCCTACTATTTTACAGCGCCCCAGTTTACTGGGTCTAGGGCGGGATATCAAAAGACCGACTGTAGTGGGTATTAAACGTAAACAAACCTGACTTCCTCCATAGGAAAGTGAGGTTTGGTATGATGATTGTTGCTTTTGTTTATTTGATCTTAATCGAGGTCACCAAGGCCATTGGCCTCATGCCCTTTCAAGTTGGCCAGCATGCCCTTCAAAAAAATGGCACTGTCACTACCAACTTGGCCAGCATGCCCTTATACAATTTCTCTGATTTGGCCAGCAAAGGCCTGCCCCCGTTTTTCTTAAGATCGAGGCCTGCTTTTCTTTCTCAAAATCTGTGAAAAATATTCCAGAATTTGTACCAGAGACCTTCGAGTGGCCGAATAAAGCCAGCCAGTAAGGACAGTTCCAGCAAGTCTGAAATTCTACAAGGAACATACATGTTCACGGTGTGGTAGTACCAGTTGCATGTACAACGAAACGATGTTTGGGCCAGACGACTGCGAACACACACACTAACACAAGAATTTCACAGTTTTTAAGCTGAAATTATCTATAGAAAAGGCTTTCCAAAACTGTGGGATTCCTTTGTATATTTGAAACTCCGCAAGGCTATAATTGATCACTATTCCAATTGTTTACGTTTTTAGTTTTGTGTTGTTTTTTTTACAGTGATTTGCATTTCAAACATTTTTTAAAACTGTATAAACCAACTCTGAACAAGAACATTGGGTGTAGATGCAACTTCTTCTCCCAGAGAATCATAAACAACTGGAATGGTCTCCCACATCACATAGTAAATGCCAAGACAGTTGTCTAAATTTAAGAAAGAGCTTGATGCCTACTGGAAAAAATTATGATAGGATATGGGGTCTCAGAGGCGGAAGTTAAAACATTTTAACTCCCATCAAAACGTAAGTAAGTGATCAAAGCAGATTTGCCAATGTGTACATTGTAAACCAATCAATGGTGATGGTGGAATTCAGCTTCGGACAATGTAGCATTGGTACCTTGTATGTTCGGCTGCGCAAGATTTCAAGGCTATCAATCAAAATTAAAAGTTTTTCTCACATGTTTCAAAGATCATTTTTTATTATTATTATTTTTTTTCATTTTCAGTGGACCAAAGTTAACCAGGCATTTTAACAGAATCAAACATGAATCAACCGCGACAGAGCAATTTAGCAGAAGTGCTGGATGTCAAGCATCCTAAACTAAAGCCACGACCTCATCCAAAGTCTACTAGACGGTCTCTGTTCAAGGAGAACATTGATCCAGGAGCGAAGGGCTTCAGTAGAGGCAGGAGTTCTGCCCCACATAGAATTCTCAAACATCAGGAGAATGTGTGTTTGCAGCGTGTTGAGGACAGGAATAAGCTGGAGACCAAAGTCGTCCAAGGCGAGACTAATGTCAGGATTGCTAGAGTTGAAAACTGTACACAAGATGTCACAGAAAAAACATTAATCCCTCATCATCATGAAGATTTAGTCTGGATTCCGTCAAAGAAGAATACAGCAAACTGTTTTGTGAATGGTCCCATAAATAACCATTCAGGGAAACTGGATGCTGTTCTGCAAGACAATATGATGTATCAACTGCGATCAGTTGATTGTCTGAAGGGAAAAGGGGTCGGCAAGACCACCAAGAGGGCACTAGGAAAACAGATTTTAGTCCAAGACAATGTGATGAACAGACTTGAGCCACTTGATGACATAAACAGACCAAGTTTGAAAAGACCAAACCTTCAGACATCTTCTGGGAAATTTCAGGATAATGTTAAATACATCAGGAAAGTGCCTCCTGGATGCAATGTCGAGAATTCAGTGACATCGCTACTGCTTGAAACCGGTCCAGACTGGATTGAGGCAGAGCAGACTGGATTAATGGAGCTGCCTGATGATAGAGGCAGTGGATTGAGGCATCACCCTCCTCTCCAGGAAAACGCGTTCAACCCATCTCTTCAAGATTATCTCAATGTGTCTAAACGGAAATCTGCTTCACAGTCTCAAGATCGTGAAGAAACTGACTCAGAAGATGATTGGAGAGAACCAGATAGAGCCGGTTCTGGCCAGTTTCATCCAACTAACGATGTTGAATCTGCACTCATTGAAGATGCTTTTGATGGCCACACAGCGGCTGTTACAATAATGGTTAGTCATTAATTATTTGTCATAGTACAAATTAATGTTTCGCTTAAAAACTTCAACCCATCACTCAATTAACTTTGAGTGACAAAATAAACAAATTTGTGCCTTATTTTATTTTGTACCCTGATCTTGTGCACATAAACTATTTTAATATAAAACTTCTGAGCTACAAACTCATTGATCTAATACTTCACTTTGGTGACCCACACTCGCCATTGTGGAAATCAACTCGTAAACACTGTGTTGTCTGAAATGCGTGCTACACTGTACAATAAATTAACACACAGGGACATAGACTCCCAAAATAGCTCAACCAAAGCTGCCCTCAGGACGACCTAGGTTTTTCTCGCGCTGCGACAGACCTGTCGGGATCAAGCAGAAAATTAACGCTCAGGTCACTATAACTGAGAAATCGTGTGAATGTCGTGGAACAAGCGTCGGGAACACGTCGCAGACGTTGGAATTTTTCTACTCTTGTGACTTGATTTTTCCCAACGGCGACTGATGCGGATCGTCTCAACATTGTACATGTACACTGTACATGTAGTAGTTATACTCAGGTCATAAACAATTGGCGACTGATTTACATGTATTCCCAACGGTACTAACTCAGGCGCAGCATCATCCCTGAAAAGTCAGTCGCTGACTGTTCTGTGTCATTGCAAGGTCAAACGGAGGTCGGATTAAGATTATTGTGATGATGACGTCAGGTAAATTGGGTCAATTAGGACATTCAAGATTTGTGTGCACATTGACTCAGTGGCATTGTGTATTCACTTGTGGCATGTACTTTTGTATAAATCAGCTACCATTTTTTGGAATTGAGCCCTCTGTTGACAAAGATGCGGCAACCAGTGTAAGATTAGAATAACGTGTCCGAATACTGAAGACCTTTAATTCTTGGTAGTATTATTACCATTTATTATGTCAAGTTTCCTTTATTCAATTGCTTGTGCAATTCACATTTGCACAGCTGTAGTGATGAAAGTGGCATTACTGTACATGCAACTGTAGCTTTTTTCCTTGCAAGTACAGGGTTATTTGTTGAACTTCATTGAAAGCTAATGTTGTCATGTGGAAAGGTAGGATTAGGTTTTGTAATATTTGTGACTTGTGAGGATATTGTTTTGAATTGACTTTAAACAAAATAATGTTTTAAATTATCCTTTCTGTGTCCATCAAAAAACTAGTTTGCATATTATATCAATGTTTTTGGGGTTTCTTTTGTAAGAATTTTGCCACAAAGTACATGTACCATACATGTACATGTACCTTCCAGGCTAGCATTGGGTGCACAGGTTTCTTAGTGTTTGTACGACTAGTATTATCAGAAAACTGTGGAAAGTGTGGAGGATGTACTGATGGACTTTGTCTCCACAGTCTCCTGTGGTATTTTGTGGCAAGAGCCAGTTGGGCAGGAGAGTGTATCAATAGTGGCCTGTGTGCTGTGGACTTAGTCTCCACAGTCTCCAGTAGAATTTTGTGGCAGGAGCCAGTTGGACAGGAGAGTGCACCGATAGTGGCTTGTGTACTGTGGACTTAGTCTCCACCGTCTCCTGTGGAATTTTGTGGCCAAGCCAGTTGGGCAGGACACCAATAGTAATAGATCAATTTTAAAGGGCACCAAGGTAATGACCAAGGGCATGGAGGCACTTGGCCCTTCCCAAGAAATATGCTACAAAACATTCATGCTGGCGTATTGACACCTTTTGGTTGGCAAACTCCATAGAGTTGTGCACTAAGACGCGTGCGTCAAGCTGCCATCAACCCTATACAAAAAGGCGCGATGTTCTCTCATTTTGCCAACCAGTAGTGTACATGTAAAGTGTGCAGGCGCAGTTCAATTCGACATATTCATGGAAAGGGTTTATTGACTTCTTTGCTTATTCCTAACAGTCCCTATTCCATCAAACTGTAACAGCAGGTTTTGTTCGATTCTGCTGGACTGTGGACTGCATTAGAGCAAACTGATTATACTTCACATGGGTTCAGGCATACCATCGTAATCCGAGTACCACAGTTTGAGTGTTGAGTTACTCATGGTGTTGGATTTTTTTAGAGTGAGAAAAAAGGGTTGAACTAGAAAAGCACTGATGGGATGGGAGTTAAAGTTAAATGTGAAGTACATGTACAAGCCTGTATGAGTCATTATGTTGTATAATACCACTTTCCGTGATCAAATAACTTGACTTGTTAAAAAGCAATCAACAAACAGCTTCTCACATTTCCTGGCTCTCTTCTCAGATAGCATTGTCTCTTTTCAGCATCACTCTGCCAGCACGGTGTATATTGAGGATTGGAAATGTTGATCCATTGTTTGTTTGATGTGGATAGTGTGTCCTGTAGAGTGAGGTGTGAAAGAAAACAGGTTTTCTGTAATTCCAAGCCAATCAGAAAAGATTGGTGCGTCAATTGAAAGGGTGGATTCTTGGTTTACAACTTGGAAGCTTTAGTGGAACAAAAACAACCTCCATGAAAAGATGGTTAAAAGCTTGCTGTAATCGAATTTGAGTTTAAGAGCAAGAAAACAAGTTTCCTGTAATTCCAAGCCAATCAGAAAAGATTGGTGCATCAATTGAATGAGTAGATTCTTGGTTTTCAACATGGAAGCCATGGTGGAACAAAAACAACCTCCATGAAAAAATGGTTGAAAGCTTGCTGTAATCGAATTTGAGTTTAAGAGCAAGAAAACATGTTTCCTGTAATTCCAAGCCAATCAGAAAAGATTGGTGCATCAATTGAAAGGGTAGATTCTTGGTTTACAACTTGGAAGCTTTAGTGGAACAAAAACAACCTACATGAAAAGATGGTTAAAACCTCGCTGTAATCGAATTTGAGTTTAAGAGCAAGAAAACATGTTTCCTGTAATTCCAAGCCAATCAGAAAAGATTGGTGCATCAATTGAATGGGTAGATTCTTGGTTTACAACTTGGAAGCTTTAGTGGAACAAAAAACAACCTCCATGAAAAGATGGTTGAAAGCTTGCTGTAATCAAATTTGAGTTGAGCAAGAAAACAAGTTTCCTGTAATTCCAAGCCAATCAGAAAAGATAGGTGCATCAATTGAATGAGTGGATTCTTGGTTTACAACTTGGAAGCTTTAGTGGAACAAAAAACAACCTCCATGAAAAGATGGTTAAAACCTCGCTGTAATCAAATTTGAGTTGAGCAAGAAAACAAGTTTCCTGTAATTCCAAGCCAATCAGAAAAGACTGGTGCGTCAATTGAAAGGGTAGATTCTTGGTTTACAACTTGGAAGCCATGGTGGAACAAAAAACAACCTCCATGAAAAAATGGTTGAAAGCTTGCTGTAATCGAATTTTATTTGAGCACGAATATTTACGTTGAGCAGACTGCATACTACTTTGTATCTAAGCATCAGAGATCTGGAGAGGGCATCATGTTTCTTCCTTGAAATATTTCTCTCGGGAAAAAGTTTGCCAGATTGCATTTACCTTCCCCATGTCTCAGTAGAACAGTCCAACATTTACTGACCAATCAGGTTTTGTGTAAAAAATAACCTAGAGTTCCCACAGTAGCCATTCAGTTTGCAGACAAAACAGGGTGACAGGAAAGTCATCCCTCACCCCTATGGCATAAATACTTGTCTACACCCAATAACTGCAATGGAGAGGTCCAACAAACACTGGCCAATCAGGGCCATTCAACTTATTGTGCAACCCAAAAGTGGTCAATCCCTTGTAGGCTGCAGTTTGAACTAATGGTGCCATCTAAAGGTCACAGTTAACCAGAAACACTTTGATTTGTAGTAATGTACATCTGTTCACCCAGATTAAAATGGTTCAGTCCAATAAGTACTAACCAATCATATCAAAGGACCTGTGGCCATTCATGCATCAGCACAACCTCTGAGAGTGACTGATCCTGTTGTGACTAAAGACGGCCCAGTAGTGACCCAACTATGGCCTTGTCCACAGCTGTGCATGTAATCCCAGTGAATCTCTGTAGCACCCCCCCAACACCTGCCATGAAACATCATCATCTAAGGATGGTTTCCAGGCAAATGGATAAGCACCGAGCAGCTGGGATTTATTCAAAGTTAACGGATGAGATTTGATAAAGTTCAAGTGGACAGTTGACTCGTTTTTTATTACCTGGTAGAATAATGACATTTTGAAAGCAGTCACTGTATGCCTGGTCGCTAGTGCTTGACATTGGAATAATTATATCCGAGATTTAAAAGAATAGGTAAATGAGCTATGCTTAAACACTGCATGTTGGATACATTGTTTCATGGATAATTCTGGATCAGTTATAATTTGAATTGGAGAAGGTAAGTTCGAATGATATCTATACCATACTGTGTGTGTTATCATAGTGTTCATTTGATCTCTGTATTGTGCACATATTTACGGTAGATAGGAATTTGGTTCTGTTGTGAATTATGTACAAACACAGCCATGGCTGCCATCTGTAGGATGAAATTTGTTTAGATTGTACCATTTGTTTGACATGGAGCTTGCATTTGAGGATGTAGGCTATCTTAATCTGGTTGTGAACAAGATAAATTTATGAATAATCAGCTGTACGAATGTACTTCTTCAATAATTTAAGACACATGTCATTTCTTCATTCCTGTCAATATTTTTTTAGTTTAACAATATTACAATAGGGGAATGTGATCAATTCCATGTGTATTTAATGTTCAAACATTTTAGTTTTGTAACTGTAGTGAAACTTTAGTGTTGACCTAAAGTTACAAAAACATTTTGTTTGAATATTAGTTGTGTTTTTTACCTACACACCGATGTGGCATCTAATTTAATTTTGTTTGAGCATGGACAAACAAAGTTGGAAACATTTATTTTAAGAAAAGAAACACCTTTTCACAATTTACAAAGTGTCCTCTCTGCAAAGCATTTTGACTAATCCTGGAGCATCACATCTTGGAAGAAAACAATTTTTCAAAATACTCTCTTGGAAGATGCTTATATAAAGTGGCCTTCCTCCATGCCACTACAAAATATTTGGTTTTAAACATCTAGATAGATTTGGAACTCTGGAATCTTATATTTGAAACTGTTAAGAGTTTTTTGAACTGGTACTATTTGTTGTTTCTTGGGCAGCAATTTGTCACCTCCCTAATCCTTCAGACCTTGAAATAGTGACTGAGGAATGTTGCCTGTAGGGCAGATTGACAGTTATGCAGGTCCCTGGGTAGTTAGTGACACTGTTGGTGTTTTGTGTATCCATGGTAACACGGGAATACTACCTCACCATTTTACACATTCTGTGTAACTGACTCAAACTGTAAATCAAAATTCTTGATATTGATCCTCCTCTATGGTTAGAAGGGAAATGGTGTAAACCAGTTTGATTTATTGTGCCCTTTTGTCCACCATCTTTAAGCCTGATTCAACCTTTGTCTTTGTACACTTTCAACTATGCACCCAGAAAACGTATACTATCAGGAATGAGAAACATCAGACTTGTCTCTTTATTCAGACCTTTTGATGTCCGCAAGGTGAAAAGATAGCGGAAATGTTTTCTTCATGTTAAACAGGGGTGTGAGAATTCAGTTTTTAAGCTGATTTCGGCTTTTTTTGTGTTCAGATTTTTACTCTGACTTTCAGCTTTTTTGTACACCTGCTGTGTAAAAAAACTATGGGAACCTTTGTAAATTTCAGCTTTTTCCTAACTGTTTTCCGCTTTATTTTATATGTGACCACTCAAAAATTCTGCTCTTTGATCTACATCTACTTCTCTAACTCTAAGGATACTGTTCCCAGAAGCTCCTTGAAATCTATATCTCCAGGGGTTACCTAGAGATGGAGATGACATCATTTTAACGTACCTCCTTATCCTAGTTTCAGATCTTTTTGTCAGTCTCACTGCTGAATTAGTATTTGTTTCTCAGTTGTTATTTGTGTAAAAAATCATATAAAAATCGATGCAAATTGCATTACAGTGTCATTATTCATAACAATTGATTAGGAATTATTAATGGTACAAAATATACAATGTACATGTATACAAAAAAGAATTGTTTTAAACAAACTCAAACTGCACGTAGTAAGGGACCTGAAATTCAAAAAAAAAAAAAATCGATCATTTGCTAAATTTTGATGCAAAGTATTTTCTGTTACGAATACCCAAAAGGGCAAAACTGAATTAAAAATGTTTATCTGAAGGAGGAGCAAAGACTAAAACATTCCTTGGAGATCAAATGAACAAGGGAGATCCTTTAATAACAGAAAACTAAAAACAACCAGAAAAGTTAACAAATTCAAAATAACATTCCAGGTGTGTTTTTCTGGAAGAAGTTTGATTTCACTATCACTTTCCATTGCTGTTTGACCTCGAGCCAGACAATATTCCTGTGGGATAATCTGTTTATTTCCAACTGCCAAAAGATGAAAAAGTGTTTGGGAAGATCGTGGATCAATTGAATAAAGGGATTAGTTCTAGCTTGTGTTGATTCAGATTAAAAAGCTTTTGGAGTTAGAAGGCGGGGAATCAATATAATGACGATGGATATTGCAATGTTCGTAAGCGTCTCAGTGATCCACTCAACCTTGAATACCCCTAACTGCTCCAAATCTGTCGGCCGTGGTGCCTTTGGTTATGTTGGTCCCGCCTTGGAACAATCTCCCCTACATCATCGGCTGCAGATTGCGCCACAGCACCTTGTAAACCGTTACATGGTGCTATGTAAAGGAACAGGTCTCATACTTCAAAAACGTAAACTCATCATACCTTGCAGGAAAAAATACTGAGCACTCTGAGACGCCCATGGGGTGTGATAAAGCGCTATATAAAAACTGCATATTATTATTATCATCCGCTCTTCAACCTCAGCTGCTGCAGGTCTGTAAGCTTCGTACTTGAAAGGGTAAGGGCACCAAGGCATTTTCTTCTTGATAAAGGGCAACGTTTTGAGGAAATTGTAAATTTCTATTGGAACATTTCAAGGGCACCAAGGCAATGACCAGGGGGCATAGATGCGATTGCCTGCATTGCCTCCATGAAGTATCAGGCTTGCTGCTGCATTTAAGAATTTGCTCAAAACTAAACTGTATTGGTTCTAACTCATGCTCCATCTTCCCAGCTCCTCGGTCTGGTAGTACCTACATTAGGTATTGTGCTCTGTATAAAAAATAACACAACAAAGTATTTGTATAAATGCTTTCTTCAAGAGAAAGTCAAAAGCTCCACATTGGTGTTTGTTACAATCTATGAAGGGGAATTTACCTGAAGGTGGCTGATCTTCTCAATGTTATTTTTTATTCATTTAGACTTTAAAAACACCAACACACAAAGTATCCAAAAATACAAACGGGTATAAAATTACGAAAACCGATAGGACATATTAAAATACAAAGAACAAACAGGAGCCTAGGGTTTGCCCAAAAGCGAGCCAAATCACTGTCCAAAAAGCAAGTTATCTTGTAATACTAGATCTTCCAGCTTGGAGAAGAAGTTTTTGAAACACAATTTTCATTTGTTTTAAAATTGTTTCATTCCATTCTGAAATATTTGACACCAAGAAGTCAGGCTTTATTTTAAAAAACAAGCTTCTGAGTAGGGTCCAATTTTACAGAGCTGCTTAAGAAGAGAATAATGCTTAAAGATGTTCTACTAAGCAAAAATAAGCAGGATACCATTCACAGATTGTAATATGTAAAATGGTATTTTGGCTGGTAACCTTACTCTGGTAAGCATAATTTTGTTTGTGCTTAGCCACTGTTTGTGCTTAAGAAGCTCTATGAAATTTGGCCCTCCTCTTCTTCTAGTTTGTCCCACAATGTACACAGTGTGACATGAAGTATTATTGACTTGTAACAACAATGTGTACAGAATGTGCTTACTTTGTGATTTACATGATGTGTTCAGGGGTGTGTGTTAAGCTACTCAGCACACTTAAAAAAGACTTACTGCATTCAAGGGGAGTACATGTATGGTTTCCATTACAATAAAATGCAGCAATGGAGTAAAGAAAGAAGAAGTCTGTCCGTGCCGGTGTTTAGGCCTATATCCGGTTTCCTTGACATTAAACGACTGAGAATATTTCTATTTTCCCGGGACAGGATACCAATCCATCGCAGGTTTACTCCCCAGCTCTCACTGGTAGCCATTTTTACTCCTGGGTGGGGAGAAGCAATTATGATAAAGTGCCTTGCTCAAGGACACAAGTGCCTCGACTGACAGGATTCGTACCCACATTCTGTAAATTACAGAACTTGAGTCCACTGCTCTAGACTGCTTGGCCACGACAACCCACATGCAGCCACAGAGGCTGCACGGCAAATGGTCCTTGCTCTTTGATACGACATTGTATTGTACTACATTACCTGATCTGTCTGCACAGCAATGGCGTAACCAGAGGGGGAGGGCCATGGGAGGCTTGAGCCCCCCTCCCCCCTGCTCAGAACCCTTACCTCCCCAAATGAGATTGAAAAAGTGCACAACTGTATGATTCGATACATTAAATAGCCCCCCTTCCCCCAATTATGTCTCCCCCCCACTATGTCTGGTTAGGCCACTGCTGCACAGGCTATACCAATGTATGCAGACATCTTGGTCTTTTGATTTCATTAGCTTAAAAATAAAGGTTTTTAAAACCACTCTCCCAACTCATTCACCTGGCAGCCTCCATACATCCGGCATCATTCTTCCTATTTTAATCAGATTTCCAACTTTTTTTGGGGGGCATTGCTTTTCAGTGGGGGATGGGGGACAGGGACGATGTTTTTTTAGTGAATTACATGTATCTGGATTTTTTTCATGGGGGGCACTGAGAATTTATGGGGGCACGTGCCCCCCCCCCTCCCCCCAGGCTCCCCTGTGGCTACACTGCTGGGAATCAGTGGTCGTATCTGTGTTTGTATGATCTGTTTTCAGTTTAGTTCAACCTGTAATTTCCGAGAACCTGGTGAAACATTGCTGTCAAATGTAATGTTATTAAAATTTTTCTAGAAAAGAATCGGACGGGCCCTCAAATGCTGCTGGACTTATGAATGTATAACCCGTTCAGTAGGTCTGAAGATACCTGTGTAGAGAAGACGATGAAGAAATGTTCAGTTTTAGATGTGGAAGGAAAACCCCAAATAGGGAAACCCACTAAATCGGGTAGAGACTGAAAACCCAAGTCACAAGCGAGGTTCCATCCGAAGTGGGATTCAAACCAGGGTCCACAGCAGTGAAAGACAGGTCAAGATACCGCAAAGCCATCCTAATTTAGGACTAGTCCTAACTTATGACTAGTCCTGTAAGTTAGGACATTCATGTAGGACTAGTTACTTGTCCTAACTCGAGAAAAGACTAGTCCTAGCGCTTTGTGAAATCCACACCTGATCACATAAAAAAAACATTATAGGGCCTAGAGATTTTGCGACTATAACTCATATTCGAGATGTGGCCCAGTTTGGTGTGCTCATACATCACATTTTATCTAATCACAAGCCACACTGTTCATCAGCGTCGTTGCTATGTGCTTAAAGCTCCAAACAGATCATATTTCACTGTCAGCTAACCGATGGCACAGTTTCAGTGTTGACATTTCCCTTAGATATATGTAGATTAAGTCCAACTACAGAAAGGTGTCAAAAATCAGTTCAAACACTTTGATTGTTTGCAGTACTTCGATTGTTTGCAGTATTTATGAATACTGGAACAAATTATCATCTGTTTTCTACAATGTTATAATATCTGTGTACTTTTTTAGGAAAACTGAATTTTAAAACAAACCTGATCTGCCAGCAGGCCACCACAGTTTAAAGTTTCAGCTGCAAAGATGTTTAGTAATTGAAATAATTTGTTAGAAACTACTTGAAAAGATGTTTTACTATTAGACGTCGGAAAAAATTTTTCCAGAAGATTTCATTACTTGATCAATAAAGCTTTGTTGGAGGTGTGACGTGCCGAGCGGATAAGAACACCGGACTCAAGCTCTGGTGTGTCTGATCAGCAGAGTGTAGGACTTGTGTCCTTTAAAAGCAAGACGCTTAACCATTATTGCTTCATCCTTCGGATGGGACATAAAGCCGTAGGTCCCATGTGTTGTGTAATGCACTTAAAAGAGCCCAGTGCACTTATCACAAAGAGAAGGGGTTCGCCCCAGTGTTCCTGGTTTGATCGGCTGTTACATGGTGCTATGTAAAGGAACAGGTCTCATACTTCAAAAGCGTAACTCTGCACACCTTGCAGGAAAAAATTCGGAGAGTTTTGAGACACCCATTGGGTGTGATAAAGCGCCATATAAGAACTGCTTATTGTTATTGTTATTATTAATCTGTTTTACAATGTCTGTGAACTTACATTCAGGAAATCTAAATTTTGAAGGAGACCTGGGGTGGATTTCACAAAAATAGTCTTAACTTAGGACTAGTCTTAACTTAGGGCTAATCCTATAAGTTAGGACTACATGTAGTTACTCGTCCTAACTCGAGATAAGACCAGTCGTAGCGCTTTGTGCAATCCACACCAGATCTGACAGCAAGCTGAAGAAAAAAAAAACAGTTTCAACTTTAAATTGTGAAGATGTTAGCAAGATGGTTTTCCATTAAACGATGGAAAACTACAATTTTCCCAAATTATTTTTGTTTTTCTTAATCAATAATGACTTGTTGCTACTCTTGTAATTGTGACAGGGGCTGAGTCCCGAAGAATGGCAAATAGACCAACTGGCCACTGATGACATCATCATTAGCCAATCAGACGGCTCGCAGGACCACAATAGCACCATGGACACTGATAGGCTAGGGTCATTGTATACGGTTGACCAATCACAGTCACAGACCCCTGGACAGACACCCAGACCGAACCCTGGAGGGACACCAACCTATCACCCTGAGCAGTACATTGCTTCTGGTGAGTATAAGACGTAGTGACTGATCACGCTGTAAATCGACCTTGTGGTGGGAGAGGTGAGGGGAACATCAGCTCATATTTAAGCAAATTTATGAAAAGAATGTTCACCAAATGTTTGTTGAATACAAGTGCTCTAAACAGGGTTCTCCCCATGCACAAGCTAGCGTAGCAGGCCGATACGTGGGAATTACGGGCTGATATGGATTTTTTCATTTATTTTTTTAAATTAATTTTTTAATTATTTACTATAGATTTTATATGAAATTAAAACAAAATCATAATATAAAACCATTTTAAATGCTCCAGATTGCACAGTAGGGCTTTTCAAACCAAACATGAACATCAAATAAAAAAATTTTGAGGGCCTGGTTTTAATTCAGCGTGCTTCAGCCACACTTTCAAATTTTTGGTCAAGAATGCCCATTTTTTAAAAAAATCCTGGGGAGAACCCTGCTAGAATGGCAAAGGCCGTGGGTTTGATTCCCACTCGAGTAATATGCTTGCAAATTGTTTTTTACAGGACTTGGGGGATAAGGATACGATGCTTAACACACATCGGTGTATGGGTAAAACACAATTAATTGTCGTGTTCAATTTGAGGACTTACAACATAAGGGCCAGAACAATACCTTGTTGCTTGATACTACAATGGAGAACAATGATTTATTGTTTGACATGACGATTAAGAGGAATATTCCTTGAAGACACTGAAAAACATTTAGGTTTGACAGTAAAAGTCCTTTTCACACTATCAAGCTCCATGCCCAAATCTACATGGTTCCAATCGGTGTTGACTTCACAAAATTTCAACACGGTTCAAATCTGCTCTGCTTTGACACTGCCCGCCGCAAAATCAGCTTTTTTGCTACACATGTAATTCTGTACACGGGTTAAAAAACCCTCAACCCACCTCCAGAGCTCTACATGGGTCACGGAGGATCGAAATGTTGCGTGTGAAAAGGTCAGTCAAACTTACACGCCTGGGTCGGACCAATGTTCAACACAGACATTTTTCATAGTGCGAAAAGGCCCATTACATTGTTGCTTTAAAATAATTCCACTGTGGTTTTGGTTTTGGTTTTTAAAGCAGAAAGTGCAAAGTACCCATAAATGTTCTTATTCTATTTATGTCAGACAGTGCTCTGATAAATTAACTTCTTATCTTGACCTCAAAGTAACCCTGGAATACATGAGTATTTGACAAAGAAGCTTGCTTTTGTGGCATTGTGGACGAAACCTTCAACAACCTGAAAGTAGAACAGTGTGAAAATTAATCTCTCTTGAATTGTCAACTTTTTATAAAGTTTCAACAAATTAGTTTTAAATGTGTGCTGTTGCTTGACATATGTGTACATACATAGTTCATAGCCTACACCAATGTGTGAAATTCTGATAAGCACTGCATGTTTAGTGTCAGTCCAGCAAGAAAACAATCCACAGACTACTCAGGTGGGATTCGAACCCACATTCCCCGCATTCTACTGCGGATGTCTTTATCGTTAGACCTACAAACAGGTCTGTTTTGAAGCCCTGCTGCAGTTAAAAAATCAATTAAGTCTAGAGGATTTGCTCATAGCAAACACTGTTTTTTTGTTTGAGTGGATGCAAGATGGCGGGGGGGGGGGGGGGGGGGTTCACCGGGAATCAATGGGCAGGCTGGGGAACAATGCCGATCCAATCAGTCTCAAATTCGAGGATTTTCAAAAAGTACTGCTGGGGTCAGATCATGCTTCATTGTTAGATTGAAGTTAAGGATTCGTTGGTATCTTTTGAGACCTAGAAAACCACTTGATAAAAGCACCCATCAAGCTTGTTTATTGTTATTCCTACAATGTGAAGATGATTGCATTATGTGCCCATATTATGTCTGTAAGTTCATTGTGATGAATAATGCCAGTAATTTGTATTTATTTATCTGAAAATGTCGATAAACATCTGAATGGGTTTGGCGCAATCTGATGGTCGTTAACTCGGAGTTAGCCTTAGTCGCCACAATACACGATAGACTAATTCAAAAGCATTTGTCACCCAATTCAGACATTCTCGAAGTCAATCATCAACTCACGGCTTGCGTTAATAATCTGGAATTCGTCCAACATAAGTTTGTCATGAATACGCTTGCCAGCACACCCTGATTCAGTCTCTGTAGATAATGCACAAAGGTCCCTTGTTGACACTAACAGACAACGCCGTGAACACGTCAAGTGGTTAGCAAATGGACGCACTGTATTATTTACTGGACTTTGCCCTGGGGAAGAGGCTGGTGTTGCCATGACGCTGCCCTGGTTTTGACTAAAAGCAAACGGATCACGGATTGAAAGTCAATTCACCCAATTCTGATCAATTCTTTTCGCTGTTTGTTTTACTCTCTTGGTATTTTTCTTTCTTGAATAGTGCATCGTGTGGAAGAGCTGGTCATACAGAGCCCGATGCCCCCATGGGATAGTCACGTCTACTCGCTGCCGTCATTCCACAATCAACTTGATTACAATCCACTACTTGGCTGCCCCCTGAACCAGCACAGATTTGATTCAGATTACGGAGGACATCCCCACTCAATCTATCGACAGGACTCTAACTGCTACCCAGATGACAGCCTTCCGTCAGGGTCAATGTCTTCCTTTCAAGGCCAACAAAAAGAGGAGCCGTACTCGAAAAGCTCTCACACTTCATACCACAACAAACCTGCTATTGGCCAGAGTTTGGATACGACCTCAGGGAGTCAAAAGGACTATCCTGTCGACAACAGGTGGTTGGGAAGTGGTTCTGGCAGTGCCTTCTCTGACGATGGCAGAGCGAGCTTGTACAGTCATGTAACTAGCCCTGACAATCACTCCTGGGAAGTCAACTCCTTGTCTCAGAGTGAACTTCTCTCACACAGATCAGACTCCCTTCATCTTGACAACCACAGCCTTGCCTCCGATAAAAACAAGCCAACGTCACATTATGCAAGAAACTCATCAGTGAAAAATAGGAATCACAACTTGCCATATTCTACCTCAGCGTTAAGATCAACTGTTGTTCATTCAGGTCCATCAGATGACAGTTTTGTCTATCCTCATCAAAGCAACGGTTCTAGTCTTTCTGATGCAACTGATATTGCTGATGTTGATCTTCGAGAACTAGACAAACTAGATGATGCTGACCTTTACAGACTGTCTGAAGCTGATGACTTTATTCATTTGAAACCTCGCGAGGGTCTGTACACAAGATGTACTCCAGTTAAAGAGAACAACAGATATCAAAAAGAGAGCAGGTCAACAATGAGGCAAATGGACAGTGGTGACCCTGACAAGGAAGACGGCAAAGAAAAGGATGACAGTGATGAGGTCAAAGGTGTCCATGAGATGAGAGGTCCGTCCAAAAACTGGAACAACAATAACCTGGATAATGCATGCAGGATTCCTGCTAGCAGAGAAAACAAAAAAACACTTGCATCAATTTCAAAGAATGGTAGGCTGAGAGAGCTCTATCCTGGACACCATGGAGTAGATTCGGTGGTAGACTCTGAGGAAAAGCACAACGATGTGACAAGAGGCACCCCATCATGGAGGACTACCCAGGATAAGAACAGCCCAAGTGCTAAGAAGGATATATCAGACAACTGGAGTGTGGTAACATCACCTGTCAGGTTTCAAAACAGATCGACTTCCCCGCTTCAGCTTCCTGTCGATCCAAAGGATATATTTCCAGATGGGAATCTAATTGATGCTGCTCTCTCCCACCAAATGCAGTCAAAAGTGTTTTTGTCTCATCAGGAAGGGACTGCAGATGCATTTTTTCTACAGTATGGTTTGCAGTCAAGTTTGCCATTACTCGGTCTTACAAACCCTAAAGGAGAGCCGTCAGCAAAAGCTCAGCTCTTTTACCCTCTTTCCAAAAGGGATACCCAAGTCAGTGATCCCACCTCTGACACCAAATTGTCTCCTCGGCAACATTCGTTCATTAATCCCACTTCGGACACCAAGGTGTCTCCTCTGCGACATTCCTACCCAGGAAGTCCAGGTACCACACTGAAATATGAAGATCTTGCCCTGAATATCTCCCCGAAGTACAACAGGAAAGGTGAGGAAAATAGAGTGGATTTGTCATCTGACTGGTCCAGAGTTGAAAACAGAAAGGTCAGAGTTGGGTCAGCAACCAATGCCTATGCAACAGATAGATCAGCATCTACAGATTTTGCAACAAGGGTTTCCAAAAGTGGCACCAACAATGACAGTCGGTCTTTGCTTGAGATTGACCGCAGTAGAAGGTCGATGCAGGACAAAGTTGCTGACAGGATATATCAAAGAACCAACAATGTAAGTATGGTTGTTTTCCCTCTTCCCAGATATTGCTTTTTCCCGTAAACTTAACCTCAATGTGGAAAAAAGCATTGTTCGAATCATAAAGCAAAGTCCATCAGCATATTGTTATTCTCATATCAAAGATTCAATGATGATATACTTACAAATGGTCACTGCGACATTTTAAAGAATAATTTGAGTATCTTTTCTTGGCAGACAAACCAACTGTCGAAGGTACCGCAGCTGATGAAATCCAAGGGTGTCCCTAAGCAAAGGAACATCCCAATGGAAGCTTCATCAAAGAGGTAAGCTAACCCATAGGCAAGCAAGGAAAATTAGTTGCCTTGTTGCTTTGTTAAGAATTTTTTTTTAACCAAGAGGTAGAGAAAGGGTAGGGGGCATAAAGGGTGCACTTGTGTGTTCCAGGTTTGATAACCTTTGACCTTATTCCTTCATCCTACTGGTAAACCCTACCTCTGCCACACTTTCCTGTTTGTAAGTCAAAAAGTCACACGCCCGTGCATCCGCTGTACGTGCAAGGTTTTGGCTACTTCCGGCTCCACAACTAGCCTCAATTGTGTTGACCAAAAACACTCGTGTCATCATTCGAAGGCATTTCTTAAGACAGAAACTCATAATTCTAACAAGACCTTGAGACTCTGCAATACATTACGGGAAGGAGAGTCCAAAAACTATTTTCTGTCTTCATAAATTCTCAAACCCTTGATCAGTGCATTTCCTATGGGCTTCTGGTAATCATTGAAGCTAGTTTGTGTGAAGTGGGCATGGCTCACAATGGAACTAAATCCACTTACAAACTTTGGGTTGCATGGGTGGCGTGTGTGTAAAGCGTTCGCCTCTCACCAATGTGTCCCTGGTTCGATTCCCGGCTAAGGCCATATTTGAGTAGAGTTGTGCGTTGGTTCTCTCCTGTGCCACGAGGGTTTTTCTCCAAGCCAACACTTTCGATCTCAGGCTGTGCTCCGTGGTCATATATGGGCTGATGTGGCTGGCCGCCAAAGGTGCCTTTGAATGCCTGCAGCTCGAACACGTGTAGCCGCGTCCTTCGCAATTCAGCTTCTCAGCTGCCAGTAAGGATGATGAGCCTCCCAAATTGTTGTTATTATTATTATTATTATTGTTAAAGAGGAATGTGCAGGGGCTGACTTAACCAATGCTGCTTTGTTACACAAAAGTCAAATTTTTTCCATTAACACCAATGAACCAAGGTCTGATAATTAGTTTTGGTTTTGTTTGTCATTTAGCCGTAACACCTTGTCACTATCCAGTAGTCGTAGTCCAAGAAGAACTTTCTCCATCCTCTGGGCCTTTAAGATCCTGGACATTCTCCACAGTGCCCCACCAGAGACCCATGAACAACTTGTCACCAAGGTAATCATCCGTTGTATAATAATAATAATAATAATGATAAACTCACTCCGGTGTAGTGAAGTTATCCAAGAAGTCTCCCCGATCCACTAAGCGAAAAAGTAGTAGTAGTCCCGGCCGATTTCCTACCCCCAGGTGGTACTTAAAAAGCAGGACAGTTCTTTTCAGAACTACGTTGTCTCCCGAATTCCGAAATCTACTCCGCGGTAGTAGAATAATAGTAAGACAAGTTCTCACAAGAACAATCTACTGTATATAGCAAAGTAGATTCAATCACATGGTGTTACCGCAAACCAAATATACAATATTGAAAAATGTTGTATCAAAGTGCCCCTGTGCATCAGGCCATAAGCATTCCTAAAACCATCTCAACTTTGATAATCATTCACACCTACAATCTCTACCCTCGCAGGTACCCATTATATTCCTGGGTGATGGGAAGCAATTATAGTTAACCAAAAGGTGCCAGATGACGTGTAATCACTCATATATTGTCCGAGTCAGCAAACGGACATTTAAAATGCCATTGTGTAAAATTGAAATATCGGAACAGAGGTTGCCCGGACATCTTTTGTTTTCGGAGTGGCACAGAGTATGTACTCACAGCGAAACACTTCATTTTATCCACACAAAGAAGACAGGTGGTATTGAATCTTCGCCCATTATGCGAGGGTTATTGTGTAATCCTCGATTCCAGACCTTTGTCCTTTTGCTCCGAAAAAAGGATTACGAGACAGTGATGTAAAATAATGATAAATGCATGTTGTACTTTCAGTTGTACTGGTTCAGACGATGGCATCGCAACATCCGATTGATGAAAGCGCACCAAGCAGAGATGGAAGAGCAATGGGATAGGTGAGATCACCTCAAAGTATTAATTTTTAATTTTTAAACTTCCAATTTTTGGGGGGACTTCAAAGTGTGGCTTCGAATCCCCGTTGTGAAGCACTAATGTGTCCTTAAGCAAGACACTGAACCAGTTTCTGCCCGGATTCTTCCATTTTTTTCCCCCGTTGATGCCTGAGAGGATTATTTTCTGGGAATTGCCGGAATCGTTTTTTCTTCTTTTACTTTATCCTTTGATTCATGTTCGAATCTGACTGCGTTTATCCTCTGACTTAAAGAATTGTCTTCTTCTCTGAATCCTTGGATTTTTTTAATCCTCTGACTTACTTGATCCTCTGATTTTTAGTACGAAAGGTCCATGGTTCGATTCCTGCCTAAAGATGACTGTGGATATTTTTCACTGAACAGACATTGCAGTGTGATCTGCCCATAAAACATTGAACTAACCTTGTTTCAGCAGACTGCTGACACTTGTCAGTTCTCCTATTTATTGCATATTTACAACCAAGTGTTCCTATTAGATTCTTATCACTAAGGGGGCTGGGGACAGAATGTAAAACAGGCCTAGAATTACAGGGAGACCACGCAGGCCGTGGCCTCTGTTGCCCTCGTCTTGGCCTTGGTGCCCCTTTTAAAAAGTTTCCCATAGACTTTAAGATTTCCCAATGGAAGTGCCCTTTGCAAAATGAAAATGGCCTTGCCCTCTCAAAGACGAAATTCCTGGTCTGTAAACCTCTGTGCACTGAGTTCAGGGCAGCGGTGGCACCAGATCTGTTAATCTGGGGGGGGGGGTGGGCAAGAGTGGGGGGGCAAACAAAAATATTTAAGTGTAATTTTGTACTGCTGAAAAGCAGTTAAACTCAGTTTCGGGCATAGGCGAAAAATTGAGACAGTAGCTGGGGGGGGGGGCAAAAAAAAAAACTGGGGGGCTTTTGCCCCCCGTAGCGCCACCGCTGGTTCAGGGACCCCCTTTTTCAAATATCTGTCGTGCCGAATGTAAGGCTCTAAAGGGCTGCACTCCAGAATGGGGTTTTAATTGGGCAGCTGGCACTTGGGAGCTACCCAGGCAGCCATTTTGACCCATTTAGGTATCCTGCGAGACTCTACATGACACGGAGTACATGTACTTGAGTTCTGAAAAGACACAACTACTGTCTCCTGCAGGTGCTTTGTTTATGGCATGTTCCTTCCCACTTCATTTTATAGTCATGTTTTTTTCAACGCAAATGGATGTCTTTCTTTGTGTCTATATTGATACATGATAACATTCAAACATCATTCAGCCGTACCTGTGATGAGGTATTGTTAGAATGACTGTGCAAACACTTGAGATGTGCTACCATGTATGGATTTGTTTACTTACATTTACATGTACAGACATCAAACTAACACATGTGTTTACAGAGGATTAAACATTTGATAGGAAATGATCGTCCGTCTTTCAAAGAATGTTTTAAACATTTTGAATGAAGTTGTTTGTACAAAACTGCATCGGTGCAACAGTCAACCCTCCTACTGTCTGACCATTCAATATCATCCATTATGGTTTTGCATGATAGATAAACTATGCCAGCCTGAAATATGATATCATGTGGTGAATGCATCTTCACAGTACACAATCAACCCTCCTACTGTCTGACCATTCAATATCATCCATTGTAGTTTCGAATGATTGATAGATAAACTATGCCAGCCTGCGATCTGATCTCATGTGGTGACAGCATCTACACAGTGTACAGAAAGTTTTGTGCCCAGTTGCTGCACCAGACAGAGTTGAATGCTTTTAAATGGTTCAATAAACTTTGCCAGCAAATGTCATTGAAATTAGAAACGTTTAATCTTGTTTTAATGTTTTGTTGCAAAGTGATACCTTGAAAGGGCCCATGAAGAGGTATTTTGTCACATTACATTTTTGTGGCTTAATATATGGTTTGAAATTAACAAGACATAACATTGACTATTTTGATGTGTTTGTTATGCGTTAATACACTTTAATTGAGCCCCGAAAGTGTGTGTCATTTGATTGCGCAATGATCAAACATGTGGTCAAACGTTTCAAAGACAGCTCTGGTGCCAAGTGGTCAACAATGCATTGTGTGTTATTGTCACACACATGGCCCTGGTCAGCCGGTCCACTGTCTACGTCACAGATTTTATGTTAATGAGGAAGGGTGGGTGGAGCGCGGCAATCCCCTAATTTTAGAACGGTAAATAGGCATTTAAAAAATGTTAAAAAAATAATAATACACTATGACAGGCATACTTCCTTTTTTAACCAATAAAAAAAAATTAATTCATGGGACCTTTGAAGTAATACCAATGATGTCTCCAAATTTTTTCCCTCATAGGGCTGTACATCACCACCAAACGAATCTTTTGCGGAGAAGCCTGCTCGCCTGGCAGCAAGCCCCTCCATCTCACAGGAGGGCAGCAGACCAGCTCAGGCAGAAGCACCTGCTCCGTAAAGGGCTGCAAAGTCTCCGGTGGGCTGCAATGAGGAGCAGACTGGAGATAGAGGGCGCTGAAAAGAAGCTTGTCGAGCAAACGCTGGTACATCATTTTAGCATCGTGAGTACATTTGGTGTTTGTTGTATCTGTTGTGGGAAATGTGGGTTGTTGGAGTCTGAGACATGAATTTGTTTAACGGAAAAAAATCACATTGGATTCTGACACATTTTTTTTGACGATTTTAGACCCAAACAATCCTCGAGATCATAGGTATGAACACACTTTGTATACTTTTTACAAATTCTTGTGAAATATCACCTTTGTCATGTCTTTAGAGATGACCAACTGAGGTCCTTTTTTCCCACAAATGACATTTTCATTTTACTACTGTCTAGTGGAAGGAGCTCTACCAGGTACAAACTGAGCATGCTCAGCTAGTTGAGAAAGTGACGAGACACCATTCAGTTGCCAAGACGTTCCAGACGTGGAAAGATCGCTACAGCATGGTCCAGAAAGAGGGTATAGCCAAGCTGCACTTCAAGTAAGTTAGGGTTTAAGAAAATTTGATAAAAAAAAAAGAATTGTGAAAGACCACTTTGCAACAAAATTATTATTGTTTAGAAAAGAAATTAAAAAAAAAAGCATCATTTTGAAAGATGTTTTCTAATGTTTCTTCTAACATCCTGCACTTTGTTTCAGGGTAAGCCTTCTGAATCACGGCTTCCAACGCTGGAAGATGTTCACCAGCAACTCCAGGGTCAAAGGTTACCGCAATGAGATGAGCCGAGTACATCGTGAGGAGAGGATCCAGAAGACGGCCTGGTGTACAATCAAAGTGGTCTATGCACGGACCCAGCAAGCTAAAGGATACTACAGGTAAGTCGGGGAACGACATGTATTGCAGATTTTAAAGCTTTGCGGAGGTATACTTTACAGGCCGTTTTCAAAACCACGGCATGGACTTGGGCTCCGGCTAGGGCTCTGTCGACCTGTTTGAAGCCCCATAAGGAAACCACACGTTTTATAAATAACTGACGGAGCCTAAGCCCAAACCCAAAGCCGTGGTTTCGTAAACGGCCGTAGAGTTTAGAGAAACTGTATCATACCAGTTGAGATAACCAGTGTGACTATACTTTTAATAAATTATCTTTTACTCAGCCAAAAGCTGCTGTTAGTCGTCGTGCGCACCTGGTTACGAGGTGCCAGCCTTTCCAAAGCAGAACGCCTCCAGCAGCACAGCCAGGCCCTGGAGCTGAGACGTTGTAGGCTCATGAGGGCGCACTTCAACCGCTGGAAGGAAGAGCTAACTGTGGTACGCATAAAGCAGAGGCTGGACATTGGACGATTAAGGTAAGGCTGAGGGTACAAGATTAATCTATTTTGCATGGAGCAAAGGTTCGCTTTATGCCAAAGATTAGGAGAAATAAGGAAGCCCCAGGAACTGACGGAACCTCAGGAACTGACGGAGCCTAAGCCCAAGCCCAAACCCAAAGCCGTGGTTTCGTAAACGGCCGTAGAGTTTAGTGAAACTGTATCATACCAGTTGAAATAGAAGCAGACTTTAGTTAAGATGAATTTAGTTTTGAGGCATTGCATGGTGAGGTATCAATGTATATTTGGTTTGCGGTGACACCATGTGATTATATCTACTTTGGCTTTATGCCAAAGATTAGTAGAAATAAGGAGAGATGATGCATACCATGAAATTTGACCAAAAAATGTTACAATAAACAAATATTGAATGCATGTGAATGCATTGTCGTAGAATGTAATCACGAGGTGAAATCTGGACTATTCCATTTAACGAGGCAAAGCTGAGTGAAATGGGAAAGCCAGATTTACTCGAGTGATTATACTCTGCGACAATGCATGAACAAAATGCATTTAATATTTTGATATACACCTGGCACTAGATCCTTGTCATTTTATTTTTATTTTATTTTATTTTTTTACAATAAACACAAAATAGACACAGACACTCATCCATCCCACACTCTGAAATTTGAAAAAAAAAAACATTTCTAGACACCAACCTTGTACCCAGTGACAAGAGCTTGCCTCATTTGAACAAATGGGCGGGAATGATGATTTGGGGAACGATGCTGTGAATTAAGCATCAAAAATCAATGTACACCATCCACAAATTAATGATGTAGGATGCGCCAGCGTTGCAGCAGTAAATCAAGTAAATTGAAGGTTGTGTCTTATGTACCCTCAATCAACAATTCTTTCTTCAGATATGTCTGGGAGTTGTGGACGCTCCGTCTTCAGAGGAAGCAGCTTTATCGTCAGATCATGGACTCCCAGGCCCGTAAAGTTGCTAAGCAACACCACTTCAACAAATGGAGGTTGGTTGCTGGGAGACAGAAGGATGCAGCAACTAAGGCTGGTCTTATCTTGAGGCACACGTACCTCAAGATGGTCTTCAGGGCCTGGAGAGATCATGTCATCAGGGAATGTAATCTACGGTAAGCAGACTTTAGTTAAGATGAATTTAGTTTTGAGGCATTGCATGGTGAGGTATCAATGTATATTTGGTTTGTGGTGACACCATGTGATTATATCTACTTTGCTATTTACAGTAGATTGTTCTTGTGAGAACTTGTCCTGTTATTATTTGACTAAGTGAGTTTGGTCTCAACATTTCGACTAGCCTGCTCTAGTCATCATCTCCTGACGATGACTAGAGCAGGCTGGTCGAATTGTTGAGACCAAGAGCAGGCTGGTCGAAACGTTTAGACCAAACTCACTCCGCGGCAGTGAAGTTATCCGAAAAATCCCCTCGATCCACTAAGCGAAAGTAGTAGTAGTCCCGGCCGATTTCCTACCTCCTCCTTAATAAGCAGGACAGTTCTTTTTAGAACTAAGTTGTCCCCCCGAATTCCGAAACCTACTCTGCGATTGTAGAATAATAACAGGACAAGTTCTCACAATAACAGTCTACTGTATATAGCAAAGTAGATATAATCACATGGTGTTACCGTAAACCAAATATACAATGAATTTAGTTTGTTTCAAAATCCACCTTAGAGCTAAACGATGGTTTAAACTGGTTTACATAGTTCAAGTAGTTTGCTTCTAAAATTGTTAATGGCCTCACGTTTCAACCTTAGCAGAGTCTTTCTCAAAGGTTAAAAAACCTTTTTTTAACGATATGTGTGTGTGGCCGCAACCCAACCACCGCTACGATCGTGGCAAGAAAGTCACACCATGTGCTGTTGCTAGGGAGTTGCTAAGGTAGGCAGGACTTAATGGATGGGTCTATTTATAAACTAGTTTTATGAATAAATCCTCTTTTTCAGGGACAGCATGACGGCTCTGATTGATAGCAGCCATATTATGACCAAGCAGAAAGCCCTTCAAACATGGACATCAAGACTACGGGAGCTTCAGGCCAAGCAGGAAGTCCACAAGGCGTGGTCCGTAGGGTGTGTCAAGAAAGCTGTCAGATGCTGGAAGGAAAGGGTGCGGTTTCGACGCATGGAGGCGAAGTTAGCAAGGTACCAGCCGGTCCACGAAATACATATTCAAAGAGGTGAGGATATCTTTCTATACATTTGTATATTTGTACATTTGTGGAGTGTCGTGGCCGAGCGGTCTAGTCCGCCGAACTTAAGTTCTGTAGTTTACAGAATGTGGGTTCGAATCCCGGCCTGGCCAGTCTTCAGACTTGTGTCGTTAAGCAAGACACTTTACCATAAAGTCCTTCGGATGGGACGTTAAGCTGTAGATCCTGTGTACTAGGATGGGTAGTACACATATAGAACCCAGAACACTCATCGGTGTTTCTGGTTTAGATAGCAAGCATCTACAGGTTTCCTCAGGCTTCCGAGCTACAGTGATTAAGTTCACTTTTATAGGCATCCTTGGTTTCATTACCAGAAATGAATAATAACAAAAACAATAATAATATTTGGATTCAGATTAGCCATTCATATTCAGATTAGTTCCAGCCTAAGCTGATGAAAGCACTGCATTATCAGTGGCCTCCAAGACCCTGAAGCTAGAACCATGTCTTTTATTCAACTGAGTTGTTCATTCACATTGAAGCATGTTTGCGTTTCTTAGAGTTAGACTCTGCTGTTGGAATGAGTCAGTTGACTTGATTCCATAGATGCTGCCCAGACTATTAATCTCTCTTTGCTTTGTGTTAACTGAAGATGCACTGAGGAAGTGGTCTCATGAGTTCCGCCTAGCTGTGCGTAACCACAAGAGGGCGCTCTCAGCTCAACAAACGCTTCTCAGGAATCGGTTGCTCAGGCTTGTGCTGTCGTGGCGGCTCCTCGTGAGGGAATCCAAAACTATCGCTCCGTTATTAGAGAGGAAGACCTTCAAACAGCTTGCTGGGTAGGCCTTCAAATTTCAAATCAGGAATTATATTTTGCCAAGTGATTTCTTCTCTGTAAAGCTCATGAAACAAGAACTTATTTTGTTTTTTAAACCTACACCGATGTTGTGATAGGCACTGTATGCTCAGTACTTTTTCGAGTCCTGTGAAAAAAAATTCACAGTCTACTTGGATGGGATTCGAACCCACGACCCCTGCGTTCTTTTTGGAGATTTCTAACCACTAGACCACCGAGCATGCCGGGTGACGAAAGGCCAGTTCAAATCCTGGAATTGGCTACTGATACCAAAAGCATTGGAATAGAAAACTTGTTGATGAGGTACAAGTTATTTATTATTTGTGTTTTTTGCCCATACACCGATGTGTGTTAAGCACTGTATACTCAGTACTTTCCCGAGTCCTGTGAAAAAAATTCTCAAAGGGATTATAATAAAGTTATTTGTTTGTGTTTTTGTTTTGTTTGGCGAATTCAGTTTCTTTGATGCCTGGAGAGGTGTCGTTATCAGAAGGAAACGATGCGAGAAGTTTAAGAAGTTATGTTTGGAGAACACCGTGGATGAAGCATTTCTCCACTGGAGGTAAGAAAGAGGTAGTTTATTTAGAAGCGAAATTGAAATAATATTTATTCCTGTAAAAATAGTGTATCAAATGTTCATAGTGCAAACTAAAAACTGCTGAGAATTGGGGTTTTTACTAATGGAAAAAGAAAAACGCCAAGATATATCAGAATTATATTTGAAAAGGTTTACATTTTGGCAAAGCAAAAAAAAAACAGTAAAATCTAGGATAGTTTGACTTTATGGAAAGTGACAATGGCATGGCAAATACAACACAAAAGATAGTAAAATGGGCTTAAGGTCACTTAGAAGAAAAATGAATAAAGAATCATGGTAGAATTGTCTAGTGTCCAAGAGTCTTGAGATGTTTTCTTAAAGATGAGTCTTTCATTACTTCCAGGGAACAGACTGAGGCGAAGAAGAAACTGCGCTCCGTTAGGAAAGCTCTTCTTTTCTCCAAGCTGGACAGGGCATTCTCAGGCTGGAGGGCTGTCTTGCAACGTAGAGCGGACCTGAAGGATTTCCAGCAGCGCCAGCGAGATGCCTTGGTGAGGGCGGTGTTTGACTCTTGGAGGGAGATCAGTGAGGAGCGAGTCTTGGACCGGGAAGTGGAGCTAGGTGACAGGGTATGTTTGCAAAGAGAAAATGAGTAACTTAATGGTAGAAAATTGATTGCTTGTGAACACAAGTCTAAACTTTTAATATGAAGCTTATTGTATGTTTAGCTAAAAATATTACAAATCTCTAATAAGAAATGTTTTGTCTGAGAAGGTTTGATAAAAGTGCAATTTGAATAAAGAAAAAAAAAATCTTATTAGAGAAATTTTGTTTAACCGTCTTGAGCTGTCTACAATTGTTGTTTTCTACAATGCTTGGTTTAACCAATCAGGGAGAGTCTCTCAAACAAATTATTCAAGAAGTGAAACACATTCATCCTGGAATTGAGTGAATTTTATTTGGCAATCAACTGGTTACTTCTTTTTTTTGTTATTTGTTTGTTAAAATTATCAATAAGAAAAGGAGTTGATGGGGTGTAATCCCTGGCTACACGGCAGTAACCGGTTGAATGGCTTCTGACTGGCACCCCCCCCCCCCCCCCGAACAAAGATATTGGCAAAAACATTACTGCTGGGTAGCTCAGTTGGTAGAGTGCCAGTATGTTTAGCCGGTGGTCGCAGGTTCAAATCCTGCTCCAGTAAATTTTGTTTTGTTCACCCTAAAATTGATTTAGAAATTTACACAGTTTCTCTTGTGGTTTATTGCTTGACAGTTAAACTAAGTTACTCTACCATTATATTTATCTGGAGTAAGTTTGCTACACTATAACTCACTCTGTGACAACTGGTTACTTTTTTCTGTTTTAATTTGGTTGTTAAAATTATAAATAATAAAAGGGAAATAATGAATAATTTTCTCTAGGCTAGAGAGACTCTTCTGATGATGCATCACTTCAGAGTTTGGGCTGAGACTTCCCGCCAATCGAGGGAAACTGAAAGCAGGCTGGTATCGGACTGCAGAGACGCTCGCTCAGCCAGAACAATAAAGAAAGCTTATCAGAGCTGGAGGAGGCAGTTGCTAGTCCACGAAATCCTCAGGTAGGGAAAGCCATGAGAAGAGCTCAGCATTAAAAAAAAAAAAACACAAAACCTGGTTTTGCGAAGAAGTTAGGGTTGCATTAAAAAAGAAATTGAAAAGACGTCTTGATTCTTTGAAGAACTAGATTTTGTCGCGTCGGTCCAAAAACTTATCTCGATTGTGCAACGACGCCGTATCTCGCACGAAAATGCTCCATGCAAAAATGTTGTATCTTGGCGCCTATTGGTTTTGTGTGTACATCCGGGTTATTCAAGTGAGAAACGACATTTTGACACTTTCAAATTGGCGTTGAGCGTAAATGCTATTTTAGGAGATACAATATTTTTACACTGACCTGACGATTTATTGACAGTGAAATTACCCATGTAATGAAATCATAAATTTAAACCAGTATTAAACCCAGCAGTGCCTTGTAATTAATACGTATAAAGCCATACATTTTAAGCTATAAATTACTACGTTTTTAAAACATTACAGAAACAATGTCAAAAAAAACAAAAACAAGGTCAAAGCTGCCTTTAAAAACTTTATATTGGTCTTAACTTTCACTTTCATGAAGTTGCAAGCCTGACACATCACAGTTGCCCCTGGGGATTGCCTTGGTGCCCTTGAAATGTTCCAATGGAAGTTTACAATTTCCTGAAAGAAGTGCTCTTTACCGATTAGAAAATGCCTTGGTGCCCTTGCCCTTTCAAGAACAAAGCATACAGGCCTGAAGTTGATTTTAAGGTCATGTAGTTTGGTATAACAAATGCAAATGCGTTATAATTACCGCCTTGTCATTACAAAGTTTGAAAACTGGGCTGATTTAATCGGCCCCAGGACACTGCGAGGGTTACTCCTCCACAGGCGTGTCAATTTTCAGGATTTTTTCCTGATTTCATGATTTTCCAAAAATCTCCTTGAACCTTCAAAGTAAAGCAGTCACCAAAATGAGAAAGAAATAGTCCACATTGCGTCCAAGCCTGTAGTTTTGTGTTTCCGTTGATGCCTAGATTCTGTAAACATCCTGAATTGTAACGTCTGGGAGGTCCTGGGTCCAGAATAAGTGGGAACCCAGGCCTGCGAGCCATTTTTCAGGAGTTTTTACAATCGTCCAATCTCATCCCTGCCTCCACTAGTCAAATTCTAAACACCTTACAAGTTTGTTTGCATTGATTGTTACTTTCTTCCTTAGCACTTTCCTTGAAGAGAGACAGGTTCATCTGCTTCATCAGGTCTTCCAAGCTTGGCATACCGATACAAGATCATCTTACATACAACTCACGCAGAGATTCAACCAGGCTTACGAGGTCATGGGAGTAGGTTTCCCGAATGACATCAGCAGTCCCAAGTTGTCCCCTTCAGCTGTCAACCTGAACCTGTCTGTATCTCAGAGTAGTAGTAGCGGAGGATCTCAGGGGCTCCCGGCACACTTGTCAACGTCTGACAGTGGCTTCTACGGGAATGAGCTTCTGATGAGGCAAGGGGGGCAGAGCAGTGAGAAGGAGTTTCCGCAGCTGCAGGCGGGTTGTCTCCGAGATGGGGATAGGAGTAGCACCCACTCGGATAAGTATCTTGGCTCAAGCATCCAAGATGCACCTCTTCATGTCAACAGGTTCAGTGAGCTTCAAGATGTTGCTGCCGGGAGGCATGGTCTTGCAGAGTCTTCTGATGAAGACGTATACCCAGATGAGCTACCCGTACAGTTGAGAAGTTCAAGGTTAAAGGGGCTGTCTCAGCAAAATAAGAAACTTCAACTCCCACAGGCTTCCGTTAGACTAGACGCTTCACCACAGATTAACTTTGGTTCTCATTCGCCCGTGACCAACAAGCGGCTTTCATTTCCAAAACGGCGTGCCAGTATGGACCACACTTTGCTCATGAAGTCCCAAGCTGAACAGCGACCCACAAATTTTTCCACCGTAAAGCGACCTCTTGGTGTGTTGGGTCCGACACGTAGATCCAGCATAGATCAGGGTCTACTGTCGTCTCAGACGGTCCTCAACCACCTCAGGATCATCCACAGGAAGTCACAGACTGAGAATCCAATGCTGTCATCCATGGATGAAAGCCAGGAGAATGAATCAACAGAGAAGCAGAAATCCTCTTCAAGACGTCACAGTCAATACGACTCCCCTCCTCCGCTGAGCCCTGAACTTTCAGGTTATCACACCCCTACTCGCGTTCGTCGGATACCCATCCCGCTGAACATGATGCAGCCTAAAGCCTTCATCCACCCCCTCGCCCAAACAGCTTCACATGCTAGTTCATCGCCGCTCTCACTAACACCAAGAACCATGTCCCCAAGACCCTCCTTCAGCCCCTTGTCCAAGTCGTACTCCCCGCCAAGCCCCCAATTCCAGATGGTCCAGGCTCACACAGAGAGAGACTCCCCAATGGAGGATAACTCGAACAGTCGTCGGTCATCCATCTCTGACTGTAGCAGCTTACCGGAGAGCATTCGAAGCAGCGATCTGTTAGAGCATGACTTGTGTCAGTCGGCAACCGCATCTGATTATGCTCCCAGTGTCTTCTCAGAAGGTGCAGCTCCTTTTACTCCACTCATTGATCAGAGGGTGAGTAGATTTATCGAAATCTTGTGATGTCAATAAATTCCTTTTTTTTACTAGGGAATTGGGAAACGTTTTCAAAAGAACCACTATTTTTATAAGTGGTGCTTGAAGCTTTGCATGGTATGGATAATAGGAAGTAACTATTACTAGTAAACTTGCGGGCACAACCATGGGTAAATCTCTTTTGGGAGGAGTGGTGGCTCTGAAAAAGAGCCGCAGTTGAGGTTCTTGACATTTCAAACAGTATACTCTGCTCGTCTTCAGGAGAATGAAGCCAAGCAGAGTATACTGAAGATGAGCAGAGTATACTGAAGATGAGCAGAGTATATTGCTCAAAATATTGAGACCACAACAACGGCTCTTTCCAGAGCCACCACTCCTCGCAAAAGAGATTTGCACACGGTTGTACCCGCAAGTTTACTGGTAGTTGTTCCTTCCCACTAAAAAGAAAAGATTCTGTTATGAAGCTCCAAACACGAGTCAAAAACTAAAGCTAATTGAATTTTTTTGAAGATTTTAATGTGAAGTATTGTACGTTTTGCCAACACACATTCTTTGTTGAGACAGATTTCTTTTTTTGCCGAGACACATAAAAAATTGTCACAGAAAAAAGGTCATGTTAGGTGTTATCTTGACTACCTCAATGTCAATTTTATGAGAGCTCACCTGCATGCAGTGGTGTAACTAAAGGGGGCAGGCATGGTGGGGCATGTTCCCCCAATTTGATGTCCGGGTGCCCCCCCCCCCTCCATTTGAAATCTGTACTTTTGAAATTTAAAATTACCAGAATAAAATGTTACATTTTGTAAGCTTTTATTTAGTACTCCCAATGTTTGTTTTTGTTTTTGTTTTTTTAAACTCATTTTTCTAATTACATGCAGACAGTGTATTTGTTTTAACCTCCATATCAGATAATCTTATAAAAAAAAATAGTAAACAGCATAACAAGAGCGCTGAAAGTGGCTTGTTTAGGAAAAGTGAAAATGTTTAATTGGCCAGAAGCGGCCCCTAGAAAGAATGGTGCACCCTCTTGTGCTTCCCTAAAATTGTCCCCTAGTGTCGTCGCTGCCTACATGTTTGTCTCTCCTCCAAGTTTTGAATTTCTGCTGTTCTAAACTATTGAAATGACTTCATCCCTGGAGCTGCAGACCTACCTCAGGTCCATCATCCTCCACTGGCGCCTGTGGCCAGCAAGCATTGCCTTCAATCAATGGCTTGACTACACCCGGTATCGTCACGATCTACGGGAGCTGGCAGATCAGGCTCATGATATGTTCCATCAGATGAGACTCCGACAAGTCCTGTTCACATGGCAGAGAAGATGTTATGTGGAGAATGCAGCAAGGACCCATTGGGTAAGAACAAATTGAGGGGTCTGTAGTCTCGATCCGGCATCCAAAGATTATTGGTATTATTATTGTTATTATTATTATTATATATTTCTGGTAATGAAACCAAGGGACTCTCAAATGTGACTAGCACTGTGACCCGTAGGCCTGAAGATACCTGTGTAGAGAAGATAATGAAGAAATGTCAGTTTTAGATGTAGGAGGAAAACCCAAGATAGGGAAAACCCACCGCAATCAGGTAGGCACTGAAAACCCAATCCACATGCAAGGCTTCCAGTCCGGGATTCGAACCGGGGTCCACAGAGGTGAAAGGCAGGGAACAAAACACAGAGCCAACCTGAATAAGATCTGTCTGTTAAAGCATGCAGACAACATTAGTAATTGTGAAAGACCAGTATCCCCACTTTATGTGAACCAACATACACATGAATTCAATTTCAATTCACTTCAAGGATTTTATTATCAAATTCGTCGCAGCCCAAGGGCTGAATTGCAAAAGATTTACAAAGAAAAATTATAAGAAAACATTAAAGGTTTACTGAAACAAAAAGTATTAATGTTTTGATGTTACACCTTATAATTTTTATAAAACAATTCACTTGCATTACAACCAAGAGTGAATTTGTTAATAGAAGAACACATTTTTGTCACTCCTTTGGCAGACCCAATCCCAGAGCAATTGTTTTCTGGAATAGCTCAGGAAACATTATGTAATGCATGTGATGTCACGTTGAGAATCAAGCCATGTTAGCAAAGTGACCTTTTTTTGCGGGTGTTCCTGAAGACTGTTATTCTTAAAAGAAAACAAATTATGCGAAAAATACACAGGAATGCAAAAAATTATTTCTTACATGTGAATCGTTTTATAAAAATCATGAGGTGTAACATAAAAGCATTAACACTTTGTACCGGTATTTCAGTAAACCTTTAAGAAAAACTTTATGCAATGAACAAAATAACAATGAATAAAATAATATGAATAGAATGAAATGAATAAAATAAACATGAAATAGCTCAAAGTTTGAGCTGATACTGTCATCGGAGTCACAAGAAAATGGTGGGAAAAACATGATGTGTTTCCACTGTTTTCAAACATCAAGTTTTGGACTCAAAAGATCAAAATTAATTGTTTTACTCATTTGTCAAAAACTAGCATTTCAAGCAAAATCATTTTATGGAAGTTTTCCACCATGACCATCTTTATACCATGTAAGTCATGTGCAACTCTGTGAACATTTATATTTTTAATCTTGCCAATGTTGGGCAGACCCATTAATGACCCAGCTCAACATTGGTAAAAAGAAAAACATCAATGTTCACAGATTTACATATACATTTATCCGGTATAAAGATAATGATGGTAGAAAACTTTCCTTGAAATATTTCTGCCTGAAGTGTTATCGTTTTTAAATAATGAATGAAATAAGATCAAAAATTTGTTTTCGTCTCAGTAAAATGAAAACTCTGCCCCTTGGAATGTGTACAAAATGCTGAATGCATTTTTATTGTTTTCTCGCAAACGAAACAATGAAATGAGCTGAAATTTTCACAAGTTGGTTTTATTACAAATATCTTGATTTGTGCAAAGAATGGAAGCATTTACAGTCAGTTTACCAATGTTGAACTGGGGCTTTAAGCCATTGGGTTTTGAAATGTAATGATGCCAGTCGATTTACTTATTATTAATATTATTAAACTCATCTGGAATGACTTATTTGTTGTGTACTCATGTAAGTTTGGGGGTGAACAAAGAAAAATTGACTGAAGCGGGATCTGAACCTGCAACCACTGGCTATACGTACCGACGCTCTACCAACTGAGCTATCCAGCACTCATGTTTGTTTACCCCAAAATTGATTTAAAGATTTACCCAGTCTGATTCCCTTGTGGTTTTTTGCTTGATATATTCATTTCACTGAGAAAAATGCCCGCCGAGAAGAACCCAGAACACTTATCATGGATGAGTAGGGGGGTGGTTCACTCTGATGTTTCTGGCTCACAGCTAACACCTCTGCATTCACAAGATTCCTCTTGCTACAATGGTTAAGATAATTATTTAACCCTAGCTATGTTTCGGGCCGATTTAGTTTGCCCAATTTTCGGACTGTAGCTTATCAAATCAGCCTAGTTCATAACACATTTATATTGGTTCAACAGACCTTGTGACCCTAACATTTCCTTTGAAAAAAGTTCAAGTTGGAACCAAATTAAACTTTGGGAAGTCAGCTTTGAACTTGTGTATATTCCTCGACGGCAGTCATTGTTTCTAGAAGAATTTTTATTTGCAATTTCTAAAAAAGTTTTACTCTACAGCTTACGGTACATGGTTTCACACATACTAATAACATGGGGCACTGTATGGGTTAAGTCATCCGTGATTTCCTTATCACATCCGCGCTTTATCACACCCGTTGGGTGTCTCAAAACGCTCAGCGCTTTTTTCTGCAAGGTATGCGGAGTTACGTTTTTTTTAAGTATGAGACCTGTTCCTTTACATAGCACCACATAACGGTTTACAAGCTGCTGTGGCACAATCTGCAGCCGATCAAACCAGGAGCACCGGGGCGAACCCCTTCTCTTTGCGATAAGTGCACTGGGTTCTTTTACGTGCATTACAAAACACACGGGACCTACGGCTTTACGTCCCATCCAAAGGACGTAGCAATAATGGTTAAGTGTCTTGCTTAAGGACACTTAACCATCATTGCTACGGCTTTACGTCCCATCCAAAGGACGTAGCAATAATGGTTAAGTGTCTTGCTTAAGGACACAAGTGTCACGACCGGGACTCGAACCCACACTCTGCTACTCTGCTGATCAGAAACACCAGAGCTTGCGTTCGGTGTTCTTATCCGCTCGGCCACGACACGCCAAACATATAATAATGATGAATTTTTTTATTAGGTTTCAAAGACCAAGATAGAGCATCTTCTAGCTTGGGTGCAATACCATCGAAAGAGCAAGCAGATTGAGAAGAACAAGGTCAAGGCTGAGGAGATGTCCAAGACCAAGAGGTTAAGCCAAACCTATAACATCTGGAAGACTAAGGTATACCTCCAAAAATCACATTCCATCAGTCACAAATTTTTCTATTAATACTGTTTTTCAGCAAAAAATCACATGACCTGGCACCAGAATATATGAATGCTCTTCTTCAGCCCTCAGCCATACAGCCCTCCTCTTACCCTCCACCCATGCAATGTCTCTTCTCTGTCAGCCCAGATCTAAACATCTCTTGGGGTATAGACTAATCCGAGCAGCTCCTCCATGGCAGTTTGAACCACCGCAGCTATGGCTGCCGCACACACGCGTCGACGCACACGCACTGTGAATCGTCCATGCTGATTGGTGCATATGCTTGGCTAATGCGCCATTGTCGTGCAGTGGTGTAAACGCCCTTGAACAAGCTGCTGGGATTAGTCTATCGGGCTTTTTCAGTTGCTGCTCCATGTCTCTGGAATGCATTACCTTCACAGGTCAAATCATGTTCATCAGTAATTCAAAAACGCACTCAAGACTCTGTTTATATGTCACTATTAATCTTTTAGTAATTGTTGTCATTACTAAGTCATTTATTTACTTAGTCATAAATTTAATTTGTAGTCTTAAGTTTGTTGCCCTTTGTGTAGACGTTATGCAGATTTGAGTAGGGCCCCCCTGGGCTAGAGGCCTAAAGAAGGTTGCTCATTGGCCCATCCTGTGCACCGTGTGTACATAGATGTGTGATTTCCATTATAGTATTGTCGTTTTACCTCTATCTAAGATGGCGCCGCCTTGACCGACTCTCGGTTGAACTTTGCCCATTATAAATCAAAATTATTATTATCATTAGTATTCCATGTGAGCCATGGGCTGTATTAGAACAGTTTTATTGAAAAATGAAAAGGTTAGACTGTTAATGCTACTTTTCCTTGTGAACGAATGATAAAGTAGAGTGTCCAAGTCAGACACCCAGACATCCCTCTGACTATCCCCATGATGGCATCTTGACTCTTTGATCAACAGTACAAGAAACACAAGGCAGTTCTGTGCATCGTCCACAACTGGAAAGGCCACGTCAAGCAGACGGAGAACTTGGAAGGCCGTACCAAGGACTTGCGTCGACAGATCGGGAAGAGAAGTCTGCGAGTCTGCTTCTCCATGTGGCAGAAGCGCACCTGGCAGATCCTGGAGGTTAAGGCACACCGTAACCGTGTGGTTGCTAAAAGGTTAGACTGAACAACATCAGGCATGAATATCTTTCTACTTTCATCGTTTTGAGAGCTACAGTAATTAAGTTCACTTATGAGGCATCTTTGGTTTCATTACCAGAAATATATAATAATAATAATTATTATTTGGTAATACTTCTTTGATGAAACAGGTGCTTGATGACTTGGGCATCATGGAGTACAGAGAAAGCAGAAAGAGTGCAGAAGCTTGATGCATTCAGGACCCGTAGAGTCAAACACTTGGTAAGCTCTATAACATTCTGTTTTTCAAACTGGATCATGATATGACGACATAACCTGCAAAAGGCCTGGGGGACAGAATTTAGACAGGAGGTTTTAGAGTCGATGGATTCTTCAGATTGATCTGAAGTTTGAACTGAGATTGTCTGGAAGGAGGTGGATGAAAGACACAGGTTAGGGTGTCGGAAGTGACTGAAAGAAAGATTTTATAGTTTTCGGAATACTTTGTTTCTTTAGAAAATCATTGTCACAATAAAACCATGACTAAACCAAGTTCTGACCATCGTTGTGTTTCGGTTTCATCCGCAAGAAGAAGAAAAACTAAGTAAAGACAACAAATGTTCTCATAAAATGCACTGGGATTTTTTGTTCTCTTCGGAGAAAATATGGAATGCGTTCACCGTGAATCGGCCAAATCTGATAATTGGCCATGGTATGCTGGAATCTTGGACTTACCTTTCATATGCTGAATACAATGATAAACAATGGTGGTAGAGTATCGATCTCTCATAATCCTCGTTTGTACAAAAAATAGCAATCCGGAAAAAGGAATTTTACATATTCATTGGAAAGGTCTATTACAGGTCTTCAGTTCTTGCAGTTAACTAGGCTGCTGGCATAACTTGAGGCACCATCTCTGAACCTTCTCATGTTAAGTCAGTGTTGACTTCTCTCACATCCACAGGTCTTGCATCACTGGCAGTCACAGCAGCTCAAACTCCACGCAGCGAGGGAGTTCCACCGGCGGGCAGTGGCCTCTCGCCTTCTTGACATCGTGACCAAGTGGAGGGAGTACATCACCACCAAACAACACCGAGAGGCTGAAGCAGAAAAGATGCTGCAGGAGAGAGAGGACAGGTCCATACGTGAGACCTGGGAAGCCTGGAAGAGACAGACGAGAACCTCACGACAGATGAAACAGATCTTCCTTAGCAATTTGGGAGCCAGGTAATAAATCAACCCCAATAACAATAATACGCAGTTCTTATACAGCGCTTTATCATACCCGATGGGCATCCCAAAGTGCTCAGTGTTTTTCCCTGCAAGGTATGCGGAGTTACGTTTTTATTATTATATCTTTTTGGTAATGAAACTAAGGGACCCTCAAAAGCGACTAGCACTGTGACCCGTAGGCCTGAAGATACCTGTGTAGAGAAGATGATGAAGAAATGTCAGTTTTAGATGTGGGAGGAAAACCCCAAATAGGGAAAAACCCACGCAATCAGGTAGGGACTGAAAACCCAATCCACATGCAAGGCTCCGGTCCGGGATTCGAACCGGAGTCCACAGAGGTGAAAGGCAGGGAAAGAAACCACTGAGCCAACCTGAATGTTTTTGAAGTATGAGACCTGTTCCTGTACATAGCACCATGTAATGGTTTACGAGGTGCTGTGGTGCAATCTGCCGCCGATAAGTGCACTGGGTTCTTTTACATGCATTACACAACACACGGGTCATGGGACCTACACCTTTCTGTCCCATCTGAAGGACGCAGCAATAATGGTTAAGTGTTTTGCTTAAGGACCGGGACTTGAACCAACACTCTGCTGATCAGAAACACCAGAGTTTAAGTCCGGTGCTCTTAACCGCTTGACCACGACAACCCATCTTTTGTCTCTGTCACCATCTTCATAGAGCAGCATAAGCAAAAAAAAGGTTTGACATATGTGCTTAACAAATTGTTGAAAATCTGACAAACCAATGAGTAACTACTTTAGCTTGTTTGTTATTTGTCGATTTATTGCATTTGCAACCAAATCTTATTATGTGGGAGAAAATTTCTGATACCATGTGGTTGGTGAAAGATGCTGTCTTTGTTTTCGAATCATTCCTTGTTCAATGACAATGTATCTTCAACCCCAGGTGCATGCGAGCATGGCACCAGTATACCGTCCACCAACGCAACCTCCATCTCGCCGAATCAATCACCAGGACTAAGAATGATGCTCACACTCAGCTGGTCGCCTTGCGGGCGTGGTACCAGGCATATCTGGCGAATCAACTCGCTCTTCAGATGCAGGCCTCACTGAAAGAGAAACGTGTGAAGGAGGCGTTTAGGGATTGGAGGAAATCTGTGCAGAAGTGCCGCAGTGACAGGTTCAGACAAAGGAGCTTGCTGAAAGCGGTAAAGGGCCACATTATTTCCCCGACATTTTTTAACTTGTTTTTTTTGCTTGTGTTTATTTGAAGATGGAAGGCACTTTCGATTTAGGGAGGAATGAAGAATGAAACAAGTGGTATCTGTAGGTTGAACCACCAATAACCAAGGTACAACGTGGTCAACCGAGGTTCAACCCCATTTACTGCTTGTTTAGTTTCACATTCCTCCCTTACCTGTCTTCTTTCCTGTTTAAACAAGTCGTTTCTTGTAACCATAGTTTTTTTAAGTGATCAATGTTGCATTGGTTTTTTCATGTTTATACAATTTGCAGACTTTCCGAGACTGGAAATCTAGCTATGTCAAGCAGAGAGCGTCAAGATTGAGTCTACTAAAAATTGCCCAGCATTGGAGGAAACGAACACAAAGATCAAAACATTTGGATCAATCGGTGACCTCCTACCTTGCCCAACAGGACAAAATGAGACAGAGGCAGGCATTGGATAGTTGGATGTCGGCATGGCAACAGCAGAGGAAGGCAACAGCGCACTGGAATACAGTGATACTTGGAAGGTGGGTATAGAGCGGTTTCACGTGACGTCACCCGAGACCTTTTTCTAATGCTGCGCGCACAAACAGACGCTGGAAATCATTCATCAGACGCCGCGCCAGCCATTGAGTTTGTACATGGCTGGACCCAACATGGCCGCGAAATGAACTGTTCCTGGGGTCGCGCAACCTCTCTACTCTAAATTGACATCCATCCAATTGAACATAAGACAACAGCTTATTTGATTCCGTAATGGATTGCCAAACACATCAGCTGTACAATAGGCCGTATTTTTGACAGCAAGAGGGCGCAATACTAATTCCATTTTGGAAGTATAAAAATATTTCAGAACATTAAAAATACAAATTTTCCTAGCAAATATCTTACACTGATTACATTGTAAAACTGCCAATTAATAAAACCTCAAAGTTGTTTACTAACTGCCTAATTAGAAGTCTAATTGCGTCTGGTTTACCACATTATTTCTATGGTTTGGCCCCAAAGGGCGCCCTCTTGCAGTCAAAAATAAGGCCTAGTGGATATAAACCAACTTGTAGCAGGCTTTCTTCATCTTTGTCCAGTTCACTATAAGCAACAATCGGAGAAAAACAAGGTTTTCAGTATACCAAATAGGCAGTCTTGTATTCAAGTCCTTAATCCTTGAGTCCGAGTCCGATCCTACACTGTTGAGTCCGGGTCCAAGTCTTGAGTCATTTGAGTTGAGTTGAGTCACAGTATGCTCTGTTCGTCTCCTGAAGACGAACAGAGCATACTGTTCGAAACGTCGAGACCACAACGGCTCTTCTCAGAGCCACCACTCCTTCCTAAAAGAGTTGAATTACATGGTTGTACCCGCAAGTTTACTATTTAATTATAGTTCCTTATTATTCTTCACACCATGCAAAGCTTCAAACATCACTTTTTCGTATTGTTATCCATTTTACTGTCTTTTATACAATAATCTGATGTGGAGGTAGGAACAAATACATTGCTTTAAAAGAGACATTAAAATTACAATTTGAACTACACAGAAGCTTGTAAAATGTGTAACTTTTTATTCTGGTAGTGTTTAATCTCAGACTTTAAAGGGGGGGGGCACTTACATCAATTGGGGGCATGTGACCTTGTTAGTTACGCCATTGGAACGTGGTTAAGATGACTGTACAGTGATAAATATGTAATGTGGTAAAGCAATGGCTAACATAGCCTGGTGATTCTTTCAATCTTGGAAACGAAGGTGACATAAGATATTTTGTTGTCTGCAGGTGCATTGATGCGTGGCATGTACATTCTGTAACTCAGAGGCAACTTAGGGATAAACTGAAGCTATATCAAGAGGATAAACGCAGGAAAATGGTAAGTTGGTAAAGACTCCGCAAGTCTGCTTAACGGCCGAATTTGTGCTAACTGTGCGATTTCCATTTCATAGCGCTGCTAACCGTAAGCACAGGAAAAGGCATGCTAACCTTCTGCTTACTGTAGGAAAATGAATGACGTAACAATGCAAATCCTTGGTGAGCGCGCAAGCTGGCCGCCTAATTTTCGTGCTAACCTGTGAAATACGCTTAAGCTACAGCAAATTTTTCTGCTATAGTTAGCACGAAAATTTGCTTACCGTTAAGCAGCGCTATGAAATTGGGCCCTGGTCTTGCCTGTATAAGAAATGTACAAGGGACCCCAAATTTCCCAAAACGTTGAGTATATGCAAGACTTTCGTTGTCTACTCAAGGGAAATACTAGCTTTTTGAGTTTCATCCTCAAAGCACAAGGCCAACAATGGTAATTGTCAGACCAGTATTTGCGTTTTGTGTGTGATCCAACACTACAGACTAATCTGAGCAGCTCGCTTATGGGAATTGACACCGCCCCATGCTGCCACACACACACGGTTTTGAACACGCGACATCGTAACTAACCTTTTATTCATTTCTCAAAAACCTTAGCATTTCAGGCAAAAATATTCCAAGGGAAGTTTTTCACCTTGACGATCTTTATTCCATTTAAAGTTACGTGCAAACTGTGAACATTTTATATTTTCAATCTTACCAACTTTTCACATGCTTTCATGGGCACAACATCAGGGTCCAATATCATGGCTCTGCTTACCGTAAGCGAAAAATTGGCACTTACGTAAGCAGAAAATTCCGCGCTTACTTAAGCGTATTTCACGGGTAAGCATGGAGTTTTTGCTTGTGCGCGTGCATAGTTCACGTAACTAAGAATTCCTCGGGTACACAGCTAGCGCAGAAATTCGGTGCTGACCTCATAAGCGGCGAATGGTCTTCGTAAGTGCAGGATGACGCAGTAAGCAGAGCCATGAAATTAGGCCCAGTTACTATCAGATTATGAATTAGGCATGTGACTTTCAGGATTTTCTCAAAATCTCCTTGAGCCTTTAACTTTTCTTGAAAGAAGTAAAGCAGTCACCAAAGGGAAGAAGGAAAAATCCACATTGTGTCCAAAACTGTACTTTTGGTATTTCTGGTGATGCACGGAGTCTGTAAACCTCCTGAATTGTAACATCTGGGAGGTTCCTGGTCTCAAGGGGGAACCCAGGCCTTCAAGCCGTTTTCAGGAATTTCCTTATTCCACAAATCCAGCCCTGTTGAATGAACCCACAGAGCATGAGTGTGAAGTTGTATAGTGTCATTTGCAAAAACTGCCTTGCAAAGTAAACTTATATTAAAAATAAACATTTGGATATGCAAATCAAGCTCCTTTTTTTTTTTTTTTTTTTCTTTTTTTTTTTTTAGAAAATCAGCCCAGAGCCCAGTTTTATAGAGCTGTCAAACACAAAAATAAGCTCAGCACAAAATAATTTTGCTTACCACCAAAAAGTTACCAGCCAAAACACTATGACTTGTGTATTTTTTGTGACTGGTTTCCTGCTCTTAATGTGCTTAGCTGGAAATTGGGCCCAGGTCAGATTTGCAATCATGAAAAAATGGGCATAAAAAAATGCACGTTGCTAAAAGAACATCCGCTTGGAAACCTCCGCCCTTCTTTCTGCATAGACTTCCTTGATGTTCAAAAGATGGCAGAAAGACTTCCTTCACTCCAGGGAGCTGGAGCGCAGACTGACCGGACTCAGCCAACAGAGGGCAGCAGAGACACTGCACCGAGTGGTGCAGTCTTGGCATCATGTTACCATGGAAACGAATGCAGTGAAAAGACACAACTGTGTTGTTCAATCCCAGGTACTTCGTCATGTTTAAATGTGATGGTTTCAGGAAGAAGGGGCGGAGGATTTTTAAAAAATTACAAAACTATTGAGAAATTGAATTGATAAAAACAGTAGCGTGTCCTGGCCAAGCGGTTTAGTGCATCAGACTTGAATTATGGTGGCTAAGTCATAGGATGTGGGTTCGAATCCCGGTCATGACACTTGTGTCCTTGAGCAAGACACTTAACTATAATTGCTTCAAATAGAGGAAGAGGCAGTTATGTTTGTCTCGCAACGGATTCATTTACCCCTCCCTGTTCTTAGCTGTGCTGTGAAGAGACTTGCGGTTTATATCTCGCCATGTCTTGTTTCTGCACATTGGGGCAGGTTTCTATCCCTTCAAAAAGTAGCCCACACCTGAGTGGCCTTTGGGCCTTGTGATGGGCGACTTGCATAAAAAAAGTTTCAACAAATACAGTAAGATCTGTTTCAGTTGAATACAAAGTGAAGACGATGATTTGAAAACGTTTGTATCATTGACGTAACTGTTTCACATTCTTCTCCCTAGGCCTGGACACAGTGGCAAAAGTCTTTTAATAACAACAGACTAGCAACAGAGATTGCTGACGCTAAAAGGACCCAAATGAAAATGGCTGCTTTCAGGAAACTGATGGACTGGAGCAAAGGTAACTTTTACTGCCATTCTTTTAAAATGGGAAAAGTTTGGTGTCATTTTTTTTTCTGGTCGTGTTTTAATTTTAGGCTTGCTTGTTAGAAATCCAATTGTTTTCATTTGTGGCATAAGTAGATACTTCCATTTTTTAGGGGGCAAGCGAGGTTTAACCATTAACAAAGTCTAACCACTCATTTGTGCATTTATTTTCTTCTTTTATTCATTTAGTGATCTGGATTGGGGGGGGGGGGCGGGCTCCCCCTGGATATGCCACTGGCTCTAGGTGGAATATTATATGCTCTCTATAATAAATTTTTGCTGTGGTGGATAATGAATATTATTTGTGCTTTTTACCCATACACCCACGTGTGTTAAGCACTGTATACTCAGTACTTTCTCGAGTCCTGTGGAGAAAAAGAATTCACAGGCATATTCCTTAGGTGGGATATAAACCCTTGACTTAACCAACCCAGATGTCTTACCAACTAGTCTTACCGAATAGCTGCCGGGCAATCTCTGTAGTCTAGTTGGTAAGACATCTGCTCTAGAATGGCGGGTGTCATGGGTTCAAATTCCACCCGAGGAGAATGCCTGTGTTTTTGTTTTCACATGACTCGGAAAAGTACCAAGTATACAGTGCTTAAGACACATCGGTGTATGGAAAAAAAAAACACAAAAGATATTGTATGCTCTTGTTAGAAATAAGAAAATTCACATTGGATTATTAGAATTAACTACAACTGGCTGTTCTTTTGGAACTGTGAAAACTACCTTTGGAATGTTCCTTTTGGGCCTTAATGTGATACTGGTGGAACTGGATGTGTTTCTCAAGAAACTTGATGTGTTAATGGTGGAGCTCTTGGTGTTTCTGGTGGGACTTTGTCGTGTTCACTTTTGAACTCTTGGTGTTCCTGTTGAACCCTGAACAATTTTTGTAATGAACGTTTGTTTTGAAATATTCTTGTCTGTGGAACTTTTGTTGTTCCGCACAGAACTTTGGACACCCATGTTGGAACCCCAGATATTTAGATAAGCCTGTTCGTGTTGGATTAAGAAGCTCTTGTACGGATGGCTAGTGGGTAAAGCGCTTGCCTCTCACCACTGTGGCCCTGGTTCTGTTCCCGGCTAGGGCTATATGTCTGAATCTCAGATACTTACTCAGATAGACCTGTTCTTGTTGGATTAAGAAGCTCTTGTAAGGCTGGCTAGTGGGTAAAGCGCTTGCCTCTCACCACTGTGGCCCTGGTTCGATTCCCGGCTAGGGCTATATTGTCAGTAGAGCTGTGCGTTGGTTCTCTCCTGTGCCACAAGGATTTTTCTGCAGGCCCTCCAGGTTTCCTCCCACTGGAAAAATCAAAAACTTTTGATCTCTGGCTCTGCTCCTTTGTCACACATGTATATGGATCAATGTTGCTGGCTGCCAAAGGTGCCTTCACATACCTGTGGCTCGTCCATGTTGTGGCTTTGCAGTTCAGCTTCTCAGCTGCGAGTAAGGATGATTAGCCTCCCAAATTATTATTATAGCACCTTAGCCTTAGTCAAATCCTTTGCATATTTCTTCTTCTTTTCACAGCCAGGAAATCCCAGAAGTCTTCCCATCTTTCGGTCCAGGCACAGCTTTGCCTGCATTCCCTCCAAGCTGCCTTCAATCTGTGGAGATCAGAGACCCTCAAGAAAGTCAAGGCCGTTGCTCACGCTGATCATGTCTTGCAAACCAAGTAAGTTGATGTAAAGAAATCTTAGCTATGGTTAACTGTGATTGAAGCTAACACAAAGTGTATTGCTATCTGTGGCTAGTTACACCATTTACGGAAAGATATGCCAAATGACCTAGCATGTGTGCATGAAAGCACCAGGGGTCAAACTATGACAGGCAGAAAGTGTGCATTGATCTAAGAGCTGTTCCTGTTTTATGTCCACTGCATGGAGGGAATCTTAGACACTGTTGCTTGTGCGCTGGTTAGTTTTGAAGTGTTTATTAATCACAAGGCTGGTATCCTTCCTGTGGGCACTTTAGGGAGTCTTGTTACATTCCTTAAATATATAAATCATCACACAAGTTCGAGTGGAATACGGAAAAATTGTAGCGTTTCTGCGTCCCATGGGATGCAGAAGCGCTATATTTTTCCGTATTCCACGAGCGCAAGTGTGATAACTAATTTATCTTCAGGCAACAAACTCGATTCACAATAACGAGACAGTACACCAAGGATTGACGTTTTCAACAGTTTTAATTGATCAAGTTGTCATTCTCAAATTCTCAAACTCAGTGACTGTACAGGACTGTGTCCACTCTGAAGACTGCATCAAAAGCCTATTTCCGCACTCTTAAAGTTTGGCAGTTTTATGGTTATTATAGGCTATTTTAAACAGCGATGCCAAACTGTGAATGTTCAGAGAGAACTATAGCATGTACATTTTGCGTACAGCTTAAACTGTGCAAAATGCTGAGTTAGAACAGCACGATCGAACAGGGTTTGATATGGCCAGGCAATATAGGTTTACAAATGTATATCACACTCCTACTCTACAAAGCTGATTGGAGGATTAGCGCGTACTTGACCTATGCCACATTTATTTATGGCTCAAGACGGTCTTGCTGCTGACTACATCTCTGATCTTTTTTGTACTTACTCACCCCCACGTCAACTTCGTTCATCTTCTCAGTGTCTGTTGCAGGTTCCCCATACTATGCTTTATGGTACCCGAGCATTGTCAATTGCTGCTCCCATCCTGTAGTCCTTGTGCAGGTGACGTCATTGACCGCTGGTGATCATTTTGGTGATCACTGGCGCATATTTCAGTCGCGTGCAACTGTTACTATTATCTGGCATGTGACGCGAGATGCAGTAACGAGCCAATCACTGCAAAGAAGTATCTTCTGCGTAACTTTCATTTGGTGTGTTATGTCGTAGCGCATTAGGCTGGCATGCGTGATGATACGTTTTGTGCATATTTTACCACATAAAATCTACTTTTTAGACCCCGAATTCAACAATTCTTAGTACCAACATAAGTTTTGTGTGAGTAAATACATTAAGTGACGTAATAGTTTCAGTTTTCAGAAACGATCTCAAAATCCCTGCTTAATTATGTTAATATTTACAATAAACATCACCCTCCATAACGTTTGCTATGGAGAGGTGATCACCAAAATGGCAAAGTTGAAAGCGCGTGTGCGATCTGTGACGTAGTTGCACAAGGTCTACAGAACTCCCTCCCACTAAATGTCCACCGAGCTACCTCTGTGTTGCTAAACGGCTGAAGTGTCATCATTTCCAAAACACCTTAGATTTGGATCCTAGTTTCGGACCTTTTTGTCAGCAGCGACTCTCACACCTGCACTTTGGTTTATTCCTGCTGTTTTGTCCACAAAGCCCTCAACAGCAAGGCTCCTCCCTATATCACTGAATTACTCCAGCGTTACTCTCCATCCAGAACTCTTAGATCCAGCAACTTGAAGGAACCCATTTTTAAGCGAACTTGGGGTGCAAGATCTTTTTTCTGTGGCGGCCCCCCGTATTTGGAATTCTCTGCCACTTAAACTTAGATCCTGCCACTGTTTATCTCAATTTAAATCTCTGCTGAAAACGTATCTTATGTCACAGGTTTTTTGATAATTAATTTCACTGTTTCACCATCTTTCTGTTTGTTTTACTGCGCCTTGAGCACCCAGCAGGGTGGATATGTGCGCATTACAAGTCCCTTTATTATTATTATTATTATTATTATTAACTTGTCTCCATTTCAGGGTCTTGAAGGAGTGGTCCATTGTTGTCAGACGGCGGCTCGCTCTGCGCAAGCTCAGAGAGACTATGCAGAAAAAGTCAGCAGCACTTACACTGCGCATGGCAACCCGCGTCTGGAAGGAACACTTGCTACGTACAAAGCACCTGAAACAACTCCTAGAGAGCGCCCTCCTGTGCCGGGACCAGGCCATCCTGAATGAGGCGTTCACCCACTGGAGGAAAGAGGCTGCTGCAAGGCGTGCTGACAAACACCGGGAGGGTGCATTGCTGAAACGGGGGTGGGCCGCATGGCGAATGAGGGTGAGAGAGAAAGTGCTTGAGAGACAGTTTGAGGAGGACATGGGAGAGGTGGCAGATGAACACTACAATTCATGGCTAAGGTAAAGACATTTGACCTGTGATTAAGAGTATAAAATTTTGAGGGGTAAAGTTCTCACAGTTCTCAGCATGCATACAAAGTCTGCTGCCACCAAGTGTCCTCAGAAGTCTCCAAGAGGTAATGAAATCTTAGACTGGTGCCCTGTCTCTATCCTAAAGACAGGCACTGGTTTTACAGAACCAATGTTTTCATTGGACAGGCATACACACGCAATAATGCATAACTACAAAACTGATACTGCATGTGTGTGAGTGTGTGTGTTGGCATGGAGGGTCAAGGGTACATCTGGCAGTCAACCAGCAGGTTCTTGAGGCCAGTATCTGGCATTAATCACGAGCCTCAAAATGTGACGTCAGACGCTCAGGCTACTTGGACTTCTACAATGATTTCCCCTTTTGTCTTTCTCCACACAGTAAGACTGTTATGGGATTGTGGCTCACTGAGGCCAGGGTAAGCAGACTCCGGAAGAAACACGACAACCGACTCGCCAAGAAATACGCCCAGATCTGGAAGGATGGTTCCAAGATGGAGGAGATGGCCAGACAGCTTGTGAGCATCTTAAGCACAATATATCTTTGTGACTTCTTTTTATTTTCTCGAGAGACGCTTGATTTTATTCACAACTTTCCTGGATGGAAACATTTCCCCTGGACAATTTGTACCATAACCATCTTTACAGGAAGTAATTTTTTTCACTTAAAAGATGTGCACAACATTGGTGAGACTGAAAATATAAATGGTCACAGATTTGCACATGGCTTACATGGTAAAGTAAGGTTTGAATGGTGGGAATACAATCTAGTGAGGGTTATAGAGACACCATGTTCATTAAAAAGCATAAGTGAATTTTGTTGATGAATGAACAATAGTGGAAGCCTCTTGACGCCGTGTATTCCTCTTTGTGGAAAAAAAGGACAAAGGTCTATAATCGGGGATTACACAAAAGCCGCCTCTCAATGGCCACAAAATACGAGTATACTCACAACCTTTTTTTTTGTCCTTGTGTGGGTGAATCGAATCGTTAGACGGTGTGTGCATGGTCTGCGCCAGCTCCGCAGTTAAATGACCGGGCAACCTTTGCTCTGGTGGTCTGAAATTACATAATGTCGTCTTAAGATGGCTTCCGTTTCCAGGCAGGGGAAACATCTGTGTGTAAATGGGTCATCCTGCACCAACTGGTTAAAAAGCACAAGTGATTTTTCTGATGTGTAATCTGTCTTTACAATGCCCTTTTTTGTTACACAGGATATCTACTGGTCAATGCAGAGGACGTGGGTCACATGGAGGCGACATATGATCCAGACTCTCATGGCTAAGACATTACAGAAACACAATGAGAAGCAAATGAAGGAGCAGGTAAGGGACCAGTCTTCGATTTGATAGATGGGGTTTTGTTTACGGAGACCCAGTTTACCTTTGTTTATCGCGAGAGCTTGTGATGTGTTACCTACACATATTATTGTTACTAGTATTAGTGTTGTTTTACGACCCATTCACCTTTAATACTTTTTTTTTTTTTTTTTTTTCTTTCCCGGAGGATTATTTTATTCAATCAAAAAAGAAACTTTTATACAACAATTACTTAAGAGGCCGGTACAATTAAGCAAAATCTCTTACTTTTTTTTTTTTTTTTTTTTAAACACTTCTTAGAAAAAGCCGTTAATTTTGACACAGTGCTTCAAAGGAGTCCCATCTTGTATTGAATTTAGAAATAGAACCATTCATTGTAAAAATATATTTCTCCATAACATAATAATGTTTAACATCACCATTAATACTTGTTCTTCAAACACTTTTTAGTATCTTCAAGATTATCAAAAACATTGCACATTGGAAAACTGTAGGAAAATAATATGACAAATGTCGACAATTTTCCACACGCGTGCATCAGACAATGGTCAGACATACATCCAGAGGGAAGTTTCTGCCAGGTCCTAGTTCAATGCGTAGACTTATCTCCAGCCGTAATATGCTTTAACTTTGTCTCTAAAATGGTGCTTTTGTCAGAAAAAGTGCATACTGACGGCTGGTAGAAGAGTCTAGTGTGTCCAAACTGACATGATTATAATTTTGTAGTTGCAGCGTTTTTCGATTTTTTCGGATTTAATCAAACATTTTAGGATATAAATCGGAGGAAAAATTATTTGGAGGGTCAGAAACAAAAAATCTGAATTTTGGGGGCAAAATACAAAAAAAAAGATTTCTGATTGAAATCAGAAAATTTGCATCTCTGATTAATATTTGCTTCACCCAAAGATTATATCCCAGTTTGATTTCTTTCCTTTTTGACCGTCCATTCCCATGTTGTTTTTGGTCTGCTTTATCTTTAATAAGTAGTTAATTAGTTTTGGAGATTTGAACTTGACCATCTTTGCTCGTCAATTTGGCTTTCAGATATTCAAAGCTTGGCAGAAGCAGGGAAGACACGGCAACAACAACGGTCTACGCAAGGACCTTCTGAATCGCAGACTACACATGGCCTTTAGGGTTTGGCGAGAGAGGACCCAGTGTGGCAACAAATCACGCAGTTCAAGTATTAGTAACCACTCCTCATCGGCCGGCTACACCAGCTCATCGGGGGCTAGCGAACTGGCTGGGATTTGGTTTAATGCTCAGAGGACTGGTTTAGTCTATGGGGATGGGAGTCCAGCCTCACACTCACAGTGATGTTAACTGGATGAGATTGGTCTGGCGACTTGCCTCTCCGTAGAGTGGAAATCATGGACATGGCTTCAACTGCTTTCATTGGGAGAACAGGTTACTGTCTGGGGTTTGGATGAATACACAGAGGACTGGTGCAGTCTATGGGGATCGGAGTCCAACCTCACAGTGATGAGAACAAGCTGGGTTTGGTCTAGTGACTTGCCTCTTTGTGATGGAGTGGAATTCATGGCCATCGCTTAAACTGCTTTAACTTTTACAGCAGGATAAAGAATATTGTTTGTGGTTTTTCTACCCATACACCGATGTAATCCCCAATGCTAAAAAAACAAAACATTTATTAAAATTGTTGCAGTACCCGCTGCTAATATATTCGAACTGCCTCTAGCTGCCAGGCAGTCTCGGTAGTCTAGCTCGTAAGACATCTGCTCTAGAAGGGGGGTTGTGGGTTCGAATCCCACCCGAGGAACTTGCCTGTGGAATTTTTTTCTCAGGACTGAGTATACAGTGCTTAACACACATCGCTGTATAAAAATAAAAATTATATTCTGCATTTCTCCCTAAGCCCTCTGTAAAGATGGTCCTACTTTTTTTCAAAAGGTCAAATTGTCACCGTTTTCACGAACAGCCACTTATTTTGAATTAATATTTAATCATATTTTAGCATTTCTCCATATAAAAAGTATGATTCTATAGGTACGATTATGTACTTGAGTATCATGTTACATCGCATTGATGAAAAATAGTACTTATTTTACCTGTGGAATTACGTTTTAAACGCAAACAAAACTTCAACGTTGATTATCTCAAAAACGTTACTCTCGCGCACTTAAAGATAAGTGGCTGTTCGTGAAAACGGTGACGAAATGTCCTGCCTGGAGAAAATCTATCCACAATGTTTTCGGGGGGCAACAGGATTTATCATCTACTTCCACCTAGTGTGTCTCATTCAAAAATAGTTTCATAGCTATGAAAATCTTTTGTACCAGATCTTTCTTTTTAAACTTGTATATTTATTTATAAAACTGTATAAATTATTTTAAAGAGCTCAGGACCAACTAATAATCCTGGTTATGAATAGCTTCAAAACTCATGATGTACAGTAAGACCTCTTAAAATTGATCAGATTTCAAAACAGTAATGGGAAAAATGTCTTTAAATTTTAAATTATTTTTTGAGTACACGGTGGATGAAGGATGACCATTTTCATGAAATAAAATCAATTAAATATTAACCTTTTTTGTTTTTTTCCTGTTTTTTCATTTTGAAATATTGATGGTCAAAAGACGACAAATGTCTTACCAACCCAAAACAGTGTGTCTTTTATATTGCAAGTGACTGATCCTCGCCTTTCCGGGCCGAGTTTAATAAAACTTGCTTAACTAATTAAATTGCTAAGCAAATATTAAGCGGGGCACCAGTCATATGATGTCATTTCATTACAACTTGGCTGGTAACTGTGTTTGCAAAGCAAGATTTGTCTGCACCAAGCCAATTTTTGACAGGTTTATGAAATTAGGCCAAGGTGAATCGGACACTAGGTGGCAGCAGACTAACCAGGTAATTACACTGTTCTTGGAAATGTGCGCATGCTCAGAACTACTGAACTAGGTAAACAATGGAAATTTACATGGTAAGTCTGCTGCCACCTAGTGTCCCAAAGTCTCCAATTGGCATGATTGGAAAGCACCATTTTCTACCAAACAGAATTTCAGCCACGATGTTTACTACCAGAGTTAACATGCACTGAAGATGACACAAACACCTATGTTCTTTTAATAGGCTATGACACATTTTATTGATTTCGCATTAAAACTTATGTACACTAAATTAAAATTATATTCTTTTATATGCAATAAATTAAAACAAAAACATGGTTAGCACTAAAAAATAATACATTTAAAAATACACCCCCTTTGTCTCCCTCTCCATTGTTCATCCCTTGCATCTTCCGACTACTTTCTGCCTCTCTCTTTTCACTTATTTCTACTTGACCACTACTGTTACTCCAGTATACTTGTATGTGTGTGTTGTGTTGTCATTTAGTCTTTCAGAACGGACTCTGTGAGGGTCAAAACATGAGGCCATTGACAATTTTTTGCATTAACAGGTCCTTTTACTTGGTAAGCAGTTTGTAACAGCTAATTTTATTTTCACATTTTTAAAAATACTGTACATCCACACTGGCATTCAAATTAATACCCCCCCCCCTAAAATTGTCAATTTTTATAGAATACTTCTCGGATTATGAAAGAGAAGAAACATTTGGTAAAATCTTTAATATTGAATATCTACATCTTTACAGATTCAAAGGCCGTTCCTAGCAAAAATTGGCTCTGCATGGAAAATAGTCGCTTAGTAGAAACAGGTTACCAGCCCAAAATACTGAGCTATTCACACTGGTTGTCACTGGTACCCTGCTAACATTTACTTAGCAATATTTTCTGCTTAACAAATCTATGAAATGGGACTCGGTAGTGAGAAGTATATGGGCTACATGATTTTGACACTTGTAGCCATGCCACCGTTTGGATGCAGACAACTGTGAGATCTTAAAGGTAACTGTTTGTACCGACCCTTCAACATGCTTGAAATCCATCAAATGAATTTCCTACACAATTTTGATTATACCATAGCAGTCTGTCGTTGTCATGTGCTACCTCTTCCCCTTGCTCTGTGTCGATTCGCCGTCAAGCTTAGTTGATGACTTGGCCAGGCTGACGGCTTGTTTGCTGCTGGAACAAAACCAGAGGAAAATCCATTCTAATGTTGCCTTTGATTGTAACTCGCATCTCATATCCTATTCAGTGAATATTTCTATAGACTGTTCCGGCCTGTCAATCAAACTGTGCGCGTTGACCAATTGGATCACGCCTTTTGGTCATGTGACCTCGGTCAAACTCGGTCACACGTCCAGCGTAAACGTACACAAACTAAGGTGTGTGGGCGGGGCTTGTTGCCAAAGCCGGAACGGTCTATTGTTGACTCCAATAAGTTCACCCATGATGAATCCAGATTGCACCATCATGGGTCTCAGATTCCCTGTGCGTTATAGCCTTTTGTCAAGCAAGGCCTTCGTGGCTTAGACAGCAATGTAGCTGCGAAGACCAACACAAGTCGACGCGGACGATTGAGTGGCGAAGCCATGGAGGGCCTTTGCCAACTTGATTTTGTGGGAGTTTTTTTGGTGTTGAATTATTCATGAAGTTTCAAACATAAATTATTCATAATTTTTATGCAAATAAAAAAAAGTGCTTCTAACTGTTGAATGGGATTTACTATTCCCCATTGATGACTAGGACTTTTTGATTGACGATGCAGAGTAAAAGTGAATGTCACATGATGGAAGTTCCACCAATCAATTGACGAGGATCAAGATGTGAGTTATATAATTAAAACTACGGCTCTCGAGGTGATCCGGGGATGACCGATGGAGTCATAGTTTTAACCATAACTCAAGTATATGAGTGGCTTTCTTGTAAATATGAGACATATCATGTGACGCGCTCTAAACCAATCACAAAGCAGAACCCAAGTATGGGGTGTTATAGTTGTTTTTAAGTGTTATACAAAATGTGCAATTTCATTAAAGCCAAAATAGCACATGCATGAATCTTGCCTGCTATGAAATGCCTTGGAATGCTTAAGGCCATTCCTTTATAATCTTTGGCACCATAAAGGCCCTAGCTTGTACGTGTTTGTTTACCTTGGACCTTCGTCTGGGTAGCTGCTTGTTGCCGAGCCCATAATTCTCATTCTAGCTGCTGCATACTCTGCTTCTCTCTCTGCCAAGGATTTTGTCTTTGCCTTGAAATAAAAATACAAATTTTGCTTCTTAGACGACTGTAACAAGTAGTTCCCCTTAACCAGACAGTCGGGCGACAGTCGGGCGACAGTCGGGCGACAGTCGGGCGACAGTCGGGCGACAGTCGGGCGACACTGAAACATGCCATTGTGTAAAATCGGAATACTGGAACAATGGTTGCCCGGTCATTCCACTGTTGAGCATGCACAGAACACTCATATGCTGTCTATCGCTTCGTTTCTCCCACACAATGACCAAACATGGTTTTGAATATTTTGCTGATTTTTGGCTATTATGCAGTGGTTTTTATGTAATCCATGATTTTAGACCTGTGTCCTTTTGTTCCAAGAAGAAGATTACGAGACATCGAGAGGCTTCCACCATTGTTTATTCAAATTTTGGCTCAATGGAGGAAAGTCAGAGTGAACCGGGGATCCAGCCATGGTTCCCGGGTTTAGCACCGATCCTATGGCCGATGTTTTGCAATTCACAGTGCATAAGTTTGACATTTTCTCGGTAAAGAAATTCTGGCAAAAACGGAAAAATCTTTTATGGCAACTGGTTAACAATGCAGCTCAATAGGTAAAAAGGTTTGCAGTGACGCCACGTACATGAAATCTCTCTAATGGGTTGTGTTGATTCTGAAAAGAACCGGCGGTGTAACAACTCAACATTTCATCAGTATGCTCAGATTGTCTTCAGGAGCAACCTGAAAATGTTCAGAGCATAGGCCTACTGACTGAAATGTTGTTGCACCACAACTCATATTTGTGAAAATTTCGAAAATTTCATATACATGTACATGATTTACCACAAACCTTACTGGATTGGTAAGGGCTGCGAGCAAACACCTGTTTGAAATGCACTTGGCGTAACTAGACATTTTCATTCGGGGGAGGGGGGGGGTAAGCGGGGGCAAAGTTAATTTAGGGGGGCTTTTGGTATTTTGAACTATAGACCTTATGCGTTTGTCGTCACTACATGTTTGAACATTTAGTACAGGAAAAGACACCCTCGCACGGAGGTCAAATGAGCTACAACGCACGTTCGATGCTGTGTTTGACCTCAAAGATGGCGACGAATGCATTGAGGTCTATTCATTTGTGCATTTTTGTTTTGTCATTAGGGTGGTGGGGGCAATGGTAACGAGCAGGGGGGCGGGGGTACTCCGGCCACGGTGAGTTGTTACACCGCCGGTTCTTTTCAGGTGGGAGGGTACTCCGGCCACTGCAAGGAGAGAATTGCATGGAGAGGGACGAGACATGACGTACCACAGAATCTTGCTTGGTGCTTTTTCCAGCATCACCAGAGTCCGCATCAGACCCTGCAGGCCTCTTGAGGATTTTCAGCTGCGGTTGGTAAGATGTCCTGGATGAGTCCTCTTGCAGAACAATCGGACCCTGTGATTGACCACTGGCTGCTGGGCCATCTTCTTCTGCCGTCATCATTTGACGAGACTTCATGTCCTTCTCAAGACGCTCCTCCAATGCCTGCAGGGTGACCAGTGGAAAATGATTTGAAAGGAATGGTCTCTTGAACTGTGAAGATGTTTCCAAGCATCTTCAACCCTGTCTTACTCCTCTCATCCACTCAGAGGCATTTTGTGTTCGAAATCGTCTCAGACAACCATTAAAATCTTTCTCAGCTTAAAGCCCCAGCTCAACATTGGTAAGAAGAAAAACATAAATATTCACAAATTTACACATACCTTACATGGTACAAGTATAAAGATAAAGATGGTAGAAAACTTTCCTTGAAACATTTCTGCCTAAAGTGTTACTGTTATCGTTTTTGAATAATGAATGAAAAAAGATCCAAAATTAGTTTTCATCTCGGTGAGACGATAACTCTGCCTAGGAATGCCTACAAAAATGCTGAATGCATTTTTACCGTTTTCTCGCAAATGAAACAACGAAATGAGCTGACATTTTCACAGGTTGGTTTTATTACAAATATCTTGATTTGTGCAAAGAATGGAAGCATTTACAGCCAGTTTACCAATGTAGAGCTGGGGCTTTTACTGAAAAACTCAGCAGGCCAATCAAAAACTAAAAGTAATTTTTACTTCTGACTCAAGTAATAATATCACTTACGGTAGTTTGACCATCCTGGCCCTTCCCCAGCCCCGTCCCCACCATCAAAGTCAACAGACTCTACTAATCCATAGAAACATCAAATATGTCTACCTCCTCCTTTAGTCCATGATCCATACAGCTAGCCAGGGTGGACCAGATCCTGTCTGACTCACGCATGGTCTAACATGTCTAACGTTAACCTTATGAGTTTTTAACTATTAATAAAGTAATATGTGAATATTAAAGGAGAATTGGTTTTTGCTAACAGAACAGTGTAAGCACACTTTGTAATCCACCATATACCTACATGTAACCTGACAAACCTGTAGAAGTTTGAGATCAATCGGCCATCTCGGTCACGAGAAAATAGTGAAAAACCGATTACACATTTCAATGAAGTCGTCATGAATAATAAAACGCTTCTGAGCGATACTCCAATCAGAAAACTAGTTTATTTATTTCTCATCAAATGTGGCATTTCAGACAGAAATATTTCAAGGGACATTTTCTAGTACTATCATTATCATTATACCGTGTAACTGTAAGTTTTATGTAAATCTGTGATCTTGAAGTATATTTTGTCTTACCAATTCTGAGTTGCTCCTTTAAGGAAAAACACAAAAAGTACCCAGTAAGTTTAAATGTTATTGTTATGGATGGATGGATTTCATTCACACTGTAGTGTAACTGTAAGAAATATGGATAGAGGTGAACATCTGAAGCTAGTATTATTTATTAACTAGTTTTTTACAAAATACAAACTTAATGAATGATGCTGAATTGATATTGACAACTAGTACTCTACAAAACATTTTTTGTAATGAATTACTCATACTCTATCCTTTTTAAAGAAATCCCAAAATGTTTCTCACCCCACTGTCTTCCATTTCTTCCCAACTTTCCCACACATAATCGTCTGAATTTTCACCATTTTTCTCCATCACAGTCTCGGGCTTTCGTTGAGGAATTCTTTGCCAGTCGCTGAAGAAACCTGAAAGAATTTTGCGTGGATAAAAACCGAAAAACGAGTTAGCGGGGCATCAGACTAAAATTGCTGCATCTCATTACTATTTACTGTTCAAAAGAAACTAGTAGTAGGCCTACAATTCGAAGCTGTATGAAAACATGGAGGAAGGAAGATGAAAACTAGATGAATATAAATTTCAGTGAATATTTTGAATTCTGAAAATATTTATTCCCTATCAAGGTTGTGTTATTCTCTTCACTCACTGTCTTCACACAATAAAATTATTAGAGGAGGAAACTTGTTAAAAAAAAAAAAAAAAGACGAACAGCCGTCGTGTTGTTGTGAACATTTAAGTCTGGCTCCTAGTAGTGTCCTAAAATCATGTGCACACCACTAAAGCACACAGCCAGCAGTCAATGTTTTGAGACTAGACAAGGAGTGAAGCGCAATAGCTTGCAACTATGGCAGACAGACAAGAAGAACAGTCGAAAGATGAGGCGGTTTTGGACGCTATTTTTAATCCTCTGTTACCATCAGGTGGCGAAGTACCCCATGGAGTTGTTGATGAAACACCTGGTGAATGTGTTACTATTTCTTGACTTAGTTTTTGCTGCGCATTTTCTAGTTTTAAAACTTAACAAATTACAGAACAAGAAGTTTGGGAATAGACTTAGACGAAGTAACTTAGAGTGGGTCCTTTCTCTGTAATGTTTAGAGACAGTCTGCTGCAAATATTGTTAGACTTACACCGTACTTTAATAATGTGGTTGTCTGCTCTTTATCTTGATCATCGGTAAATGCAGTATTACATGGTCATGACGATTGAGTAGACCCAGTAACTGGGGCGCTGTACGCCTTTTTTGAGATTTTGACATTATCTCAAAAAAGGAGTACAGCGCCCCAGTTACTGGGTCTAGGCCAGTTTAGTTTTTTTAACAGGGCCATACAATGCAAGAAACCATAACTAAACTTAGGTTAACAACATGCAGTCAATGCGTTCAACTTAAAAAATATATTGCAATAACAAAAAGGAGGCAGAAGGTATGACCAGATTTTTTTCAGTTTATTTTTATTTGTTAACATGCATCTGCATTATCATGGCTTTTTGCATTATTAAATAATATTATCTTTATTGAAAAAATGTGCTGGTACTGAAGTAAGTACGTTGGGAATGTGAATATTTAACATCCAAATTCCTCCATGACTATTTTTACAAATTCATTGTTGGGCTGTCCCAGATGTTGCTGGCAGTTTTTTATCTTTCGGTTTATAGTACTTGATGTACTTGTGGTTACGATCATTGCAACTATCAGTATCATATTACAGATATTTTTGTTCGGTTTTGCGTTAGAGAAATAAATGTTCTTGGAATTGAAATTGAATCGAAAGGGATGAAATGTTTCATCTGAACAGCTGATTTCCTCATTTTGGGTTTCTCGGCTGCGCCATTGAAAATTGAAAAACACAGTACAAAGACTTGCTCGGCCTGGCACTTTCCTCTTTATTAGTTTTTTAACTTCAGTTGCTTTGCTGTAACTAGGTTGCTAAAGTTAGATTTAGCTCCTGCTGCATGCAATGGGAGACTTTTGAACGGTCCTTTTTCACGGTTCTTACCAGTAGTACGCACGCTCAGAACCACACACGCAGTAGGCCCACTGAGCATGTGATCGCACGCTCAAAACCGTAAAAAAGGACCGTTGTGTCTGCCGCCGCCAGTGTGTCAAAAGTTTCCTATTAGCCCTTCCAATAAAATAGCTTAAATTACATATACATTCACACAAGCGTACAGACACTATTGTTTGGCATACGCCATTTTTTTAGTGCTTTTTGTGCTTTTATAACTATATCTTTTTTTACACTGTATGGTTTTGTATTTTTTTTTCTTAAAGCCATGTTCCATATTTATTGGCCTTAATTGTTTGTTTCTTAAATTGTAGCATCAGGAGATCAAACTGAGAGTAATTTAGTTTATTGATTTTTTAGTCCTTCGGGGGTGCTACCTTTTCTAAATGTAGGTCTGTCTATGGTTTTTTAAAACTGTTTTTATCATTGTACTATTGTATCCTTCCTGTGAAATTAATGAATGAAATGAAATGGTGTTGTGCACTACGGCAACGCACAAGCGCGTATGTGTTACACCACCATTAGCCCCTTACAAAAAGGTGCAATGCTCCCTCATTTTGCCAACCAGTAGTGTTAATGCGCATGAGCAATGTGCAGTTGACGTATTTTTTCTTTGGAAGGGTCTATTGTTGTCAACTGGGCTCGATTTCACAAAGAGCTAAGATTGATCTTAAGTGCAAATCAGTCCTACTTGCTAAGCACAGTGTGATGTCACAATACAAACCACTATGCAGACCCTGATCTTAAGAAAAACGGGGGCAGGCCTTTGCTGGCCAAATCAGAGAAATTGCACATGGGCATGCTGGCCAAGCTGGTAGTGACAGTGCAATTTTTCTGAAGGGCATGCTGGCCAACTCGACAGGGCATGAGGCCGATGGCCTCGGTGGCCTCGGTTAAGATCAAGGCCTGCTATGGTAGTACTGACAACTCATCTTAAGATGAATCTTTGTGCTCTGTGAAATCGACCCCCTGATCTAGAAATTTATGTTTGGTGCTCATCGATTTCTCCCCTGCCTTGAGTTATGGAATCAGATTTATAATGGCTGTTTTGTTTTTATTTTCTTTCTGTATGGGGTCAGAAAATGAGGAAAGTGAAGAAGTCCGACAGTCTAAAGATCTGGAGCTCCAGGGCGTACACAAGGCCGAAGCTGGTGATATGAATTCAGCCATTGACTTCTTCAATAAAGCTGTTCTAATCGCACCAGAGAGGGCGTCCTGCTACAACAACAGAGCGCAAGCCTTACGTCTGAGGGGAGATGTGATCGGTTTGTAAATAAATTTACTGAATTTCTTCCAGCGGGATACTATAAACTTAAAGGGAGGGAGAAAAGTCATTCATATTGTCTACTTTACTAAAAAGCGTTCCTAACCTGAGAAAGAATTCAATCAAATCAGTAAAAAAAATACACTGAATATTGGTCGCATGTTTTGATTAAATCGTGTACTTTCAATGTATTTTATTTGACTGAGTTGCTGACCTAACCATTGTTTTTTTCCAACCTCATAATAAATGTTCCCAAAATAGTTGGGTCTAGCCCTTGAGTAACTGTCCAAACTATAGTTGGGTCTGGCCCAATCGGAGTAACAGTCCAATCAATAGTTGGGTCTGGCCCAACTTGAGTTACTTACCTAACCATTGTTTTGTTTTTAGCCGACCTCAGTAAATGTCCCCAAAACAGTTGGGTCTGGCCCAATTTGAGTAAATGTCCCATCGATAGTATACAAATATTGAGTGGCTCAGAGTGCAATGGGAGGAATATTATCGAGAGGTAAAATTTGGACTGTTCCATTTCACGAGGCGAAGCCGAGTGAAATGTAACAGTCCAAATTTTACTGAGGGATAATATTCTTCCCATTTCACGAATTAAAGTCACTCAATATTTGTTTTATATAACTGACTATAGATCCTTGTCATTTGATTTTTTCACAATAAACACAAAATCAAATAAATACAGTTCCTGAACCACCCACCACTCTGAAAATTCTGAAACAACTTCCAAACAACGTGGATGACTCCATGTAGACACAGACGCGCTATTTTCCGTACTCCACGCGCGCGTGACAACGAATTTATCTTCAAGCAAACTTGACGCGCGCAGCTTTACAACCTTTTGCACAGGTGCTTCTTTGTTTTAGCAGCGGCGCTGTATCGCTCAAAATCATTGGGAACGAGGATGATCCTAACCATTCAATAGTAAATACTATTCCCCTAGGGCGAATAGGACTTTTGGATCACCGACGCTCATGAGAATAATATTGAATGTCATGTGATGTAGGTTCCACCAATCAAATGCCTAGGATCTGTGTGGCAGTTATATAATATGATATAACATGGGTCTGGCCCAACTTGAGTTACTGACCTAACCATTAGTTGTTGTTTTTTGTTTAGCCTCAGGAAATGTCCCAAAAAGTTGGGTCAGGTCAAGTTTGAGTAACTATCCAAACAAAAGTTGGGTCTGGCCCAGTTTGAGTAACTGTCCACATGATAGTTGGGTCTGGCCCAATAAGATCCATTAAGACATGCCTACTAACGTTTTGACCAATTACAGCCTTGACAACGCCACTGAAAGTCCGATAAATGTCCGACACATTAAAATTTCATTAGAAAAGTAACCAAACTGCCGCCATTGTTCTGACAGACAACAGCACACACAACTGTACTAACTTTTTTTTCATTTGATTTTTGTGTATTTCTGTTGGTGCAAATCCCACAGCAGCGGTCCCTATACAGTTGTGTAAAAGTGGTTTAACAATGTTCCAGTTGCTCAAGGCACTGCTCAAAAGGCCACAAAACTAAATGATTAATCCATACTGTTCACCATGTACGTGTGTGTATCGGATACGTGTGTGTGGCCGCAACCGAGCCAACGCAGCGATCGTGGCAAGAAAGACATGCCATGTGACGTTGCTAGGCAGTTGCTAAGGTAGGCGGGGCTTACTGGATCGGTCTATTGGAGTAATGGTCCAAACAGTAGTTGGGTCAGGCCCAGTTTGAGCAACTATCCAATTAATAGTTTGGTATAACATGTATCTGCCCCAAAGATTTTAGAGCACCATAGGCGCAAGATGGGGAACTGGGCCTTTATCTACTGTTGGAAAGTGAAGTACGCATGGGCGCCATTTCGGCAAGTGAAATGCGTGTGTTTCCCATTGATAGCAATTGTCCTTGTCTACACTGGTCCGCACGTATCAGTGTTGTATCAATAGAGTCACTTGCCGAAATGGCGTCCAGTGAGATTTCACATTTCAGCCAGAGTTCCCCATCTTACGCCTACAGCCGTCTATAATCTTTGGTCTGCCCCTACTGAGTTACTGACCTAACCATTGTTTTATTTTTATCAAACCTAAAAAACAATTGGGTCTGGCGCAATCTAGTAACTGTCCTAAGAATACATGTGTATTACCTTTGTAAAAATGCAGATATTATTTTCCACTATTGTACATTCTCATTTTGTTTCACTGATTAGTCAGGAGTGGTTATATATTTACTCTCTCTCTCTCCATCCAATAGGAGCTCTTGAAGATTTGAACCATGCCATTGAGCTGAGCAGTGGGCGTGGCAAGGTTGCCTGCCAGTCTTACACCCAACGAGGCCTCATCAACAGACTGGAAGGAAACGATGACGACGCCCTACAAGATTTCAAGAAAGCTGCCTGCCTGGGGGGCACCTTTGCGAGGTCACAGGTCGTCCAGATGAACCCGTATGCTGCAATGTGCAACCAGATGCTGTCAGAGGTCATAGGGCGACTGAAGGCTGGAGAGCCAGACTATCAAAGTTGAAAGGTCACTGATCCGCAATGCCCAATGGCTTTTAGACTTCTCGTTAACCATGTATTGTTCCCTGTATACTAATCAGTCATCAGTACTGATTTATCATCGTGTAAACAACTGGTGGCCAGACTTTTTGTCCTCCAAGCCCCGACTTGTTGATGTTGGTTAAGTTACAATGAGAAGAAAAATGCCAAGATGGCTTCTATTTTATGAACTCTATACCACTTCCTTTTTCTTTCTCATTTTTAGCCCTTTTTTGCACTGAACTGGTTACCTTGTCATTGCATCAGTCCTCCAACGTTTTCACTCTAGTACAAATTTGATACGAAATAGGGATGCTTTTCAACTTTGAACTAGCCAGCAAGACCACTTGGAGAAAATTTTTGACTGGACCTCTGGTGTTTTAACTAGCATTTGACCAGCATACCAGTGATAAGGGAGAACGCTTTATATTTACTGTGAGTACCTGAAATTTTGCTTTCAAAAGATTGATGTATCAGACAAGGAATGTTTGGATTTTGATGTAAATATAATATGTACCAGAAAGTAATAATAAAAAGACTTATTTGACTTAAATGTTTATTGACATACTTCAGTATCAAATCTGTATTGTAAAAAATGTTATTTCCAGTAGGATTTGAAACTTTGCATGGTGGAGATACAATCTAGTAAGGTTTGTGGTAACACCATGTACATGAGTAGGATTTGAAACTTTGCATGGTGGAGATACAATCTAGTTAGGTTTGCAGTAACACCATGTACATGAGTAGGATTTGAAACTTTGCATGGTGGAGATACAATCTAGTTAGGTTTGCAGTAACACCATGTACATGAGTAGGATTTGAAACTTTGCATGGTGGAGATGCAATCTAGTAAGGTTTGCAGTAACACCATGTACATGAGTAGGATTTGAAACTTTGCATGGTGGAGATGCAACCTAGTACGGTTTGCAGTAACACCATGTACATGAGTAGGATTTGAAACTTTGCATGGTGGAGATACAATCTAGTAAGGTTTGCAGTAACACGATGTACATGAGTAGGATTTGAAACTTTGCATTGTGGAGATGCAATCTAGTAAGGTTTGCAGTAACACCATGTACATGAGTAGGATTTGAAACTTTACATGGTGGAGATACAATCTAGTAAGGTTTGTGGTAACATTGTGTATATGTTATTGAAAAATCTCTCGATGGGTGTGGTGATTCTGAAAAGAACTGTTGGTGCAACAACTCCTTTTCTGTGCGTGGCACATTTCTGTTTTGAACAGCTTTGTGAGATTAGGCTGTGACGTGCAAGCAGCAGTGAATGTATCGGACTTCCTACTTGAGAGAGGTATAAACTTAAAAGATTTGTTTTCTCATTTGTACAGTCATTACAACTCTTTATTAATCTCCAGAATAAATTGCAAAATGACTAAAAGGCACAGCTTGTCGTTACATAACATTGATTAGTTAAATGCTATTAGAGTATTACTGGTACTTGGTAATTAAGATGAAGGTCGGTAACTATGAATAGACCGATTGCGCGACCGGCGTCACGTGACACCTTCTGGGTATAAAATGTAAACACACACGACATCCTCCATAGGAAAGTGCGGTACGGTACACGATGATTGTTGCATTTAGTTTAATCGATCGAGGCTTTTCTTGCTTGATATCTGTGGAAAATATTCCAGAGTTTGTACCAGAGACCTTCAAGTGGCTGAATAAAGCCAGTAAGGACAGTTCCAGCAAGTCTTGAAAATTGTACAAGTAACGTATAAATGTGCCCAATGTGTACAAGTGCACGGCGGAACGTTAGGCCAGACGTCCGCGATCACTACACACTTTTCAACACAAAAATTTCAAAGTTTTGAAGCTGAAATCATCCAAAGAAATTGCTTTTCAAAACTGTTTGATTCCTTTGCCTATTTGAAATTTTGCAAGGCTAAGTATAAATGCTCACTTTTCCGTTTTTTTTCCTTTTTTTTTTTTCTTTTTTTTTTACTACAGTGATTTAGGCCTACATTACAAACAAAATAACAGGCGAGTGGCTACATAATAGTCGTCCAACGCCGGTAGTGCATGGCTAAAAAAAACTTCGTTTTAGTAAAATTATGTTAAATTGTGAAACAGAGATGTGATTTAAATTAATGCCACAACATACTACTTTAATAAAGGGGCTGATTAACTAGTTTATCACTTAACAAAAGTAAAATCGACTGTTTTTGTAGTCACTCCGTGTCACGGCATATCTCTTTACACGTATTTTGCCATCGGCTGTATGGCATTAAACCAATAAGGGGTCACGTAACTGCATGTCGACATTGGTCGCGCAATCGGTCTATTGAGATTTTAATGCGAGGTAAAATTGACAGTTTACATGGTATGATTATTGCTATATAATATAATGATTAAATTTAGTCCATAAAACTGTTAACTCCCCAAAAGGGAAATAAGCTACTAAGGCAAAAGGTCAGGTCACTAAGACCAAAAAGACGTACATGTAGGGGTGCACCCCATTAAATAAACTCCAATGGCACACTGTGCAAAATGCTAAATATTCAAAAATACTTTTTAAATACTTAAAAGTCTCACAGCGTTTTCAAAGAAAAGTATTCATTGAGTCCTAAACTTCCACCCTCTGGTCAATTTGACATGGGTAGTCCCAAGGCCCGTCGACCGAGTTATTCTCCGTTCAAGTAAACACACCCCAACGCTAACCTTGTGTAAGTTTCAGAACGTCCGAGCATCGATCTTGAAAAATGGTCCTACACCCACGACCAAATAGGACCATTTTTTTCACCTCAAGTAGAAACCAACAACCCCCAGGTCACAATTGTGCAAAGTTTTTACACTGTACCCCCTTTTAATTAGCCCTCAGATCTTTCTAGTATGGAATATTTTGAGGGCCTACAAAATATTCTTGAGGTCGATGGAGTGTTTTCTCCCTATTTCGTGGGATGCACCCCTAGGTCACTCAGACACAAAGTAAGGTTACTAAGACCAAAAGTCACTCACACTGAGGCCATTAATTAATGCTCACAAAATAAGGCCACTAATTAAGGTCAAAAGTCACTAAGACTAAATTGACGGTCACTAAGACCACATTTCACAAATCTCAAATTATCAAGTAAAAATGTTAAATTGTTTTCACTAAGGGACTTGCCACTCAGGCACACTAGCAACAGCTTTGAAGCAAAATTACACAGCTAATCACGATTTAGATTTCTATTGAGCCTTTAGCGCACGGCAAAAATGAGTTACTGTCGATATACAAATTTGTTACAACTGAACTTTACTATGTTGAAGAACCAGTAACTGCATAGTACAACAATGTAATTGAAGATTAGATGTACATCGTAGCATAGGATAGATCAGAATGAATTGAATGAATGAATGCAGACTATTTATAAGAATTATTGAGTCCAAATTATTGGAACAATGAGTCAGTCAATAGTTTATATAAAAACATAAGAAAGAGACTAAGTTTCTTGGAAGTTTCTTGGAAGAAACTGACCTTCAAGTTACATAACACACCTGTTGTGTGTAGGTGGTTAACTTGGAAATAAGGAACTGTGTGGCTGATCAGATGACCATGAGGTAGCATGGAGGAAGGATATCTGTTTTCCTTCCTCCATGGAGGTAGTGACTGTGTGTATAATGGTCATAAAACATTTACGTGGAAACAATAGGAGTAATTCTCTAGGTGAAAGTGCAATTAGGACAAAATTGGAATATGATGATAAAAGCTTTAAAACATGATAATTATTGAGTTTAAAGAAAATTGAAAAATAAGTAATACGACAAACATGAAACAATTCTGTGTCCATAACTGTTCATTGTTTCGGAACGCTACAAGCCTATCTCAAAATATTGCGTTTTTAATTTTACAGTGCAACAGTCTTAGTTCTACCCAACACCTTAACACTGTTTTAAAAGCACCACACTACAGTACATAAAAAAGTGCAACTGCATTGAGGTGAACCCCCCAACATATTTAGTTTTACTACCACCACCGATCATCAAGCTAATTTTGCTGCCTGCTCCATCCATGTGAAGAAAAATGGCAAAATGGCGGAAGGTAGAAATCTCCCCTTTGGATTATTTAGTGCATTATATCGAGGCTGTGCTGTACATTTTACACCGCTGAGTTCATTAGCTGCTTCTGAAGTGTGATGTTAAAACAACTACCCATAAACATTTTTAAAGTGTGGGATGAACTTTTCTCACCACAAAAGGGGTACCCCCAACGTACACGCTAAAAATCCAACGTTGAATCAAACACTTACATGTGCACGGTCAATGACTACACTTTGAAAGTGTTGAATCCAACATTGTAAATGTTAAATCCTGCATTTTAAAATATCAAATCCAACGCCAAAGAGTTGAATTTGTTCAATTTGTGTTTATGGACACTATTGATTCGGCACTTTAAAGGTTGAATTAAGAGTTTAAAGGCAAGATTAACAGTTTTACAAGCTGGGTTTAACATTTTAAAATGTTAGATTTGACACTTTCAAAGTGTAGTCCTTGACCGCACACATGTCCAAAACAAGGCACTTAATTTTACCAAATATCTTGGTCCGTTACCTCCCCTTCTGATAACAGGCATGTGATTTCTCATGATTTTTTTCTGATTTCAGGATGTTCTCAAAACTTCCCCTAGCCTTCACATTTTCTTGAAAGAATTAAAGCAATCAACAATGGGTGAAAGAAATAGTGCACACAGTGTCCAAACCTGTAGTTTTGTACTTCTGGTGATGCACAGAGTCTGTAAACCTCCTGAATGTAACATCTGAGAGGTTCTGGGTCTAGAATAAGGGCGAACCAGACTCACAAGCCATTTTCCAGGAATTTTTTTTTTTTATCCATTTGTAACAACTCGGGAAGGAGGCCGGTCCTCTAATTAAAAAAGGACAAGCACTTGGACTTAGATAGGCAATTAATACACAGGATGGCGATACTCTATAGGGTGAGCTCAATTAATTTAATCTTCGTCAGCTCTGGGCCCATCAAGAAAACACTAGGTGTAACTAGCAGTCAACTAAATACCAAGATGAACACAGAGAAGAACCCAAAAAGATCAAGAACCTGGAAGAACCCCCATTACCTGGAAAAGTATACATACAAGCAATAATAAGTACATTTACATTGGTATATGAAGACATCATAAACATCACACACACGTGAGCGACTACACCAGCTATTTTCACGACACAAATGAATCATTTTCTCCAATACGATATAAATACAAAGCTCAGAAATACTCACTGGGGGTTCTCTGACAAAGACTCTCTTACATCCAGGGCATAAAAGCACTGCCCTGAGCCATGCTCAGGCACAAATTGGAGAAAAATAGAGACAAACTTTAGCATGTATGTGTGTCTGATACAGCCTCCAGCAAAAGAGAAAGATATGAGGTGCCGCACAACCTCTTCCAAAATTACTACGCCAATAAATATACCTAATACCAACCCAGGCAATGCAAAGATAATTTGGAAATAATCACTTCCTTGGCTTCATATCTTGTATGATAAATGTAATGTGATAACCATCATGAAGTGTAGATTACTAATACCATTCATCAATAGTTGTAATAAACTTGAATAACAATTAAAGAACTACTAAACTAAAGACCTATTTTTAATGGATGGATACATTGCGATCCGTCCTTCAGCAAAAAGTATAAATAAAAGTCCATAATAAAGTTTTAGGGTTAGTTTCAAAAGAAAGATTGAGGGCGCACTTGCGTTCCCCTACACATTATTTATATACATTATAAGAACTAGAGGGAGCACTTGCGATGCCACGCACGGAACTCCACTGACTCACCATGGGCGAAAATCCCTGTGGGCCAATTGCATACGAATGTCCACTTAGAAAATGGTTGCTGTGTGAATGGATGAGTAACCAGTGTAAATAAATGGTCCGCGCCATTTTCTCAATGGTCAAAAAATGGTCGAAGATTGAAAATTCAATTCAAATTTAATTCAATTGTTTATTCGTCAAGCCAGCTTGAAACTCATTTCCTCACTTTGCTCGCAAAATGTAATATCTTTCTAAAAAATGGTTGCTGTTTTTTCTCCTAATTTATTATTTTTTTTTTTGATGGAATGTATTTGTTACTTTTATTGATGGAATTTTTGATGTATATTAAAGTTTTTAAATTTGTACAAATCATGCAATTCTACGGAGCCCGTAAAGGGACATGAGGAAAGAGATTAGGAGGTGAACAAAAATTAAAATGGGGAGGGAAAAAAAACGTTAAGCCCATTCAGAAGTACTTCGAAAGTAAAGGGACATGAGATGAAAAAACATTGAGAGGTGAAAAAAAAATGAAATTGAGACGAACCTTTATTTTTGGGCGAAGATTGAAAAAAATAACTGAGAGGTGGAAAAAACATTTTGAAGAGTAAAAAAAAAAAACATTTGAGAGATGAAAAAAAAATTGAAGTGGAAAAAAAAAATAATTGAGAGGTAAAAAAGTATAATGGCTACCGGCGGCGGCGTTGTTGCACATCCATGTGACAACAGATGGGTGTACTTTCACCTCCCAATTTGTTTTTTTTCGCACTGCGATTTTTTTCACCTCTCAAATTCACCTGCGGCTGCGGCTGTGAAAGAGATTTTTTTTAATATCAAATACACCATTTCAATTCAGTTCAATTCAATTTCCGTTTACTGTCAGAGATTTCGTTTTGGAGGCTTTTGAAGTCTATAGGCATTCTCTGAATTCAGACCTTTTATTTTCTGGCAGGTGCAAAAAGGTAGCACAGGTGCAAAAAGGTGTACACCAAGCAAGACCAAACGCCTCCAAAACGAAATCTCTGACAGTAAATGGAAATTGAATTAAACTGAATTGAAATGGGTTATTTTGATATTAAAAAAATCTCTTTCACAGCCGCAGGCTGAGTTGCATGATTTGTTGTCATCCTTGAAGGTTTGTTTTTGACTTTTTTCTGGTTGATCTTGTATCTCATTTGGGAGATCCTCCCTCTGTCTTCGCACGATGATAAAGTTTCAGGAGCTCCGTGGCTTCATCTGATGCAATCTTGTCCGTCAGACGTCTCTCGCAGGCATCTTGAATAAATTCAGCGTTGTCTTTTGTCTGGTGAAGTAGGATTTGGAGCTCATTTAAATCAGCGTCAGCGATGACCTATAGTGATGTAATTGTAAAACCATTTGTGTAATCCTCAAAATTAAAATTGATCAGTTCCAGTCATGGGCCTCATTTTTGACTGTAAGAGGGCGCCCTTTGGGGTAAATTGGGGTCAAACCATAGAAATAGTGTGGTAAACCAGATGCAATTAGACTTCTAATAAAGCAGTTAACATACAACCGTTTAGAGTTTTTTTATTGGCAGTTGTACAATGTAATCAGCGTAAGATATTTGCTTGGAAAATTTGGATTTATAATGTTTTGAATTTTTTGTACTTTTCAAAGTAGAATTGATACCACCCTCCCAAAATATTACTTTTTCTATATCCTTCAAATGTACTAATTGCCTTATTCAAATAACAGCTTCAATGTATTGTTTTTCCCATGTAAACATTAGCCCCAAACAAAACTTTTTATTTATGTGGCCGCTGCTAGAGGGCGCTGTCCTGGTGTCAATGCACTATTCCAATAAATGCATTGTTTTAAGAAGTTTGACAGAAAAGAACCAACTGAAAGCCTTCATTTTGTTCATTGCCACAGGTATGTTACAGCTTTTTGTTTATTATCATATTATTGTTTAGGTGTTATAGATTACATGGAGGATGAAATTTGTGTATTTAGATCAAGGATGTTTAAGATTGAAAAAGATATAAAAGTGAACTTTTTCTTTTGTACACATGTGAGATTAAAGTGTGTAATGTTCATATGCATGGGATTACCACACATGTCAAGGCAACTTTCGAGTAAATTACAAAATCGATAGCAGAGCTAAAACTGTGATATTGTGAATGGAGTTTAGGAAGGAAAACCCTGTCAGGTTTATTTACTAAAATATGGGTTTTTGGAGTAATACTTGCCACCGTTAATTATTTGTGTAAAGAATGTATTTTAGCCTCAAATCAGTCTCATGATCCTTTGAGCAGAAATAGTTGCTGTAACAGGCAATGTGTATCCTGCTTGGTATGGGGAGTAAACTGAGACTGCAGACAAATGGAAGAGTTTGTAATGAGCTCGTTGAGATAGCAGTGTTCTTTTTTATTCTTTAAGATTAGTCAGGGTTTAGATTCAGAATTTGAACCTTTGAATATTGTGTAGAGTAAATTATGAAGATGAGTAACTCATGAACACAGATGTACCTTGTTCTAAACTTCTCATGGATTTTAGAATGATCAGAAGTGTAGTATGATTATGAGACACACAGGTACAGATATTCAGGACAATTGAATAGACTGTGCGCACAGTGAGCAAGGAAAGGAGATTGAAAGCCTTGTTTTGTGACACAAAATATGTAAATAGGACTTAATATTAAAAGTTCTGTTTCTCTTTGCTATCAGTAGTTTTTAATACCAATGTAGAAGTTTTACTAATAATTGTTTAAACCAAATGTTGAATATTAGGGAAATATTCACTGTCTGCCAGTAAGTTGAAGTATTTCCTAGCTAATAGTTTCAGTGCTTTGATCACATGATTTACCATGACGACGTTGAAATTAGGAAAAGGTGTGAAAATCCTTTAAGCTTAGGAAGGCAGAATGTTCAACCTTTGTAAATAATATTTGTTTTCCTTAACTAGGACTTTTGTAAAAGAGAGTACTGAGCATCTTATGCACGATTCCAATAAATGCATTGTTTTAAGAAGTTTGACAGAAAAGAACCAACTGAAAGCCTTCATTTTGTTCATTGCCACAGATGCTACCTCGAGACCCTGGTAACAGAATTAGTAGTGCGCCCTCTTGCCGTCACACTACTATACCAATCTTCCATAGATTTGTTTTCATCTGACATACTGTCAAATTCAAGAAAGTTGAAACTGATAACTCCTGATTGCAGCATCTTAAATAAGGATTTAATGAACAACCCCCACCCTCCACCCCAAAAAAAGGAGAAAAACGTGTGTTTTTTTCATTAGGGAAACGTGACCTAACTAGTTTTTTGGGGTTAAATTTGTTTGTTTTCCTAAAAAATCACCGCACACTATGAAGTGGTCGGGGTTGATGCCTGGACCCTCTTTTCTACTTTGGGATTTTGGAACCTAGCATAAACATTTTATCAGATGTTTTGCCTCTTTGTTCACCAATATTGTTGGTATAAGCATACCTCTAAATCAACCTTGGGGAGGAAAGCCAGAACTGCAGTATCCTTGGCGATTCTTGCAGCAGCTTTTGCCAGTCTCTGAGATGTTTCTTCCTTGGTCATTTTACCGTCAACTTCAACGAAGTCCATGCTGAACTTTGCTTTCAAGGAGCTAGATGCTAAAAAGAAAAACAAAACTTTTAAATTTAAACTAACATATAATGAATTATAAGTAACTTGGAAAATTTCTGTTACAGTCATGGTATGATCCATAACTTTCGTATGTTTTATACTTTTATAACTTTTTTTTTTGGGGGGGGGGGCTGAGAATCAAGAACAATTTTCAGTTCTAAGCGTGAAGACCTTACAGCGTGGGATTTTGGGCCCTTAAGCGGGCCCGGAAATTGTTGATTCTAGATGCTCTTTGGTGCAATCTGAGACGATTCCCGGCCACTTTCCCTCGATTTTGAGCAAAACATTTGAAGGGGTTAAATAATGAGAATTCCATTTGATTGGTTCAGTCTTACTGTTTGTATTTGATTCTGTTCTTCCTCGTACAATTATACATCTTCCGCACAACAACAAGCTTCGTAAATAAAACAATAAATAAAAAAAGATCTGCATCATTTACAACGAAACTGGTGCACTTCCCAGCTTCAAACTGACCGTCAAATGTTCAAGGAATCCCGTTTTCAGTATAAAAAAACCAACATGATTCTTGAAGCTGAAAAAGTTCATCATCACAACCAATTTCGCAACGTGTGTAATTCACGTGAGTTCTTAAGAAAACTATGTCAGACTCAACCCACATAAGTCCTCACATTGGCCCAAGACCTGTCTGACCACCTTCAACAGTTTTTCCCTTGTAAAGTGAAAAAAAACCATGGACTACTATTATCTCCGCCCAAAGTTTAGGGAGACAATTCCCACAACCACGCACTTAGTCACTTCTTTCAACAGCTTCATATCAATAACAGAGGACGAAGTTGCAAAACTGATTAAGATAATCATCATCGACCACATGCAGCCTTGACTCTATTCACACTTTGCTGTTGAAACAATGACACACGAACTCCTGCCCGTTATATTACCTGCGTCATGGTGAAGCAATGACAAACCAACTACCGCCCGTTATTTGCATCATCAATAAATCCTTTCTGAGTGGCCATTTCTCATAAGAGAATGATTTACAACCAACAATCCAATCAGTCATAGAATTGGTTCCGTGTCCTTGAATAATCTGCTCACCGCGAACAATACATCTTTCTCATACCAAATGTTACCACTAAATCATACATTGAACGTAGTTTTCAGTTTGCTGGACTCCAATTAAGGAAAAATCCCCCTCTTCACGTCAGACACGCTACCACCGCCACACATTTCAAGACTCTTCTCAAAACATTTCTGTTCAACTCAGCATAGTTTTCTGTTTGTTCTTTTTAGAGCTTAGAGACTTTTTCCTAAGGTTGTAATGCGCCATATGAAAACAGTTGTTATTATTATTTGTATTATTGTAATTCCTCTTCCCCTCTCAACCTTTCACTTTAAACACCCCCCACCACCACCCAAGATCCGCCATAAGTTCTCTACATCCAAAGTGGCATGGCAGATTTTTCTGTTTGACTGTTGTTACGACCCAAATTCCTAAATGCCAGAGAATTTTAAAATGTATCCCGCCCTGGAAGATAAGGGTAACAAAAGCGGTCAAACAGACAAATATAATAAGAAGCAGCAAGTATGTTCAACTAAATTTAATATAAACCATTACGAAAACAATAATAAGGCAATACAAAAGTCAATCAACCAGTTGTGATACAAAATGAATTTAAACGGGGTAGTGGGGCGAGCAGCCCAGGCAAAAAATAGGGGTCGAAGACCTAACAGTCTTTGATATTATATACCTCGGCTCTCTCGCAGAGAGCTGAAGACTGATGTCCGCCTACTCTGATGAAAATGTCCCCGTAGATTGCTGTCCTTCCAAGGTGCACGCGATGTGGTGAAACCCGGTGTGGAAAAATAGCCGGCCCCCTCGGTGCTCTCTGCTTTCGTACCGTCGTTGCTTCACGCAACCGGTACAACAAAGTCCGACGACCGCAGCTCGGAGAAAAAGAAACTCACACAGTGCCCAAGTCACGAGTCTGTGTGTCGTAAAGTCCGACGCTCTCGGGAAATTACATTTGCGTCGTCGACGTGCAAACTCCCCATCATAGAAGCCACCGGAGTCCGTAGCAGCCTACTGCATGGTTTCTGCAGTGACGAACTTTACTGGATGTTTCACGGATTAATCCGTGCAGGAACGGCGAAACTAACACATGTCGACCATCACAGTCCGACAACTAAAATTAGGAAATTCTCTGCCCACTCTGCTACTCTGCAGACCTCCGCCCCGAAACTGAAGAAACTAAAATGTGAGGGGCTGAGGATGGCCCCCATCCTCACTTATAATTATAGTGAATGCTGAATTCTCGACATTCTCCAAACTCTGCGAATTCCAATATTCTGTTCATGTCTGCGGATCAAGTGTTTGTGTGGCTTACGAAGAAAAGTCCCAAACGATTAACAAGTTTAAAACACGCGTGACTGCTCACCCCAAACTTAAAGAATGTATGCTCGCCTCACTAAGGAATTCTATGACCTTCTATGTAGTAATACTTAAATAAAGAAAACATTACTATTGTACGAAAGCCCAATCGCGCCACAGAAATAAATAAAATCACTGGAAAATAATCCGTTATAACGAATTAATAATCCGTTATAACGAATTAATAATCCGTAATAACGAATTAATAATCCGTAATAACGAATTAATAATCCGTTATAACGAATTAGTAATCCGTAATAACAAATTAATAATCCGTTATAACAAATTAAATAATCCGTAATAACGAATTAATAATCCGTTATAACGAATTAATAATCCGTAATAACGAATTAATAATCCGTTATAACGAATTAAATAATCTGTAATAACGAATTAATAATCCGTTTTAACGAATTAATTAATTAATTCGTTATTACGGATTATTAATTCGTTATTACGGATTATTAATTCGTTATTACGGATTATTAATTCGTTATAACGGATTATTAATTCGTTATTACGGATTATTAATTCGTTATAACGGTTTATTAATTCGTTATTACGGATTAATTAATTCGTTATAACGGATTATTAATTCGTTATTACGGATTATTAATTCGTTATAACGGATTATTAATTCGTTATTACGGATTATTAATTCGTTATAATGGATTATTAATTCGTTATTACGGATTATTAATTCGTTATAACGGATTATTAATTCGTTATTACGGATTATTTAATTCGTTATAACGGATTATTAATTCGTTATTACGGATTATTAATTCGTTATAACGGATTATTAATTCGTTATAACGGATTATTTTCCAGTGATTTTATTTATTTATGTGGCACGATTGGGCTTTCGTACTATTGCTACTTTAATCCTAACGTTTATTTACAAAACCGGATATTTTACTCTGGACCATGACACTGTTGGTTGCGCGGACTACTTTTTGAGGTGGTACTTATGTTTATTCTCTGGTTTTAATTGTGACTGCTATTTTTTCTGTCTGGATTTTTTTCCCCTTTAGTTTAGTTTTTTGGGGCGTGAACGTTAATTTTGTTTTTGATATCATGCTGTATATTTTATTATTTTCTTTTTCTTGCCATTCTTGTTTTTGCTTTTGACTTTAAATGTTTATGTTCTGTGTAAACTTTTATAACTATCGATTTGTTTCTTGTTTTAGATGTGCGGGGTCTGGGAGGGCACATCTTTTTTTTATGACAGTTTTATGACTTTTGCCCAATTCCCTGGACGGCCCCTGCTTGTAAATTGTATATTGTCCAAAGAAAAAATAAATAAACAAAAATCGAAATAAATATATAATAAATAAATACCTCCTGCCATTTGTTCGCCTTCACTCACAGCCACAAGGACGGTGTTATCCGATATTGTCTGAAAATAATCCTCGTCTTCGATTCGTGTGCAGTCCTCTTCTAATACAATCTTGAAGTCATCTCCGATTGAGGAAAATTGAGTCTGAATCTTGGAACGCAATTCCTTCAGGGTAGCTGCAACCACTCCGACTCTTGTATCCTCCTTCACTCCAACACGGATCTTAAGACATTTGGCTTTGTAATTTATTTCACTTTTACATGATTTCGAATTTGAATCTTTTTTAAAATGTTTTTTTTTAGGTGGGCTGTCGTAGCCGAAGTCAAGACTTGAGGACATGTGAGGGATGCCGTTACCGTTATCTGAAAAAGAAAAAAACAGAGAAGAAAAGGAAACAACAATAATAATTAAGTTACAGTTGTAGAAATAGTGCTTTATATTCAGTTTGTTCCAGCGCATAATAATATAACCCAAATCATACATATAGCATTGACTCTATAAGACTTGCCTGAAAAACCAAAACAAACAAAAAGTCACCGCGTGGAAAAAAGTTACCGCTTAAAGGTACACACCGGCTTACTGTTTACCTAATTTAGTGATGTGGAATGATAGAAAATAATTTTTAAATGGTTGTTCTTAAAAAAAATCATCAAAATATCACGTAATTAACGAAAAATGTGAAAAAAAAAAAAACACGGTCAAAGGTCAGCTTATACGATTTTCCAGCCGTTGCAACTGTAAAGTTTACGTGCCAATGTTGCGCAATGTTGTAAGAAGACTGGTGCTCTGTTTATGTATGAATTATTACAATGACGAGGCATGAGGATCCAGACTTCATATCCATCCAGCACAAATTCACGTGTAAATAACAAACAGACATAAACAGACAGTGTATTCTGTGTACGACGAATTGGACGAACTTACTTGCAATGGAGAACGTTTCTTCATTATATCGCAAGTAGGCCCTATGTTGTAAAACATTACTTGGACGAATGCCAGTTGGGTCCAGGAATAATCTGTGTTGTCAGGTCGTGTTCAAATGTAGAAAGGGAGAGAATAAGCTTGGCATAATGTGGACATCACAGACATGATGGACCATAAATATTGTCAAAATGTGAGTCTTCATGAATTAAAATAAACGCAGGCATATTCACAATACAGTTCTATGACACAAACCTGTCCATCACAATTATGGCAAAGACTAGACCCAGTAACTGGGGCGCTGTAGGCCTACTCCTTTTTTGAGATTTTGACATTATCTGTCGTACAAGCGCCCCAGTAAGGAATATGTAGTAACTGCGACGGTCAGGAGGATTTAAATCACTACGAACAAACAAGACAAACGCAAAACACGAAAGGACATCAAATTTATGTTTTTTACCCATACATCAATGTGTGTTAAACACTGTATACTCAGTACTTTCCGGAGTCCTGTGAAAAAAACCACAGGCACTTTGTCGGGTGGGATTCGAACCCAAATGATAAGCCTAATTAATGTGAAACATATTAATAAAGTGCACAGAAAGTTGTGATTTGGAATGCTTGTAAACTAAGCATTTTGCTGATACACGTTAAATTTGTTGACAAGGAGCAGGTTGTAATTTATAAAACAATGGACTGGTATAGATGACAGCTGGCCAAAATTAATGTGTACACCCCAAATGTACCACGAGGCAATGAAGCATTCGACCAAGTTTGGCTGTAATCGGCTAAAGAACGTGGGAGAAGAAGCATTTTGTAAATGTTCATAAAATGTCCACTACTGACCACCAGTTGACCATTGGCAAATTTGACGACCATCTGTAGATAGGGCAGGTGCCATGGCTGAATTCGAACAAGTTTGATTAAAATCGCCCAAAAAGTTTAGGACTTATGACCATTTTTATTTTGACCATGTGACTGTTTGCTATTGGAAACAAGGAAAAAAAGAATTTTTGCATTACAATATCAGCCCGCTACGCAGGGCTGATATGAGTTACAAATATAACTAGAACTGTGTTTGTAGCAAAACAAACACGGGGGTTTCAGGTCGGTTTAAAAAACAAATAACATAAAGATTTCATGTTTCAAAATAAATCTGTTGGTAAAATGTATTATGAATTCGGTCGTACACCGTTGAATTTTCCTGTATGAACAAGAAGAAAAGGTCAATTAGATTCATTAATGAAATAAACATGTCAAATTGGTTATTTACTTCAAAATGACACAAAGAAGATAAGTAAATAAGTAAATAAAGACCAAACACATTGGTAAATTCATATTTATCCTTCTGAAGAATACACTGTTATTTTATTTACAAAGTCATGGACCATCACGGTGAACTTTCTGTCTTTTTTTAGGGCCATGTTACACGCAACCAGTTCCAGGCAATCTCCATGAAGAAAAGGCATTCACATTTGAATGTTCACCTAATTTTCTTGAGGATTGTAAGGCATTGTTAGAAAAATAACTCCTATTCTACTTGGGCTTATATTTTGTATGCGATGCAGTTGGATGCCTCCAAGCTCCAAGTTGCCAGTAAAAATTGCCCCGTGTGAAATGACCCTTAGTGTGCAGGTCAGGACCCTTTAAATGAAAAATAATTGCACTGATGTAAACCATAATAGACCGATTGAGCGACAATGTTTACATGCGGTCACGTGACCCCTATCGGGTATGACGTCATACAGCTGATGAAAAAAATACGTGTAAAAGCATAGGCCGTGACACAGATTGAGTACGAAAACAGTCGATTTTACTTTCGTTAAGCGATGAATTAGTGAATCTGCCCTTTATTTAAAGTAGTATGTTGTGGCATTAATTTAAATCACATCTTTGTTTCATAATTTAACAAAATTCTACTAAAAAGAGGTTTTTTTTAGCCATGCACTACTGGCGTCGGACGACTATTATGTAGCCACCCGTGTGTTATTGTGTTTGTAATGTTGGCCTAAATCACTGTAAAAAAGGGTAAAGAACGTTGGAAAAGTGAGCATTAATACCTAGCCTTGCAGAATGTCAAATAGGCAAAGGAATCACACAGTTTTGGAAAGCAATTTCTTTGGAGGATTTCAGCTTCAAAACTTTGAAATTTTTGTGTTGAAAAGTGTGTGGTGATCGCGGTCGTCTGGCCTAACGTTGCGCATGCGCGCTGTACACATTGTGCACATTTATACGGTACTTTTACAATTTTCAAGACTTGCTGGAACTGTCCTTACTGGCTTTATTCAGCCACTTGAAGGTCACTGGTACAAACTCTGGAATATCTTCCACAGATTTCGAGCAAAAAAAACCTCGATCGAATAAACTAAATGCATTAATCATCGTTTACCGTACAACCCTTTCCTATGCAGGACCGTGTGTGTTTACATTTTATACCCAACAGGGGTCACGTGACGTAGGTCGCGCAATCGGTCTATCGTCCATACTTGTGCAGCCCAGTTAATAAGTAATTACTACATTGTGAAAAGAATATGAAATTAATAACTTGTGTTAGATTCTTTTTACAGGTATGTCGTTGCGTCGTGCCGTCGCCCGTCGCGTAGTGCCATCTCGTCGTGCCATCGCGTCGTGCCATCGCGTGGTGCAATTGTTAATTTGATTTACTTGCACGCGGGCGTGGATCTTAGGGAGGGGGAGGGGGTTCTTTATGTCTGTGGGTTGTGTAGAGTTGTTATACCGCCCTCTATGGATCAGTTCTTGTCAGTTGACATTCTCAACCCAAGATGGCCAATCAGAAGAACAAATAAATCGAGAATCACAAAGCAGGCAAATCAGTGACTCAGTGGTTAAGTCTATTCACCACAGGTTGGATTTTCGACCTCTTCACCTGCACTAAAACCAAAATAAAAAGCAGATGAAATTTTGGTGTCAGTGTAGGGGTAGAGATCGACCCCATTCCCCCCCCCCCCCCGATCCACGCCTACTGGCCAGTTAAAAAAAATGCGACGGGAAAAAATATATAAATACTTAGGAAAAAATGAAAATGCGACAGAAAATATTTTTTTTTACATGCGACGGAAAAAATAAAAATGCGACGCTTGTTGTTCATCATCACCTGAAAAAATGCATTACCAAAGTGATGATCTGGAAAGGACGACTGACACGTCGAGGGTTGACCAACTCGACTCGAGACAACTCGACGGTTGCGACAGTGTTTTAGCTAGCGAGCCGTGCAGCCGTGTTTTTCACTCCTACACTCCCCCGCCTCACTCCAACGCCATGTTACGAAGCATGATTAAGCGGTGTGAATGGCCGGATACATGTTATTGTACTTTGTATTTGGCAATGATGCATGCGTGTCAAGATGACGTGTAGCTATTTCGATATTTGAACACAATTGTGTTGACCAAAATGACACAATTTTGTGAAAAAGCAATTCACTGGTTTTTTTTGCGTGGAAATGATGTCTTGATTTTGTTATGGCTATATTTCTTTGTTTCTTTTTCCTTGTCTTTATTTCTTTGTTTCTTCATTTCTTGACGCCTTTGTTTCTTTGTTTTCTTTTGTTTTGAGTTGTTGAATGCTGTTTGTCTTTGTTTCTTTATTTGTGTATTCCTTTCTTCATTGATTTCTTGAATTTTAGGTGTTTTTTTTGCTTCATTGATATTTGTTTCTTGCTTTCTTGATTTCTTGTTTTCTGTTTTTCCTGAATGCTTTTTTGTGTACCCCTCTTCTTTTCTCTCTTTCTTTTTTTTAATTCTTTATTCTTTATTTCTTAATTCTTTATTGAAGTATTTCTGTGTTTCTTCGTTTCTTGTTTCCTTGTTTGTTTATTCCTTGTTTTGTTATGTCTTTGTTTCTTTATTGCTTAAAAATTATTTGTTATACTGAAGCCTACCGGGTATACCATAATGCTGCTCAGGACTATGAGGTATATTTCAATTGTCAATCAGTTCGAAAAGCAAAAACAAACTTCTTACAGAAATAAAGAAATAAAGAAAAATACAAAAGTGAACATTAGGAGGACATGTGAATGTAAAAAATGGCCGGGATGAAGAAAAGTACATTATTTTCCTACTTTTATCATTTCTAGAAAATAAAGCTCATGTATTTATCCGTAAAAACGTGGATGAGTTTGTCCCTCTTTAATTTGGGCAGTATGATTTAATACCATTATTTCAGTTAGTATAGCCATCTTTTTGAACGAGTGAAATTGGCCCCTAAATAACACACTATACTGAACACATTAATTTGACTGCATCAATTTTATTCGCTAACCAAATGAGTCATCCCGCCAATTGAAAAAGTGTTGTTTCCAAGTCCTGAAAAATAAAGAATTCCGTATATACCCGCGGGTCGCTGGAGCTCTAGCGGTCAAAAGCACACCAAAGAATTAACCAAAATTAAGACGTGGGGTGGGGTCGAAGGGATATTGCTAAATCACATGCAATCTTGTTTTGGGTGCACTCCATTTTTACAGAGGTGGTGACTTCTTTAAATATACTAATAAACCATACCGTTGAAATGCTCTCTTTATATCAGCTCTGAAAACATAACGGTATAGGTTTTATGATTAATTTCAATTGTTAAACAGGGTTAGTTTTCAAATGCATAAAATATTAGCCGAGTATTTCAAAGTTGGTGGCGTTACCGTTCATCCCCTTTTTGAATGAGCATTCTGAGCTGTTGATTGCTTTGTCCTGGAGAAACAGAAGCATTGCCATGGCAACGGCAAATTGCCATTATTTCATGAAAGCCACCTGGTAGCCATTATTGTCCGCCCGACCTTGGGGTCCATAGATTTACTATGGATGCACATCAAAAATTGGCGAGGTTTGATGCAGGATCCAGAGAGGAGTTTTAATAACATACAAACACACACACACACACACACACACAGTCACACACACACCCTTACACATGGCCAGTTGCGGGGTACTTCATTGTTCAAGTTATTGTCCCTTTTCTAAAGAATTCCCTTGTGGGGTAGCACTAGAACAAAGAAAACCTTGTGGGGTAGCATTGTTCCATTGTGTAAACTGCCCTGTAAGTTGGTGAGTGTAAGGGCACACATATACCCCTTAAGTTGGCAAGAGTGTAAGGGCAGCTCTGCAAATTATATAGAAATACTTATCCGTGTGTTTATTTATTTAGTTTGTTTTGTTATTGCTTGTAAATATTGTGTAATTGTTTTGATTTGTTTTGCTTCCCTTCTGTTTTCCCACTGTTGATTTTGTCATTTTTGTTTCCAACCTCTTGTGGTTAAACCAGACTTTTCCCCCAACCCCCCCCCCCCCCTCTTCTGACAGCTTTCTGCCTCCCTCTTTTCACTTCTTTCCGTTTGACTGCTTCCGTTACTTCAGTATACTTGTATTTCTGTGCTCCGTTGTCATTTTAGCCCTTTTGTATTTAGTAAAATTAAGACACGCCTCTTTGTTGATATACAACTTAGGACAAACTTGATTTAGGACATCGTTACTCCTCATACACCACAATTTTTATAGAGTTTGATTGTTAAAATGAAGAAAAACATGGGTTTTTTTTCCAAATGAAAGTATAACAAATTGTTATTTTTTTTAATATAAAGATTGAATGTTTTAAAATAAAGGATCATAAGAATATGCGTCTGCTCTTGTTGATGGGCATCCATAGTAAAGCTATAGACCCAACTTTAATCAAGATCGGCTGGCAAAAACGGCTACCAGGTTGTTACATTTGTTTTGCTTTCAATAATGGCAAGGGTTGATAATGTTATGCCACGTTGCCATGAACATTGCCTTGGTAACGTGCCAATTGTTGAGCAATTATTGTCAGACCACCGAGCACGCTTTAGTGGTGTCTGCTCTAGTCATGCTTTTTTCCACAGGACTCGAAAGCACTGAGTAGGCCTATACAGTGCTTATCACACATCGGGGTAAGGCAATTCAAATTTATATTCATTCCCCGATGCAAATATTAACATCTATCTAATTGTCAGATTGTTGCGTAAATTGTTATAGAAAACTCGCGGAATGATGATGTGTGCGTTTGAAACTTGTTGCAGTAATGTACCGTGGTGTAAGGGTGTAATTTGCAGGGGCACTTAAGGGTCATCATTTTACAGAATGTGTTTGGTAACAGTAGTTTAAAACGGTACGCAATGTTGTTTTGTCTTAGTAAAATTTACAAATTTGAGCGTGGGGCACGCAAAAGCTTAAAGGCTTTGGGTTGGGGTCGGGCAGTGTTGGAGGTCTTGGTCTCAGCTTCGGCCTCGACGAGGCAACCAGACCCCAAAGATTATAGGTTTGAAAATAGACTGATTCCTGAACCTTTCAATTCAAATTTATTCTCATCGTCACCTGAAAAATGCATTACCAAAGTAATGATCTGGAAAGGACGTCTGACACCTTGACGGTTGACCAACTCGACTCGAGACAACTCGACGGTTGAGACAGTGTTTTAGCTATAGCGAGCCAAGCAGCCGTGTTTTTTCACTCCTACATCCCCCACCCTCCCCTCCGCCCCCCTCCAACGCCATGTTACAAAGCATGATTTGTGGTGTGAACGGCCGGATACATATTGTACTTTGTACTTGGCAATGATGCATGCGTGTCAAGATGACATGTATCTATTTCGATATATGAACACAATAGAACGATTGCGCGACAATGTTGACATGTGGTCACGTGCGGGTCGCACAATCGGTCTATTGTGTTGACCAAAATGACACATTTTTGTGAATAAGCAATCCACTGGTTTCTTTGCGTGGAAATGATGTCTTGACTTTGTTATGGCTATATTTCTTTGGTTTTTTTCCTTGTCTTTATTTCTTTGTTTCTTTATTTCTTGGTTTTTTTCCTTGTCTTTATTTCTTTGTTTCTTTATTTCTTGATGCCTTTGTTTCTTTGTTTTCTTTTGTTTCTTGCTTTGTTTGAGTTGTTGATTTCTGTGTGTCTTTGTTTCTTATTTGTGTATTCCTTTCTTCATTGATTTCTTGAATTCTAGGGTTTTTTTTTGCTTCAGTGATATTTGTTTCTTGCTTTCTTGATTTCTTGTTTTCTGTTTTTCCTGAATGCTTTTTTTGTGTACCCCTCTTCTTTTATTTATTTTTTTATTCTTTATTCTTTATTTCTTAATTCTTTATTGAAGTATTTCTGTGTTTCTTCGTTTCTTGTTTCCTTGTTTGTTTATTCCTTGTTTTGTTATGTCTTTGTTTCTTTATTGCTTAAAAATCATTTGCTATACTGACGCTTACCGGGTATACCATAATGCTGCTCAGGACTATGAGGTATATTTCAATTGTCAGTCAGTTCGAAAAGCAAAAACAAACTTCTTACAGAAATAACGAAATAAGGAAAAATATGAAAAAGTGGACATTAGGAGGACATGTGAAGGTAAAAAATGGCCGGGATGAAGAAAAGTACATTATTTTCCTACTTTTATTATTTCTAGAAAATAAAGTTCATGTATTTATCCGTAAAAAAGTGGATGAGTTTGTCCCTCATACCGCTGAGATGCTCTCTTTATATCAGCAAACATAACGGTATAGGTTTAATGATTAAATTCAATTGTTAAACATGGTTATATAGTTTTATATAAAATGCGTAAAATATTAGCCGAGTATTTCAAAATTGGTGGCGTTACCGTTCATCCCCTTTTTGAATGAGCATTCTGAGCTGTTGATTGCTTTGTCCTGGAGAAACAGAAGCATTGCCATGGCAACGGCAAATTGCCATTATTTCATGAAAGCCACCTGGTAGCCATTATTGTCCGCCCGACCTTGGGGTCCATAGATTTACTATGGATGCACATCAAAAATTGGCGAGGTTTGATGCAGGATCCAGAGAGGAGTTTTAATAACATACAAACACACACACACACACACACACACAGTCACACACACACCCTTACACATGGCCAGTTGCGGGGTACTTCATTGTTCAAGTTATTGTCCCTTTTCTAAAGAATTCCCTTGTGGGGTAGCACTAGAACAAAGAAAACCTTGTGGGGTAGCATTGTTCCATTGTGTAAACTGCCCTGTAAGTTGGTGAGTGTAAGGGCACACATATACCCCTTAAGTTGGCAAGAGTGTAAGGGCAGCTCTGCAAATTATATAGAAATACTTATCCGTGTGTTTATTTATTTAGTTTGTTTTGTTATTGCTTGTAAATATTGTGTAATTGTTTTGATTTGTTTTGCTTCCCTTCTGTTTTCCCACTGTTGATTTTGTCATTTTTGTTTCCAACCTCTTGTGGTTAAACCAGACTTTTCCCCCAACCCCCCCCCTCTTCTGACAGCTTTCTGCCTCCCTCTTTTCACTTCTTTCCGTTTGACTGCTTCCGTTACTTCAGTATACTTGTATTTCTGTGCTCCGTTGTCATTTTAGCCCTTTTGTATTTAGTAAAATTAAGACACGCCTCTTTGTTGATATACAACTTAGGACAAACTTGATTTAGGACATCGTTACTCCTCATACACCACAATTTTTATAGAGTTTGATTGTTAAAATGAAGAAAAACATGGGTTTTTTTTCCAAATGAAAGTATAACAAATTGTTATTTTTTTTAATATAAAGATTGAATGTTTTAAAATAAAGGATCATAAGAATATGCGTCTGCTCTTGTTGATGGGCATCCATAGTAAAGCTATAGACCCAACTTTAATCAAGATCGGCTGGCAAAAACGGCTACCAGGTTGTTACATTTGTTTTGCTTTCAATAATGGCAAGGGTTGATAATGTTATGCCACGTTGCCATGAACATTGCCTTGGTAACGTGCCAATTGTTGAGCAATTATTGTCAGACCACCGAGCACGCTTTAGTGGTGTCTGCTCTAGTCATGCTTTTTTCCACAGGACTCGAAAGCACTGAGTAGGCCTATACAGTGCTTATCACACATCGGGGTAAGGCAATTCAAATTTATATTCATTCCCCGATGCAAATATTAACATCTATCTAATTGTCAGATTGTTGCGTAAATTGTTATAGAAAACTCGCGGAATGATGATGTGTGCGTTTGAAACTTGTTGCAGTAATGTACCGTGGTGTAAGGGTGTAATTTGCAGGGGCACTTAAGGGTCATCATTTTACAGAATGTGTTTGGTAACAGTAGTTTAAAACGGTACGCAATGTTGTTTTGTCTTAGTAAAATTTACAAATTTGAGCGTGGGGCACGCAAAAGCTTAAAGGCTTTGGGTTGGGGTCGGGCAGTGTTGGAGGTCTTGGTCTCAGCTTCGGCCTCGACGAGGCAACCAGACCCCAAAGATTATAGGTTTGAAAATAGACTGATTCCTGAACCTTTCAATTCAAATTTATTCTCATCGTCACCTGAAAAATGCATTACCAAAGTAATGATCTGGAAAGGACGTCTGACACCTTGACGGTTGACCAACTCGACTCGAGACAACTCGACGGTTGAGACAGTGTTTTAGCTATAGCGAGCCAAGCAGCCGTGTTTTTTCACTCCTACATCCCCCACCCTCCCCTCCGCCCCCCTCCAACGCCATGTTACAAAGCATGATTTGTGGTGTGAACGGCCGGATACATATTGTACTTTGTACTTGGCAATGATGCATGCGTGTCAAGATGACATGTATCTATTTCGATATATGAACACAATAGAACGATTGCGCGACAATGTTGACATGTGGTCACGTGCGGGTCGCACAATCGGTCTATTGTGTTGACCAAAATGACACATTTTTGTGAATAAGCAATCCACTGGTTTCTTTGCGTGGAAATGATGTCTTGACTTTGTTATGGCTATATTTCTTTGGTTTTTTTCCTTGTCTTTATTTCTTTGTTTCTTTATTTCTTGGTTTTTTTCCTTGTCTTTATTTCTTTGTTTCTTTATTTCTTGATGCCTTTGTTTCTTTGTTTTCTTTTGTTTCTTGCTTTGTTTGAGTTGTTGATTTCTGTGTGTCTTTGTTTCTTATTTGTGTATTCCTTTCTTCATTGATTTCTTGAATTCTAGGGTTTTTTTTTGCTTCAGTGATATTTGTTTCTTGCTTTCTTGATTTCTTGTTTTCTGTTTTTCCTGAATGCTTTTTTTGTGTACCCCTCTTCTTTTATTTTTTTTTTTATTCTTTATTCTTTATTTCTTAATTCTTTATTGAAGTATTTCTGTGTTTCTTCGTTTCTTGTTTCCTTGTTTGTTTATTCCTTGTTTTGTTATGTCTTTGTTTCTTTATTGCTTAAAAATCATTTGCTATACTGACGCTTACCGGGTATACCATAATGCTGCTCAGGACTATGAGGTATATTTCAATTGTCAGTCAGTTCGAAAAGCAAAAACAAACTTCTTACAGAAATAACGAAATAAGGAAAAATATGAAAAAGTGGACATTAGGAGGACATGTGAAGGTAAAAAATGGCCGGGATGAAGAAAAGTACATTATTTTCCTACTTTTATTATTTCTAGAAAATAAAGTTCATGTATTTATCCGTAAAAAAGTGGATGAGTTTGTCCCTCATACCGCTGAGATGCTCTCTTTATATCAGCAAACATAACGGTATAGGTTTAATGATTAAATTCAATTGTTAAACATGGTTATATAGTTTTATATAAAATGCGTAAAATATTAGCCGAGTATTTCAAAATTGGTGGCGTTACCGTTCATCCCCTTTTTGAATGAGCATTCTGAGCTGTTGATTGCTTTGTCCTGGAGAAACAGAAGCATTGCCATGGCAACGGCAAATTGCCATTATTTCATGAAAGCCACCTGGTAGCCATTATTGTCCGCCCGACCTTGGGGTCCATAGATTTACTATGGATGCACATCAAAAATTGGCGAGGTTTGATGCAGGATCCAGAGAGGAGTTTTAATAACATACAAACACACACACACACACACACACACAGTCACACACACACCCTTACACATGGCCAGTTGCGGGGTACTTCATTGTTCAAGTTATTGTCCCTTTTCTAAAGAATTCCCTTGTGGGGTAGCACTAGAACAAAGAAAACCTTGTGGGGTAGCATTGTTCCATTGTGTAAACTGCCCTGTAAGTTGGTGAGTGTAAGGGCACACATATACCCCTTAAGTTGGCAAGAGTGTAAGGGCAGCTCTGCAAATTATATAGAAATACTTATCCGTGTGTTTATTTATTTAGTTTGTTTTGTTATTGCTTGTAAATATTGTGTAATTGTTTTGATTTGTTTTGCTTCCCTTCTGTTTTCCCACTGTTGATTTTGTCATTTTTGTTTCCAACCTCTTGTGGTTAAACCAGACTTTTCCCCCAACCCCCCCCCCCTCTTCTGACAGCTTTCTGCCTCCCTCTTTTCACTTCTTTCCGTTTGACTGCTTCCGTTACTTCAGTATACTTGTATTTCTGTGCTCCGTTGTCATTTTAGCCCTTTTGTATTTAGTAAAATTAAGACACGCCTCTTTGTTGATATACAACTTAGGACAAACTTGATTTAGGACATCGTTACTCCTCATACACCACAATTTTTATAGAGTTTGATTGTTAAAATGAAGAAAAACATGGGTTTTTTTTCCAAATGAAAGTATAACAAATTGTTATTTTTTTTAATATAAAGATTGAATGTTTTAAAATAAAGGATCATAAGAATATGCGTCTGCTCTTGTTGATGGGCATCCATAGTAAAGCTATAGACCCAACTTTAATCAAGATCGGCTGGCAAAAACGGCTACCAGGTTGTTACATTTGTTTTGCTTTCAATAATGGCAAGGGTTGATAATGTTATGCCACGTTGCCATGAACATTGCCTTGGTAACGTGCCAATTGTTGAGCAATTATTGTCAGACCACCGAGCACGCTTTAGTGGTGTCTGCTCTAGTCATGCTTTTTTCCACAGGACTCGAAAGCACTGAGTAGGCCTATACAGTGCTTATCACACATCGGGGTAAGGCAATTCAAATTTATATTCATTCCCCGATGCAAATATTAACATCTATCTAATTGTCAGATTGTTGCGTAAATTGTTATAGAAAACTCGCGGAATGATGATGTGTGCGTTTGAAACTTGTTGCAGTAATGTACCGTGGTGTAAGGGTGTAATTTGCAGGGGCACTTAAGGGTCATCATTTTACAGAATGTGTTTGGTAACAGTAGTTTAAAACGGTACGCAATGTTGTTTTGTCTTAGTAAAATTTACAAATTTGAGCGTGGGGCACGCAAAAGCTTAAAGGCTTTGGGTTGGGGTCGGGCAGTGTTGGAGGTCTTGGTCTCAGCTTCGGCCTCGACGAGGCAACCAGACCCCAAAGATTATAGGTTTGAAAATAGACTGATTCCTGAACCTTTCAATTCAAATTTATTCTCATCGTCACCTGAAAAATGCATTACCAAAGTAATGATCTGGAAAGGACGTCTGACACCTTGACGGTTGACCAACTCGACTCGAGACAACTCGACGGTTGAGACAGTGTTTTAGCTATAGCGAGCCAAGCAGCCGTGTTTTTTCACTCCTACATCCCCCACCCTCCCCCCCCCCCCCCCCCAACGCCATGTTACAAAGCATGATTTGTGGTGTGAACGGCCGGATACATATTGTACTTTGTACTTGGCAATGATGCATGCGTGTCAAGATGACATGTATCTATTTCGATATATGAACACAATAGAACGATTGCGCGACAATGTTGACATGTGGTCACGTGCGGGTCGCACAATCGGTCTATTGTGTTGACCAAAATGACACATTTTTGTGAATAAGCAATCCACTGGTTTCTTTGCGTGGAAATGATGTCTTGACTTTGTTATGGCTATATTTCTTTGGTTTTTTTCCTTGTCTTTATTTCTTTGTTTCTTTATTTCTTGGTTTTTTTCCTTGTCTTTATTTCTTTGTTTCTTTATTTCTTGATGCCTTTGTTTCTTTGTTTTCTTTTGTTTCTTGCTTTGTTTGAGTTGTTGATTTCTGTGTGTCTTTGTTTCTTATTTGTGTATTCCTTTCTTCATTGATTTCTTGAATTCTAGGGTTTTTTTTTGCTTCAGTGATATTTGTTTCTTGCTTTCTTGATTTCTTGTTTTCTGTTTTTCCTGAATGCTTTTTTTGTGTACCCCTCTTCTTTTATTTTTTTTTTTATTCTTTATTCTTTATTTCTTAATTCTTTATTGAAGTATTTCTGTGTTTCTTCGTTTCTTGTTTCCTTGTTTGTTTATTCCTTGTTTTGTTATGTCTTTGTTTCTTTATTGCTTAAAAATCATTTGCTATACTGACGCTTACCGGGTATACCATAATGCTGCTCAGGACTATGAGGTATATTTCAATTGTCAGTCAGTTCGAAAAGCAAAAACAAACTTCTTACAGAAATAACGAAATAAGGAAAAATATGAAAAAGTGGACATTAGGAGGACATGTGAAGGTAAAAAATGGCCGGGATGAAGAAAAGTACATTATTTTCCTACTTTTATTATTTCTAGAAAATAAAGTTCATGTATTTATCCGTAAAAAAGTGGATGAGTTTGTCCCTCATACCGCTGAGATGCTCTCTTTATATCAGCAAACATAACGGTATAGGTTTAATGATTAAATTCAATTGTTAAACATGGTTATATAGTTTTATATAAAATGCGTAAAATATTAGCCGAGTATTTCAAAATTGGTGGCGTTACCGTTCATCCCCTTTTTGAATGAGCATTCTGAGCTGTTGATTGCTTTGTCCTGGAGAAACAGAAGCATTGCCATGGCAACGGCAAATTGCCATTATTTCATGAAAGCCACCTGGTAGCCATTATTGTCCGCCCGACCTTGGGGTCCATAGATTTACTATGGATGCACATCAAAAATTGGCGAGGTTTGATGCAGGATCCAGAGAGGAGTTTTAATAACATACAAACACACACACACACACACACACACAGTCACACACACACCCTTACACATGGCCAGTTGCGGGGTACTTCATTGTTCAAGTTATTGTCCCTTTTCTAAAGAATTCCCTTGTGGGGTAGCACTAGAACAAAGAAAACCTTGTGGGGTAGCATTGTTCCATTGTGTAAACTGCCCTGTAAGTTGGTGAGTGTAAGGGCACACATATACCCCTTAAGTTGGCAAGAGTGTAAGGGCAGCTCTGCAAATTATATAGAAATACTTATCCGTGTGTTTATTTATTTAGTTTGTTTTGTTATTGCTTGTAAATATTGTGTAATTGTTTTGATTTGTTTTGCTTCCCTTCTGTTTTCCCACTGTTGATTTTGTCATTTTTGTTTCCAACCTCTTGTGGTTAAACCAGACTTTTCCCCCAACCCCCCCCCCCCCCTCTTCTGACAGCTTTCTGCCTCCCTCTTTTCACTTCTTTCCGTTTGACTGCTTCCGTTACTTCAGTATACTTGTATTTCTGTGCTCCGTTGTCATTTTAGCCCTTTTGTATTTAGTAAAATTAAGACACGCCTCTTTGTTGATATACAACTTAGGACAAACTTGATTTAGGACATCGTTACTCCTCATACACCACAATTTTTATAGAGTTTGATTGTTAAAATGAAGAAAAACATGGTTTTTTTTCCAAATGAAAGTATAACAAATTGTTATTTTTTTTAATATAAAGATTGAATGTTTTAAAATAAAGGATCATAAGAATATGCGTCTGCTCTTGTTGATGGGCATCCATAGTAAAGCTATAGACCCAACTTTAATCAAGATCGGCTGGCAAAAACGGCTACCAGGTTGTTACATTTGTTTTGCTTTCAATAATGGCAAGGGTTGATAATGTTATGCCACGTTGCCATGAACATTGCCTTGGTAACGTGCCAATTGTTGAGCAATTATTGTCAGACCACCGAGCACGCTTTAGTGGTGTCTGCTCTAGTCATGCTTTTTTCCACAGGACTCGAAAGCACTGAGTAGGCCTATACAGTGCTTATCACACATCGGGGTAAGGCAATTCAAATTTATATTCATTCCCCGATGCAAATATTAACATCTATCTAATTGTCAGATTGTTGCGTAAATTGTTATAGAAAACTCGCGGAATGATGATGTGTGCGTTTGAAACTTGTTGCAGTAATGTACCGTGGTGTAAGGGTGTAATTTGCAGGGGCACTTAAGGGTCATCATTTTACAGAATGTGTTTGGTAACAGTAGTTTAAAACGGTACGCAATGTTGTTTTGTCTTAGTAAAATTTACAAATTTGAGCGTGGGGCACGCAAAAGCTTAAAGGCTTTGGGTTGGGGTCGGGCAGTGTTGGAGGTCTTGGTCTCAGCTTCGGCCTCGACGAGGCAACCAGACCCCAAAGATTATAGGTTTGAAAATAGACTGATTCCTGAACCTTTCAATTCAAATTTATTCTCATCGTCACCTGAAAAATGCATTACCAAAGTAATGATCTGGAAAGGACGTCTGACACCTTGACGGTTGACCAACTCGACTCGAGACAACTCGACGGTTGAGACAGTGTTTTAGCTATAGCGAGCCAAGCAGCCGTGTTTTTTCACTCCTACATCCCCCACCCTCCCCTCCGCCCCCCTCCAACGCCATGTTACAAAGCATGATTTGTGGTGTGAACGGCCGGATACATATTGTACTTTGTACTTGGCAATGATGCATGCGTGTCAAGATGACATGTATCTATTTCGATATATGAACACAATAGAACGATTGCGCGACAATGTTGACATGTGGTCACGTGCGGGTCGCACAATCGGTCTATTGTGTTGACCAAAATGACACATTTTTGTGAATAAGCAATCCACTGGTTTCTTTGCGTGGAAATGATGTCTTGACTTTGTTATGGCTATATTTCTTTGGTTTTTTTCCTTGTCTTTATTTCTTTGTTTCTTTATTTCTTGGTTTTTTTCCTTGTCTTTATTTCTTTGTTTCTTTATTTCTTGATGCCTTTGTTTCTTTGTTTTCTTTTGTTTCTTGCTTTGTTTGAGTTGTTGATTTCTGTGTGTCTTTGTTTCTTATTTGTGTATTCCTTTCTTCATTGATTTCTTGAATTCTAGGGTTTTTTTTTGCTTCAGTGATATTTGTTTCTTGCTTTCTTGATTTCTTGTTTTCTGTTTTTCCTGAATGCTTTTTTTGTGTACCCCTCTTCTTTTATTTTTTTTTTTATTCTTTATTCTTTATTTCTTAATTCTTTATTGAAGTATTTCTGTGTTTCTTCGTTTCTTGTTTCCTTGTTTGTTTATTCCTTGTTTTGTTATGTCTTTGTTTCTTTATTGCTTAAAAATCATTTGCTATACTGACGCTTACCGGGTATACCATAATGCTGCTCAGGACTATGAGGTATATTTCAATTGTCAGTCAGTTCGAAAAGCAAAAACAAACTTCTTACAGAAATAACGAAATAAGGAAAAATATGAAAAAGTGGACATTAGGAGGACATGTGAAGGTAAAAAATGGCCGGGATGAAGAAAAGTACATTATTTTCCTACTTTTATTATTTCTAGAAAATAAAGTTCATGTATTTATCCGTAAAAAAGTGGATGAGTTTGTCCCTCATACCGCTGAGATGCTCTCTTTATATCAGCAAACATAACGGTATAGGTTTAATGATTAAATTCAATTGTTAAACATGGTTATATAGTTTTATATAAAATGCGTAAAATATTAGCCGAGTATTTCAAAATTGGTGGCGTTACCGTTCATCCCCTTTTTGAATGAGCATTCTGAGCTGTTGATTGCTTTGTCCTGGAGAAACAGAAGCATTGCCATGGCAACGGCAAATTGCCATTATTTCATGAAAGCCACCTGGTAGCCATTATTGTCCGCCCGACCTTGGGGTCCATAGATTTACTATGGATGCACATCAAAAATTGGCGAGGTTTGATGCAGGATCCAGAGAGGAGTTTTAATAACATACAAACACACACACACACACACACACACAGTCACACACACACCCTTACACATGGCCAGTTGCGGGGTACTTCATTGTTCAAGTTATTGTCCCTTTTCTAAAGAATTCCCTTGTGGGGTAGCACTAGAACAAAGAAAACCTTGTGGGGTAGCATTGTTCCATTGTGTAAACTGCCCTGTAAGTTGGTGAGTGTAAGGGCACACATATACCCCTTAAGTTGGCAAGAGTGTAAGGGCAGCTCTGCAAATTATATAGAAATACTTATCCGTGTGTTTATTTATTTAGTTTGTTTTGTTATTGCTTGTAAATATTGTGTAATTGTTTTGATTTGTTTTGCTTCCCTTCTGTTTTCCCACTGTTGATTTTGTCATTTTTGTTTCCAACCTCTTGTGGTTAAACCAGACTTTTCCCCCAACCCCCCCCCCTCTTCTGACAGCTTTCTGCCTCCCTCTTTTCACTTCTTTCCGTTTGACTGCTTCCGTTACTTCAGTATACTTGTATTTCTGTGCTCCGTTGTCATTTTAGCCCTTTTGTATTTAGTAAAATTAAGACACGCCTCTTTGTTGATATACAACTTAGGACAAACTTGATTTAGGACATCGTTACTCCTCATACACCACAATTTTAATAGAGTTTGATTGTTAAAATGAAGAAAAAAGTTTTTTTTCCAAATGAAAGTATCACAAATTGTTATTTTTTAATATAAAGATTGAATGTTTAAAAAAAAAAAGGATCATAAGAATATTCGTAGTTATTTGGTATTTTGACAAAATTTTATCTCTGACCAAAAATTGCAACCTGTTGTCAAAACAGCGATTCAGAACATTATCTTAAACAAAACATGCACATTTTAGTTCAAAATAAAACAAAAAACTATGTTGACCTGAAATGTGTGCCCGACCAGTATTCAAAACGATGTATTATAGCATTATCTTGCCCAAATGGAAACAAATAATTTAGACGAATTTTCTTGTTAGAGAAGTTAACGAATTTTGAAAAGTATGGAAACTTTATAACTTGTAGACAAAGAAAAATGTAAAGATGTAATGACTGCGTTTTGTGATGGCACTTTAAAAAAATGTTATGTTATTATCCGGTCCGAAATGCAGTACTTGCTTTGTTCTTGTTTTATTGTTAATAAGAGAAAGAACCGTCACTAAAGGTTCCTTTCGCTGAGAAGGAATGCTATTTTAAGGTAACACAGTTTTATTAAAACAATAGTACATCCATTTTCAAATTTCTACCAAAAAAAAGTTAAAACAAATCAAAATAACAAATATTAAAAAAATCCATTGGTACTCCAAATATACAGCCAGACGTTCAGGAGAAAACGTTTAATAGAAAACTAAAAGTAATTAAATCAAAATATGAATGAATCTTATCAAAAAGTGTTGCTATAGGGAAGTCTCAAGTTTTCAATTTACCTTTCACCTGGAGAGGAAATTAAGTGAATTCCGTCCGTTATGAAAGCATCTAAATGTGTACAAACGGAGTTGCATGAATAAGTCGTCGGGTCGCCACAAACTTAAAAACATCTATAAAACAGGCAACAGTGACGCAATGTTGACGTCATGTTGTTTATGAACTAAGTTATACCATAAGCTTTTATTTTATGTATTGTTTGTGTTTTTAAGACTGTAGTTCCTGAGATCTGTCGCACACAAGTTTCATTGTGTTAAAGCAATAAGACTGTTCGAAAAGAAAAATGATAAAAAAAAAGTAAAAATCATGACGAAAACATACGGTGGTTTCGGCGGGTAGCCGAAACCCCCAATAAATACATTACAAAAAACAACGGACCTGGTAAAGAACCCTGTGGGACGCCACAAGTAATTTTAGAAAGACCAGATGTTGCGCTCAAGTATTTAGTCCACGAGAACCAATCAAGGGCCACACTTCGAATCACCATAACTATCTAACTTATTAATAAGTAGAGCGGTTGATTTAGACAAGTCTAGACAAGTACCCATGGGTTTGTGTGTACACACATTATCTTCAAAGCCATTGTTAATCATTGTATGTGGCGTGTATGTGACTCAAGCTCTGGTGGCTGAGTCATCGGTGTGTGGGTTCGAGTCCCGGTCAAGGCACTTAACCATAATTGCTCCGTAAAAGTTGGGTAGGTAGAGCCTTCTGCTCTACAAGCCAGGCTTCTGATGGATGATACCCAAGCTTACATCCTTACGGACTGTAAAGGGGGTTACCCTGTTTCAGCCCCAGGAGTAGGTGGGTATGGCCTCTGGAAAAGACAGTTGATTTGTAGCCCACACCTCGAGTGTGTGTCTGGCGACTTCCATAAAAAAAAAAAAAAAAAAAAAAAAGTTAGTACGATCGATCGGAGCCATTAATAATGAAGTGAAACGATTACTACGGAACCCATACTGAACTTTAAAGGAAAAATTATTTATTTATGTACATTTCTCAGTACGCTTTATTCAAATATAGCCACTAATGGCCTCGGAGTAATCAACGCTCCATAATTTATAGGCTTTTACATTAAGCATTTCTTTTTGTTTCCCTTAAAAACAGCATCCATCATTTTCAGTGATCTGCATTCATAGGTCTAAACAAGTACAGTTTGCATTTGTTAAAAATAATAATAATAATAAATTGTTCATATTTTTTTTCTTCTTCATGTTTAATAACGTATATTACTGTACTCATTATACCGTTTCATCCCATGCTTGTTGCTTGATCAATTTACAGTCACTTCTCTTTAAATAAGACTTGTTCGAAAAGCACAATTCAGGCTTTTCACCGATCATGCGCACAACCGTCGCTAATTTATAGGCTGGAACAAAGCTACCCTCTCGTTGGCCTCGGTGGTTTAAATACTTCTTCTTGAATGCAGATGTGATGGGTTCGAATCCCACCGGAGGTGTCAATTTCCACGAATTCGGAAGTCACTCTTAGTACAAAGTGCTTTATGACAAAAATAGTTATACATTGGAGACAGTCAAACATTAGTTTTCACGATTCAAACATTGATTTACGAACCTACACCTGTTTTATTCTCGTCCACTGTGTCTTTTCCCAAGGAACTTCTCAATATGAAGTGTTTAATATGTGCCTATGCTTGGTAAAGTTAACGCGAGGAGGGTGGGGCTACTTGGGAGGGGGATTAGTATTACCATAGATTGTACAAAAAAAAACATTTCATGTTCAACTCTACCTAAAAAAAAATTGTGTCTGTATTTAATAGAATTAAACCTAGAACGTGTGGAGCTACTGGGAAGGGGACTAATACTGTCTTAGCTTGTAGAAGACAACTACTTTATGGGTATTATATAAAACATAGATACTTTGTTAACTTATACATGTATCGCTTTTTCCTTTCAGTTTTTGAATTTTTTGTTGAAAACTTAACACCCCGCCCCCCCCCCAAACCTCTTTCATTATGTTAATATGTTCTTAACTCATTCAAGGCCCATAATAGTCTATGTAAACCTTTCTTGTCCACTAATTAACTTTCAAAGAAAGCAAACTACAAAAATAGATGACACTTGCCTGTAGCATTGTGCTCAATGTCTGTCATTAGTCAAACCATGGAGGAGACAGTTTTAAGAGCATTATGGCAAATACGAATTCAATGCAAACTATGTCCTCTTCCACTGAACAGAGTAGCCTTGAACAGTCTTTCCTTCAATAGACAACATTTTCGCTGAAAGTAAGCTGCTTGGGGTACTGGTGGGTGTGCAAATTTTTGAACGTCATTTTGTTACATATTTTAACAGTATTGATGACAATCACCTTGTGTATCACTCATTTGCTGCATATCTTATTTCAATTATTGTGATATAATGAAACTTGTAGTCTCCATCGAAACTTTGTTTATATATGCTAATGTTGAATTCGACCTTTCAACTCACCTTAATGTATTCAAGATCATTTGCATGCGAAGCGTATTTTCGCAATGCACTGTGGGGCGATTTTGTTAGACACATTTCATGCACAGAGAGATAGGAACTGACATCGTTTTTTACCGTCGTCATTTTCATCGCCTTCAATTCGTTATTGTACCAAAGTTAAATGCAAGTATCTTTTCTCAGTTTATTTGAACAAAGCTTAAAGACAGAAAGAACACAAAGCTTGAGACAAGAGAGATTAAACGCACAGACGATACTTGCAGAAAACAGATTTTCTTCGTTTACTTTATTGATTGATCGTCTTCAGTTCATTCTTAAGATTGATTAAAATAGAACTTAGAGAAGCTTGTGATTTTGTGACGCGTAAGACAACAGCCTATCTCTACATTACTCATTAAATGTCCAGAAGCATTGACCTCGCCAAAAATGCATTATTTCCCTTGGGATTTGGGCTTCAAATGCACCATAAGCCCTATCAATTTTTGGCTTTCTGTTTTGGAATGAATAATTTTTAACAGTTTGTGCCAATTGTAGAAAGAAAAGACACCCGAGCAGGGTATTGTGATAATAATGACTGTAATCACTCAACAGTGACAGTTTTAATGATATTTTGCTGAATTTGAAGTCAAGGTTTAATGATGCATACTTTTCCTGCCTGACTTCAAGTATTATTGTGTCAATGCTTGGTACAATTTATCTTTACCATATAATTGTACAAACACATTTCTAGTTTAAGTCTTGTACATAAAAAAAATTGTATTTATATTTGATAGAATTAAACCTAGGAGGGGCGGAGCTACTGGGAGGGGGACTAATACTGTCATAGCTTGTACAAAACAAATACATTGGAGGTCACTACAAAAACGGACTGGGGTTATGTTCGGTAGATTTAACCCCAAAAGGGTGGGGAATTGTGAAGGGGAAAATGTTACCATATTATACAATACAAACATTACATGGCTTAATCCACCAAAAGCAGACCATGTCTAGTGAAAACAGGGTATAACTCAATTTTTCAAAATATATTCAAAATATGTTCTATAGACGACAAATGCCCGTCGCGTCGTGCTGTTGCGTCGTGCCGTCGCCTGTTTAACCATTGCTTTAATACAGAGACAGTGCCCTCGCGTGGTGCGCGTCGCCCATCGCGTGGTGCCGTCGCCCGTCGTGTTGTGCAACGCGCGTCATACCGTAGCCTGTCTTTACATTAAGTTAATGCAACTGTAGTGCCGTCGTGTCGTGTCTTAAACATAAATTAATGTGTGTATATTTTAACGGTGGCAAAATAGTCTGCAGTGCAGTTTAAACAAATTTTCCATTGAATATTTTTTTTTTTTTTTTTTGGGGGGGGACACTTCTTGTGCAGATCGAATAGAATAATTAATTTCCACAAAAACACAGGGAAGAGTTAGAGATATTCTGTTAAAATGTTCAACTTTATGCCTTCAGAAATGCCTCAGAATGCACCATAGAGCATCTTGGCGGGCCCCGGATCCCACGCCATAAAGGCTTCGCGCTTCGCGCTCGCAGTTTCAACCATGGCTATAGAACCCTGTACTTCACACCCCCCTTGAAAAAATCCCTCGTACGCGCCTGCCTCCCACAATTGTCTATAGTCTACAGCAACTGGATATATGAATGTGTAACTCTTAAATCATATAAATCTTAATTCAAACACAAAAATTTACAATAATGTTTGAATAATAATTGTTAACAAAAATAATAGTGGCTTCTTATAGAGTGCTTAGGTACATCACTCAGTGACGCTCATGGTGCTCCAACATTATTACCCCTGGTCACTCGGCCATTTCTTTCATTCCTTAAACCATCTCAGCTCCCTGGGGAGTATACAACCTGTGCTGCCAAGTATGTAGCGCACCAAGCTAAATCAATCACAAGAACCATCTCTGCCCTCACAGGTACCCATTTACCCCTGGGTGGAGAGAGCAAATAAGTGTCTTGCTCAAGGACACACGTGTCATGACTGGGATTGGAACCCATACCCTGATGACTATAGGCACCAGAACTTGAGTCCGATGTGCTAAACCGCTCTGCCACGACAGGCCACGCCTTCGGTTGCTTAAATTTATAGTGACGGATTAAGAAGTCAAAATTGTATAAACAATAACGAGTCGTACAAAGAAAAAACCAAAATACTAATTTCATACCTTTTGCTGCTGGTTCTGCCCCTATTTCAGTGGTCCCAATCGGATCGAGTGAATATGACGTGGTGTCCATGTGTTGCATTTACAATCTTGTCTCCAAATGAAATGATTCCACCCACCCTTGACTGGTTATGTTTTGAATGACAAACAGATATCATCAAAACGACCAAACTTTCACATTCAGTTTTCTTGAAACACAATTTTGAACAGAACTGCCACGCGATAGATAAAAAACTTCGGTGTGACATTACAATAAGTAAGCACGGGCGCAGTGACAAACTTTAATGAGCTGTGACATCTTTTACATGCAGTAAAAAATTGCAGCACGCAGTGGTTTGGAAAGTAATGAATAAACAATTAACGATCAGTATACTTTGCCTTGAGCTACATGAGTGATAGGCAAAACAGCCTGCCCCGGAGGCTGTCAGTACAGTGGTGCGACTCGGCTGCCGGGCGTGTTACAGCATGTAAATAATGGTAGTGTGACAGACTGAAGTGCAAAAGTTGTAGTTTTGAATTCGATGGGTACATGTATAAAACTACGAAAGCGTAGTGCCGCCACATGAATAAAAAAATCCCCGTTATCATGTACGTACATGATAACTATCGTGTACGTACATGATAACTATCGTGTACGTACACGATAATATCGTGTATGTACACGATAAGTCTCTTATCGTGTACGTACATGATAATTATCGTGATATCGATATTTAGGCTGCTGTCTGTACTCGTGTGTCATTCATACTGTTATGGTGTTAACCCTGGCCCTTTGTGATGTTTATTTTTGCGCACTATAGTCATGGCGATTATGTGCACCTGGGTGTGCATGGAAGTTATGTAATAACCCAGTATATAAAGTACTTTCACTGTTGCCTCGTGGTCTGTCTCCTTCAGGTGCGCCACCGAGTCGACGGTATATTTCGTTTATTATTTAGCAATTGTATTTCTCTACTTTAAGTTATGTTTAAATAAAACACCCTGCGGTGTGTACGCTCTAGAAATAAAAGAGAACGTCCAATTTGTTTTTCCTTGCTGAGTTTACGATCCGTTTGGGCGGAATGGCTATGATGGCCAAACCGTCCATAACAATACCATCACCATCACTGATCTCCACAGTATTGTTACACGCACGGAGACGACGCCACGTCACAACACTGTACAATTGATCGTGTACGTACATGATAATTATCGTGTACGTACTTAATAATTATCGTGTACGTACACGATAATTATCGTGTACGTACATGATAAGAGTGGGATTTTTTTATTCATGTGGCGGCACTACGCTTCCGTATAAAACAAACCCGAAAGCAGAAGTATTTGGTTTCTACAGCAAGGAGACAAACTAAATTTACAAGGGATGTTCAGTACCTGTTTATTTTGGAAGTTTATGTTTCATGAAAAGAGGATGTATGCATTTAGCCTATACCGATCTGTGTGTGTAGTGTGGCGTGTATTTCAATGCTGGTGGTTTGTATGGAGTATGTCCGTTTACTTGTTGAGTACTGGGCAACTTGAACATCGACCGTTTCAGCAATAAAGTACCTGATGATTGGTTTGTTTTTGCGGAGCTCGTGAATTTTGCAGCTATTAAGTGCCATGCAAAGGGTTTCAAAACAAGCAATTCCGAACTTTGAGTCATTGAGTGGTATCGTGGAAGGCTATAATTACTGCCTTGTACAAATACTGCTATGTGAAAGAGTTAGTAGTATGTCTGCCGCAAATGGGGCCTCTTTGTGGAGGTGGAGGACTGCAGATTCTGCAGTGGAGGGTGTGGAGGATTTGGAGTGCGCATGCGCAGCATGCATACGGATTAGTAGGTGACGTAGTGATGACGTAATGAAGACGTCATGGATGTGAATGATGTACTGCGCATGCGCGACACTTGATTTCGGGCAAGTCTGGACATGTCTGTGGCGATGACGTCACAGGAGGTGAAGTGAACCAGTGATGGATGTCTGGGCTTGCCCAGACAAGATTTGAATAGATGACGTCACGGGATGATGTACTGCGCATGCGCGACACTTGATTTCGGGCAAGTCTGGACATGTCTGTGGGCTCACGCGCGGCGATGTCACGCGCGGTGAAGTGAACGGCTGGTGGAACTCTGGGCTTGCCCAGACACGCCCTGAATTGAAATGGACTGAAAAGGTGTGATTGGTTGAAAGTTCGCGCGTTGTTTTGAGCGCGTTTACGCGCTCTCTGTGATTGGCTAGTTGATAGACGCGGAGTGAGACGGAGTATAAAAGAAATGAATTTGAACAAAGAATATCATACTTCCGCTGATATTTTAAGTGAGCACACACCAACGTTTTGTTTGTGAACTTGATGAATTGACGTTGCATTACTTACGGAACACGACAATGGTTGGACACCCGACATTGCGGTTGAGTTTGCCTGTTGAACCTGCCTTGCCAATGCCAACGGCCGAGAATCCAGAACCTGTTGAGATGGGGGCACCGCCAACGCCGGCTCCTACACCACCTACCGGCGGCACGCCGAAAGACAATGGGGAGGATAAGACAATTCCTTCCGAGTTGGTTGAAGCTGGATGGTGCGAAGCACAGAGTATGACTCAAGGCAAAAGGTACTACTACAACAAGTTCACACGAGAGACCGTATGGGATCTGCCAGGGTCAATGGCTTATCACCGGGAGCAACGTATGTTGCAGCCACACCCGCCGTCCTCTCTTGACGTCCTTTCTGCCGCAGTGGAGCAGTTGACAAGTGGTCCATCAACGACTGACCAGGCAGGACCGGGTGCCGGTGCCGTTGGTGGAGCTTCGGAGAACGTAAAGGGGAAAGTTGGCGTCAAGCGCAAGATGCCCTTCCAAGCAGATCCCAAGCAAGAAGAAAATGAAAAGAATGCAGTGCGGTTCGAGATCGGAGGTGAGCGATATGTTGTTGTGAAGCGTTTTAAAGGCCGTCCCTACATTAACATTAAAGAATACTACACGAGTGCTAACGGGAACAAAATGTTGGCAGGAAAGAAGGGAATCAACCTGACTGTTGAGCAATGGGCTGAGTTGAAACAACAGAGTACTGCCATCACCAAAGCCATTTTTCAAGTTTAATTATTCCAGCGACTGTTGACTTTGAACTCACCCGTTGAATAACCTCGTGTTATTATCTGCCTGTTGCAGACCAAGAAAGGAGAGCTGCAGAAAGTTTGACAAAGCGCAAGCAGGACACCAGAGCTCTGGTAAAACAAGTGATGACAAAAGTCATCACTGACGCCATCATCAGACAAGTCTATGCAGATCAGCACCAGTTGCCTTGTGAGGGATGTGAGAACGATTGGCCAGGGCAGAGGGATCACGAATGTTTGTTTTTCGGCAATACTCCCGAGTATCATCTTGAAGACTTTTTGGAGGAAAACTACGAGGAGGCGCGAAAACGAATGCATCCGAGCTACGTTCGAGCAGTGTTTGACGTGTTAGCCCGTCGTGTAGGTGTTGATGCATACACCTATGAAGGATTGGATGCAGACATGAACTCTATCATAACGGACATTCTCCGTGAATGGGATGCCGATCCGATGGACATAATCTGTGTCTTGTACCACAGCAGCTCTCATATCCTCCCATTTTCAGTCATGAACAGGCTTATGGGACTGAACGAACTGATTGAAATGTAGGCTTGCGCTTTGTTGTGTGGACTATAAGGTTGAACTCAACGACTGTTACAGTTTCTCCTGATTATTAATTTGAATAGTTGTAGAGTGTTCCGTTTTAAACAACAATGATGCGTTAAAGAAAAGTGTACAGTGTGGATTGATCAGTTGCATTTTCAAAACTTAGACATCATTAAATGTTTATGTTCTGTGTTTAAAGGTATAAAAATGACGAAAAGAACAAACCGATGTAAAGTTAAAGAAGGTCTGAATAAATTTTTGCGTTATGCTGAAAGTGAATACCAAGTGGTCATTAATATGTCTGTTGTGTGTGTAAGACCTTGCTTTCTTTGTTATTTATTTAGGTTTTGTTTCTCTCTCTCTTTCAGGGGGTCGGGGTAAGGTACAGGAGAAGTACAACATAAAGAATAGAGACTGTGACAACGGACTAATGTTAATTTTGATTTATTCGAACGTGAACGGAAATCAAACTGTCTACAACAAACTTTGGACTGATCCACGGTAATTCAACACTTACAATTTGAGAATAATGAAGCAACGCAAACACGATGAAACACAACAAGGATAAAAACACGATATTGTAAATATTTATGGAGGGAAAACAATGCAAAGAGTTCTTAAGTCCTGAGGGGTTTCAAAAGTTAGTGTTAATTTACTTAGGCACGCTGAAACAATTGATCGTCAAAAACAAGCGTGTTCAAACGTGGGAAGTGCTTCCGGATGAAATTGTTGACATTGACATCGTTGCTGTTGACGTCAGATGATGAAAACAATCTCACGATAGCGTCCATGGTGAGTCCGCGACAGCGGTGTAACAGGAAAAAGATGGAATACTGACCGCAGACTGCTGAGAAGGGACCCTGTAGACGCTGACGATTAAACCTCATATTTGTAGAGTTCTTTTTGAGAAATATGTTGAATTCGGGTAACTGGGGCGGTAACCCATAGGAATCAAAGTACTCTGCCGCGCCATCCCCTGTAAAGTAGATGCCTATCCAGTGTTGTCCCGGTTTCTCAGCAGGATCAGTGTTTACCATAAAAGCGCTCGGGTGACGGACAACATGGTTGGGGAGAACATTGCTGGCGTACACCCCTCTGAAGGCATGCCTGGTGTATCGATCTCTCTTTAAAATACGCTCAATCTCCCTGGTGTCCATTTGTGGGTGACTACACTACGCCCTTCAACTGGAGTAGTCGAAAATGATATTGCGAGCCTGATCAATTTCCACGATGTTGTCGAATTCTGCGTAGATAATCACATTCACAGTTTCTGTGAGGGGCGAGCCAAAGTGAATCTCTAACCGCAGGTTTCCGTGTTTGACGAGATTAAAATGTCCACCAGAGTTCATGTCGGGAGTGAGATCTAAGGCATAAAGTGCGTAGCCGTCGGAGAAATCATCACGAGTGATGTCATTACCCTCATTTTTATCAGTTCCTGAGAAGAGGGTGTGGTAAGCTCTGACATAATTCTTGGACGTCGCGGTAAGGTTTGAGAGGGGTGTACGGAATCTGATCACCGTCAAGGTACACAGATAGGAAGTTGGCATTCAAGTGTTTAAAGTTAAAGGGGTTCTTTGAGTAGCGTCCGTTGAAGGCTTCGTTACTCACGGCACCAATCACGATGCGCGTTGGAAGCTGTCCAAGAAAGATGTGGTCCTGGGTCAGTGTCAAATTACCAAGGGGTACTGATACCATCTTACAAAGCACCCGTTTGATGGGGTATTTTGCGGTTCCTTTTTCCAAGGCCTTTGCATGGCCCAACATGACAGCGGAGCTCACTTTAACTTTCCTGACAAACACTGACGCTGACTGAATCATAACTTTGTAGGAAGGGTCAGCCCCCGAGGACATTAGGGAGAAAGCATCACTACTCCGTATCAGTTTAAGTTTCAGGTCGACCCCGTTTAACATGTGCCTGTCTTGAAAGAAAATGTCACTGTGAATGGGACCGATCATATCCACCACGCGACTACCTTTGATGTATTGATGACGGGCCTTTAATCCCTTGTTGACCGCAGTGTTTGCAGCAAGTGGATTAGCACTATCCATTTTCCCAGCTGTATCCTTGGAGAACAAGGCAGAGGTCAGATGGGAGGTCTTGGCTTCGCTGCCGTAACTCAGAAGACTTTCCATCATGGCGCGGTAGGGATAAGTAGGGGTGGATGGAGAGATGAGGCGTTCGTTCAAAGTAACATCGATCTGACTGAAAAGCGAATGTAGAAATAAGTTGACGGGGCCAACAGATGCGTCGTCGGCCAGATCTGTGCCATTGGCGTTGACCACTTTTGCTTTGACATACATCTGTGTTTGCGAAAGATCCATGTAGTCTTCCCCGGATCCAGGGATGACGAATTCGATGGGACCTCCATCGGAGATGTTTGTTGGCAATAGGGTGGAATTCAGTCCACTGACCTTTCTCGATGCTTGTCTGAGTAGGTGGAAGCGAAAATAAATCCAATTCGGACTTTGCGCACTCGCAAGAGTGATCGTGTAACAAAGACATGGTGATCCGGTAGCTTCAGAGTGTGCACAGAACACTAGTCAAACACGTCGAGAGACCTTTTCACTCTCTTGCTTGGAATCGAAGTGACACGTCTGCCTTGTGTCTTTCTTTTTAAACGCCTGCCGCGAGTCCGTTGTTCACCGACAGTGGCTCTCGTATTTAGGTTTTGCAGTGCCCGGTTAGTGAGTCGACGTCCGGCGCTCCGAATCCTAGCTTTGGCTGCTGATTTGATGTTCTTTCCTTCAAGGGCGTCTTGGGCAGTGCCAACGCCCGTGCGAAGAAGTTGTTTTCCAAACGTCTTGGCACCAGATTTTAACAGAGGTACCGCTGATCTAAAGAGACCTCCCAATAGACCTCCGAGTCCAAAAACCTCGCTGGGTGCGTGGTCCCTCAAACACGGGTAATCCGAGTCTGACTTGATGAGTGTAGTAATCTTCATAGTGTTTCGCGTGAGGTATGTATCTGCGTTTCGTCATGGCGACTAGTTGAAGTATGGTGAACGCTGCTGTCTAAAGTGTAGTTTAACGATGACTCTACCGTTGATGAATGGAATAGGTTCACCGGTGTCGTCTCTTATATCTATTTCTATGGTGTCGATCACTTTTTGCTTCAGAGGAAGGTAATGGGGGTTGTCGTATATTTTGGCCACGATGTCGCCATAGTTTCCGTCTACGTTTACGATTCTCAATAAGGGTGCCCTCGTATCACCGACTGTATTGTACTGGATGATGTTAGTATACACAAACATGGAGTGAAATGGATGAACGTCTACTGTGCGAGGAGCCAGACCAATACCCGTCAGGCTGCATCCATCATCGAACCCAAGCAATGTTGCCAACCGGCCAAATATATTCAGCCTTGCCCCATCTGATAAATCCGACCCTATTTTCTGTTTGTGTTTGTTAAAAGTTAGCATGACTGCTCCGTCGTGGGAGAGAGGAGGTTGAAAAGATGACAAAATTTCATCCGGCGTAGAATAGAAACCTTCTGGGACCGAGTGTCCGTGAGACCCGCGTCCCCCAGCGGTGCATAACAGTAGATTGTCACCCTGAATGACATTCAGCCAAACGTGTGGATAAACAAACTCTGCAATGGCGACTTCCCATTCTCCAGTTAGCGTGAGATTAGAGGGCAGTTTGACAAAGAAGTGAGCCAAAGTATTGTCAGGGTGCACATCCATCGAACTGTTGCTTGGGAGCGTGACGTAAAATGAGGCCTCCATGATTCAGTCATTTGCCTGAAATGACGTTAGGCCTGGATCCTGGGGGTCTTTATAGACTGTGCAGTTTGGACACCCAGCTGTTGAATTTGTCAGGATATCCGACCCATTTCACAAAGTACTCTGTGTGTCCCCGTCGCTTTCTTTTCTGTAGAACTTTTTGGACTTTGTATAGGTCGTCCTTCTTCACCACATGCTGTATTTCCTGCTCGTAGAACGTTCCCTGGAGAGGTTCTCCCTCATAGTCACTTAACGTGTAGACGGGTGGCTCTCTGGGTAGTCTGGCTGTGATCGTAAACAGTTCGGTCGTCCAGTTGGGTAAGTACCCCTTTTGGAAAGGTCTTGCGGCCATACTGATACGAACTCCATCGCCAACCTTGAATCTGAACGCGGTTGTTCCAACGTTGGAATCGTTGGCATATAAGGCTTGTCTTATCTGATCGACATTGGAGGGATTGACTGAAGCCGGAGTGGATTTAATGCTCCTGTGAAACGAATGATTGTATGCAGAAAGTAACTTGGGAAGTACTTTCAGGAACGCGTACGTATTGTTGGCCGTGAAATACTTCCACATTTTTGTCTTCAGCGTTCTGTTAAATCTCTCCACAATACTGGCTTTGGTTTCATTATTGGTCGTGAAGAAATGGATGTTCTTCTTCTTGAGAAAAGACTGAAACTTTTTGTTTAGAAACTCGGTACCTTTATCGGTCTGAAGAAGGCGTGGCTTCCTCTTTCCTTTTAAAATGTTGTTAAACGCTTTCACTAAGGTGGCTCCAGTCTTATCTTCCAGGGGAACGGCCCAAGCATATTTTGAAAACACATCAATACACGTCAGCAAATATCTGTGCCCTTGGTTGTATTTGTTGGCATTGGTGGTCAATGCCATGCACCTCGACCCTATTTCTTTTAAAATGTCTTCGGATGGGTTTGTGTAACGTGTAGGTCGGCTGCTCGCGAAGCCATTGATTGATCTCCTTCTTTTTTACATCGACGCCATCTTTTACGGCAGCACGGTAAACAGCCTCCAAACCTCCAAAAGCAGCGGGGTGTTCGGGGTCGTAATATACCCTTTTCAGGTAGCTCTCCGCCATCGGTCGCATCGGAGTGTGTAATGATGACGGTGCTTTTGCAGCAAGCCCACGTGCAACGTATTTTCTTCAGAAAGTGTTGAGGTCCACAGTTAGGCTTGGGAGGACAACAATCCATGGTGAGCAAAATGTTTCAAATGACAAGGCAGGGTTCGATACCCATTCTAATATTGAGACCACTTCGACGTCGTTTGTCTACGTTTTTTCTTTTCTTCTTCTTCCCTTGAAATTGAGGGGATGACAAATGTGTAGCCTCGGCATATAGTTGAGGTAGACCATACGACTCTCCAGAAGATTCCTTTAACTCTGCTTTGATTTTAGAAGGATGCTGGGCGCCCGGTTCTCGGTCTAACTTTGGTGGTTCACTCATGATTGATGGTTCCAACTTGGGGGGTCTGTCTGTGGCATCCTCGGAACTTGTTTGCAACTTCATGGTCAGTGGTGCCCTCCTCTGACGATTTAAAATGGTGTACCTCTGAAGAGTCTGATTATATAGCTTTATCTTTTCTTCATCCGTAACGTCCTGCCTTCCAAAAGGCTTCCTCATGTCTTCGTCCAAACCGTGCACGACACGGGTGGTGGGTGTTTGCTCGAGGAGTCTTGCAGCTTGCAGTTGGGAGAGCGTATCGTGCGGCACCAGTACCATTTTCTTGGTGTGCAGCATTATCACTTCAATAGTAGACTTCCAAGGGCACTTAACACAGGTGTTAGGAGGGCAAGAATCCACCTTTTTGACGAAGAATTTTCTTCTTTTTCTGAACGCCAGTACGTTTAGAAGAGAGAGCTCTGATGTGATGCTTGTATTTCTTAAGTCTTTTTTTGTCCGTGGGTTTTAAACTTACGTTTCCGTTGAGGATGTTGAGGGCACATTCGCACACACATGAGATGAGTTCTTTACTCGCTCCATGAATCACACCCTGGCGCTGTTTTGTGTTCCCCTTTGCCAGGACGTGAAGGTAAGGCGCGTGGTTCCGCACGCGCTTAGACATCTTCAAATGAATAATGTCATCTAGCCCTCACTTTATTTATACCTTCGGGACATACACGATAGGATTTTCGCCTGGAAAAATGTGTGACCTTAATATCATTTCCTCGGACGTCTCGGGTTTAAGGTCAATGAACAGGTAACCGTAAGGGGGTAAAGTGGCATCACGGTAGGCTTCAACCATGAACTTGGATTTAGTGGGATACATTTGTTTGGCCAGATGGTTTATCTGGGACGCATCCCTTGGGTTTTTGAAGAGGACCAGGTAATGTGCATTGAGACTAATAGTGCGCATCTCTTTGCCCTGATGAAACAAATTCTGAAGAATCAACACAATCGAAAGATTTCTATGATGGCTTCCTTTAGTGAATAGCTCCGTAATACGTTTGCTGTTACCAGTTTCAGACATGAGGTCGTCAATTACAATCATATTATTGCTGTTCCTGTGGAGTCTCGTGTAAAGGTCTTCAGGAATTCCTTCCACAAATTTAATATCATGGACCACACTTGCCAAATGAGCGTATGCATCTTGAAACTCTCCGTAGCACCACACAATGTTGTCTGGTGGAGGATCAATGACTCTCTCGTGAGCTGGAACAAGCAAACGTTTTACAAATTGAGTTTTTCCTGAGCCCGTTGGTCCTGCTATCACACAAGTGAAGGGATGTTTCATTTGCTGATTCATGGCTTGAAATGAATAAAGGTGGTACATTCCATCAGTTTAATACGCATGTAGGGTATCAGCTTAAGAGACCATCCTAGCAGAACAGGCCTAATTAACTTTGACTCGGAAACTTGGTTTCATTTTCATGTCATTCTTTTCTTCGTATTTTTTTTCTGTTCTTCTGTCTTGACACTTTTATACGTTATAACTGAGTCGTAACAACTGAACTGAATATTTCATAAATTATTGAAAACAAAATCAACAACGAAACAAAACATTGATCAAGAATCACTCACATAACACATACATTCAAAATGGCAAGAAATGTCCAAGGATCAACGGTTTTCCCTTCGTTGTTTGTAGCAATACATCTGTGATTATTCCAATGTGCAAAGGCGTGTTTAAACAATGCTTTAATACTATTATAGTAATACTTATATTTGTATATAGTATATTTCTATATATAAGTTACTTTAGTTTGGTTCGTTTGTGAAAAAAGTGGCAAGGAATGGCTAAGTATCAACAATTTCTCCCTTTATTTTTTATACTGTTTGTACAGGAGTACATCTATGAATTGTTAGTGTGTTTTTTTTTCCGATGACAAGTTTGTGGTAATGGCGACAGATCGTTTAGACTTTTAAGGACATGGGGCGCTCCAAACTGTACATCGGTCCAAAAACTTTACAATTCCAGTGGAGTCGTTGATACACCGTCCTGGGCTACTTTACGTTTGGGATAAAAGTATGTAAATGCAGTTTTCTCCTGCTCGTATGTGTACATGTTGTTTTCATGCATACGGAAACCTCTGTTGACACCACCCTCACCACGCTGTGTTTCAAGAACCCTCATGAACTTTTCTTTAGTAATGTCGTTGGTCCGTTTATTGAGTCCCTTGCAGCTAATCTTGTCGGTGTTCCCGAAACAGTAGTACGTCTTGCTGCACAGGGCGACGATGCCATCCCCCTCCCACTCCACCTTGAACAATCCAGGGGTGCGTTTGTCATAGGCCTTCTGCTCCTCGGTGGCATCACGGGGAAACCAAATATGTTTTTCCGCCTGGTAGATTGTTTTCATCTGCGGCTTCACGATGTCTTCAAGTCTTCCTGCAGAGATGGCAAGGTAGGTCGAGTCAGTATCCATCTGACACAATTGAAAATCGGACGGGTCGATGAACCTCAACAAAAAATCGAAGTAGAACTCAAGCATTCTTAGCTTAGCATATTGGTAGACGAAGAACCCAACATGTATAGGTAGATTCAGGCGGATACTTCTTTTCGTCATGTCGACTTCGTATAAGTCGTCGTTGAGCTCATGGAGGGCGCGGAAGTGGCCATCGTTCACCAGTCGTGAGGCCCCGGCATCATCGCACACACGGACGTTGGTATGACGCTCCTGATTTGTGACAGTCTTTCCGTAGGCCGAGTTACCGAGGAGCTTCATTGTGTCGGCAATGATGGACTTGTTCGGGTCCTTATCCCCTGCTCGTCTTGCATCGCTGACGGCGTTGCCGAAGGCCTCAAAACACTTGCTAGGGCAATACTGGATGACCTCATAGATGTGTTCGAGGATTAACCCGTGCTCCAGGTACCATCTCAGAAGGGGCGTTGTTAAGAGAATACGATACCCGAACATGCTTCCTATCAGGCTGCGACGTGGAGTCTTCATCACACCCTCTCGTTCGGCGAATTCTTTCATATGTTGGCCGATGTCATTTCGACTGATGTTGACATTTTTAAATATGGGCGGCATGTCACTGAAGTGTGTCTCTAGATGAGCCGGTACCCGTATGTCGCATTCGACCAGTCCGAACATAGACTGATCACGAATGGCCTCTGTAATTGTGTCTGGAGTCATGGTCCTCTTGTGCTGGTGGGGTAGTCTACGAGATTGTAGGTACGCTTGCAAAGCTGGGTCACGCTTCTGTGCGCCGTACCACTCACACTCCCACATTTCAACTAATCTGTAGCCTTGGCTGGATATGTAGGATGAAGTTTCCTTCGTCTGGGCCAGAAGATCCGCGTTGGGGAGCTGCCTGACAGGGTTAAATTCGTCGTTGTTAAGGCGACAGCTATGACCGTGCCAGAAGCAGCCTTGAAACTGGTACACGGTTCTGGTTTCTTTTTCAAACCCGTCCACTGGAATTTTTCTGGGTCCTATGCGTTTCTCCGTGCTATTAAATCCGTGACGGATGTGCACACCACGGACTCCGGCTTCCCAGTCTAACCAATCTGTTGCCATCACGCCTCGACGTAGACCGGTCTCTGGTTGGAAGTTGGTCTCTTCCCTTCGTCTCACAAAGACTCCGGAAGGCATGTCTTGCATGAGGGACCAGAGGTACAGGGCATTGGCGTCAAAGCCGACAATCTTCTGGCAGGGTTTGGTACCATTTCGGATGAGGGTCTTCTGTCGTTCGTGGTAGCGATGGAACACAATAGAAGGACCGCCCACAATGTTGTCCTTTAGCTTGTAGTAAATGTCTTTGTTTTTCTCGTCAAATAAAGAGAAGTAGACCTCATCTGACAGGGTTGAAAACAAATAATTGAGGGACAGACCCGGGACGGAGATAGCAGATTTAAACATATCTAGCCCTTTGCCTCGATAGAAATTAAACATCTTCTCAATGGCCTCGAGAAACGGCACCACGTCTTTGTTATTGTACCACACAAGAAAATCCTTCATGGTGTCCATGCCCTCATCTCTCCAGACTTTGAGACAGTCAACATAGTCGGCTTGGCTGATATTTTTACCTTTCATCGTGGAGCCTCAAAGTTTGGCACGTTGCTTGAGACACTGACACTCAGAGGCACATGCTGACGGTTCCAGCGCAACTTGTCCGCCGCCTTGGGTTGTTTGGCTTCGGGGACGGGCTGAAAGTAACTTTCAAAGTCATAAGTGGCTCGATAGGGATAAAACTGATTGGCCTCGTCGATTTGGATGCCTTCTTCCATCAGCTTGTCAAGCACCGAAAGTGGAAGATGGTAAGCACCGCCGGGAAATTGGTGTCTTACGTTGGTCTGGCAGGTCACTTCATGTCGGTAAAGGTCGTTGGACCGTCTAAATGCTGTATTGCATTTGGAACATGTGTAACAGCGACTGTACGCTGCGACATCTCGAATGTATGAAAAGTGTGCCCCGTGCAGGTTGAGATTCAGGAGATTCTTGTCTCGACGGTGACTTCTTCTGAGCAACTCTGCCACAGTACGGAGACGAGGCTCCTCACCATCCACTCCGTCTTCTGGCGGTGCAGCAACTTCACTGCGGAGGAGGGTGTAGACTCGAATGCTTATTTTGAACACATTCTCTAGATGGGTAAGCTCATCCATCGTTACCCCGCCGTGGTGCTGTCTGCCTGTCTTGCGCCGGTATTCTTTCATCAGGGCTTTGGTGGGCCTTTCCAATGATCTGACGTTAGCCCCTCGGTGCAATGCTAGGCATCTAAAAAAACAATGATCATCGTTGTAGCACCGGCCATTGTGTTTGCTTCTAATGAGGCTGATCAGACCAGGGTTGTGTTTGATGAAGGGAGGAATATCATCTGATGGCGCGCCAATTGGAAAATCCGTCATCTTGTTCACAAATACTGTCATGTTGCTGACTAGGGCGACGGTCCATTTGGTATCGGGTCGTTGCAGGATCCCAAATTGTAAGACATCAGCCTCTTGCACTCGTTCAACTAGGTGGTTGAACTCTTCTTGCGAAGACACGAATGCCGGAGATGGGAAGAGTCGGGCATTGTTTTCGCTGGAGTGGAAATACCTTAGTGTTCCCGTCTCTGTATGTCGAAGGATGAGTCCAAATGAAACGTTAATCTTCACTCGGCATCGTAGACGTTGGAAAATTGCATCTAAAGCATCTTCTACTGCAAAATTGTTTGCGTCAACCATTCTGAAGGTGTGGACATCTTGAACGGGACGGCCGGTGTAATGGTGGGTACGAAGGCACCTCCAGTTTTCACGTACAACTTGTAGAATGTCTGGCGAGAGCTCTTCCTCCTCTTCCTGCCCATTGTGTAAGATATCTAGCTCGTACTCCTCTGGATCCTCCTCTAAGGGTTGAATCTGTTGCTCATCAATGGGTGGTGGAGTAGAAGGAGTTGGGAACTGAGGTTCACCGTCTTGTGTAGACGGCGATGCTTCTACAGGTGGTGAGGGTGTGCTTTCATCATCTTGGGGCACTGCTTCGGGTACCGGTACTGGCTCTTGTGGGAGTGCATCGGCTCCAGCTGGTTGCCTTTTTTCCGGTTGCTCGTTGTTACGCCTGTACCGGCAAAAACTTTGTCTGTGTTTGGTCAGCGTGGATCTCCGTGTAAACAATTTTCCACAGGCCTGACAAGGATGTCGTTTCCCTGGCGTTTTCTTTGCTGCTTTGCTTTTATTTGGTGATTGAGAACCGGTAGGATGAGTGGCGTTGTGGCGTTTCAGGCTGTCTTTCCTGTTGAACCCTTTCCCGCAGGTAGGACAGGACAAAGCTGACCCCTCTTGATGGGTTGTCTCGTGCCGTTTTAGGTTGTCTGTACGGGTGAATCTTTTGCGGCATACAGAACACTTCAAATGCTGACGGTCTTTTTGCTTCTGGGTGGATACCTGGTTCTGAGGTAAGAAGAAGAATTAAGAATACATTAAGTAATTACAATTTCTTTTAGGTTGTCAGTTTTATATTTGTAACTTCATTCATTCACTTGATCGGTTGTGTTAGCTTTACTCACCTTTGCTCGGAGTGAATGAGATGGAGGAGATTCTTCAAAGGTAACATGGGAGGGGTCATCAGACAAGCTGTCACCCGCCAGGTGGGATGGAGACGCTGAAGTGCGCGGGGGAGTTGCAGCCTCCCTGTCCAAACCACCATCCATTGGGACTGGGGACTTCACCGTCGTCGAAACTTCATCTAGGGGAGGGAAAGCTTCCGCAAATTCTTCCTCTTCATCTTCGTTGGTGTCCTGATAAAGTAAAGTTTCACTCGTGAGCACTCTTTTTTTCAACTGACACGTTAAACCACGTCAGTTACCATTGCAATAGATAAACGTATAGACAATTAAACAAAAGAAACTCACCATCGATTCCAGTTCACTCATTTCCTCAACGCAGTGTTGAAAAGCGTCACTGGGTGGACGAGCCGCCCAAACAAAAACTGACGGGTTGTTTATACCCTAACACAAGTTTGAGGAAAAGAAAAAAAAAGAAAGAAAACAAAGGCACGACGTCTTCCGTGGACTGTTGTGGATAGCAAAGTGTTCCTGCACATTGCGTTGTTTCAAAACAAAGACCACCTTACTTTTTTCTCAAAGGGTATCATGAAAGCAAAACTTTTATTTGCATAAGAAGAAAACAAACTTTTACCTTTCCCTGCGATTCTTTACTGCTTTCAAAGTATTAACATTCATTTTACTCCCGTGAAATTATTACTAGGTCATCGTTAAAATGATGTGTCGACTTAAACGTAAAAACAATGGAGTTAATTACCCCTTGTCATAAAACGAATGGTACCGTCCAGTTTTTCCGCGAAATGCAAAAGTGGTAAAGTGGCCTGGTGCTCTTTCGCGCCAAAATAAGACACGAGCAGACGAATTGATAACATTTGTTATTAAACCCTTATTTTCAAACATTTTTTCAGATGCGAGGGCTGATTCTTACACAGAATTTTGTTCTCTATCAAATGACAGTATTTATTTTTTAATATGACGTCATCATGACGTCATTATTAATTCAATTTGATCAATTTCGACGAAAACGTGTCTAAGTCCATGCATTTTGTTGTTACCAAACATGTCCAGACATGCCCAAGCATAATAAAAAAGGAAATAAGGCAGCCCAAGGCCAATATTGTTTTGTGATAATGACGTCATCATGACGTCATTATTACTCCAATTTCATCCATTTGAATGCAGACGTTGCATCATTTATGTTTTTCATGCGTCAATCTTCCCCGTCTTCACTATTATTTGTGTTTACCTTATTTCTACCCCACCCGTCCATGTATGTATTTGAAATGACGTCATTATGACGTCGCCATCATCAAAACTGTCAAAATTACGTTGATTATGATATCTATCTTTTGATTGTATGGGTGGCTCTGAAAAGAGCCCACTTCTGTACTTGAAGTGTTTAATTTGTTATTTCCAAGAGAAGTGTCAGCCGGGTCACGGGGTCCATCAGGTGTATTGCCAGGGCCAACTCCACCGTATCACTAACCCATCCAGAGTCAGCTTCGTCGCTGTTGTCCAGCATTCGTGAGCACACTGCAAATAATTCAAGTTTGCTCAGCCCTTCGGAGATAACGCAAAATGTTGCGATGAATTTCTCCACTTCCGTCCTGGCCATAACAAAAGCTTTCTTCGCATAATGCGGCATGCGGCGTTTAGCAATTCGGTTGCTTCTGCGTAAACTACAGCCGCCGCATCTCTTTCTGGGGTAACTCTCACCCCTAACAATGGAAGGATGGATCTTAAAGTAGCCCATCGCTATCGAGTCAAACTAAAGAGCAATAGCAAATCAATGTATTCAGTGGAGTGTAAGTAGTAGCATGTGTGAGCGGAAAGGGTGGTCTGTATTTCAAATGTTGCTCCTTATATACTCTGACTAACTACGCGTCTGTCAGTGAACCAATCACAGCTAGCGCGTGCATACGCTCAAAACAACGCGCAAACTTTCCACCAATCACCTATTATCCTGTCCGTTTCAATTCAAATCATGTCTGGGCTTGCCCAGACATCCAGCACCCGTTCACGTCAACTCTCGTGACGTCATCGCCACAGACATGTCCAGACTTGCCCGAAATCAAGTGTCGCGCATGCGCAGTACATAACCTCATGACGTCATCTCATTCACATCCATGACGTCTTCATTACGTCATCACTACGTCACATACTCATCCATATGCATGCTGCGCATGCGCACTCCAAATCCTCCACACCCTCCACTGCAGAATCTGCAGTCCTCCACCTCCACAAAGAGGCCCCATTTGCGGCAGACATACTACTAGAGTTATTTATTATTTATTTCAACATCTTAATAAAACATTAGCTCGAAGGCTGTTTTCCATAAAGGTTGCTTCAACTTATTTTCATGACCCCCAGGCGGATTTGTCCGCCTAGCATGACGCCACGTGTTTACGGGCCTTGCCAGAAAATAGTAATATTGTTCGCTTTATTATGCGCGACATTGTTGTTGAGCTGCCAATTACTTAGACGTGGTGCAGCCAAAAAAAATCATATAATTTTATCTTTTACAATTTTGTTCGAACGCATTCTTTATTATCAGTGATAAGGATTTGTAAAACTTCGTCATCTTAACATTTAACACTTTCCCACATATCATTGTAATTGTTCAGACTATATTTTCTTGTTTAAAACCTGCACATTCAGCACCTTATAGTTCATTAGTTGATTACAGGATACTTGTTTTCTCTAATGTTAACTCTTCCTTGAATTTACTTGACACAGTTTTAAGGTCATAATAGCCGGCGGTTAAGGTGATTATGGCCAGGGTGTTGATCCCTGCCAAATAGTGGCCATTACAATTGCTTCCATTCCTGCACCCGGACACTAACTGGCGCGTATTACGTGCAATCGCGCCCTGCGTCCACTGCGCATGCTTAGTGGACACTATTTGACAACGGACACCTTTTTGGGCATGACACCCGGCAGAAGCCCTTTATCAAATAACAAAAGCCGAAATCCTTAGGCTTCTCACAAAGCTTCTCACAAAACTTCTCCGCCTTTAAACTTTTTCATTTGTGGGTCTTGCGGCATCCTTTTCGCAGAAAAAAAATTACATGACGTTGACAATAGACCGTATAAGTCTCGTGCGTATTCGAACATCAGGGTCCGTTATAAAGCGACCAAATGGTCCCAAAAATGTTCGAATATGCCCAAGACTTAAGCCCGGTTCATACTTCACGCGAAAGTGACGCAAAAATTTAGTACGTGCTGTTTTTCAATTGTGGCGAGTTTTTCTTTCATGAAAAGAGGATGTAGCGTGTATTTCAATGCTGGTTGTTTGTATGGAGGATGTCCGTAGATTTGTTTTTGAAATTCTTGCACAGGAAACTGCAAGTCTTTTATACATCCCCAGCAGCCAGCCTAACCGTAATAACAAAACAAGTTGATTGTAAGCTCCTTCACGAAAATTACCCCCACGATTCTGTAAAAAAAAATACCCTAATTATAAGCTTGTATATACATGTATGTTTATCTTAACCGTGTACTGTAAAACCAAGAAGAATCAAATAAGTAAATAAAGACCAAACACATTGGTAAATTCATATTTATCCTTCTGGAGAATACACTGTTATTTTATTTACAAAGTCATGGACCATCATGGTGAACTTTCTGTATTAGGGCCATGTCACACGCAACCAGTTCCAGGCAATCTCCATGAAGAAAAGGCATTCACATTTGAATGTTCACCTAATTTTATTGAGGATTGTAAGACATTGTTAGAAAAATCAATCCTGTTCTACTGGGGTTTACTTTGCATGCGGTGCAGTTGGTTGCCTCCTAGTTGAAAAATGAAAAATATATGCCCTGATGTAAACCATAATTGTCCATAGTTGTGCAGCCCAATTAATAAGTAACTACTACATTGTGAAAAGAATATGAAATTAATAACTTTTGCACTTATCGTATACGTACACGATAATTATCGTGTACGTACATGATAATTATCGTGTACGTAAATGAAAGTATCGTGTACGTACACGATAAGTTTAAAAACGTACTACGCTTCCATACTGGGCAGCTTCTTGCAAGCTACAATATCCCAGGTTGTTGCGGTCAATAAGTGTATTCAAATCCAATGGTGCAGGTATTGTTTTTAAAGAAAAGTTTGCATTTTTAAAGTTCTGAACATGACCCCTGCCAAACACCCATCAAAGATGTGATTGGTCTACCCTTATTTCAGGTCAGACATATGCACCTAGTTTATAACCAAATATATATATCAAAGCACTCGGACAATTCACGCGGGCATCAGTGGGTCTCAAAAATGACGAAAAGTTGTTCTGTATGCTAAAATGTAGGTTTCTAAAGACCTATACCTGGATAGACAAATATTCTGTACTACTTTTGACATTAGATTCTAGTTGTTGGGATGCCATTCAACCTTTGTACCGATTGGTAGCAACATATCTTACCTCAATTTGGACATATAGGCTTCCAATAATGCCAAAAAACACAAAAATCAATTAGAAGGGACGGGGCTTAATTTGTTAGGGGTCCATATCTCGGAAACGGCAAAGAGTAGGAATCTAAAATTTTGTGTTTGTTCATTGCACCCATAGAGGATTGTTTAAAATAAAATTAGCAAAATCTGAATCGGTAACTGTCAGAATTTTAGGTGATTTGGCACGGAATGACCCTACAACGTATTTTACACAAAATGCCAAAAATATAAAGTGAAGAACTAAAGGAATAAAAAGCATTCAGGAAAATAAGAAAGAACAAAAACAAGGGTTCTAATACATCTACAATTTTAGTTCTTTAAGTTCTGAAGGCAAGTTTAATTGAGCAAAAAAGACAACTGATATTATAAAATATCTTGTCCTTAAACATGTACAATTTACTCACTCCTAGTTAAAAATTTACAACATATGCTATGTAGGGCCGTGTCACATGAGGCAATAGGGAGGTTTAGCTGAACGTTACGTGAGAATAACCGTTAAAGTGAACGCGAAAAGTTTGTGCTGTTGCCAGATGACGTCATCACTTTTGCGCATTCCAGCTTGCGTAAGGTCGACTGCTTGGACGTATCGGCGTGAAAATGGTAAGTTTGATACGCTTGCGTAATCTTTTTTTTTTTACATGACGTCAGCGAAAAGACGTTGCACACGCTCACGTTGAAGTTCAGGTAAGTACGTGTATAGCTAAACCTCTCCAATGTGAAGGCAACCAGTTCCAGGCAATCTCCAAGAAAAAAAAGGCATTCACATTTGAATGTTTACCCAATTTTCTTAAGGATTGTGTAAGAAATTGCTAGAAAAATAACTCCTGTGCTACCAAAGTGTTTCTTTTTCATGCAGTGCAGTTGGTTGCCTCCAAGTTGCCAGTAAAAATTGCCCCATGTGATATGGCCCATAGAGCAATTTCCGTATTATGACATAGTACATTATTTAACTTAAATAAATTAATGTTTGTGAATTTATTGTAATTATTATTATTTCATACACTGCCTTACTATGAAACAGGCATGATATTCAATCTGACTTCTCATTTTCCCCTGACGATGACTAGAGCAGACTGGTCAAAACAATGAGACCAATAGACAGATCCATTAAGCCCCGCCCCCATACGTGTTGACCAATCACAGCCTTGGCTACGCCACCGAAAGTCCGACAAAAGTCCAACACGATAAAAATCCTATTGGAAAGTGTAATTAAGCGTTCGCGTACTTACAGCGTGCGCGTCCATGTCGTGCAGTGTGGCATTGAAGAGACGCACATTGTGTTGCCCACATGTACAGTGGTGATTTAGCCAATGTTGTGATTGGTCAATAACTGGTCAATCTTTTATACAAGATTTTTCTACTTGTTTAAGGGTAAAATATTAACTTTTATTTCATTACAAGTGTTCATTAGATATATTAAAATATTTCAGTGAAGTACATCTTTTAACAGTATACACATTTAACATTTCTATTGATAATATGATTTTTACAATGAGATGAAACAGGGGAAAATACCCCCCATAATCATAGAAAGAATAACGCGAGGATTTGTCAAGTTTGCATCTGGATTGTTTCAAAGTCAACACAAAATAATATTATTAATGTGGGGTGAGGAGGTGGTTAGAATTTGGGGATATTTCTATCTCTTGCATCGATCAGACTGCAAACTTAACAGACCTATACGTGGAAATGTGATTTCGTTATTCCTTCAAACAATGGCCAAAAAATGACTTGGTACAGTAAAAAAATTACTGTAATTTCAATTGGCATATCAACCGAGATGGTTCAATTTTTCAGTAATCCGCCATTGTTTAACCCCTGTAAAATTGATTTCTATCAATATCCATGTTGTGTCTTCCCCTGTCGTGGCAGCGTATATCAACCAGCTTGAGATTCCTCCTTGTAAAGAGAAGGTTGTAGAAGTATTCAGAGTTGACCTCGCGGTCTCTGGGACAGTCTTGAATCGCCTCTTTCAATCCTTGTATGACCGTTCGCTGTTCAATACTGTAAAACAATAATAGGCTATACCATAATAATGATAGAGAATATTTATAACGTGCCATGTTTGTTGTCATGACACTCCTAAGTCTTGGCAATGAGTTATCAAAATATTATGATTGTTAAAGATACATGATATGTGCTCAAGCCGATCTTACTTTGTTAATGTAAAAGAGTGAAAACATCACTCTCTTGCCCGAGTGGTGGTGTAATTTTCACTCTTTTTAGAGTGCAATTCTTTCTAGCTTGCTCTTTTAGAGTGAAATTTGAGTGAAGTTCACTCTGAATCGAATGAAAAAGAAAATATTGTCCCCCATACCACTCTTTAAAAGAGCCATATGGCGGACAAGTCTTTTTAGAGTGGAAAAATTACTTTTTCACTCGATTGAGAGTGAAGTTTACTCAAATTTCACTCTAAAAGAGCAAACTATAGATAATTGCACTCTAAAAAGATTGAAAATTACACCACCACTCGGGCAAGCGAGTGATGTTTTCACTCTTTTACATTAAGAGAGATATACCTTCAAAAATGAATCCAAACGTTGAATTGCTATTTTTTAGGATGACTAAAGTTATGAACTTTAAAATGAGATATCAAACGAAAAAATCCATCAACAACTAATCACAGGGTATTGCATTTTTTTTTTTAATTAATGGTTGTGTGGACTCAACATACTTTCGCGCGATTATTATTTTTTTACACGGGCGTGTCCTATTCAACGTGCGCCTTCGTCATCGTGCAAACATGATGAATAATGCATCTGTATACATCGTGCACTGATCGGCCGACCTGGCCGGCTGGCGCGTGATACGCGATGTGCAAATCGTGCTTGAGTCACGTTGTACGTCAAGCATATATGAATATTAGGCACTTTTTGAAAAAGTCCGAAAACATAAGGCGTTTCAAAAAGCACATTTTGGTAGACTTCTGCAAGCTTGACTTGACTTTCCCGTGTTTTTCCCCGGTAAATAAATAATAAATATATTTTCTTTTCGTTGGAAAAATCTCGAACATGCTTGGAACTTACGCGTGATCAAGATTCCACGAGCTGAAAAGAACCAGGCTTTCCCTTGTACTGTATGGATTGATCATATGGTTGGCTGGGCACTCGTCTCTATTGTACACACCCTGGCATAGGAACCAACCCTTGTAATTGCAGAGACGATCCTGGTGATCGCATCTTCTTTTGAAGTAGACGCCATGGCGTTCGTTTGCATTGAGGGCGTCTTTCAAGTATCTCAGAACGTTTTTGTAGCTATCCAAGGATTCCCCACGTAAGTTGTCTCTTTTGAACTCGTCTTTCATCTGAAATTAAGAAAAGGAAAGTAATACAATAATTTAAAAAATCCAAATAAGAAAACAATAAGATTTTAATGAAAACCAGGGCGATTGTTCTAGAACTCCCTTCCTTTTGTGATTTGTTGTTCAGCCCCTTTCAAAGATCCATTACAAAAATGTAAATTTCCTTGACACTAAAATGTCATTTTGTAGCACGAAAGTTCAAATACTGCCCTCGGGTAATACCTTGCGGAAGTAGCCTCTAACTCGTTCCTGTGCCTTGACAAACATGACGCCAGATTTGGTCTGGAACCGCGGTTCCATGCCTGTATGAAAAAAAACACTTTCATGAGGGGAAACAAATCATTAAACTAACATCAATCTCATCGAAAGATACCAACACACACGAGTAATTACAAAATTATTTCGGTTGTCTGGTGAGCAAACTTGTGCTTGCTGAAAATTGGGTCCAGTAAAATGACGACATAAACAAGTTAGCAGGACCAAAGCTCGGACTGATTAGACTGAAAGATAGAACCAACAATACCAAGTCCTCGAGACAGTTTTGTTGTAATTTTTCGATTTAGCGAAATGTACAGCGACAGTATTAGAATAAACAGTTCAAAGTTGAATACCACTAGTCTATCATTACTTTTAAACAGATGGGTTTTGAGAGCAATTTTAAATGATCCGCAGCCCTGATATGGTACGGAAAACTATTCTACACTTTTCCTGCAGTAAACAGGAATGAAAGCGCTCCCCGTGAATTCTTGGCCATGTTGCTCTACCAGGAGACTTTGATCAGTTGATCGTAGGCTCTGAGATGTAGGATGGTGCCACATTGTGCAATGATATAATAGACTAGGAGACAAAGGCCTACCTTCAAACCAAGCAGAATCATCGGCTATATTTTCAGCATCAATATTCTCCGGTAGTGAGCTGATAAACTCAACTAGGAGTCTCATTGTTTCCGAGGGTTGACTGTGGAAGAAATCGGTGATTTCCTCTCCATGGTTTTGGTCTTTCAATTGAGCGAATATCTCGTTGATTTTTTCAATGATCAATGGAAATCCTCCTAAAGGAAGAGGAGTATGCAATTCCAGGGGTTAAGTTCAGTACAAATTTACCAATGTTTGTCTTGTTTTGGGGTGGTGCTTCAGAGTGAGCTGCTGCATTTGACTTTGTGGGGAGGATGTGTTGAGGCTGCAATTAGCAAATTTAATCACCCAAATTAATTATCCTTTTGCCAAAATCATCCCTTAGACCCCCTTGAAAAAAATGGACATAGCTTCATTGGCCCAGGCTTATTAAGATGTCCCTCACTGGGAGAATGTGACGGGAACTGCAAATTTGTTCCTGACGTTCTATCTGAACGTAAAAGAGTAAAAATGTCATTTTCTCACCGGGGTGGTGTCATTTTGGCTCTTTCATAGTAAAATTTACTGTGCATCACAAGAAAACTGGAGTAAACGTCACTCTGATTCCAGTTGAAAATACCCGGCGCCTTTTACTCGAAAAAGAGTTGCCTGCTATATGGCTCTTTGTAAGAGTGATGGCGGACAAAACTAGTGTTTTTCACTCTTTTACATTTAGAGAATAGGCCAGGATTAAATCACAAACCTGATCTTCATTCTTGTGAGTCAGTTCTTGGTATTTTTTTCTTTTTATAAAGGGCACCTCTATGAGGGGAATTAAAATTTCTACTGGACTAAAATTCAATAGGTACGAAGACACTAACCAACTGCCACCATTGCCTCCTTGAAATACTAGGCCTGAAACCATTAAATAGTGTGAGGATGCTTTGCAACCAAAGGGGCCCAGGGATTTACAAGAAGGATGCGTTGTATGCTGTGAGTGAATCTTTCTCTGCCCCCCCCCCCCAAAAAAAGGAGGGTTTGGATGTGCACCTCATCAGTTACCAATATGGCACATAATTAGGGGTATTATTTTCACCTGTCCATCTATCGTCGTTCCCACACAAGACGAACCTCGTGTTTGGCTCCAGAAAGTTGAAGTATTCCTCATCATTGACAAGTGCGCCGTCTGACTCCAGACAGAGTTGGGCTCCATCGGGTGGTATCTTCACACAAGGGACAATTTAAGAAATTATCTCAAAATCATTTGCGTGCAACAGGTGCTGTCATGAACTCTACATAATGGTACGTCTTCCTTAATATAGGGCCTATATACATTTTTTAACATTTCCTTCACAGTCCCCAACACACCACACAAAATAATAACAGAAGAAACGGCCAAAGCAAGCAAACAAATCATGGAGATGGACAAATAAAGATGAAAAACTAAACTTTTGAGGTGAATCGATATTATTGTTGGAATGAAAACAGGTCAAATCCGACCGTAATATTTTTAGTCGTATAATTCGTATTAATACCCCCCCCCCCAAAAAAAAAAACCTAGAAAATTGTGATTGTTTATGACATTCACAAGGCTGTTCCGAAGTTTTTGTAGTTTGATTAATTATTTCAGACCCACTTCAGAATTATTTCAGAAATGTGCCCACTCGTTACACAGATTATGACAGTATGACAATTGGCTCAGGAGGTATTACAATTTTTGTATTTATTTAGAGCTTCTTATTTTGACCGGCAGTAAAGGTCAAAGTGGGGTCATGCCTGTTAACTTAAAGTCACATGTCGTCTTAGGTAAAAATGGTACAAAGATTATGAGTGTACGACATTTGACACAGGAAATGTTTTCTTTTTAATTCCTGTTTGAACCAGAAGTAAAGGTCAAAGTGGGGTCATGCCTAATAATCAAATGTCACATATTATGATGTAGGCCTAAGCTACAAAACAACATAAAGATTAATGGTATAAGATTTGTCTGTTTTGTTTTCTAAAAATGAAATAAAAAAAAAGAATAATAGCCCCCCCAAAATAAAAATCCCGACAGAAACAATAGCTGTTCCGACGGATAGTCGGAACAGCTAACAAACAAACAAACAAACAAACAAACAAACAAAACACCTGAGTAATACACACTTTAGTCCGAGTACTACAGGGACCCGACAACATTCTTTCAATATTTTTGGTCGTCATATGCATCTGGCGAACAAGTTTAGGCTACTCGTCTCGGACTGACTCCGACCGTGTTCACTCATACCACCAATAATACCACAATAATAACGGTTTGTGAATCCGTAACAACGGATTGTGAAACTGCAATAGTATCCGTAATAACAGATTGTGAGTCCGTGAATTCGTAATAACAGATTGTGAATGGCCGTAAAAACAGACTGTGAATCTGCGCTGCAGTAACGGATTCGTATCTGTAATAACGGATTTAGAATGTATTGTTTGTTGGCGCTAATGGGCGTTCGTACACGGAGTAATGTAAAACACTTCATAATAGTGAGCACACTATGAGGCGCCAAGTGTAAATTTATTATTTAATGATATTATTTGTAAAAAAGTCGTTATATAATATATAAATTGTTATTAATTAACAATTTTTTCACAGTTATTTATCAATAATTAATTTCGCCCATGCAATTATATAATATAAAATTATTTTAAAGCATTCATTATATAAATATAATTTATACACACCCTTTCATTGTTTACAAACAATATCAACTGTGGTTTTTTATATGTTAATAATTGTTTTGCACCGCATAATTATATATAAATAATTGAGTTGATCATTACATATATATACAAATAAGCACGATGAAGAAATTTTATATGTAAATAATGATTTTCGCCAGTGAAATTATATAATATATAAATGTTGAACGGCTTTTATTATATGCATAATTTATACACACCATTTCATTATATACAAACAAAATCGACTGTGAGATTTTTTATATGTAAATAATTACTGTGCACCGCGCAATTATATATAAATAATTGTATTGATCATTACATTTATATATAAAATAAGCACGACGGAGAAATTTTATATGTAAATAATGATTTTCGCCCATGCAATTATATAATATATAAATGTTTGACAGCGTTCATTATATGTATATAATTGTACGTGGACGAGGCTATGATATAATATATAATGAAACGAATACGTGGACGAGGCTATGATATAATATATATAATGAAAACGCGTTGCTTTCATTATTTATAAATAAAAAGTGTAGTATGTAAATTTGGTCGGTAGCCACGCCTACCTTCTAAATATTCACATCACAACATCTGTCACGGTCTGCACGTTCACTGTACAGCCAGTCTGGTCTGGTCCTTTCTTAGCTGCTGCGTGCATATACTGTACATGTACATGTATGTACATGTACATGTACATGTACAGTACGTGTATGTATTTAAAACTCGTCCAATATGTTTGAAAGGGAAGAGCGAAATCATACATGTAGCATGCAGAGAGATTGTGAATAGGGAAGACAGAAAAGCCACAAAATAAGATTTGTGTGTGTGTGTGTGTGTGTGTGTGGTGTGTGGTCTTAAAAACAGTCAGAAAATGAAATACCGGTTCGCACTCGAAGTGTTTCAAATACCTTCATTTTTGTTAGTTTGGTGCAATCTCTGGAGGATGAGAGGCACTATGTGACGGGCTATTTTGAAACCCTTGGAGTCATATCGTTTTAAATATGGACTAATGGGGAGGGGGAGGGGGATGGAGGACTGGTGTGTGGTTTGTAGTTGGTGGGATATGTTGGGAAAAGTATTGAGGAGCAAGATGCATCTTCCAGGAAGTTTTTTCTGTAAGGTTTGACATTTACTAGGACAACTTCCAGGACAGGTGTAATTTGTTCTTTTTTAATGTGATTTGTTTATCCATATCATATTTGTTGTATTTGTAAAGCCGGCACATATTTAGGAGGGACGCACGGCATTAGAAAATAACATAGGGCAAAGGTGACTTGGGAGATCGGGTGGTATGGCGAGGGTTGGGGTGTAGGGGTGGGGTGTTTGGAAAAGTAATTATTGTCCAGCCACAGGTTTGCTCTGATTGTCCCCGGCCAATTATCATCATGTTTACTGGAGTGCGGGAAATTTGAAGCTGTTTCTGGCGGTGGCCATTGAGAGACTGGGGGAGCAAGCGCTTATGTAATTGATGGCTTCTAGGGGCACAAGGTAACTTCCACTCCTGGACCACATCTAATTGTTTTTATAAGAGATACAAAGACCTCTGTGTGGGAAGTGTAATGTCCATAGGCTGTGGTCATAACCTCTCATAAAAAAAAACAAAAAAAAAACGAACAATGTACAATAAAAGTAAAAGTTAGGGAAGAGAAAGGGTTGTCCAATTTCAAAATTTACTGCTGGGAGTACACGTAGGTCTTACATTGCTTGTCGTTTGGACCAGAGGTGAGAGGGAGGGACGGCGTAGGGCTAGCCACGGACACTAGTCGCGGGCTAGCGGAGGTCGTCGTGATCGCGCCGCTTTCTTGTCGTAGTTGATTTGTGATTTGGGTCACAGCAGATTAAATAATACGGCTGATCTGGTCACCATCGCCATCGGCCATGGTCGACGTCGGTCACAGACAAAACTCGCTAAAATGACACTTAAATTTAACTACACTATTCAGTACTTACTTTAAAAAGTTTTTAGTTACTTTTTAGGCACATACAAAAAGACCGCGGTCTGGTGTCACTCACACTAGCATACTGGACGAGTTTTAAATACATACGCGTACTGTACATGTACATGAACAGGTACAGTATATGCACGCAGCAGCTGAGAAAGGACCAGACCGGACTGGCTGTACAGTGAACGTGCAGACTGTGACAGATGTTGTGATGTGAATATTTAGAAGGTAGGCGTGGCTACCGACCAAATTTACATACTACACTTTTTATTTATAAATAATGAAAGCAACGCGTTTTCATTATATATATTATATCATAGCCTCGTCCACGTATTCGTTTCATTATATATTATATCATAGCCTCGTCCACGTACAATTGTATACATATAATGAACGCTGTCAAACATTTATATATTATATAATTGCATGGGCAAAAATCATTATTTACATATAAAATTTCTCCGTCGTGCTTATTTACATATAAATGTAATGATCAATACAATTATTTATATATAATTGCGCGGTGCACAATAATTATTTACATATAAAAAAACTCAGTTGATTTTGTTTGTATATAATGAAATGGTGTGTATAAATTATATACATATAATAAAAGCCGTTCAACAATTATACATTATATAATTTCACTGGCGAAAATCATTATTGACATATAAAATTTCTTTATCGTGCTTATTTGTATATAAATGTAATGATCAACACAATTATTTATATATAATTGTGCGGTGCAAAACAATTATATATTGTATACTTGCATGGGCGAAATTAGTTATCTATAAATAACTGTGAAAAAAATTGTTAAATAACAATTTATATATTATATAATGAGTTATTTACAAATAATATCGTTAAATAATAAATTTACACTTGGCGCCTCATAGCACACTGTGTTTATTGACTGAAGGCGTGCAATGTACATACGCCTCAACGTCCGATTTTGGCCAGACGTACAGGTCAAATTGGTGTCATCTCTGTGTAAGAGTTTGAGCAGGTTCCAAGGTCTACAAGCTGGTGTAAGAATAATGATTATTATGATAAGTACTTTGAAACGCAGAGCAAGTTAACGCTCTAGCCAGTATAGCTACATGAAAACCACACCCATACCTAGATGTGTGTGTCAATACTAACAATGTACATGACATCCCCAGTCACTCTAAGAGGTGAGCTGACAATTGTAGAAAAAACAGGTGTGAGTTTCCTTGCTTACCTGTAATATGTCACAACCTCGGCAGATTACGTCCCTACGTGTTTTTGCTGTAATACCAATGAATTGGGGCTCCGACAAACCCCTAATCTTGTACGGTTTATTTTCTCCCATGGCTTCAGTTTATAGCCCCCATCTAGACTGGTTCCCGGTCCCTACTAATAGGGACCGGTACCGGTAGCTACTACCGATATGGCGCTTTTGATAGGCCCTCGATTGCGCTGGCGCAGGAATACTTTTCTAGTTTTAGATGCTCGTGACGAGTGCATAATTGTTTGACACTAGTATAGCAAACGTGTGTATCGTAACCCTTCACCCGGACTAGTGAACCGACCTTCAACTTTAAAATCCAATCATGAGTGTTTATAGAAATTACACGTCACTGTGCGTGTGACTAAATGAAAAAGAGACTGGTGGAAGAGTCTTTGTTGAATTCTTTACCCCTCTTCATAAATCCTGATATACACAATGGATATTTACAATCTTTACATCATCGGAAATGTCTTTGAAAGCTAACTAAATGTCTTACAAAGATGACCCAAATTTGACCTTGACCAAATCATAACTCATGAACAACACAATGGAATTTTTAAATATATACACCATGTGATTGGTCCACGAATATGACCCCAATTTCATCTTGTCTTCTAGTTCAAACTGGACGTTTAGAGCCATTATACACTATTGGTAAAGTGTCTGGAAATACTTCCATACTTTATGAGCATTAAGAGTTATTTAATAAAATCAACCTGCGAAAGTTCCAGCTCATGTCATTGTTTCCTTTACGAGAAAACAATACAAAGTCAGCGTTTTTGTATTCATTCTAACGGCCGGAGTTTTCGTCTCATGAGACGAAAAATCATTTGTGGATCTTATTTCTCTAATTATTCGAAAACGATAACACGTCAGACAGAAATATTTCACAGGAAGTTTTCTACCATCTGAAGTGATATGAGTCTAGGGATTGAATAAGGCAGGAGAGACGATGGCTGTTTTCCTAGCTCCGACTATGACTTTATTGTGCTTCATACCACTTTCCAAGAAGACAAGTTACAATGGTGGTATACAGTGTACATGGGCAAGATAAAGTAGATCCATATTACAACACCATCATCGTCTCTATACCATGTAATTTTGTTTTTCGGTGTTCCCAAAAGTGAATATGGGCTTCAAGTGAAAAGGTGTTTAAAAAAATATAATTTTTGCTCTGCAATCAACATGAAAGAGACTTTGGACATGGTTTCAGTGTATGAAATGCCATGTTAGCTCATGGACTTTACACATGTATCAATGATGATGTCATTTGAATGAACTATACGGCGACAAGTTTAAAATTGCACCATTTCGCTAACTAAAAAAATATCTAACCAAATGTCACCGTAATCATTTTTTTCATCAGATAACATCAGTTAAAGTGTATTTGTGAAATTGAAAGAAATCGGCAGTGTCGAACAAAAGTGATGGTAAAAAGAAGGTGCCATTTTTGTGCGATCGAAAAAAGCTCGTGTGTCCTATATAGAGACATTTGAGTTAAATTTGGTTATATTCCTTCAAACTATTCTCCATACGGTAACTCAAAGTTTAAATAGAATTGAACCTTGAAACCTGGCGTACGTTTCAACCTCAACCTGAAGACGTCACTTGAACAATGACGTCATGATGACGTCGTCAAGTGCCGAGTTATAATACATTAAAGATTAATATTTTTTTAAAGTCATAACTCCTGATCTACACAATAATTTGTTTACAATCTCTAGGCCTACGTCATTGGAAAGGTCTTTGAAAACATATTTAAGCCGTGAACCTATCAAATATCATGGGTTACTCTTTCAATAAGGCACCAAGATCACAAGTTCTCTATTAACAACAACAATGTATACATGTACTTATTTATTTCAATAACAGTTTAAATCACAACACTACTAGAAAAAGGATACAATCGTTTCTTCGGGTCTTAGATGTTTATAGAGATCTCTATACCGTTTAATGAGCACACGCGACGGTTACCGGTGTACCCTCTTAAGTTCCACTACTGTTGATATTGACATTCCCCTGAAAAATGTTGTCCCTCAGTCACACTCAAAGAGTCCTCAGTGATCAGTTAGTCTTGTCAAGTTTCTCTGGAGGGTAGGGCACAGTTTAATATCTCCACACTCCACCTGATTTGCCCGGGAGTAACTGAGAGCCAACAACACAGTTCATTTTGAGTGTATTACTCACGGACAGGCTATCCCCTAAGTTCCTACAAACTCATAATAATTGTTTAGACAATTAATGAATTATCACAAATCTAAGTAAGATACACTCTTCATAGTTCCCCTTAGCTTCTCAGGAAACTAATGTCACAGAACAATACTCAGATGACTATAGTTATAAGTAAACAATATCAACATTGTCAATAAACTTGCTATCAGCACTGGCTGTATATGAACACTCACATTTATCGCATGTATGAATTCTCACACAAAATCCACACAATACCTCTAAACCTTTAATCAGAACTCACCTTAAAGCCCACGATTACCAAAATACACCAACAGGGGCGCTATCTTCATCCTGCGCAGGGGCTACACTTATTCATAGTCTTGTAAACTGGACAAATGGACCACTTTGAAGAAATCAAATCAAACTAAACGCTGGGGAACTCACTTAAGAAAAACTCAACTAATCTAAGGATCGAATAGGGCCAAGACGCGAGAAAATGCAAGAAGTAGGAAAGTGACTCAAGATTGTAGGTTTCCTCAACAAAATAAAAACTTTATTGGTGAACCAGTGACTAAATTTTTTTAAACTTTTAGAATGATGGATCTAAACCTTAAAATTATCTTTTGAAACCCAAACTTAATCAAAGAAAACCCGGTTTAAAACACAGTAAAACGTAACCAAGACCAAACAATTATGTCATTATATCGAAACCCAATTTTTTGTAATTGTGTGTTAACTCAACGACGTTTACAAGCATTTCGATACTTGTTCCTGAACACCTAGATTTGTGATGTCACAAATACCGAATGTCTAGTTTTACTTGTTCTTCTTTTTCTCCATGAACTTCTTTTCAAAACAGCTTAAGATTTGAAACTGAATAGAACCTTTATACTCGACATTTTAACCACAACATGAAGACGGCACTTGAACAATTACGTCATCAGGTGTAGAATTTTATCAGGTGTTGAATCAAAAATAACTATTATAACAAAAATTATACCTCCTGAAGTTTTCGACAGGTCTTCCTTCATCGGTATTTTTTTATCAGTCTTTTTTGCGCTCTTTTTTCATTGGTCTTTTTCATTCTCTTTTTTTTATTGTTTTTTTATGGATCTATTCATCGATCGATCGATCGATGCAAAAGATAGATCAATGTGTTGACCAAAATTTACCTCTTTTTGGCGTTCCATAGTTTTATAAATTTTGTTTAGAAAGTGTGCAATACAAATGAATAGTTTTTTTTTAGTATTATTCGTAAAAGGAGGTCAAAGGTGAGAATCTGAAGTATAAAATGAACTTATTCAGTAAATGCTCAAGATACCACTTCTGAGTGGAGCTTCTTTGATTAAATGTATTTTAAAAAGTTTACAAGAATATTTATGAACACTCCAGAAAGAAATGTCAAACTATAGTCTTCCTTAATCTCATGCTAGTATTTAGGCTAGTCCCATCAACAACAATATGAAGACATTGACTAGTATTGCAAAAAGTGTGGTAGGCCTTAATGGCCTCTCGAAAAGGCTTCCTTAGTCTTTTGAAAAGTGGTAATGGCCCCATGGATGTTTAAACCCCAGTAGAGTCTTTCTCAAAGGCGTCTTTAGTCATTTTGCAGAGCCTTTTATTCGTACCACATAACCTATTACCTGTCAGACTATCATTAAGTACAAATGAACTTGACCACAGCAAATTATGCAATAATATTTATATAGCTTTGGAGTCCCCTTTTCAAGTTTGGATTGACCGGCTTTCGAGTCACAGTGTATCTCACTTTTGTTAATCCTGGCCAGCTTGAAATGGGTTGTCTCTCCCCTGTCCTCACCCCTCCCACCCACCCTATCCTCACTGCATCCATATAGGCTTCCCTGCTACCATGTTCTCATTGTACACAATGGGATTTTATTCTCAATTTGCTGTGAGGATTTGTCTGAGTATTTTTATACGCTTGTAAATGTACTTTGATGATTGGCCGAACAAATAATAGTAGTAATAACAATAATTCAAGCATATGTACAATTAAAACAAATGTCTATCCAGTGTTTTTAAAAGGCTCAAGGGTGAGATCCATTGCTGACAAAAAGACCTAAAACTAGGATCCAAATTTAGGAGGTATGTTGAAATGATGACATTTACATCTTCTGGTAACCCCATGTGTTACCCCTTGAGCATGATTTCCTTCCATCTTAAAGCCCCAGCTCAACATTGGTAAGAAAAAAAACATAAATGATCACAGATTTACATATATACCTTCCATGGTATAAAGACAATGATGGTAGAAAACTTTCCTTGAAATATTTCTGCCTGAAGTGTTATCGTTTATAAATAATGAATGAAATAAGATCCAACAATACTTTTCGTCTCAGTGAAGCGAAAAATCTACAAGTAGGAGTGCGTACACAAAAATTCAGGAATGTATTTTTACCGTTTTCTTGCAAATGAAACAACGAAATGAGCTTACATTTTCACAGGCTGGTTTTATTACAAATATCTTGATTTGTGCAAAGAATGGAAGCCTTTACAGTCAGTTTACCAATGTTGAGCTGGGGCTTTAAGGAAATAACTGCTACTTTTTTCCACCAGCCAGACAATACAAGGTCTGAATTCAGAAAAAAAAGTCTCAAATTTCTCATCCTTGAAGATTTCTTTTTATTTCTTTCTGGTTGATCTTGTATCTCTTGTGGGAGATCCTCCCTCTGTCTTCGCACGATGATAAAGTTTCAGGAGCTCCATGGCTTCATCTGATGCACTCTTGTCTGTCAGACGTCTCTCGCAGGCATCTTGGATAAATTCAGCATTGTCTTTTGTCTGGTGAAGTAAGACCTGGAGCTCATTCAGGTCAGCATCAGCGACGACCTAATAATAGAATTCGCAAGCCTCAAAATTTAAATTGAATAGTTCCAATGGGGGACTTTGGAACGATAGGTGGCAGCAGACTTACCAGGTAAATTGTCATTCTTTACGTAAACACGAGCATGCGCACATTTCCTGAATATAACTGGTAAGTCTGCTGCCATCTATCCTCCTCAAAAGTCTCCCACTGAGCTCACTCATTATAACGTTTACAACAATACCAAATCACAGAAATATTTTCATCTGAAATACTGTCACGAAACGTGGATATGAAAGCCTACACAATCTCATTTTTATTTTGATTGCAGCAAACTTAAGGGTTTAACGCACAAAATCCCTAACAAAATATGACCGTTCTTTTAATAAAACATGACCTTCAATGTCATGAATTGTTTTCTGTTTTTCTACGGTGGGGTGGAGTTTGCGATGGACCCTCCTCTCAACTTTGGAGTTGGGTATCCGTCTAGCATCAAGATTTTTATCAGATTTCTGTACCTCTAAATCAGCCTGAGGTAGGAAAGCCAGAACTGCAGGATTTTCTGCGATTCTTCTTGCAACTTCAGCCAGTCTCTGAGACATTCCTTCCGGGCTCATTTTACCGTCAACTTCAGCGTAGCCCATGCTGAACTCTTCTTCCAAGGAGCTAGATGCTGGAAAATTTGAAAGCAAAATAACTGTTAATGGCCTCACGTTTTGTTTCGACCCTAGAAGAATCTTTCTCGAAGGCTAAATGACAACACAACACACTCATACGTGTACAAGTACACTGTATACAGTGTACATACGGAAAATTGAAAGAATAGACAATTTTGAACTGAACTAACGTTCATAAAAAACAAAAAGTAACTGGTATTTTCTGTAACTCACACAAATCATAGTACTCTACAACCCAAGACCACCATGGCGGGTTTGAATGATTCTGAAATTTCTTGAAAGGTTTTTTCTGTACTACCCATCACTTTGACTACATATTTTGAGAGACCAAAGATACTAGAAACACATGATGGGACATTGTGCCGTTTTGCACGGTAGCAGATGTAATGCCTTTTTACCCGTATCTACCGCGTGATAGCGCCCTTCCCCATGTGTCAATTTTGCTAGGATTATTGGCACAATTTATTGCCGAACACCAAATTTTCGATCTGCCTTCACCTCTTTTTAGTTGGTGAGATCATTTGGAATAAGTTTTTCCATTTAGTAGGCCCTACTTATTGCCCAAACAATCTTTGGTTTTACCTACCAAACAACAGCGGGCGCACCCATTTTGCGTTTCATGTTTCTACATAGTGTCCTATCTTGTCTTTCCAACATCTTTTGTGAGACTTAGTCATACATACAGATCCAAACCAGGGAAAAAATACCACAGCTAAGTTCATACATGTAAGTACCTCCTGTCCACTGTTCGCCTTCACTGACAGCCACGAGGACGGTGTTGTCCGGTAAAGTCTTAAAATAATCCTCATCTTCGATTCTTGTGCAGTCCTCTTCTAACACAATCCTAAAATCATCCCCGATTGAGGCAAACTTGGTCTGAATCTTGAGTCGCAATTCCTCCAGAGTAGCTGCAACCACTCCAATTCTAGTCCGTTCCTTTACTCCACAGATCTTAAGAGGTTTGCGTTTGGCAAAGCGTTCCTCTTCTCTTTCTGATGTTTTCAACTTCTTTGAGATTAATGTTTCTTCTGAAGAAGTGCTTTCCTTTCTCGCACTCATAGGCCTACCTGTACCTTCTTCTTGATACCGCCCAGCATGTTGCCTTTTCTGGTGTTCAGACAGTTCGACTCTTCCTGATCTTAGTGTCATTTTTACAAGGATTGGGGTAGAACATTTTGCTGATGAAGCTGCAAAAAGACAAACAATATTAAAAAGATCATGTAGAGATCTATGTTTTTTTAGGCAACCGCTACCCCTGCAAGTACATGTTTAGGCCCTAACAAATTTGGAGTGTCATGACCGAACATCTAGTGCACTGAACTCAACCTCTGATGTTGTCCGAGTGGGCTTTGAGTCATGGTTGTGATACTTGTGCCATTGAGCAAGACGGATCAGCAAATAATAATACGCAGTTTTTATATAGCGTTTTATCACACCCTATGGGCGTCTCAGAGTGCTCAGCATTTTTTCCTGAAAGATATGATGAGTTACGTTTTTGAAGCATGAGACCTGTTCCTTTACATAGCACCATGTAATGGTTCACAAGGTGCTGTGGCGCAATCTGCAGCCGATCAAACCAGGAACACCGGGGCGAACCCCTTCTCTTTGCGATAAGTGTCACTGGGTTCTTTTACGTGCATTACACAACACACGGGACCAACGGCTTTACGTCCCATTCGAAGGACGAAGCAATAATGGTTAAGTGTCTCGCTTAAGGACACAAGTGTCACGACCGGGACTTGAACCCACACTCTGCTGATCAGAAACACCAGAGCTTGAGTCTGGTGTTCTTATCCGCTCGGCCATGCAACGCCACCAGCACAGGGTCGATCACTTATGGAATCATCCTTAAATTGCTTGTTATACCAAAGAATCTTCTAACATGGTTTTGAAGTCGCCCTGCATCCTATATATACAGTGTACATTTGCAATGAGCAAGACACATTTAAGGCATGATATTTGGTCCTTTTGGTAAAAAGGTAGAGACATTTTATCGAGTGCAAGGGTTATCCTATATGTACACATGATGCAGGCTTAAATAGACTTTCAGGCTATTTAATCACAATTTTTCTGACTTTTCCCAAGGGCAACAAATTGGAAATACACTGACTGCAGTATTAGGAAGAGTATCTCTCCCATCAATTCCCACAGGATACTGACTGGGTCTAGGTAAGGATATTATGGTGGCCTTGAAGGGACATCGCATATAAAACGTGTGCGCATACGTATGCAATGTCGTGAACCAGTTGGCGAATATGTGCCCATACATGCAAATTTATTTGCAATGTCGTCAATTTCAATGCATACCTTTGTCGCATAGCTTTCAATAAAATTCCTAATGAACTGGGGAGTTGAAGCATGAAGCAGCTAGTCTGGAATCTAGAGACGAGAGTAGACGTACAGACAGCCAGATATAAATACACTGAAATAGGGTCAGACTAATTTACCTTCGCACGCGCTGTTCCTCATGCTTTCCTCTCGGTCATGTATTACGTTACTGTCAGTGTCACTTGCATACTCCCTAGGTTACTAACAAATTGCCCACAAATATGACATCACACCAAAGGTATGCGACAGGTATGCAATAAAATTCAGGACATTGCAAATAAATTTGCATATGTATGCGCACATATTTGCGAATTGTTTCAGGACATTGCATATGTGTACGCACATATTCGCAATAAATTTCACGACATCGCATATGTATGCGCACACGTTTGCGATAGCCTATGCGATGTCCCTTCAGGGCCACCATAGGATGGGATATAATTTGACCGTTAATTTTAAATTTTTAGTATTGTAAATTTACTTGCAATTCGGCTGATGCCGCAATTTGTAAATACTAAATTAATAAACCAGTAGGCCTATGATATCATGATATAAATAGAATGAATGAATTAATTAAGGGAGATTAAAGTGCCAGCTGGATACAACATTTTTGCCGAGGAAAATTTACATCATTTTAATAATAATATTAATAGGCCTACGTTATTTTAGTAAAATGTACCTATTTCCATCATTCCTTTTTTGGTTTTATCCATCACGGCATCAACATCACATGAACGTTAATCGTTCGTAGACTGTTTAAAGTACTGTTGTTCGTGTTACTGTGTTACTGTTACTAGTTAGTATCTTTTTGCCTCCAAAGTTCATCATCCATTGTTCATGTCATCAATGGTACTTGTACTGTAGCATAATGTCATCACGACACATCACGACAGCCACAGCATCGCCACTTTTTTTGGTTAGTTTCCTTGTTTGTCTCTTGCAATCCTCAAATATACCACTAGAAAATACATCGGACAATCGATTGGTGACTGGGTACCAGACTGTAGACTATACAATTCAATTCATTTGGTGCTTGATAATATGTGGCAAGATTTTCCACCCCCTGTACCGTGTAGACTACCTACACTCTACACAGAAATTCAACCCCCTGTACCGTGTAGACTACCTACACTCTACACAGAAATCTGAAAAAAGGACCATGCTAGGGCGCCCGCACATGTTGGTTATGGCACTGCGTTATGCTATACGTAAAGAAAAGTACCCTGTGAAAAATCTTTACAACCATCTACCTTGTACAAAATAGATCAACACCCATACATGTACCTTGTACAAAAAAACTACACGCATCTACCCTGTACAAAAAACCTCTACTGTACTAGTGCCCACGATGCACAAATCAACCCTACACGCATCTACCCTGTACAAAATAAACCCTACAAAAAAACTCTACACGCATCTACCCTGTACAAATAAACTCTACACCCATCTACCCTGTACAAAAAAACTCTACACGCATCTACAGTGTACAAAATAAACTCTACACGCATCTACCCAGTACAAAATAAACTCTACACGCATCTACCCTGTACAAAAAACCTCTACAAGCATCTACCCTGTGCAAATAAACTCTACAAGCATTTAACCTGTACAAATAAACTATTCACGCATCTACCCTGTTAATTTTGTACAGGGTAGATGCGTGTAGAGTTTATTTTGTACAGGGTAGATGCATGTAGAGTTTATTTCGTACAGGGTAGATGCGTGTAGAGTTTTTTTGTACAGGGTAGATGCGTGTAGAGTTTATTTTGTACAGGGTAGATGGGTGTAGAGTTTATTTGTACAGGGTAGATGCGTGTAGAGTTTATTTTGTACAGGGTAGATGCGTGTAGAGTTTATTTTGTACAGGGTAGATGCATGTAGAGTTTATTTTGTACAGGGTAGATGCATGTAGAGTTTTTTGTACAGGGTAGATGGGTGTAGAGTTTATTTGTACAGGGTAGATGCGTGTAGAGTTTATTTTGACAGGGTAGATGCGTGTAGAGTTTATTTTGTACACTGTAGATGCGTGTAGAGTTTTTTGTACAGGGTAGATGCGTGTAGAGTTTATTTTGTACAGGGTAGATGCGTGTAGAGTTTATTTGGACAGGGTAGATGCGTGTAGAGTTTATTTGGACAGGGTAGATGCGTGTAGAGATTATTTTGTACAGGGTAGATGCGTGTAGAGTTTATTTTGTACAGGGTAGATGGGTGTAGAGTTTATTTGTACAGAGTAGATGCATGTAGAGTTTATTTTGAACAGAGTAGATGCGTGTAGAGTTTATTTTGTACAGGGTAGATGCGTGTAGAGTTAATTTCGTACAGGGTAGATGCATGTAGAGATTATTTGTATAGGGTAGATGCGTGTAGAGTTTTATTGTACAGGGTAGATGGTTGTAGAGTTTATTTGCACAGGGTAGATGCGTGTAGAGTTTATTTTGTACAGGGTAGATGCGTGTAGAGTTTATTTTGTACAGGGTAGATGCGTGTAGAGTTTATTTTGTACAGGGTAGATGCGTGTAGAGTTTAATTGGACAGGGTAGATGCGTGTAGAGATTATTTTGTACAGGGTAGATGCGTGTAGAGTTAATTTCGTACAGGGTAGATGCATGTAGAGATTATTTTGTACAGGGTATGCGTGTAGAGTTTTATTGTACAGGGTAGATGGTTGTAGAGTTTATTTGCACAGGGTAGATGCGTGTAGAGTTTATTTTGTACAGGGCTGGATGCGTGTAGAGTTTATTCGTACACTGTAGATGCATGTAGTTTATCTACCTCTCTATCACTAGATACTAGATGTGTAGCATAGCGCAGCAGAGACAAAATCCAATCGTGTGCGGGCGCCCGGTCACCATCAATGGTTTTTTTTTTTTTTTGTATTTGTGTAGGTGTAGTGTAGTCTACACGGTACATGGGGTGAAAAATCTCGCCACATATCGGACATGGTATAATTCAATTGGTGCAAGATATCAATTGGTGCAAGATATGCGGACAAATTTTCCAAGGTACATGTTTGAGTAGGATCCTACTCTACACAACTGGATACTCTTCACGGTACTCTTCACGATTGTTATGTTACTATGATAAGTTACCAGTGCTTAGTCAGTTCCCCATACAGACAATGCAAAATGGCATGCATAGGTGGTTTGTTACCAAACATCGTACCGACAGCATTTGTAAACAATAAATTCAATTCCTGGACCAACCAGTCACCTCTGGAGCAACGAAATTGGCTATTTACTAATAAAATACTAGACTTTTTGATTGACAAACTATTTTATTCTTATTATTAAGATGTTATCTGTTTGGTTAGAAAATGCAGGTCATGGTCATTATGAATGTGAGACATTGTGGACTAAAGTAAGTCACGATAACTGACTCCTAAATAGACCTTTCCATTGTTGATAAACAAACCAGGCTGGTTGGCATGGACGGCCAAATGTAGCAAAACATTCAAGACATTGTGAAATTTGTTGACAGACGAAATTTGTTGACAGACGTTGCGACCAAATTAAACATTTTTGTAACTTTCTATTTAAAGAAAATACATCCATTTAAGGTTGGTTTGTTTCCAACAAATTTTGAACAATTTTTAAATAATGTGTAAAATTTTTGCAAACTGTGATTATGTTTTTGCTTTGCATTCATGGCTCCCCGTAGTTTCTCCATCTTGGCAAAAATTCGGGCTGTGAAGTTGCAAAAGAAAGGTCGTTTAGCTTCATATGTAGTCCCCAACACTCCAACAGAACTTCCTCATGTGTTTTTTTTTTTTTTGGGGGGGGTCATTTTGAACACTTTCAAACCTACTCCAATGGTATTCAAAGTAACTTTAGTTTACGAATCTTGTCAATTTATTCCTCACTTCAAATGTTATATTCATCATAATTCATTGATGTCTTTACATACAAAACTGATTTCATCTTAATTTGTGTAAAGTCAATGTTTCCAGCTTAATATAAAAAAAGTATATAATCTGAAAAGATCGTGTGCCAACAATTAGGAGGCATTAAGGGTAAGGTATTTTAGTCAACCCTTTAAATTCCAAAAATATGATTTGTAATGGGAGGAGGGGGGGGGGGGGCAGTAAACCCAAGTTACCTCCCCTCTCAATTGACCGCCAAAAAGAGGGTATAGCGTATTATTAAGAAATAGGGCAATCCTGGGCCCAATTTCAAAAAGCTGCTTAAGCAGAAAATATTGCTTAAAAATACTGTTTAGCAAAAATAAGCAGGATACCAGTCTCAGTTTGTACATGTGACATGGTATTTTGGCTGGTAACCTTATTCTGGTAAGCATAATTTTGTTGTTCTTAAGCAGCTCTATGAAATTGGGTCCCAGTCTAAAGCATATACATCAAATAAAAAATCAGAGGAGTTCATGCACCTTGATCACAAAGCGTTAACTTATTACACATTTTTCAACCCTTTAAATAAAAAAAAACCCCATTGTTACGGCTTTAACAGAATCATTGTAGGAGAGGAGGGGAGGGGGTGGGGGGGACAGGCAAGGGGTAACCTCTTTTTCTTGACAATGTCAGCAATTTAAAAAACAATTGATATATTCAGGTTTATTGATCTGCTTTTTGAACGCTATAAGCTATTTTGAGATATGGTGGACGCAATACTGTGACATTACTAGGTTTGGGTAAATTTGTCTGTTTACACCCAAACCAAGCAGTACACTCCTTTAGTGTCCACCATATCTCAAAAAGGCTAATTAAGACTGAATGAACTCTTTCTACAAAATTAAGAGACCTTAATAAAATCCTATATGTTCATGGCATCGTTGCATGTGAATAAATCAGCAGTATCATCATTTTGTGCTCTCCTTTGAACTTAATTAAGGGAGTTAAAAATCACACATCTGCTCTGTTAGCCACTCTACACTGGCTGACAATTGACCAACAAATCAAGTTTAAAATTGTTGGCTCAGAACTATAAGGCCATTAACTACCATAATCGACAAAAGGTCGTTAACATTTCCAAACTAAAAAACAGTAAATAAGATTTAAAAATCAAAAACTAATGTTTGTCTATCCAAAAAGTAGTTAACCTGTTATTTAGTTTTTTAGTATGGAAATGTTAACGACCTTTTGTCGATTATGGAAGTTAAGGGCCTTATAGTTCTGAGCCGATGAAATACTCCTATATGTCTACAAGGGTCTGAATGATCTGTCTCCGGTCTATCTCGCTGACTGCATTGCCATTCATTTACCATCCAGGGAAAGCACTGTGATCAAAAAGGGACAGTACTCGTCTGACCATCACGAGGAGTAACAAACAAAAAGGCCATGGATCATTCAGTGTGTCTGGCCCAACGCTCTGGTACCACAGGACCCGGGAAAGTACTGGGCCCAATTTCATAGCGCTGCTTAACGGTAAGCAAATTTTCGTGCTAACTATAGCAGAAAAAATTGCTAGAGCTTAAGTGTATTTCACAGGTAAGCACGAAAATTAGGCGGCCAGCTTGCACGTTCATCAAGGATTTGCATTGTTACGTCTTTCATTTTCCTACAGTAAGCACCGGAAGGTTAGCATGCCTTTTCCTGTGCTTACAGTTAGCAGTGCTATGAAATGGAAATCGCACAGTAAGCACAAAATCGGCCGTTAAGCAGCTCTATGAAATTAAGCCCTGAGTATACAGTGCTAACACACATCGGTGTATGGGTAAAACATTACAAACAACATTCTTTGTCCCCAATGCAAAAATGAACATCTAACGCTCTGGAACCAGTTACCACAGAACATAAGATAATAATAATAGTGGCTCCTTATATAGCGCTCAACTCTGCCACTCAGTGACGCTCATGGTGCTCCAACATTATTACCCCTGGTCACTGGGCCATTTATTTCATTCCTTAAACCATCTCAGCTCCCTGGGGAGTATACAACCTGTGCTGCAAAGTGTGTAGCGCACCAAGCTAAATCAATCGCAAGAACCATCTCTGCCCTCACAGGTACCCATTTACCCCTGGGTGAAGAGAAGCAATTATAGTTAAGTGTCTTGCTCAAGGACACAAGTGTCATGACCGGGATTCGAACCCACACCCCGATGACTTAGCCACCAGAACTCGAGTTCGATGCGCTAAACCCCTCGACCACGACATGCTAAAGATCATCTCTTTCAGTTGCTGCTTTTAAACGCAATCTTAACACCCCTCTATTCTTGTATATTTTGTTACATGTTTAGTTGTTTATTTAGTGGTTTCTTATATTCTAATTTTTGGTTGTGAAGTGCAATGATCAAGCTTTGGAATTGCGCTATATAAGAACTGTTATTATTATTATTATTTGATTGACACTTTCTAAACATGGTCACAGCAACTTCTAGTATCAAAATCAGTCTCCACCATTTTATTGATTGAATATTCATAGTGCCAAGCCCTCTAGATATCTGCTCTAGAATGCGGAGGTCGTGGGTTCGATACCCATCTGAGTAGTTCACTGTGGATTATTATTTTTTTTTTTCAAAAGGACTTGGGAACGTACTGAGTATGTCGTGCTGATCACACATTGGTGTATGGTAAAACACACATATTAATCTTTGTCCTGATGTAATAGACCAATCCATTAAGCCCTACCTACATATTGACCAATCACAGCCTTGACAACGCCGCTGAAAGTCTGACAAATGTCTGACATGTTAAAATCCCATTAGAAAAGTAAACAAACCGCTGCCATTGTTCTGACACACAACAGCAAACACATCTGTACTAACGTTTGTTTTGTTTTAATTTTTTCATATTTCTGGTGGTGCAAATCCCACAGCAGTGGTCCCTGTACAGTCGTGTAAAAGTGGTTTAACAGTGTTCCAGTCTGCATTGTTCTTTGGACTCAAGGCACTGCTCAAAAGGCCACAAAACTAAATCCATATTGTTCAAGAAACCATGTATGTGCGTGTATCCGATACATGTGTGGTCACCCCATGTGCTGTTGCTAGGCAATGGCTAAGGTAGGCGGGGCTTAATGGATCGATCTATTAATCTGACAAAGTTATTCAAGTCCAATCTAGGAAGCCTCCTTCTCTCTCTAATAGCCCCCTCCTTATAGTTGCATATTCATGTTGCCACAGCAACCTCAGTTTGATTGACACTATTGTCTCCAGCCATGGCATTTGTATCTATGTTCATGTCAGCTGCCGTTTCGTCTTGAAAGTTGCCCTGCCCACTTGTGTCCCCATTGACAAGTCCATCGTTGTGATTGACATCGCCGAGGTCTCCATTAGCCACACCCACTACTTCTGGGGCATTCTGGGAGTTGGCTGCCATGGTTTTGCTTTCTGTGCCTTGTGGACTAGTAGATGCCGGTGATTGATTACTGTTGCTGGGTTTGACTGGAGTTGTACTGACTGATGAGCTAGCTTGACGTTGCCAGGTTGGAATGGGAGCCGGCTGTGGGGTGGCTGGAAACTGATGTCTGATAAAAAGAAAACAAAGAACAATTATTGTTATTATTATTAAGTATTATTCATAAATACCCCAGACAGTTTATCCTTTCTCATTGGTCGAGAGCATGTCACATGGGGGTGGTTAAACGGCTGATAAAGGCATGTCCGTGAGTGCTTATAACCAGTCAGCAATTATACTTACGCGGGCGCTATTTAACGCAAAGCACAATCAATACTTATGTGTCTGCGGGTTTGTCCAGACAGTTAGCTGTCCAGACAGTTAGCTCAAAGGAAGAGCCACTGGTAATACTGCCAAGTTAAGCACAATTGGCTGTGGTCAGTAATTGGATGGGAGACCACTCCGTATACCGTCATGGTTGGTGGCTTGTCTGTAATATCAAGCCCACGTCGTTTGGATGGAACGTAAAACTGTAGGTGCTGTGCGTATGTGTATTAATGCACATACAACACCCAGAACACTTATCGTAAAAGAGAAGGGGCTTGTGATTGGGGCCAAGTGTTTCTGGTTTGGCTGCTTAATGCATCACCTCTGAACATGTTTAGAGTGTCGTTTATGGACATTGTAATGCGAATTTCAACATACAAATATGGAATTTGCGCAATATATAAAGATAATTTATTTACTTTAATTTTTTTATCATCTGTAATACTTGATAAGCAAAGTATCAAATGGTAATCACCTATTTAGCAGGAGTCCTTTCAGTGATGTAATTTCCGCCTTGAGATCAGATACATCAGTGCTCTTGCTACTAGATGCTACAGTTCTACTAGTCGCTATGTTGGTTGCCAGATTATCCAGTTTAGATTGCTGCAACTCCAGGAGAAGCTGGATGGATTTTGTGGACTTCTCTACTTCTTGAACTGCAAGAATGTAACCGGAATAAAGAAAACTGTTACAATAAATAGGTCAATTTGGTCAATTCAGTATTCAATTTGTACGCCCAATTTGAATTTTTTTAGACTGCAGACATTGGCTCTTCACATAGTGAACCAGTTGACACCAGATGACGTGGAAACACGCAAATGTTCCCCCTGAATAAAAAAAATATTGGCGACCATTGACAAAGTTTTTTGTTGTTGTAACATGATACACCAGGGTCAGCGCCGAGTAACCTGCTCCAAAAGCAGGTTACTGGGGGCTGAATCCGGGTGAGCCACGACAATGACGTCAAAGCTACTCCAACGCACTGGGGTCAGACCTGGGTCAACCTGGGGAAGCTAATGGAACGCAGCCACTGAGAGATAGAGGTCACTGCATATATACCTGTGTGTGCAACGTTTGTATTCAGTTCTTGTATAGATGCCTCAAGTCTTTCTAATCTCTCTCGTTCCTCCTGGCGACCCTTGATGTACGGCATCAGGAAATTCTGTACGGAATGAAAACCAAAAAATACAATCAGTTGTTTTCTTTTTTTTTGTGAACCGTCGGCTCAGAGCAGCAAGGACTTATAGGACCTAGAAAGACCCAGTCCTCTCCGAGTTGAAAGGACTTATAAGACCTAGAAAGACCAAGTCCTCTCAGAATAGAAAGGACTTATAAGACCTAGAAAGACCCAGTCCTCTCCGAGTTGAAAGGACTTATAAGACCTAGAAAGACCAAGTCCTCTCAGAATAGAAAGGATTTATAAGACCTAGAAAGACCCAGTCCTCTCAGAGTTGAAAGGACTTACAAAACATGCACACACAATGGGATACAAGTCTTTTCTGCTCCGAGCCGATGTAACTAAGGTTTGTGATAAAGTCATGTAAATAATCTCTCCAATGAGATGCAGGTTTCTGTAAAGAATATATATATTTTTTTATCAAGTTTAAAGAAGGGTTTTGCTGTTTGTTTTAGGTTTTTTTATTTTTTATCAAAGTAGTTTTCAATTCCTTTACGGCGAAGAATCGGAGGGTAAACAAAGATGCGCTTCAAGGACAGCCTGAAGACATCTATGAAAAACCATAGGGATATCTCCCGAGTCCTGGGAAAGCCTTGCGTCTTATCGCCCAACATGGCGCAGCCACATCTTCCAAGTAGCACAGGATGCTGAGGAGCATCGCATAGCCGAGGCACAAAGGAAGAGAGAGGCACCAAAAGCCAGAGCCGCTAGCACCTCTAACACAGCAACAACCAATCCCACATCCCTGACATGTTGGAGAGACTTCCGCGCCCGGATTGGCCTCATCAGTCACCACCGGACACATGCAAGAAAACAATCGTCTTAAGAGCAGGGTGTCGTGGTCATCATCGTTAACGATGGACGAACAACAGTAGTTTGCTGTTCACTTATTCTGCAGTCATGAATGACAGCAATAAATAAAAACATACAAACATAAATATACGCAAGTCTTTTCAATTATGTATTTTGTGCTTACCGATATTAACTTGTAGATCCCATAGCTAACCCCGCCAACAATCACAGCAATGGCCATGTAGTCACGCCACTTTGTGGCTCTAGACGGCACAGGCTGACCATAAGGGACTGTTTGAAGGGAAGGTAAAGTAGTGGTTTTTAGAAAGGCACATTCATTCCAATCTTTCAGTTCTTGTCTAGTGTAGATGCCTCAAGTCTGTCTAACCTTTCTCATTCCTCTGTTGGAGTGTCGCAATGAGCAGTCAAGTCCGTCGAACCTAAGTTCTGTAGTTTACAGAATGTGGGTTTGAATCCCAGCCTGACCAGTCACGACACTTTGAGCAAGACACTTTACCATAATTGCTTTGTCCTTTGGATGGGACATTAAGCCGTAGGTCGCGTGTACTAGGATGGGTACAACACTTATCGTGGAAAAGTAGGGGTTTACCCGGGTATTTCTGGTTCAGATAACAAGCACCCTTATCTACAGGTTTCCTCAGGCTTCCGAGCTACAGTGATAAGTTCACTTTTGAGACATCCTTGGTTTCATTACCAGAAAATACTACTACTACTACCACTAACTGACTAATAATAATAAAATCCACTTGCCCACCAGTACCCTCGATCCTCCATTATCCTCTAGACTATGGCCAACCAACACAAAGAGGTTTAGACTGGTAAGCCTGGCCCAGTTTAAAGCAATTAGCCTTTCCCATGAAATACGCTAATTACGTTTACGCATGTGTAAACACATTATTGGTGGGCAAACACCATAGAGTTGTGCACTAGACGCACAAACGTGTGTGCGTCATGCCACCATCAGCCCCACACAAAAAGGCATGATGTTCCCTCGTTTTGCCCACCAGTAGTGTGGTGTGCACGCGTGCTGTGCAATTTACATATTTTTTGGGAAGGGTCTATTGTTATTTGAGCCTACAGTCCTCAATCCTCTACTATCAGCCAACTTCCTCAAGAGGATTTGGGAGGGCTAGGATAGAACAGACTTTAATGGGAGACTTTTGAGACGATAGCGGCCGTCCCACAGACCGGTCCTTGTCCATTGTTTTCATCGTTGAGAACAATGGAAAAGGACCGGTCTGTGGGACGCCCGCTATCATCCCAAAAGTCTCTCATTGGGGAATGTTTCCGTTTTCTGCCTTTCATTTTAAAATCAATGCAATCAAACAATGATGGAAGGGAAACAATTTGGTAGTCTGTAGCAATACTCTCACAAGAAATTATTCCGCCAATTCTGAAAAAGTAATCCCGTCAGGCTGGATGGGAAATATTGGCAGGTTACTTGCTGTAAGTAGTTAAAACCACAGTGGACAATATTGAATAGTCAGAAAGAAAGAAGGTTGACTGCTCCTTTTGTGAATTTTCTTTTTAAAATGTCTCCTTTTAAGAAAACATCAAGTCGATATCAAGACAGAAATTATAGCTAAAGTAGCTCACCCATTTGTTGCTGCACTGGGTTCCCTTGAAGAGGGACCATAGCCTGGCTTGTTGGTGTCTGTACAGGAGCCACTACATCCTGCTGGGTGCCAGACCTCTCAACTGCTATCTCAATCTCTTGTGCAGTCAAACCTGTGTGCATTGAAATGATATTGATTTAAATAACTCTTAATTATTTCAACAATTTTTTCTACCTAGCAACAGGGCCCAATTTCATAGAGCTGCTTCAGCACAAAAAGTAGCTAAACCAAAAATTGCTTACCCGAATAAGGTTAACAGCCAAAGTACCATGTCACATGTACCATCTGTCACTGGTACCCTGCTCATTTTCGCTTAGCAGAGCATTTTAAAACAATATTTTCTGCTTATATTAAGCTCTAAGAAATGGGAGACTTTGGAACAGTTACCGGTAGGTGGCAGCAGACTTACCAGGTAAATTGACATCGTTCACATAGTTCTGAGCATGCCCACAATTCCGAAAACAATGGATATACCTGGTAAGTCTGCTGCCATCTAGTGTCCTCAAAAGTCTCCCATTGAGCTCTGTATGGAACTGGATCCCATATTATTTGATCCTGAACTTACAAAGAGCTAAAATTGATCTTAAGATGTGTAACAATCTTAGAGCAAGTTCGATCAAGGACCATCGTTAACCATTGTTCGACTAACTCTGATCGAATGCACACTAGTCGTCAATGGTTGGACTAGTCTAGTCGACGAGTCACAACCAGCCCACTGAGGTTGGTCCCATCGCTGGATACCAATAACCATTTAAATATTACAGCGCAAGAGGGGTGCAGTTATCAGAAATAACAATAGTTTGACTAGAGTCGATCTCACTTCAACTTCAGTGCGCATTCACTATGAACGTCACGAACCAACCACAACTTAACCATGGGTCCTTGATCGAACTTGCTCATAATTGCTAAGCAAAGTGTTATGTCACAATGATTACAAATCACTATGGCAATATTGATGACTCGTCTTTAACATAAATCTTAGCGCTTTGTTTGTGAAAATCGAGCCCCTGATGTTTCGTGGAAAGTTCCATACAAAAATGCTAAGAGAGTTAGAGTGAATAAAATTGTTGATACCTTTTTTCTGTAAGAAGACTTTCTTTTGGGCCAGAGGGCTAGAACGGACCTGAGGATTCTTCAAGAAGCGTATCGCAGTCTCAATCTACACGAAGGAGGAAAGAAGAAAGAAAATGGAATTAAATTTGAGATAAATTTAGTTTTCTGGTGAAATTACAATATGTACTCAACATGAAGAATTAATTTTTTTTATTTTTTTTAATTTTTTTTATTTTATTATTATTATTATTATTATTATTATTATTATTATTTTTTTTTTTTTTGGGGGGGGGGACGGGAAGCAGGGTGGTGCGGGTTTATTCAAAGTTCATTTTCAACTGTTTTTTAAACTATATTTACCATGTTTTCTCTTGGTGCTGGGCTAACACTGGGGCCTTGAGAAGTGGCATCAGGCTGTGGAGAAAAAACAATAAAGTTAATATAAATCAGAGCTAAAAAAATAAAATTAGCTGTTGGAAACTGCTTACCAACCACAAGGACCTGTTGTATAAATGCAACAAATTGTTAATGGCCTCACGTTTCGCCCCTAGCAGAGTCTTTCTCAAAGCCTTTAGCCTTCTAGAAAGACTCTGCTAGGGTCGAAACGTGAGGCCATTAAATTTTGTTTGCATATATCAGAGCTGAAACATTTCAGCCCGGCCTGTAACTAGCAAATCTTATCAAGCACCTCCCTGATTTCATTACACCTCATTGGCAACAAAACACCCCAGAAAACAGAACAAACAATGGGAGACTTTGGAATGATAGGTGGCAGCAGACTTACCAGGTAAATTGTCATTGTATACGTAGCGATGAGCTTGCGCACATATCCGAGAACAATGGAAATACCCGGTAAATCTACTCCAAATTAGCGTCCTCAAAAGTCTCCAATTGCAATGGGATTGCTATTTGGTAAACTAACCTTTGCCTGATCATCAGGTAGGGTCTCCATACTCTCCAGTGGTAAGATTTTAATGGCAAGATATCAAATGAAACATTCCATACTCTGCAGTCTTGGCCAGAATATTATCCTGTAATGTTTAGAAAGAACATAATGACAGAATTAAATGGGTAAATAATAATGTTGATGTTTTATAGATCGGGGATAAAGAATATTATTTGTGTTTTGTACCCACACACCGATGTGTGTTAAGCACATCAGTACTTCCCACAGAGTCCTGTTACAAAAAATCCACAGGGATATTCCTTGGGTGGGATTCAAACCCACGACCCCCCGCTATTCTAGAGCAGATGTCTCACCAGCTCAACTACCGAGATTGCCCAGCAAATAGAGGCAGTTCGAATCACTAGCAGCGGGTACCGCGACGACCGTTATCTATGTTAATTTTCTGCATCAGGGACTATACTAGACGTTAGAACTTTGAAGTTACAAACTTCACCAAATCTATAGCTGCAATAATCGTTGCTCTTGTCTTGGTACGGTAATGGTCATCAGTCTACGATCACCGGGAAAATAGATGGTCGATCATCGTAACCCAGCGGCGAAACTAGGGTAACATTTTCAAGAGGGACAAGGGGGTGCACTAATTTTTCCAGGGGCCAATTCTGGCCAATTAAAAATGTTTTTCCTAAACAAGCTCCTTTTCACTAGTGCTGTGTTAAGCTGTTCACTATTTTTCATAAGATAATCTGACAATGGGAATGGAATGGAGCCTGGAGGTAAAAACAAAATACACAGTCTACATTTACGTGTGAATATAAAACAGTTTACAAAAAACACATTCAAATTAATACTACATAAAAGTTTACAAAATGTAACATTCTACTACTCTGGTAATTTTTAATCCCAAAAGTCCACATTTCAAATGGGGGGAGGGGCGGACAATGGGGGCACGTCTCCCCCTCCCCCGTGTCACCATGGAGGTTTAATTTCTACCTCCATGGTGTCACCTTCTGCCCATTTTACCCGATCGAACAAGCAATCTAGATCACCATTCTTTGACAAGAAGTGTCCTCCCACACTGCTTTGAAACACGAAGTTTAAGTTAAAAGAATTGAAGTTCTACCTCCATGGTTAACCATAAAAAGTTACGTAAAAAGTTAAAATAGTCACCGTGTCCGTGTGATATGCACTCTGTTGATTGTCCGATCTCTGCTGGTTTGAGAAGTCAGGTACCATAAGCACAATCTAATATTCTAAATATAATGCAGTTCAGCACCAAGACGAACCATTATATTGCTGGTACTCGGCCACCCAGGGTAATTCTGACGAAGAAATGGATTCGTTACCAGCTAAATCTGAACTAGTTTACTGCACCAACAAATTAAATACACGGACGGTCGACGAAAGATGTCAACTTTGCGGCTGATGGACCATCAAGAAGTCAAATTTAGTCCCCAAACTCCAGGAGAAAACGGAGCCAATATGGCTCGAGACTCCAAGATCAGCATGCATGAGCCTCAGCCAATTGATTACAAACGGGTCAGGTATCCGTACTGTGTTGTTTGGACGCCAATTCCATTTTTAACGTGAGTGAAGTTAGACTGTTAAACATTTGCAAATGCCATGGCCGAGAGGTAAACAATTTCTCTATTGCTTTTTTTACTACGTACATGGCTAGGTATTAATGCTCACTTTTCCAACGTTGTTTATCCTTTTTTTACAGTGATTTAGGCCAACATTACAAACAAAATAACAGACGGGTGGCTACATAATAGTCGTCCGACGCCGGTAGTGCATGGCTTAAAAACCTCTTTTTAGTAGAATCTTGTTAAATTATGATGAAACAGAGATGTGATTTAAATTAATGCCACAACATACTACTTACTTTAAATAAAGGGGCTAAATTTATCACTTAACAAAAGTAAAATCGACTGTTTTCGAACTCACTCTGTGTCACGGCCATCTCTTTACACGTATTTTGCCATCAGCTGTACGGCGTTATACCCGCTTCTTATACCCAATAGGGAGTCACGTGACCACATGTCAACATTGTCGCGCAATCGGTCTATAGAATTGGAAAGGGTCCCTTTTTCATTTTATTGGAAAATATTATTAATAAGAAGTCTGGGAAATTTTTGAAAGGGCATTATGACCAGCACCAGCAAGACCAAGCAAAACAGGCCATGGACTTTGTGGCCCCCGTGTTATTGTAGGCCTGGTAATGGTATATGTAAATGTTTCATAAATAATCATTAGTTTTACCTTTTTTATTTAGCATGGTTTGTTTAATTTTGTTTTTAACTCAAAGTTTGGTGTAAATATCATCTTTGTTTTCAGCTGGCTCTTTCCTTTCATTGGTCATATGGGTATCGCAATGTCGTCAGGTGTCATCCGTGATTTTGCTGCACCCTATTATGTCTCGGTAAGTCTGCATGCAGCCCACAATACAATTTAATTTGTCAGATCTTAGGCCATATCAGTAATAACTAATCCGAGTTTGAGAAATTGTTCACATACCAACTCTGCGCAGTGCAAAACAGAGAGTGTACTAGACCCAGTAACTGGGGCGCTGTACTCCTTTTTTGAGATTTTGACATTATCGGTCATGGTACAACCGATAATGTCAAAATCTCAAAAAAGGAGTACAGCGCCCCAATTACTGGGTCTAGAGTGTACAGAGGGCAGTTTCGTCCAGCAGTTTTGCACAGCAAAATATTTGGACAGAATTTGTTTTGCGCACAATATTGAGTAACAAATGATGATTTTGGGGGCAGCAACCGACTTCATTTTGTGTAACTTCTTGTACAAAAAAAGGAAACTGTTCAATGGGTTAGATAGAGGATGTAGCACCCCCTCAGAACTCTTCCCCCCTACTCTTGCCCTATATGAAATCACAGAGAATTTTTTTTTAACAAACTGATATAAATCGTTAAATACTGCATAAAATCCTTCCCTTAAAAAGTGAAACTATCAGTCTGTGAACTAACCCAGTAATAACAAAATGGACGGAAATGTGCTTGCGATCGTAATTGCCAGTATTTTCAAGTTGTGGTTTCGCGGTTGCAGAAAGTGCAGGCTCGCTCAGAAACTCGCGAAGATCACGTGGGCTAAACGCAGACCATTAGCTCTGTTAACACAATGTAGTCACATGCACAAGATTAAAAAAAACAAAACACAAAAACAAAAATGGGCAGTGGAAAAGGCAGCTTGGACCATTTCTTCTCGACATCAATGATTGCTCATGCAGTCTATTTGAGAATGCCGTAACTTAGAACGCCGTGTACAAAAACTCCTAAATTGATATTTGGTAATTTAATCCTGCTACTCGGTTGAAAATTTGTATCTTATAATTAAGTGACAAGTGCTCTAAGATTTGTTTGGTTTTGTAATCTTTTGTGCATAACCTGTAAACTATACTCAGAAGACTGTTTTGAAACTGCATTATGGTTTGGTATCAGCTATCAATAAACATACATGTAGTAAAGTGCAAGCATAATGTAGTCTTGAACTTCTTCGGCCCCCCAATTAATTCTTTGCCCCTACCTTCCCCACCCCCCCCCCCCCCCAATGAAAAAGGCTAGTTACGCCACTGACCATATGGTCTTTGTTTTATAAGTCAACATAAAATATTTAAATTTAATGTTTGTCTTGAGCACACAATGTTATATTTCTTTTCGCAGGAAGATGATATGGGATTTGGCAAACCGACAAAGTACTGGATGCTGGACCAGAGTCAAGCCAGGCCAAATTCCTGGGACGTCAGCGTGTCTGAGGCATCTGAGGAGTATAAAAACAGAATGGTAACGTTTGCAAATTTATAAACTTTATTTTAAAATCCAGACCTGCGACTTTGTTGGGATTTTTACAGTCCCCTCCCTTGATCAGTTTTTCTTGAGACACGCCATCAAAGAGACAAATGACTGGGCTCTTGTTGTCATCAAAGCTGTAGATTATACATTAGTGGTGATGTAAAGGGTATATAAACCTCTGAAATACATGTATAGTATTCTTTTTCTTCAGGGACCTTTATCTCCAGACCAAGAGGATGTTATTTGTGTGGTTTTTGTTTTAACCCATACACCGATGTGTGTTAAGCACTGTATACGCAGTACTTTCCAGAGTCCTGTGAAAAACATCCACAGGCATATTACTCGGGTGGGGTTCGAACCCACAACCCCCGCCATTCTAGAGCAGATGTCTTACCAACTAGACTACTGAGATTGCCCGGTACCTAGAGGCAGTTCGAATCCTATTAGCAGCGGGTACCGCAACCATTATAATAGATGTTAATTTTTGCATCGGGGATAAAGAATATTATGCGTGTTTTTTTACACATACACCAATGTGTGTAACGCACTCTTAACTTTCCTGAGTCCTGTGAAAAAAATCCACAGATTTTGATAATTAAGTTGTTCAGAAGAAAGGAAAACTGACATCTAAGCAAAAGGAAAAAAACGCCAGTTTTTGTAGTGAACAAACAACGTTGATTTTGTTCTTCTTTTTAGTTGCCCTTGAGATTTTTTGAAAGATTTGAATTGATATTTTATTGAAAGGTTACAAGTTTACATTTCAGGGATTTTATATTTGATAAAAAAAAACAAAGCCAACCAGTAAAAAAAAAGTTGCATGCCTTGTATCAGGATTCAGGATGGCTGTGTGTGTTTTATGTTTACAGCACAATCTTTGTTGCGATAACTGTCACTCACACGTTGCCATGGCACTCAACTTGATGCAGTACAAAGGTGAAAGCTGGAATATGGTCAAACTCTGTTTCCTCATGTTGATATTTGGCCGGCACGTTGGGTGAGTACCTCACTTTAAGCCCTTGACCACTGTTATAGTCACCCCCTGGAAGACCGTGACCTTGAATTGGACCATCTGACCTATGACATCACATGTTTACAAAAGAGCCACAGCACAGAGCTTGAACTTCCTGAAGGCAATATTTGTACACAGCTCAATGCAGTGGCATAATTGGGGGGATGTGCCCCCCCCCCCCATTTGAAATCTGGATTTTTGAGATTAAAAATTATTACCAGAATAAAATGGTAACATTTTATAAGCTTTTACATGTATGTGGTAGTTTCAATGTTTTTAAAACTATTTCTCTATTTACATGCAGACAATGTATTTGTTATAATCTCCACGTCAGATTATCTTTAAAAAGTAGTAAATGACATAACAAGAGCGCTGACAACTGGCTTTAAAAAAAAATGCAAGCGGAAGTGCAGTTTAAAATGGCCAGAAGTGCCCCCCTAGAAAAAATGGTACCCTAGTGTTTTCGTTGGCTCATTGGAGGTAAATATAAAACATTACATTTTGTGGAGTTTGCACCGATACAGTCTTTATCAATTTAAGATTCACAATTCCATCCTATTGGACATGATGGAATTTTCTGTTCCTAAATTGTTTAAACCAAAGGTTGCTACTTTGTTAGTATAAGAAAGGCATTTTTTTTTTTCACAACAGGATTGGTGGATTTTTGAAGACATGGGTGCCAGCATTCATTTTCTACGGGATTATTGTGGCTCTGGTGCTGATCCTGTGACAAGACTCGCTCCAATAGTAAAAATTTGACTTAAAATTGCTCACCGATTAAAACCTTTTAAATAGACCATGAAACGCCCGTTTCAAACATCTGAATCTAATAAAATAATCTATAAAAAAATCTGAATTTTTTCTATTCGACATGACAGGAGCGCGAATAAGGCGCGGCAGAGGCTTTGCTCGATGCTGGCTCGACAGGCCCTGCCGTGCCATTGGCAAAGTTCGGCAGAAGCACGGCTTGGTTTCAGTTAAGTTTGAAAACCACTGCCCCGCCATTGCCAGGCTTTTGCTGAACTCAAATGATTTGAATTCAACACGGCAAGAGCGCGTGACCTATGACCTATGACATTACGTTTACCGAACAGCCTGGACTTCCTGCAATCATCTTCCTGCGATTTGTACACAGCCCAGTGGATGAAAACATAAAATCTTATATTTTATCAACTTTTTTGATATAGAGAAAGGGAGCATAGCTCAAAACTGGTTCAGCTGTTATTTTTATAACTCTGGAATTTATGTGCAATTTATGTGCAGTGTTTTGACCTTTGGCTTGTCCGAGGATGACCTAAGAGAGAGAATTTATGTGGAAATTATGACAAAAATGTCAAACATGACCAGCGCAGATGGCTTCTGCTTGCCTGCTGGAAATACCCTGAAATTACAAGGTCAATCTTTTTCTAAACAAAGGTTACATGATCTTCTGGCTACATTTTGTATGTTTGATTTACTAAAATTAAAACCCTAACCATGCTAAATGCGACAATATGCACCAGTTGGTAATAGTTGTTGCAATCTGTTGCATTTGGCAGTCAACTTGGATGTCATACTTGGACTGAATTTGTTGCATTTAGCAGTCAAGTGATTTTATATTGGGGTTGCATTTTGTTGTATTTGGCAGAGTTCATGGTCCCACATTTTAGCCAAGTCAACACTGCACTTATGTGCATACTGTTGCATTTAGCAGGGCAAACACCCTTGCTCATTCCTAACACAAACAACATGCCTGCACAATGCACTAAAATCCCTTGTTGCATTTTGTTGCATTTGGCATGGTTCTCATTTCTACTGTGTTGCATTCTGTTGTATTTGGCAGGGCACTTAGGAGGACCCTAATGGGGGTTAGGGTTAAAGGAAATCTACTCCCAAAAAATCTTTGTATTCACGGTATTATTTGTAATAACACAATTAATTTCGAATGCACAAGTGTGTTTTTTCCCCTCAATAAAATCATGTTCATGTATACTACAAGAGCAACCTCATCTTTTTGTGTATTAAATTGGCCCCATATTTATTGTGTAGATGTAGAGATGGTAGAATTCACTAGACAAACATTTCTGTATATAGTGTGTATATTGTAAGACATTTTTGAGATTTTTTATGGTGGAATTGCAATAAATCTAGTGTAATGTTATCAAAGTTGGTGTATTGCATTTTGATGTGTTCAGTTATTTGGAAAAGGGGTCAATGTTTCAGGGCAAAATTTCACAGAGCTGCTAAAGCAAATAATTGTCAAGTACACCGGACTCAAGCTCTGGTGTTTCTGATCAGCAGAGTGTGGGTTTGAGTCCTAGTCTTAGCACTTAAGCCCACAGCAATACATTTAACCATTATTGCTTTGTCCTTGGATGGGAGGTAAAGCCATAGGTCCTGTGTGTTGTGTAATGCACATACACTTCGCACTTACAGAAGAGGTTCGCCCCGGTGTATCTGGCATGGTTGGCTGCATTGAGTTTGTGCCAAAGCGCATTGTAAACCGTTACAAGGTGCTACATGTATAAATATACAAGTGAAATGGGTCTTATAATTTCAAACATAGCTCTACATTACATCCTGGTCGCGGCACTTGTGTCCTTGAACAAGACTCTTTACCATAATTGCTTTGTCCTTCAGATAGGTCCTGTGTAATAAGGACGAGTAATGCACATAAAAGAACCCAGAACACTTATTGTGGAAGAGTAGCGGTTTTCCCCGGTGTTTCTGGATCAGATAAAAAAGCATCCTTATCTACAGATTTCCTCAGGCTTGAGATCTACAGTGATTAAGTTCACTTATCCTTGGTTTCATTACCAGAAATAATTATAATAATCTCCATCTCCATAGGTTAAGTCAGCAAAATATCCTATCGGATATATCAACGCTAATAAAAATAAGACAAAAATAATTAACGTTTTAGATGCCCTTTTGAGTTTAAAAAGTGTCATATATAAGAACGGAGTGTTATTATTATAAGCAGTGAATCAGTTTAAAGAGTGCACACAACATGGTTTTATTGTTATCAATAAAATTGTTTTCATGCTCAGATAACTTTATGCTTAAGCAGCTTTTTGAACTGGGCCCCTAAAACAGAGCTTCGATCTTCAAGCAAAAGGAACAGTTTTTCAAATGAAAATGCAATGAAGATCATATGGAGCAAGGGTCAAGCAATACAATTTTTGACGGGGTCAAAAAAGTAAAACAAACAGAGACCAGACAGGAAATTTGTATACACTATAACGTTTTAATTGTTTTTATGATTCGGTAAATATCCATGTATATAGGTACCGAAAAAGAATTGCACCTAAGGCTGCAGAACTTTGTGGATGAGGTACTAGCAAATCAGTTTACAAAAAAATCAACATAGTTTTTGGCGTTTTCAGAATGGTGTTTCATTATGATAAAATCAAATCACACATAAGGAAACTCAGAGGACCGTCCAAGGAAATCCTTGTTCATTGGTCAACGAGCAAGTCCTACACATTAAGCTCTGAGGACCGTCCAAGGAAATCCTTGTTCATTGGTCAACGAGCAAGTCCTGAGAATTTACTCAAGGTGGTCATTGATTTAAGTATGTTATATTCTACTGTTAGGCATCTGGGTCATTCCATGAAGTTGGGCCTCAAAGGGTGACATTTTTCAATCTCGTTTCTTTTCCTCTGAATACCATGTTGGTTCTAATTTATGTTTATCAATAATCGCATTTTGTTTGGGTGCTGAAAGTATTTCAGAAAGTTTCAAATTCCACACCATCTTACCCGATACTTTTGCTTAAATTCTAAAAGATTCATGGTAACGATGTAACAGGGACACCATGCTTGTAACACACTTTTTTCAGTATTGTGGAAGTAACAATCAATATTACAATGTTGAACAGAAACTTTATGCCAAATCCATAAAAAAAACTTCTTACAACACGATATAACGGGGACATCAAATGTCACACCTATGGTGTCCCCGTTACATCAGTGCAGGCACATCACATTTTTTCACACCACAGTAATCAAGTAAAACCTTTTTATGTTTCCTGTTTGGTGTTATATATATACAAGTGAAGTGGTGAAACAGCTTCATAGCTGGGAACGATGTAACGGTGTCCCTAGTGTTCCACCTTCATGGAATGACCCATCTGCGAAAAGACTAACCATAAGAGTCAAGTCTTTGGGATGACTATGTTTCTAAACAAAGAAACCATTGTGCCTTACATATGGGACCCCATTGGGACCTTTCATTGGAGTTTTGCCAATTATAGTCCTGTTAATTAAATAAAAAGTGCAAACCAAATTCATGAACTGGCAGCTGTTTTCTGTCTCTTTTTTCTTTTCCGTCTAGCTTTTTTCATTTTGTTTACTTTATTTGCATTGTCGTCAATTGTTTCCTCAGCTTCTTGTGTGTTTCTACACTCATCTAAACAGTTTTCTACCTCTTTTGCTCTTTGTTGCGTAATTTCTTCTATTTTTTGTTTCTTGGAGTGCGGTTCTCCTCGTTTTTTCTTTCTCCTCTTCCGTTTTTTCTTTTTTGATTTCCCAGTTTCCAGCAGAGAATCATTTTTGCTTTGATATTCACTACTACCCATATTAGTGATATCTTCCTTGATTTCAACAGATATATGTTTATCTCCTCTCTTTTTGTTTTGGCCTAATTTCTTTAACTCCTTTCCATTTTGAGCAGTTGGTATGCAAGGAGACTCTTTCTTGTCAGTGGAAATATCGTTTCGTTTAAACAATGCTACAAAGAATCCGATAGTAATATCCTCCTTGGGCACTGCACGCAAACACGCCTGAAAATCAAACGTCTTCGAATCACTTAGATTTTTCCCATCAGTGTGATCTTTGTCCCCGATTCCTCTATTTTTCCATGCCGGAAGAGCCCATTCCAGCTGGAATTCCGGATGAGACTCCAGGGCATCCTTAACAACTTCCTCATTTTCCCTCCTGTGGATTGAGCAAGTTGAATAAACCACCCGTTTAACGTTCGGGAATGACAGGGCATGAGAGAGTAGCGCAGTTTGCACCCTTGCCAATGACTCCAGCCTCTCTTCAGAATCTGATTGGTCATCGTTGGTCAGGTGATTGAGCCTACTGACAATGCCAGATCCACTACAGGATGGATCCAGGAGGATGTGGTGGACATCACAGAACTTCTCCTCCATAGGGTTGACCTTCAGGAAGTCTTGGTTGCTAAGGTCAAGGTTTGTTGCCCCCGTTAGTCTGGTCAGTCTGGACATCACAGACAGGCGCTTGGGATCCAACTCGAATGCATACACTCGCCTGGAAATATTACACCATAAAGACAACAAGTCAGCCTGAGAATTCACATTGGCCATTTTTCGAAACCACAGCTTTGTCAAAATTGCTGATGGAGCCCAAGCCAGAGCCTAAGCCAGAGCCCAAGCCGGAGCCCAAGCTGGAGCCCAAGATGAAACCATGGTTTTTGGGGAGCACATAGTACTCCGATATTAGAAAATTGTCAAGCAATAAACCACAAGCGAAACTGGGTAAACATTTGAATCAATTTTGCTAACAAAGAAAAATTGACTGGAGCGGGATTCAAACCTGCGACCACCGGCTACGTATAGCCAGTGGTCGCAGGTTCAAATCCCACTCCAGTAATTTTTTTTATTCACCCGAAAGTTGATTAGAAAAAAGTGTGTGGATATAGACATTTCTTAAAAGATTATAACGGCCCAGTAATACTCAAGGTACTTTTTAATATATATTTTTGACACGTCTTGGGTTGTATCAGGAAAATATAACTCAATCTTGAACTCGTACGAAAGCCGATTTTTTTCACTTGAGGTTTTTGGCTAGTTGAAAACCAATGCATCAAGGCACTTACCCAGTATTCGCTAAAATGGCCGCCAGGTGGGACGTCTTGTTGCCAGGGGCTGCACAGGCATCAATCACATGACTTCCTAGGGGTGGGGCCAAGATGTAAGCCGGAAGACAACTTGCCTTCAAAATAAAAATATTTGAGTAAAATATTAAATAGTTATTACCAAAATAGTGATAAATCTCAATACTTTCATTTTTTATGTAGTCCATCCTCATACCATCTTCAAATAGGAATGAATATAACCAAGCAGACATTTTACCTACCAGCAATGGAGTTACAGCATGGTTATTGTATGAATATCATCAACAAATAGTTTCCATGGAAATTCCAAAAACAATTTTCAAAGGAAGAAAAGTAAATCAGAATCAAACCCCAACATTTTCTTGAAGATCTCAGCGAAAAATGTTTCTCAGGAGTACAGCCTCAAAGCAATTAATCTTAAAAATTAAAACATCCATTTATATTCTTGATAATCCCATTCATAATAAAGGGATGTGATTTGCCGAATGTGAACATTCCTAAAAATGGCTTGCAGGCCTGGGTTCCCCCTTATTCTAGACCAGGAACCTCCAAGATGTTACAATTCAGGAGGTTTACAGACTCTGTGCATCACCAGAAAGACAAAACTACAGGTTTGGACACAATGTGGACTTTTTCTTTCTCCTTTTAGTGACTGCTTTACTTCTTTCAATAAAACTTGAAGGCTCACAGAGATTTTGAGAAAAACCTGGAAGCAGGAAAAATCCTGAGAAATCTCATGCCTGATGATAAACCTGTCTATAACAGTTGTAGTATAGTGTACAGCTCTACCTTATCTTGGAGTATGATAGATCCTGTTTGATACAGCTGGTGCCCATGGAAGTCGGTACCCGGCGGGAACACAAGAAGATTCTGTACATGTACGTCACACATGAACTGACCTTGCTTCAGACTGTTCACCAAGTCTCTGAACATTGTGCTGTAAATTATCACAACGGTTCAAGTTTAATTGAATGACAGATCCTTCTTAATACACTACACACCAACATAACGGCCATACTGTAGATGACAGTAAAATATCACTACTTAGTTAATAGATGGGTTTCACATAACGCCAACAATGGGAAAAATCAGCCATCTTTGTTGACAATGACTGCACATTTTTGAGCACACAACTGTGTGTTAGGCGAAAGTACTGCACACGGCACACGAAACTCTTTCCATGATTGGTTGGTAAGCAATAGACCGTTCCGGCCTGTCAATCAAACTGTGTGCATTGACCAATTGGATGATGCCTTTTGGTCATGTGACCCCGGTCAAACTTGGTCACATGTGCAGCGTAAACGTACACAAACTAAGGTGTGTGGGCGGGGCTTGTTGCAAAAGCCGGAATGGTCTATTCCAGTTGCGTTGAAACTTACAGAGCTTGACACAGCTACAGGCCAAAATAGAAATTGTCATCAAAGATGGTGTCTATTGCAACCCATCTATACATGTAACTAGTTAATATTTTACTCAAATGTTTTCAATGTTTTGTATAGTCCATCCTCATCTCAACGCAAATAGGAAAAATGTCAGTTGTTTGAGGAACTTTATCAGCCTGTTCATCTGTGTGAATAATTAACCCAAATGCCTTTGTTTACAAATCCCTTAGGATCTACACACTGTGAACTATAGCTAGCCTCACGTGGTAAAATAAAAAAAACAATAAAAAAAACATGAATTTAATTTTTTTTAAGGATTGATATCTGCAGACCCTCAGGAGAAAAAACAACTTCAGGAAGATGTAGAAAAAGTTTGTTATTAGTGCAAACCGCGCATTTTCCTTTTGACTAACAGCAACAGCTACCTTGTATATTATGATTAGTGTAATTTGATATCATCATCCATGCAGAGTTAATAAAAAATTAAAAAAAATTATAAATGTAACGTTTTTACAACGTATCAGAAAAGTCATTTTGATGAGATGAAGATAAGTCCAAGACGAAGATAAGGTATCCTGAAAGGGGATTTTCTAACTTGATTTCCTTTTGGGGGGAGAATCAACATTCCATAAGAACTCCTCTCGCAAATCATTCCAAATGGTAAACTAGAGGTTCAATCACAACATCGTGGCAATTTCTCCTCCTTCCCCTTGGTGGCAACTTCATCTCTTCAAAGAAAATGTTTGAGACATTCGGAAACTGGCACACATCCAGGCTCGATACAGGCCCAATACTTGTAAGGGCGAGGGCATTTTTCCTAAAGCAAAGGGCACCTCTTTTAGGGAAATTTCAATTTCTGCTGGATCATTTCAAGGGGCACCAAGGCATCGACAAGGGGCACGGAGGTGATTGCCTAAATTTGCCTCTCTGATGTGACAGCTATGTCTATTAACCCTAACTCCCTTGAGAGATTTACTAGGATCCTTCCCCACTCTCACAAATTCCAACACCATATGGGTAACTCAACACCCAAACTGTGGTACTCTGATTATGGTGGTATGCCTGAACCCATGTAAAGCATGATCAGTTTACTCCTGCAATTTCCCAGTCCACCAAAATCCAACAAAACCTGCTGTTAGAGTTTGATGGAATAGGGACTGTTAGGGTTAAAAACTAAACAAATTTGGGGGTTGATGAGTTGATACATCGAGTCAGTACCTTAAAGCCTGTGTGTTCTCAGCGTCCCGTGAGACAGCGACAGCTTCTTGTTGGGTCAGTACACACTCAAAGCCTTCTTGAACAAACTGGTTAACAGCATCTTGGGTAGAAATCTTTAAGGTGTTGACTCTCACATACCTCGGCAGAGTCACTGATGAGGGAAAAGGAAATCGAATCCTTGAAAGTTTTAGAAATATCAAAGTGAACTATACCATCAAAATGTGAAACAGTTTGTGGGGTTTTAAAAAAACACATCTTTGAAGAAGAAGTAGCAGTTTTGGAAGGAGCTAGCGTCAGAACCTTCATTTCTTATAAAGTAAGTCTCCATATTGTAGAGTTTATCAAAAGGTGGTGCTGTCTGTTTGGCTGGAGGGGCTTGAAAGAGGAAACAGGTGCATGTTGAAGATGACCGGATGCGCTGCAGCATGCTTCAGATTCGATTCTGCCAGTGGTGAAACTACGGTAAAATTTTAGGGGGGGGGGTACAAGGGGGTACACAATTTTTTTTCTAGGGGGGCACTTCTGTCCAATTAAATATTATCACTTTTTCCTTAAACAAACCCCTTTTCAGCGCTCTAGTCATGCAGTTTACTATTTCTTATAAAATAATCTGACAGGGAGGTAAAAATAAATGCACTGTCTGCCTGAAATTACTACATAAAAAGCTTTAAAAATGTAACATTTTATTCTGGAAATTTGCAATTTCAAAAGATCAGATTTCAAATGGGGGGGGGCACCCAGAGGGCACGGACATCAAATTTTTTTTTTTTTTTTTTGGGGGGGGGGAATATACCCCCACAACCCCCTAGTTACACCACTGGATTCTGCGCTGCGAGAGGAGAGTTGCAGTTCAGAGTTGAAATTAGACCTAAGCGCACGTTAAATGTAAGCCAGCCCCAGCAACCTGACAGACAGCGTAAGTATGGATAGCGAGGTCCAATGAAGCTTAATTATTGTTGTGTTACCAGACTAAAGAGTGATTCTGTGAATAAAAAGATCGTTAAACATGTTAAACTGAGACAAAGTCTCTTGTGTGTTATTTATGTCTAGGCCCTTACCACAAGCAGGCCTATAGAACTCACAAGGAAAAACTTAACATTATATATTAAAAGGGTCACGGCAATATATCCCCCTGCTGTTAACAGTCAGTAAATATCTAGTAAGACATCAGGGCTCAATTTCATAGAGCTGCTTAAGCGGAAAAATATTGCTTACAAATTGTCTGCTCAGTAAAAATAAGCAGGATACCAGTCACAGATTGTACATGTGACATGCTATTTTGGCTGGTAATCTTATTCAAGTAAGCATCATTTTGTTTGTGCTCAGCTACTTTTTGTGCTAAAGCAGCTCTATGAATTAAGGCCTGAGTTTTTTTTAGACTTTTGAAAATGCTCCTGAGATTTTACCTTCATCTTTGACCGAGTCAGGAAGGAGGTCTTTATTGTTGACCACACCCTTCTTGATCTTCATCCTGGCCAGAGCAGCGTTGAGGGAAGACGTGTGGTGCTTGACTGCCAGACGATGCTTTCCACCACACTGAGATTGAATATTCATCACATCAACAAAATTAATAAATAAATACATGTCTTGTGAATGATTAACCCTCCTACTGCTAGACCATTCAAAACCAGTCAAAGTTGCAACTCTCACATTTCCCCATGGCTATTGTACACACATGGTATTATCATTTGAGCAGTTTTGAATCAAGTTGTACTACCATTCAAAACCATTCATAGCACAGAGGGTCCATTGATTCAACACAGCTGTATTACCATTTGGACGTCGTGTACAAACCAACGCAACTGTCCGTTCGTGAAAACTCAAACTTATGTAGGTCACAATTGCCCTTTTGTGAAAACACAAAAAGGCTGAGCACTTATTTTTGGCATCATGAAAGTGCTATGCACTTCAATTGACCCCTTGTTAGCACGCCATACGCGGCGACTGCCACCTTACCAATTTGAAAGTCAATAGATACGAGTAAAACTCCATGTCGCCTAAAATACACTACACTGTACACAGACAGGGACATTGACTTCCAAAATGGCGCAACCATTTGTGATGATGACATCACTCCTGGGTCATTAAAAAAATTGGCAAATTGTGGCTGTTCGTGAAAACTCACAAATTATCTGGTGATATTAGCCTAGTGCTTATTAGTGTAATTACAAAACTATGATGTTTTATCACTTGAAACTTGGGAAAAATATTGATATCAATGATAACATTCCAAACATTAAAAAAAAAATGATTTCCCAAATTGTGTTATTTTTTAATGAATTTGCTGTTTGTGAAAACGGTGACGATTTCTTCCAATTTCATAAAAACCTGCCTCTATTTTATATTTCTGTTCAATTAACCCAGATGCATTTTTGTTTAGCTGCGATAATCGTAGCTCTTGGTCATGTCTCTTAGATCTAAGAGCTATGACGGGATGTAGTGTTAAAATTATTCCCAAATTTTAACACGTGGTTCATCGTAACACTGCGGAAGGATCGAGGGTTATGATTATCGCAACTAAAATTTTTCCAGCTAATGGAACACACATTTGGGATGAGATTTGCCAAATGTGAAAATTCCTGAAAATGGCTTGCAGGCCTGGGTTCCCCCTTATTCTAGACCCAGAACCTCGCAGATGTTACAATTCAGGAGGTTTACAGACTCTGTGCATCACCAGAAAGACAAAACTACAGGTTTGGACACAATGTGGACTATTTCTTTCTCCACTGTGATTGCTTGACTTCTTTCAAGAAAATATGACTGCTCAAGGAGATTTTGCGAAAATCCTGAAATCAGGAAAAATCCTGAGAAATCTCATGCCTGACAGACTAAACCAAGTACCTGAATTCCTCGGCCAAATAATGCCTCGTACACCAGAACCATTGCCGTGGGTCGATCTATCCATTTCTCTTGATCCAGAAACTTGGTGGTGACAAGAATTTGATCGATGATCTTGGAATACTTCAGGGTCTCGCAGACCAAGGCATACAGCTGCTTAAGATTCTGTAAAAAGTGTAGGCCTAATAAATTTTAACAGTTGTAAAAATAACTGTAAGTGAGAAGTGTTGTACATGTAAACAGCACTTATCACTGACATTTATTTTTGATAGAAATATCGAGATTCAACTTCAAGATCTGAGCGAAACAAACATGCCTCAATAAGAAAAAAAGAAAAACAATTCATATATTTAATGTTGCAAAAAGTGGTAATAATGTATCGATCTTACTTTTAAATATCGATACATCACCATGTGAGAAGCGGAGGTAGTCCAGCGTATTGGCACTATTTTATGAGGCTAGGTATCCAGTTACCCTAGACCCAGTAACCGGGGAGCTGTAGGCATACTCCTTTTTTTTTAGGTTTTGACTTTATCTGTCATATAGTACGACCGATAAAGTCAAAATCTAAAAAAAGGAGTACAGCGCCCAAGTTACTGGGTCTAACCTAGCCCCATAAATAGTGCAAATACACTGGACTAACTCTGCACCTTGGCCCTACAAACGCTATGACCCACAAGCAAACATCAACTTTCAAACCAAGACTTACATTTTGTTGTCAAATTTTTTCCCTTGAATGATCTCTTGGTCATTGCCCCAGAATCTAGAGATCCGCGATGTGATGACTTATTTTGGTGGAATTTTATGACAAATCTCAGAGCTGATACAGACAGCTGGGGCCATAGCATACCATTACTAACCATGGAGGTAACACAGTAGGTAGGTGAGTAACAATAATACAGCTACTTTTTTTACTCATTTTTATTTTTTGATAAATTAAATGTTTCCTCGTTTTAAATTTTTTTGTCCAACAACTTCAAGCACAAAAGAAAATAAGACACAATGAACATGCACTAAATACTACTACTAGAGTATCACTTAGTTAGAATGAAACAGCAGAACCACCACCAAGAGATCACAAAAGCACACACCCCCTGTACACGCCCCCCCCCCCCCCCCCCCCCCCCCCCCCGCCCACCTACTCGCTCCCATCGCCCCCGCCGGGGCCATCGCCAGCATCCCAGCATTCAATCAAAATAAAGTTTAATGTGTCCTGTTTTTATATTTCACTCACCTTGTAACCACTTGAATGAACATGAGACTTTATGGTCCCTTGTTTCTTCTGAATCTGATCGATAATTTTGGATGCATGGTTATACAACATTTCCAACAAAATTTGGCACAGCAGCTGAGTGCTGGCTGCTTAAGCATGTGGGGACCAGCTGATGAAGTGAGCTCTAATGTGGTGCTCCCACCAAGTTTATTGCCAATGATGGTGGAACGAAAAAAAAATTGAAATAATTCGTCAACGACCGTCAATAACTATCAGTGTTGAGTGTCTACAATGCTTAATTGCGTACCCAGACTCCTTAAGGCAGGTTTATAGTTCGTCGCGCGATGATAATCGCCGGACGCTGTGATCGCTGGACGCTGAACGGTTTCATTGCAGTCTATAGTCGCTGAGGCGTCAGCGTCGACTATAAACTGCGTCGTGCGTCAATTTTACCGTCGTGCGACCATCACGCGACCGACTATAAACCAGCCTTTACTCTCTTTTTCAATTTAAGTTAAGGTGAAATGTAAAATTGTTAAATATTTCATTTCAGTAAGTTTCTACATATATATCCCAAGCTATGTGCCCCAATTTAAGTAGTTTACCAATTCGATCGACCCTAGCTATGTAATTAGCAGCATTGCAGCATTGCAGCATTGCAGCGTCGCAGCGTCGCAGCGTCGCAGCGTCGCAGCGTCGCAGCGTCGCAGCGTCGCAGCGTCGCAGCGTCGCAGCGTCGCAGCGTCGCAGCGTCGCAGCGTCGCAGCGTCGCAGCGTCGCAGCGTCGCAGCGTCGCAGCATCGCAGCATCGCAGCCGTTGCAGCATTGCAGTATTGCATTAATACCAGTGTGTAGCCTTTACAGAGAACAAGGTTTAAATAAACGTTGCTTCTTGGAAACTTAATGAAAAGACGTGTCCTAAATACTTTAAGATGTTGAGTCAGTGTGGACAGGCTTCAAAATGACAGTATCTGACGGTATCTAGCAAAAATCTGGTTGCTTTTAATTTTAACTTTAATGGTGCTGAAAAGAAATGCCATTGAGTGCGCCGGTATTGTCTTTGTCATCCCCACATCCCGGGAGAAAACCTCGGTTTATCAAATTCTCAATTGTTTTGAATTTTATGAATAAATTTTGGCTTTGTTTGTAATGTCAGCAAGTAAAATTACTTCTAAAAAATTCATTTTAAACAAAACTGCACATTTCAAACTGAAAAAATATAAGTAACCCTGGAAAGCTAGGGGAGAAGATTGTGAGTTAACCTATTTTTCCATAGACTTGTTTTCAAATCTGAGATCGCGGTTATTTTGTCTCAATCAGCTGCGCAAAACATACAATATTACCGCTATATACACAAATATTCTAGGATCGATCCCAATCTCAGGTGATCGAAGGCTGTTTTCATGCTCAGGCACAAGATGGCGCTTTTTCGGGCAATAACTGAATCTGTATCAGACATATACAAAGAACCACGATCTCAGACTTGGAACCAAGTCAAATTTTTCTATAGGAAGTGTTATTCAAATATTTATCAAATTGATCAGCTTCAAATTGATTTAATGATTTTTGTTTAATTTAAAACTACATCTTTGACCCCGCCCCCAAGTTTCTCTACGATTTGAATGCAAAATAAGAAAGATGACATCATCGCTAGTCAGCCGCAAGGCTTTTCACTGGTATTCTGTCAACACCAATGTTATTCGAACATGGGTGATGTTAACCAGCGATCTGTCAATGCTTTTTTATTTCAACCTCGTCCGTGTAGTAATTTAGTTCCTCTGTTTTAGACATCATATAGATATGGCGGGATCGAGAAATGTAGAAACTTAATATATAGGCCCTGGGGATGTCCACACTTATTATGAACACATAATGCATGTGGGCCTGCCATATAGTTTTTTTTTTTGGCACACAGTCAATGTATGTAATCGGCAGCGCATTGGGCAATACGTGGTCGGAAGACCCAAACACTCGGTAAGTTATCGTATTATGGCGTTTTATTCCTTATATTCAACCCTTTGTGCTCAAGAAGATTAAATTGTGAAAATAAAATACGGTGTTATTTTGTGTTGGTGCTTTGAAAGCAATTTTTTATAAAGCAATTGCGCTGTTTTTCGTATTCGCCGAGTGCTGATCAGTACTGCTGTGCTGGTGCAGGTCGCGAGTGATTTCCGGTTCTTGATGTGATCGGTCCAAACGGACTGACGACCCGGCCCAATAATGGCTCTGCCCTGTGTTACTAATACTATTACAAGTATTGTAATTTTTTATTTGTGTTGTGGTACTGTATTTGTGTTGATTGTTTCTCATCCTGTACGATTAGTTTAAAAATAAGCTAATGACATGAATGAAAACACTGACTGAGTCTGACTGACCGTTGTAAAACAATGTCTTGCAATTGCATTTTCTGAAATACGTCGGCCTAATGCCAATGGTGTCGCTGGTGTCAGGTCACTTCGTACCTTCACCAAGGTACGAAGTGACTTTGGACGTTTCGTACCCTGGACGCTTTGTACCCTCAATAGACTTCAGAATTCTACAAAAAGGAGTTATGACAAGTGGGGGTCGTTAATGACCCCATGGGATGCAGTGGGGGTTGTTAATGTGCAATTCCCGTTACATTTCTCGTTTCACGCGTTATTATGAGGCGGGTATTTTACTGCTGCGGTACTGGTGTGTTGTGCTCACACGTCCTCCTGACGCAACACAACGGGGCATAATTCCTGTGTAGAATTCCGGAATCAACACTAACAGATGGTACGAAGTTAATTCTGAAAGGTACAAAGCGTCCAGGGTACGAAACGTCCAAAGTCACTACCTTGGTAAAGGTACGAAGTGACCAAGGTACGAAGTGGCAAAGGTACGAAGTGACTAGAAACCGGCCTAATTACCAGTGTATTACTATTTAAAAGTGTTAATAATTTAGTTTACTTAAAAGTTCAATTCCATGGATATAAAGTGACATCTGGATATGGCATTTTAGCCGATGTTTGAGCATTTAGTACAAAAAATGGCACCTGTGCCCTTGGGTAAAAACGGCTAAAATGCATGTTCGATGGTGGCAAATGTATAAGGTCTATTCATAGAGGTACATGTACTCCTAGAACGACATTGTATGTATGAGGTTCGTTCTGCTATTGTGGAGATGATAGCGGAACGAACCTTAGTTCGAGGAGTAGAGGTACATGTAGGTAGAAATAGACAGAAAGTCATTGCTCTATAGTGATTGAATCATGAGGCCCAACATGTGACTGAAATAAATAAATAAATAAGGCCAAAATGCTGGATCCTGCTGCCACTTTATCTCCCTTAATGTATGTCAATTATATCCTTACCTGTCCAGAAAGGTTGACAGAATGTATACAGAGAGGAAAAGGCACTTTGAACGATTACAAAGTGTCAAAATCATAAAAAGTAAGCCATTTTCAAGTCTACGGTGGTCTTGACAACATCACTCGCTAAACGCCATTTTAGCTCCTTTGGGCATAAATGTGCAAAACTTCTGGCCACGCTTGAATTAGCATTTTAACTACCAATTCCTCTAGAGAAATATTAAAAAAAGGAAAATAAAGCCCAACATCCATTAAAAAATCTAAAACACCTCTTCGGAAATTGCTGTCGGATATGGAAACTTTTTCATAAATGATAACATTTAAACATAATTTAACTAATTATTAGTGATAATTATTATTTTTTTTTCAATTCAAACTCGCATTTATTTCCATACTTCATGAGAAAAGCTGAACATACATAAAGTGGAAAGATATTAAAAAAACATTACCAAAGATTACATGTACAAAAGATAAAGGAAAATAAGCATGGAGGTATCTTCTGGAAGCCGAGGCTTGTAGGGAAGTGCCTTATTACAAAACAGGAACACAGACAGGCGGACAAACAGACAGACAGGTTGGACGAGATAATATTAATTATCTCGCAAGTTGGCTTATAAACTATGCAGAGGAAGGCTATGGTGCTGCTGTAGTTACAGTCCTTCACAGATAAACTATAAATGTAATCCAAGCTGCTTGTCTGTGGTGGTTTGCACCACCATAGCTATGGTCCCTGTACGCCCGCATCGACGCACAACCACTGTGAATTCTCCATGCTGATTGCAGGCCACGATCTTAAGAAAAACAGGGGCAGGCCTTTGCTGGCCAAATCAGAGAATTGTACAAGGGCATGCTGGCCAACTGGACAGGGCATGAGGCCAGTTGCCTCGGTGGCCTCGGTTAAGATCAAGGCCTGTGATTGGTACACATGCTGACGCAATACTGTCGCGACATGCGTGCATGTGGCGGCCATAGCTGTGGTGGTGTAAACCACCATGAGTTAGTTTCCCTTATGGTTTAAGTCTATTGCTTATATTTTGTTGTAATTTGATGTTGAGTGTTTCTTAATCAAGGAACATGTAGTTTTGCTTTTGTTTACAAACGCTGGCATCCATTTTGCTACATGTACTTGAGTGACTATCACAAAAGATATGGGTAAAAAACTTGCACAAATCTGCCATTTTTAATAAAATATTTTCAACCTTTTAAAAAATGAAGAATGTACTTTTTGTTTTGGGTAGCACAACTGAAATATCGTAAGAAAGGTCTATTAAGTACACAAGAGTCTCCAACTACATGGAATGCCATTAACTGAAAAATATTGTTTTTTAAAAATATTTCCCAGCTCCCCACCCCCACAAAAAACAGGAAAAAAAAACCCCAAAAAACAAAAACAAAGGGAAACTGCAATAGTTCATTGTGTTTGGATCACTACCAGCAAAGTATATTTTGCTTTATAAGCAAAGCTATTAAGGGATTTTGGGCTTTTGTTATGCATTCTTGCACTGAACATTGACCTTTAATTTAGCTGGTAGCTTAGCCAGTTAGCTGGGAAGCTTCCTTTATATCTCTGATCAGCTGATTTCCTCTTTTTGTTTTGATGTTGTATATAAATTGAAAACCTCTGTACAAAGTTTTGTGTGCTTGGCCTTTTCCTTTTTTATTTATTTTTTAAATGGCATATTTGGTTTCGACAATAGACACTGTACAGAAGCGATCTCGTCATTGTTTGCCATGAATCATGTGATATGTGGACAAATGGATTTCAACAATTCATTACTGAGGGCACAGTTCATACCACTGCTGTATGGTGATTGTCAGCTATGGTGATTGCAACAGCCATATTCCAAAGTACAAAGTAGTTAAATTTTCACTCTGGATGAATCATTCTACCACGTGGAAATTCCACCAACCCAAGTTTGGCAAAACATGTTTTCAGTATTAAGAAGTATAAACAAATCTGGAATTCTCCCCAACCCAGTCGTCATTAATTTAAACATTATCTTGGACCACCAATGCTATAGACAGGGCTCTCCACATGATGCAAAAGCTAGGATATCAGATCACGCCTATACATGGAAATTGCGGGCCAATACTACAAAAACAAATTATAATATTAATAATAATATTTTAGTGTCATATAAATATAAAATTATAAAAAATTATAATGCTTTTATTGAAGATCAAATTCACAGAAAACATGAAATAGAACAATTTGAAGTGCTCCGGAATGCACAGTAGAGCTTTTAAAACCAAACGTTCAGTGTGCTTCAGCCAAACTTGCAAAATTTGGGACCAGAGTCCCCCACAGTTTTGAAAAATCCAAGGGAGAATCCTGATAGATTCCAGTCATGAGGTAAACAAGGGTAAACAACCAATAAGATCTGAACTGTAAAGTTACAGGCCTGATTGCTTTGTTCTTGAAAGGGCAAGGGCACCAAGGCATTTTCTTCTTGATAAAGGACACCTCTATCAGGAAATTGTAAATTTCTATTGGAACATTTCAAAGGGCACCAAGGCAATGACCAGGGGCATGGAGGCAATTGCCTCAGTGAAGTATCAGGAAGAGGCTGACATGGCTGAACATCCAATAAGATCTGAACTGTAAGGTTACAGGCCTGATTGCTTTGTTCTTGAAAGGGCAAGGGCACCAAGGCATTTTCTTCTTGATAAAGGACACCACTACATGAGGAAATTGTAAATTTCTATTGGAACATTTCAAAGGGCACCAAGGCAATGACCAGGGGCATGGAGGCAATTGCCTCCGTGTAGTATCAGGAAGAGGCTGACATGGCTGAACATCCAATAAGATCTGAACTGTAAAGTTACAGGCCTGATTGCTTTGTTCTTGAAAGGGCAAGGGCACCAAGGCATTTTCTTCTTGATAAAGGACACCTCTATCAGGAAATTGTAAATTTCTATTGGAACATTTCAAAGGGCACCAAGGCAATGACCAGGGGCATGGAGGCAATTGCCTCCGTGAAGTATCAGGAAGAGGCTGACATGGCTGAACATCCAATAAGATCTGAACTGTAAGGTTACAGGCCTGATTGCTTTGTTCTTGAAAGGGCAAGGGCACCAAGGCATTTTCTTCTTGATAATGGGCACCACTACATGAGGAAATTGTAAATTTCTATTTTAACATTTCAAAGGGCACCAAGGCAATGACCAGGGGCATGGAGGCAATTGCCTCCGTGAAGTATCAGGAAGAGGCTGACATGGCTGAACATCCAATAAGATCTGAACTGTAAGGTTACAGGCCTGATTGCTTTGTTCTTGAAAGGGCAAGGGCACCAAGGCATTTTCTTCTTGATAATGGGCACCACTACATGAGGAAATTGTAAATTTCTATTTTAACATTTCAAAGGGCACCAAGGCAATGACCAGGGGCATGGAGGCAATTGCCTCCGTGTAGTATCAGGAAGAGGCTGACATGGCTGAACATCCAATAAGATCTGAACTGTAAGGTTACAGGCATGATTGCTTTGTTCTTGAAAGGGCAAGGGCACCAAGGCATTTTCTTCTTGATAAAGGACACCTCTATGAGGAAATTGTAAATTTCTACTGAAACATTTGAAGGGCAACAAGGCAATGACCAGGGGCAACGAAGGCAATTGCCTCCATTGCCTCCGTGAAGTATCAGGCCTGCACATTGTACATGTAATACTAATATGAAATAATAACGTGTAATTTATTATGCGCTTTATCAAGCCAGCTAGGTCTCTCAATGCCTAAGTACATGTACAGACTTATTGTTACCCCTGTTCATCAGGCCTTTAAAGCAGTCCTAAAACCATCTCAATTTCCTTGGAGTACAAATGTATGCTATTCAAAAGTTTTTACTAAGTCGGAACCTCTGGAAATGTTCAAACAAGTGTGAATAAATTTAAAAAAAAACTTAATGTAGATCAATGGTCTTGTAAAATATTGTTGGTCGAGTGGTAGTTCAGTGTCTCAAGACTTCAAGTTCCAAGGAATTGTTCTTGAAAATCAAGCCATATTTTGATGGATAACATGTAGGAATGTTCTGTAGTGAAATGCCTTGAGGATGGATTGACAGTCTCAGAACAATATCCAAGCATTTAGTTTCTCCTATAGACATGATAGATGCTATCATAATCATCATCTTGTAAAAAAATACCTCACAACTTTTATTTATTTATTTTGGATTAAAAATTTATGAAGGAAATCGGTGTTCACATCACATCCCGACACGGTTGAAACTGTGAACAGTGTATTCTTCACGCCTAAAATAGACGGGTCTTTTCAGAGCAAACAAGCCCTTAAGCTTCTCTCCTTTAAAAAGAAAAAGAGAGTGACACAAAAAAAAACCAGATTGCTGATAAGCTGAGTATCCCATGGCCAAGCGGCTGTGCTCAGCTACAGATAAAGCATTTGTCGCCTTTCTTTTGGCACGGAAGTGATAAAGGATTTGTTTTGGGACGGGAAGATACAGTTAAGAGTATGTTGACGTCATGTCTAGTTATTTACATGCATTGCATTCACATGAAAATATACATGTACATAGTACCAGTGTGGGGCTACTGGCTGCACAGTGTACAGCAATCAGCAATTCTTCATTTCTTGACACTTCAGAATCGGAAAGCTTATTCCTTTATGTTCGTATCCCTACAGTTTTCAGTAGGTGGTTTTCATAACAAAGTACTAAAATTGCAAATTTCAAAACTTCAAAATTTAAATGATGTACAAACACAAATCTTTTCTCACAAACAGACTGAATTTTAACAAATATACTTGACTCCCTATTAACAAAATAAAAATAAAATAAAAATCTGTAATATTTTCTTGGAAACATTGAACCATGGTCGCAAAGGCACGAAAAAATAAATTACTGATTTTGTTGGTGAAAGCGGAAAAAGTAAAATAAGATGCTCAGTATGATTTTGGCAGAATTGACCCCCAAATTTAGATTTAAATTTTACATAGTTATTTTTATAGTTTTGAGAGTTAAGCTTTCATTTAATGTATTACACAAAAAATTCTGCCGATGATAAGTGGTCATGGTGGTAGGCCTAGTTAACTAAAAACTAAAACTGAAATTTTGTCACATTCATCAGCCATTTAACACTTGTAACAATTTTGTATGTTACATTTATTTTGTTCATTGTCCGTGGCATACCTGTATGTGACAATTTTTGTAGATTTTTCGTTTTGAAACAGCATCATCTATCAAAATTCAGATTAAAAAACTATTTTTTATGCGAAAAATCAGGACAATGCAACTCTATGGAATAAGAGGACAGCTCTCCTCGTTAATAAAAAGAGCCAGGTCTGATGCTTCAAGTAGACTGTGGAGGCAATTGCCTCCATGCCCCTGGTCATTGCCTTGGTGCCCTTCAAATGTGTCAATAGTAATGATCAATTTCCTCTTCAAGGTGCCCTTTATCAAGAAGAAAATGCCTTGGTGCCCTTGCCCTTTTCAAGAACGAAGCAATCAGGCCTAAAGAGACCTTCACACCTTAGTCTATACAAAGTGAAACACCTTAAAGATTGTAGGCTGAACAGTAGTTTTGTTTGTTTGTTTGTTTGTTTGTTTGTCAATAGGTTAAGGAACAGAAGCCTGCGGCTTCACCTAAACCTTGTAGTTGTACAACCCACTGCTTATTACATATTGTATAATTATTAATTAATCATTAAAATGGCATACGATGTAATTGAACGTAATGTTATACATGTACTATGCATTTGAATTTTGAACTGCAAGGACAACGATGAAATAAATGTCAAATGTAAAAAAAAACAGTGTAAAATATTACCATCTTAAGTGACGATACAGCAGACTGTCATTGTTTGGTTCCCTTGCATATAAAAAACCTTGATGCAGATTGACAATAATATTTACATTCTTAGTCATTCCGAAACATTACCTTGAGTTTATCAAAATGTAAATTGTGTATTGTACTGGTATGTGTCATCATAAGTATCATCATGGTTTTGGATGTATCCAAAACCATACTAATTAAGGCTGGTTTATAGTCGGTTGCGTGATGGTCGCACGGCGGTAAAATTGACACGCGACGCTGTTTGTAGCCGACGCTGGCGCCTCAGCAACCATACAGTAGACTGCAATGAAAAGGCTCAGCGTCCAGCGATCACAGTGTCCGGTGCTTATCATCGCATGACCAACGATAAACCAGCCTTTTACAGTGTATGCTGTAATTTATGGCCGGGAATCGTTTTGTTTTTTATGTAAAGAATGTTTTTGTTATTTCAAGTGGGTCAAGGTTAGTTGAAAGATGAGCTCCCATGGGTGGTTTACTAGAATCCTTCCTCACTCTAACAAAATCCAACACCATAACTCAACACCCAAACTGTTGGACTCTGACTATGATGGTATGCCTGATCCCATATACATGTAAAGCGTAGGTAAACAGCTACATGTACTGGTGCAGTCCTCAGTTCGACAGAATCTTAAAATAATAATAATACGCAGTTCTTATATAGCGCTTTATCACAGTGTGTCTCAGAGCGCTAAGTATTTTTTCCTGCAAGGTATGATGAGTTAAGTTTTTTATAAGTATGAGACCTGTTCAGTTACATACAATTTTTGTACATGTACATGTAGCATCATGTAATGGTTTACAAGGTGCTGTGGCGCAATCTGCAGCCGATCAAACCAGGAACACCGGGGCAAACCGTTCTCTTTGCGATAAGTGCGCTGGGTTCTTTTAAGTGCATTACACAACACACGGGCTTTGCTTGAGGTGTCTTGCTTGAGGACACAAGTGTCACGACCGGGACTCGAACCCACACTCTGCTGATCAGAAACACCAGAGTTTGAGTCCGGTGTTCTTATCCGCTCGGCCACGAAACGCCACTGACAAAACGTGCAGTTGGTTTTTGATAGGTTTTGAGTGGTTAGCGTTAGTTCTGTTGGTCAATTTACATATTTTTATTTCAAATTAATTTGCTTTTTGTCAGATACAGTGCACACGTACGACAAAAAGAAATTTTATCAATGCTGGAAGAAAACCAAATAGGCCCTACCACATTTCTGCATTAAGAAAGCGTTTTATAAACCACGAAAAAAGGTTCTTTTTCCTCATACTTTGGAACTCCCTACCTGTATCTGATTTTCCACCATCTTTTAATCGCACTTCAAGAGAAATGCAAATTTCATCTCCCCCTCTAAATTTTCTTGAGATTTTCCTTATAGCCCTCACCAAGCTCACCTTGATTATGTTGATTGGTCTGGCTTTGTGTTGGGTGGTTTTCTTAGTACAAGACAAATGATAATAATATAAATGAAGAAGACAAAATTGTACAAACAATTGCAATGATTTTTCTCAATGGAAGGCTATGCAATTTTTATACTGATGTGTTTTATCCACTATTTTTATCAAATTTTATTGACATTTCTAACATGTGGGCTCAATCCTCCTTTTGTCTTCTTCTGTGTCGCCCCACATCAAATTGTTTGGACTTCATGTTCTTTATTCAAATAATCAAGTCAGTGTTCTAGTTGCAGTAATACATTTGTTTATCAGGTGTTATCACAACATTCTTGGCAATCTCGGTAGTCTAGTTGGTAAGACATCTGCTCTAGAATTGCACGGGTCTTAGGTTCGAATCCCACCCGAGGAATATGCCTGTGGATTTTTTTTTCACAGGACTCGGGAATGTTCCGAGTATACAGCGCTTTAAGACACATCAGTGTATGGGTACAAGAAACAAAAAAAAATTGTAATACCTAGCATTAATTTTTGCATCGAGGATAAGAATATATATTTTTTTGCCCATACTCTGATGTGTGTTAAGCACTGTATACTCAGTACTTTCCTGAGTCCTGTGAATAAAGAGAAGAAGAAAAAAAATAAAACGCAAAACAGCCTGTGAGCTTTTTCAGAGGACTTGGGAAACCACTGAGTATACTTTGCTTAACACACATCGGTGTATGGGCAAAAAACCAAAACTAAAACCACACACAAACAAATATTCTTTATCCCCGATTCAAAAATTAACATCTGGGTCTGTCCACACTAATGGACCCATTTGAACCCATTTGATAACTTTTGGGCTGTGACTGGGAGGGTACCAAAAAGACAATATTTTGCACTTTATTTTGTTTTTGTACTTTTCTTAGCTGATACTGATTGTGCTTACCAAACAATATAAAAAATGGCAGATTATTTAAGAAATTATAGGGTTGTCTTTAAGACACTTTGTTTGTAACGAGGACAGACATTTTGCATTAGGACTGACTGGAAAGCAAAAAGAAAAGTAATTTATAAATTGATTTCCTTAAATATTACTTCATTTAGACCCATGGCCCCTTTTAAAGAGTTGTCAGTAAAAACAAACAGAACTTGTAGGATTTAAGTTGGTACAAATGTTAGTTTGTAACATGGACAGACATTTTTGAGACAAACGTCTGTCCATGTTACAAACCTAATATCTTCAAGATAATCCTCTCTAGTTTCTTCAAAACCCACACAGTTGTCTTGGTTTTGCCTGGAAACATTCTTAACAGGGACTGTATTGTAAAGGGAAAACATTTTTGTGGATTTGTTTTTATTATTACCACTCTCTTTATTTTCATTTGATATGTCTGTCCAACATTTCCATGTTACAAACATAACAATCTTGAAGCTTATCCCCTGTTCTTGCTAAAATACAAGGACATTTGTCGTGCTCTTTGGCAAGAACAATCCTGAATTGATTTGGAATGTGCATGGAAAACAAGAAAGAAGCCTCTTCCTCTTTTATTTCTACCTCCCATTTTGTTAAAGAATGTCACACTATATGGACCCATTAGTGTGGACAGACCCATCTACAAAATTCTGGTTAGATGATTTTACATTTCCATTATAGAAAGCTACATACATGTGAATAAAGATACAATTTCCTGTTGACATCTAACCTTTATACTTAATACATGTACATGTTAAAACAAAATCTGCAAGTCCTCTCTCCGGATATGTACACGTACATGTACGCTATTCCTTGGGTATGCTAATTTCCATGTACATCATGTGCTTTATACCATTACATCAAATGGTTTTCTTGAGAAATATTTAGAGAAACTATTTTTCAAGAAAACAAAAAAAATGGTTGATGGAAAACTCTTTTTTAACCGATGCATGTGAAACTATTGCCTTACAAGTTACAGTAACAGTGACTGATAATTATTGTAAAGGAAGTTTTGTAAGTTGGATGAATTGAAAATACAATATTTTGAATTCATTATGTAAATAAAAACCGGGTACTGTAGCCATCAAATAAAAATTAACTGATGCTGGACTTGAACCTTTGACCTCTCAAATACAATACTGAGTTAGAGACTGCTTTTTTCTTAAGCACCATGCTAAATGAGCAATGAAACCTTTCAATTATCATAATTTATTTGGCTGTACCCACTTTGACGTCAATGTTATTAAGTGCTTTGATTTAATTTTGCCAAATCTGTGCACCCCAAACAATAAATGAATAAATCACTGCTCTTTTTGTTTTGTTTTTCTAGGTTTAACTAACAAACAACAGACAGGGTATCTTCAAATGGGTGGTAATGAGAATGAGCGGCGCACAACAATAGATCACCGGCGAGCATAATGCACTGTTTGTGAAAATTGCCACCGGCAACCAGCCGTGCAACACAATAAAACCATCTCCCAAGTGGATCAAATAAGGGACTTGTTTTCTCCCAGTCCTGACGGGAGCTCCGGCAGAAGTGGAGGTCGAGAAAAACGGAGCTTGCTGTAAAGGGGGAGAAAACAGAGAGACCGGGGAGCTCGTGGGGGCAGGGCATCTTGTACCAAACCTAGCATCTGCCGCCAGCTATAGGATCAAGAGAGCTGGCAGTCTGTCTCTGACGGAGATGAGGTCCCTATGACGCACACGTCCTCTCCAGCATCTTATTGTAGAAAGAGCAACAGCTGGGTATGTCTGTGCACTGACTGTCGCCTTGCACACACACACAGTACACACACACACACACCGGGTGCAGCAAGTAAAAGAGAGTGATATCTATGGGAATGTATTATGGGGAATGTAATCAGAAGATGTTGTTGGTGAACCTGCCCAGCATATTGTGCCATCTCATCGTGGCATGTAGCTATGAAATCTGCCATCATGCCGCTGATCCTCTTCCCCTCAAAGGATGTTTTTAGAACTCACGTGCGTTTACAGATTCACCGCCAGGAAACGCAATAAAAACTGGACGCTCAACATGGCTTCCCGCAGAAGCAACCCAAAAAAACCTCGATGGCTTTAAACTCTTTGTAACTACCAAAGGAAACAGGGAGAGAGAAAAAAAAAGATACATAATTGAAAGAGAGAGCGAGAGAAAATACCGATCGAGATTTTTTTATTTATTTGTGCATTTCTGGTTGATCAACCAAGGAGAGATTCCAGCAGCAAGATGTCGTCGGTGAAAGTCGCCGTTCGTGTCCGTCCTTTCAACTCACGAGAATTAGCGCGGAGTGCCGAGTGTATAATTAGTATGACCGATGGGAAGACGACAAGTGAGTATGCTGCTGTTGTTTTACCAATACTTTGTCTTGCCTTGATCTTTGACGTGTTGTTTAAGAGTTGTTTTTCTCGTATGGTTTTGTTTTTGTACGTGTATATCTTGATTATAGGTTTTGAGGCATTGCATGGTGAGGTATCAATGTATATCTTGCTTGTTATACTGCAAACCATATCTTGATTTCCTAGAATAATGTTGAACACAGATCTGTGAGCCATTTTAGATCCCAGAAGGGGAAACATATAATAAGCAAGTGAGTCTGCTATTTTGTGTCTGCTATTTTGTGGTCTTTTTAGGTTGATTCCTTTGCCACTGTACGTTAGACAACTTTCACAGTAAATTCCTACATGAAACACTGTACAGTGTTTCATATTCAAACGGGGAATAAACTGTGATATTGACATTATGGAAAAGTCACAGTTGAAGATATCATGTAAGCCTCGGACATAAACCCCCCCCCCCACAGGAAATCACTAGTGACTTGGTGCCAAAAAAAAACCCAACAGTGATTTCCGAGCTTAGTCACTATTATTGTTATTATTATTTATTCGGCAATTTCACATAAAAATACAAGAATACAAAAGAATACAAATTGTAAAAAACAATAATCTTAAAAAGGGGAAAAAGATCCATATTAACAAAAAAGGTAAAAGGCAGTATAAAGGGGATACATCAAAATTAATAAAGGGAAAATGCAGTAAAAAGAAAGAAAAACAAAAAACAAAAACTAACTTTCATTTTTGCTCACTTTAGTCTCTTCCAAGTTGTGCAAGAATCAAAACAAACTTTGGAGATGAACAAATTGATGTTGGCAACAAATTTGCCATTTGATTTTTGTTTCTTTACCTTTGTTCATAAATTGTTAAATACTCATTCAGTACATGTACATGCATCCAGTTTCCAAATGCAGGCCAAATGTTGGACCTCGTCTGTGTTTAAGCGATATTGCAAGACGGTGAAAATTCAAGTTAGAAAATCGACTGGTTAGTTCAGGAAAGTCCTTATTACAATTTATGGGAGTGTCATAAAATTTGTTCACCATCTGACCATCTTTTGAAGTTGCTGTTCCTGGTAGATTGATTTTGTTGGCGATCTGAAATCTCTCAAGCATTTGTTTAGACAAACATGATTTTTGTTGAGAAAACAACAAGTTCATGTACATGTATCCTGTTTGATTGTTTTTTTTTCTTCAGATTTATACGGACCCTCTGATTGTATACAAAGTTCCAAATATGGACCTGACAGCACTGACATGACTGAGCTGTTGTTTTAAGGAATCCTTCGGTTTTGAAGTGCACGTTATAAGAATCTGTTTATTCTCATTATTTTGTGTATATTTCTGCAGTGTTTTTTCTTTAGTTGACTGAAATACATGTTCTCAAGTTCGAGTAATTTTTTTTTGAAATCTTCCATAATACACATATAATTATGTGTGTTTACACTATAACTATGTACATTGCACATTGGGTGCTTTCGTGTCCAACATACAGTTGTATATGTAAATACAGTTTGGTAAGAAATTGAATTACTAATCTTCTGAAATTTCCAACAATCCAACATCTGTATGGAGATTTAATTAAAGGTGATTGTAAAAAAGCACAAAAGCCCCAGCTCAAAAATTGTAATAGAATAGCACCTATTATATAATATACAAATGAACAGTGAAGTCGAACAATGAAATATATCTTTGTACTTCTTGAGGTTGAGAAACGCATTAAAAAACTGGGGCCCCAGTGAAAAAAATGCCTGCCTTTTTAAAGCCATTCAGAGAATTCTTGAAAGACATGTAGGCCTCAAGAACATACGTAAATCAGATGACTACGTGTGTATATTGAGAGTCTCCAGTACACCCACTTTATTTACGTGTATGTAGGGATTCATTCAGGAATGTTCCATTTTGTCCATAGGTGTCATTCCTTCTCCACAGGTGACTCACAGGTGGCGAAGATTGTGTAATATGCCGCACTGTCATGTGACCTCCCCCCTCCCTCTCTCCCTCTCGGTCATACTGTTTCCTGTGATCTGTTGGGTGTTTGTTTGTTCATTTGTTTATAATAAGAAAATGGTTGGAACATAATGATGGAATCGGCCAGCAGGGAGCTCAGGTGTAGACACGTAGCATTGTTACGTATTATATTGTCCTTTTGAAATCTATTTTTTGATATTTTTGACCTCAGAAAATCAGTGGGATTGTTGTAGCATCCAAAAAAGCCTATCAGAGCCTAATGTATGTTAGACAGATAGAGAGGTACATGTGTAGATAAAAACTTGATTATCCAGCGCAAATTTTAAATTTGCCTGGATTCAAACAGTTCAGACAAATCAATTGTTATTACAGAACAATAAAAGAAACTGACACTACTACATGCAGGTTAAAACAATAAAAGAATGAAACAAGTTATTAAAAGAGAAATAATTATTCAAAGATTAGGTTGCAAAGACTCATGATAGAAGTTCACGTAATACAAGCTCAAAGATTTACACAAGGTAGTCTAAAAAAGATAGGATCACAGAACAGCCCAGCTGCATCATTATGTATCTCAGATCATTTTAAAAAATGAAAATTTGCAGACTTGGGACGAATGAATTGTTGTAGCGCTGGGTTCGCAAAAGCCGATCCCTCCTAGACTACTGACAAAAGACTTCAGATCTAGATGGAATGCATGGGGTGGGCCGGGTCAGCCCAAATCATATTCACTTTAGTTAACTACAAACTTCATCATGGTAAAGTGCCTCTGGGTTTTGCAGTTGTGTTCCAGTTATTTTTTTTTGACAGATCGGCCCTTATACTCAGTAAAAGCTTTCCCATACTTTTCTTCAGGGTCAGATATTATGCCTGGTGTACTTTTGTGTTGCAGAATCTATTTGGTTTAGTGTTTATTTACATTGCCAGATAATCAAATTAAAATCTGATCTTGGAAGAAGATTCTGTTCAAACAGAGAGGGAATTGTTGATTTAAGATTGTTTTAGATGAAAACAAAAAACGGAAGACAGATTGTAAAATTGTCTGAGTTTTTAGAGCAAGCCGATGCAAGATTTATAATATCTTGCAAACATGAGAAACACTGAAATCGACCTCAAGCTTGTTTTAATGTGGAATAATGATAACAATAACATAGCAGCAAATATTTCTTCCTTGTAGACTGCAATTCTTTTGGAATTTTTAGGGGAATTACATGATGCAGATGTTATGAAAAGATATTTGTTACAGAAAAAAAATCTTTAAAATATCCATGGCTTTTAATTTTCCCCCCATAACCATGATAACATTCATGTAAAAAAAAAAAAAAAAAAAAAAAATGCCTCAACTCTTGGGGGAAATAAACACTTTAAAATAACATGCATTTCCCACAAGTCATGTGGGTAAAATGTGCCAGGCAAGTGATTTCTCAGGAATTATCCTGATTTCAGGATTTTCTTAAAATCTCCTAAAGCCTTTCTTGAAAGAAGTAAAGCAGTCACCAAATGGAGAAAGATTCAGTCCACATTGTGTCCAAACCTGTAGTTTTTTCTTTCTGGTGATGCACAGAGTCTGTAAACCTCCTGAATTGTAACATCTGGGAGGTTCTGGGTCTAGAATAAGGGGGAACCCAGGCCTGCAAGCCATTTTTCAGGAAATTTTTTCAAATTCGTCAAATCTCATCCCTGATGTGCAATTCCCTGCATGTGGGCCCCCGTTTGAATTCCTAATGACTGTTCATGTAAATGGCTTGTAACATGCGCATGTTCACGGCCATGTGCATGTACATTATGTCTGAGCTACATGTATAATACCCATAAAGTATGTGTAGTGCGTAGTTGTGACGATAGCATGAGTGATGTCAGGAAATACGTAGTAACAGAATCGAGGCAGAAATAAAGTGGCCCTGAAACGCAATTGGAAATCCTCCATCTTGAATCCGCTCAGTAAATAAATTCATTACCTCCGCTGGATTTTTTTTAAAATGTATTTTGTGGGTTTGGGTTGTTGAAGATGGATTGATAGGTTAGAGTTTTTGTCGGAGGTGTGGTGTAGATTGTGGGACTGGTGCACCATATGTTTAGTTTGCCCACAGCAGTATGGTTTGAATGGAAATAATCTATCTTCAGGAATGAGGTTAACAAAGTATGGCGAATAAATAATAAAGAAAACTTGCTGATTGATAGGTGGATCGAAGCTTCTAAAATGGACACATTGTTGTGACTTACAGTAGTGTGTTAAAATACAATGTTTACATTTGGTCAAATTAAAGATGCAATGTAGTAGATTTTTTAATTTTTTATTTTTCATTTATTTATTTATTTTTTTTAGAATTTCAGTTTTTAGTTTTTAGTTTTTAGTTTTTAGTTTTTAGTTTTTAGTTTTTAGTTTTTAGTTTTTAGTTTTTAGTTTTTAGTTTTTAGTTTTTAGTTTTTAGTTTTTAGTTTTTAGTTTTTAGTTTTTAGTTTTTAGTTTTTAGTTTTTTTACATTTAACACAAGGCAAACACAAGCTAATCCATATCTTACACAAGCTTAACAAAAAAAGGTAGGGATCCAGTGATAAGCCATTACACAGTGTATTTTTTTAGCAGGTTACCTGGTAATAATAATAATACATCGCGCTTTTCACACCCGAAGGGTGTCCTAAAGAGCTAACTATTATTTTTTTTCAACAGGTATGCAGAGCTACATGTATGTTTGAAATTTAAGACCCATTTTACAGCACCTTGTACATGTTGTAACGGTTTACAAGGTGCTGATGGCGCAAACGAACAATGCAGACAACCATGCAAGAAACACCGGGGGCGAACCACTCCTCTTATCTTTTACGTGCATTAATCAACGCATGAAACCTGCGGCTTAACGTCCCAAACGAAGGACAAAGCAATAATGGCTAAGTGTCTTACTTAAGGACACAAGTGTTAAGACCGGGACTCGAACCCACACTTTGCTGATCAGAAACGCCAGAGCTTGAGTCCGGTGTGCTTGACTGCTTGGCCATGACGCGCCAAGGTACTGCTGAGCAATTTTTTTTTCAGCGCTAATCAGCTGTTTTTGTCCATGAGAGATCGCTGCCGTATGCACTCACTGCCATTATGCGCTCACTGTTTGCGTTTAATTATACAGTAGCTTCCTTTGTTAGTAGTCATTTGTCTGCTGCTGGGCTTGAATAGTTCAAGGCCTTTTGGGGTAGATAATTAAAGAGTGAATTCTAGTCATCAGAGACAGAAAGGCCTCTTGAGTGGAAGTGAACGATCCAGCTAAAAATCTCCACAAAGGACAGCACTTGTCAAGTCTGGCAATTTACATTTTTTCTTGAAATTATAATGGGAAAGTAGTGTAAGAAAAAGTATTGAAACCATACAGGGCTGGAACCAATACATGTACCAGACTACTGAGACCAATCTTCTGTTAGTGCTTGTCCTTAATAAAAACAGTTTAGACATTTTGTTTCCTTCTCATTTTGATTCTGGTCTTAAAAAAATATTTCTGGTCCTGTTAACGTTTTTAGCTACAAGCCCATTGTAACCTTGTGGATGTTTCCCCCGAATTTGAGCCCTACCATAATTATGTAGATATCGATGCCTTTTTTTCTGGAAAAGTACACATGGGTTTGTAATGCATGTAATGCACGTAAAATAGCCCAGTGCACTTATCGCAAAGAGAAGGGGTTCGCCCCGGTGTTCCTGGTTTGATCAGCTGCAGACTGCGCCACAGCACCTTGTAAAAAAAACGTTACATGGTGCTATGTAAAAGAACAGGTCTCATACTCCAGAACATAACTCCGCATACCTTGCAGGAAAAAATACTGAGCGCTTTGAGACGCCCATCAGGTGTAATAAAGTGCTACGTAAGAACTGTGTATTATTATTATTATTAAGGGCTTGCACTTATTTTCTTACTATCATTTTTTTTATCAGGTGGACTGATAATCTTGCCATTTAGCCAGACTGCTAAAATTGTCAATACTTCCCAAGAATTTCCATCGGTTCAATAGTTCATTCAATGACAACTGTCCATGAAAGCTTAACAAATAAACACTTTTTGTTTCACATATTTAGATAAAACATATTTGAATTGAAGAAGCAAAAAAAAATCAGCCATGTCAGAGTAAACGTTTAATTTACATTTAATCGAGGTAATTGTCCAGAAAAACATGGACTCTAAAATATTAAGACGCTTAATCAACGATCACAGTTGCTACACGGCACAAGTAGAGAATCTGTGTGTACACAAGATCGGTTCAATAATTGCATACAATTAGTATGACAAAACAGCGTCCTTACGACCAATTAGGATAAATCGATAACACAGTGAATAACACATAAGGGTTCTAACGTCATGCAATCAATGAATGCAGTACACCAAAAGCAACACGTACAATGTAATCACATACATGACATAGGTCACAACTTTCATGTCTACATGTACACATTCAGTAAAAGTGTACCGTCAGACTGCACATGCATCCGTCTGATGTGAGTTGATACTAAAAATCCATACTTAGTGACTCATACAATATTTTTTATATATTTTTTTATTTATTTAGAACCATCTTTATAGATTGTAACCCATCCAGCAATGCTGATCATTTACGGCCCTCTTATAAAAAAAAAACGATTTTATAAAAACATCAAAATTTATTTACCCAACATTTGTGATGAGTTGTCATAATTTGAGCTAGTATTTGCCAAAATCCTGCCAGCGGGGTGGGGGGTCGGGGGGGGGGGGGGGTAAATGACCGACAAGAAATACATTGTAAAACCTTTTTATTTGCCAGTTTGCAGCTCGGTGTCAGATTCCTTGTTGATGTTGTGTTTGCAGGAGGTTGCATTTCCTAAAATTGAAAGAAATTGATGGGTGATATTAAATATTTCATACAAATATCTTTTCATCAAATTGATAGGTTCTCATTCAATCAAATTTTTGTAAGTGAAATTGTTTGGGTAGAAAGTGGATTATATGCATTTAACGCCTAGGGGTGATTGGATGTATTGGTAATGTGCATACATGTATATGTACATCACATTGACAAATAGTAGTGAAGCCACACAGACAGTGTTACCAACCCTCCAGCATTTAGTAATATGAGAATTATTTAAACCTGGGAAGAGACGCTGAAGGAATGTGTATTGTTGTTTAGGCATGTGTAGGCAGGCTTGATTCTTTACATTGGCACTGAAGATAATTGCCTCAATGCTGCCCATGCCCATGATCATTGCCTTGGTGCCCATGATCATTGCCTTGGTGCCCATAATCATTTCCTTGGTGCCCATAATCATTGCCTTGGTGCCCATGATCATTTCCTTGGTGCCCATGATCATTTCCTTGGTGCCCATAATCATTTCCTTGGTGCCCATGATAATTTCCTTGGTGCCCATGATCATTTCCTTGGTGCCCATGATAATTTCCTTGGTGCCCATGATCATTACCTTGGTGCCCATGATCATTGCCTTGGTGCCTGTGATAATTTCCTTGGTGCCCATGATAATTTCCTTGGTGTCCATAATCATTGCCTTGGTCATGTTGGTGCCCATGATCATTTCCTTGGTGCCCATGATCATTTCCTTGGTGCCCGTGATAATTTCCTTGGTGCCCATAAAACTGCTTGTTTTCTTAGATTAAGCTGGTCAAAGGACTGCACTACATGTAGTAAACTGATGACGCTTTAAGCCAGGTTCATACTTCATGCGAAGTGCGAAAGCAAAGGTATTTTTCTTGCGTCACAATTGAAAAATCGGTGTGTGCTGAATAGGGCTTTATATGGGATCAGGCATGTACATGTACCACCATAGTCAGAGTCAACAGTTTGGGTGTTGAGTTAATGTTCCATATGGTGTTGTTTTTGTTAGAGTGAGGAAGGATCCTAGAAATTCACTCAAGGGAGAAAGGGAAAATTGCTTAAATTGTTAAGGGATAGGAAAGTTTTCATTGACACCCCAGAACTCGTTGAACTTTATTTTTCAAAAGAAGAGAGTTTGTCAAAATGAGTCTACTAAGAAGCTGGGTAGTGTCATGTTTGAAATAATGTGTAAGTATTGACTACTACATGTATAACTAGTTTTAGTAAACTCGCGGGTACAAGATCAAATAAAAAAAAATCCTAAAATAAATTCATTTACAAAATGTAAAATGCTCCAGATTGCACAGTGGAGTTTTTAGAACAAAACAAACATAAAGTCCTTTGATTCAGTGTTCTTTAGTCCAAAACTTGCAAAAGAATGTCCCACAGTTTTCAAAAAATACCTGGGGAGAATCCTGATGTGTATGTTCACTACTCCAGGAATCTATTTCTGTCCAGACGTAAAATACAAGAATAAATTCATTTTCCGCCACTTGTAGACTGTCCGATCAGAATGCATTTAGAAATAGCTTCTTTTTTTTTTGGCGGAAACTGTGGATGATATTACACATTTACATGGACACGTGCGTCACAAGTCCGTAAATCGTTAAAGTTACACAGCTTACACACGTTCTTTGTGTAAATATGCAGTGTGATAATGTATGTACTGCAGTTGTTCCATCAAAGGTGAGAGCGGGGCATGTTGTCTGGTACGAAAAAAAAAACTTTTTATCTGAATTCCGAGTCTTCTGATTCAACAAATCTTGTTGCAACAAATCTTTTTGCAACAAATCTTGTTGCAACAAATCTCAGAGAAATGTCAGTCTTTTTATCTGAATTCAGAGTGGTTGTGGTGGTTTGCCTGGGGGAAAAAGTAGCTGTTGCTTTCTTCATATTATAATAAAAAATGATTCTCGTTGATTTACTTCTCAATATGTAATTTCCGTTGAGATGCAGATAAGATAAACGACCGGTTGTAAGAAAAAATATTATGACATTATGACATTAAAAATGTTATGACATTATTTTTGTCGCAAGGGTTTTACATGGTCAGTCGGGCTACCGGGAAAAAAAGTATATATTTTTAGCCTTATAGGCCTATTTGTACAATATATACATGTACAATGTACAGTGCACAGGAGTGGATTTCACAAAACTAGTCCTAACTTAGGACTAGTCCTAACATATGACTAGTCCTATAAGTTAGGACTAGTTACTCAAGATCAGACTAGTCCTAGCACTTTGTGAAATCCACCCCAGGAACAGCATGCCATTTGTGACCTGCTCTGCAGAAATTAGTCTGATGCATGGTGCCGCATGCATGTATCTTATTAACACATAAGTAAACCGCGATTGAAAAAAAACTTTTTGACACTTTGTGAAAATTTTTTTTTTTTCAAAAAATCTTAAAAAGTCAACACGTTACACTTCGGCGCTCTGACATACATGTTCCCCAATTGGAAGTTTATTTCATGCTCTTTCAACCCATGTGAATAACTAAAAAAACACACATTATTGCCACATCAGACTCCTTTCTGCCGAGCAGGTCACGTTTATGCAATGAACTCGTGTAGTCGTAGTACTTTGTTAATGAACAGAACACTGCACAATCCGCTGTAGATCCATTCAACATGTTCTGTCCAAATCCCCTTATTGGAACCTCAAAGTGCTCGATGTGTAAATCCATCAATATGCAACGGAATTGAAATGCAAACCGAGTTGTCGGAGGGATCTGTCCCGAGACTGAGGTACTTTCAGGTTGTATCCTCACTAGTAGTAGAGAGTCAGTTGTGCGCATTTTATTCCAAGGCCTTCTGTAAACATTGACGGGATAAGGTGCAAGCTCTACACTTAATTGAGTCTTAGCCGAAACTTCCCCCCACGATGAAGACGTCAGATGCGGGGTGTAAATCCGTAATGTCATCGTAGTTTTTTTCTGTGCAACACTATCGAGTTTAACAAGCGTAATCTGTGTGGGCACAGATGTGGGAACAGAAGGTCAATGATTGGGAAAACAATCAATTACCAGGGACATAACCATGTACTTGTGGCAAGTTCTCATGATAGTGGTTAACATTCGTAAGACCAGTTCGCGCCAGAGATCTTCCATTTTTTCCCCAGTCAACCTGATGGGTCTACATGTATTTTCTCAAAAAAACATTCTTAGTATCAATCTGAAAGCTCACTGATTATGAAGTTCATGCCAGAGTTCCAATCTTCCATAGGAGCATTTCTGTCTGAAATACTGTCTTAGTTGAGAAAATAGAATTTGAAGACCCCGCTTTTAATTTTGGTTGTAACAATCCAAATTTAGGTCAACGTGTTTACATGCTGAAAAGTATGCCCGGTTTTTCACTAATTTTCTCCTGATTTGGATGATGGATTGAGCCCAAGTTTTCAGGGGTTTGTTTTTGAATCACACAAACTAAGAACACTGCACTGTCAGCTTTTACCAATCCCATATTTTACCTTTAAAGCCCCAGCTTTGGTAAACTGACTGTAAATGCTTCCATTCTTTGCACAAATCAAGATGTATATGTAATAAAACCAACCTGTGAAAATGTCAGCTCATTTCATTGTTTCATTTGCTAGAAAACAATAAAATACATTCAGCATTTTTGTACGCATTCCTGTAGGCTAAGTTTTTGTCTCACTGAGACGAAAAGTAATTTTGGATCTTATTTCAATTATCATTTAGAAAAGATAACACTTCAGGCAGAAATATTTCAAGGAAAGTTTTCTACCATCGTTATCTTTATACCATGTAAGGTATATATGTAAATCTGTTAACATTTATGTTTTTCTCCTTACTGAAATGCCTGCATTCCCCTTTATATTTCCTGTCACATTCCTCAGACAGATAGGTCACGACCTCAAATGCCCTTTGACACCATTATCAATATCACCCTAAGGGCTTAAGGACATAAAAAAAATACAGACAATGGTGAAGAGGAAGTTTGTACAAATGAGACATACATTGTAGGGACGTGTAGGATTGTCATGTTCATGTACACATATATAATTGATTTGATCTTTTTAATTTGCATGGAAGTATGATGTACAATGCAGAGTTTTGAATATTGATCAAGCCTATTATTATACAGATGTACACAATGTGTATTTTTGCACAGGTGTTCAATGTGCAGTTTGACATCAGAGCATCGTGATCGAGTGGTCTAGTGTTGTATTTAGTCTGGTTTGGAGTGCCTGCCTAGATCCATCAGTATTCCTGCAGAAATTAATTTTAAAGAAATCTGTTAAATCAACTCTGTCTGGCACGCTACAATCCTGGTCATATCTCGTTGGGCCTCCCCCCCCCCCTGCTCCCCGCTCAATGTTTGCAATCATTGCCTGGTCTGCACTCCAGTTGGGATTTAAACAACATTGAATGGGGGAGATGGGGAAGGGGACGGGGTTGGAGGGTATGGTTATTGGCACATGGCCCAAGCATTTTGACCCCGATTGTAGGGTGTGAAATTAACTGAAATGAAAAATTCACTACGGTGTCCAAAATACTCCATGTTTATAAACACTGTGTCCAATTTCTTTTTTTAAACCACTTAATGGCTGATGACATAGGCCCACACGGATGGCTGATAAAACAACATTTAAAGTGTCTTTTTGTGTTTCGTGGTTGACGTAATAAACCGCTCGGAACGTTTTGTGAGGTACAATTGCAACAGCGGTGGACGTGATAACAGGCCCAGAAAACTCATTGTGTAGCGTGCACTAAAGCCCGGTTCATACTTCATGCGAATGTGAAGGTGAGCAAATTTTTACGTCACAAATTCGCGACAATCTTTGTTGAACTGTGTTGAACTTTTTTGAGAAATTCGCTGGGAATGTAGGAGAGTCAAATTCGCTTCGCCTTCGCGTGAATCATGGCCCGGTACAGACAAAAGGTGGACAGGGACAAAAGGTGCTGGAAACGACAGTCAAAATCACGCTTTCCCGCAATTCCAGAGTTTCTTCTATTTGTCTGACAAACATGCTATGGCCACTTATTGGCTGTGGCCTACGACCCAAGGGCATGAAGGGTTCGTCAAGCCATGGTGAACAAAGAGGGTATAAATCCCGGTGCACTTTAATGAGAACGTTCGTTTTCTTTACTTGGTTTAGCTACATGGTTTTATTTTGAAAATGATATTTTCAATCACAAATTTTGGTCTGGGTGTTCCAAAAGTGAATACTGTCAGTGGTATCAGACAATGTTTTGGAATCTCGGTCCGATTTGGTTAAAACAGTGTGTCCAAAACAATCTCTTTAAAAAAAGAGGGTGTTCAAATAATAATAATAACTATAATTTATTCATTTATTTTGCGCAAGTTTCATAGTAAAAATATGTTCAGATGCGCATTACAATAGTAAAAATGCAGATATATACAATTATTTTGAATGATTGAAAAATTACTTTGAAATGAAATACATTAGGAATACAAACACTTCCTAACAAAGTTATACTGTAGACAAGACGGTTAAAATTTGAGAATCTGCCTGAAAGACTATTAGACTAGTCAGACACCCGTAAGTCTAATCATGAAGTCCTTCTACATGTATGGCTGTCTCAGGGCCTATGGTGATGACCGTACAGAAAAGGGGGGTCTCCGAAAATGTTAACCAACTCCATTTATTAGAATCTTCTCTTTAATTTTTGGGCTAAACCAGGCCATTCATTAACGGCCACTAATTGAACACTGCCGCCCCTTGGGGCTGGCAATCTTGGTAGATTGGTCGTAATGATGGCAGGCAGGCTGCTCGGTGTTGATGGGGACTGGTGTGATTGAGAACACACATGAACTGAGTTATTAAAGCTTGTCGGTTTGTATTTGGACGGTTGGCCGTCTTGATTCGTTGTGACAGCTTGTATTGGTTCACCTGGTACTGTCGCGGGAACGCGGTGGACTTGTGAAAAGGGGACGATAATTAAGGGAGACTCAAGTCCTTTTGTGTGGATTAGTTGATGTCTTTAGCACTCTTCATGAAATTTGCTTAAAAGTCGATAGCTTCTCTTGCTATTTAACACTTAAAAAAATTAATTAATAATAATGTTTGCATGTACATGTACCTTAGCACTAAATTTTTTTCATGTTACATTGTATAGCATAGTACTGTACACGTTATAAGGATGAAGTTACACATTAAGTACATATACACACTAGACCTTCATCGGTAACCAAATCGAGGCTGGAAGTGCAAAGAGTCTGGTGCATTTTTGGTATACATCTGAATCAGTTTGCATTTTTATATTGCGCGCAGGGGACTCGACAAAGATGGCGTCAGCATGATAAAGGTTAATAGTGTAGTTCACTGATACTCTTTTTTTTTTGGAGAACATCTGCCTACATATGTTCTTTGCGTTTTCCTCAGGTCTTTTCCTACGGCTGAATAGAAGATTTGAAAATGGCTTTAAAAATGAGTAAAATGTACATTGTGTAAAATACAGTTGGTGTGAGTTTGGTAGTGAAATTGTGTTTTTTTCAGCAAACATATTTTAAGGCCTGCTCGTAGAGTGAAAATGAGGTGTCGACAGTTAGTGACAGTCATCAGAGATTGAGGCCGTGCCCGAATTAGAGGCTGCGGCTGCAGCTGTTGCCAAGGGTGTTGTTAAGGGCAGCCTGTGCTTCAACATCATGGTGATCAAGCCACAGCCAAAGCCCCAGTTGTAGCCAATAATTCGGTCACAGTGTAAGCAACACCTCAGATGTCTAGACTTGTGGGTGTTTGCTTCAAAAAGTTCATTCAACCATGGAGGATGAAAAAAGCACATCAGGCTATGGCTTAAAGTCCCAACTCAACATTGGTAAACCGACTGTATGCTTCCATTCTTTGCACAAATCATGATATTTGTAATAAAACCAACCTGTGAAAATATCAGCTCATTTTGTTGTTTCATGAGCTGTTGCACTGGGATTTGTTGTTTCCCTATCGAGAAAATATCATATTCAAGTACCGTAAATTGCAAAACCTAGGCCATGAGACACGGCCCATTGTTGGTTTTAAAATGGAAATTAAGACTGGAGACTCGTTTCATTCGGAGCCGGAATACAATGGTGGAAATCTCTCCATGTCTCGTAATCCTTTTCTTGGAGCAAAAGGACAAAGGTCTGGAATCGGGGATTGCACAATAACCCCCACATAATGGGTGAATTTCAGCATAATTTCCAGTAGCATTCATCCTCATTGTGTGGGTGAAACGAAGCATTATACGGTACGTTAAGTGCATGCTGTGTGCAAGCTCCGTAGTGGAATGTCCGGGCGACCTTTGTTCCGTGCTTCGAATTTCCCATAAAAATACAAAACTCAGAAAAATAATGGGGTGTGATCCAGCATTAACTGGTTACCATTGCCTTTCGTGTCTTTCTCAAAGCCTTTGAAAAAGACTCAGTTTGGGTCCAAACGTGAGGCCATTAATACTTTTTACACGACGGGCCATTTTGGTTGGTGAACAGTCTATAAACAGTCTGATAAACATTTTGCAACAGCCATTTTTTTTCTCACAAGTATTTAATATATCGATAAAGTGGTATTGATATTGGATAGGGATTAAATGTACAATCAAAGTATTATGTCTGTCTGCTGGCTGCAACTTGTTGGTTTGTGGGTGGTGCATATGTGTTTGTACATTTATTTTTAATTTATTTAACCTCTAAAAGTCTCCACTAGTCTACAAGCCATGCACTCAATTGTTTGTGTTTTGACTTACATACAATGACATGTAGATAAGGTACATGTAGATCATGCCTGTTTGTATGATTTAACAATTATTAATGGAATATCGGGTCCTGCAGGACTATCAATTTATTTATTTCACTACACATCAAACAGCGCAAGCGCAAATAACAGTATTGTGGAGAGGAAATGAGAAGAAATGTTCAGTTTTAGATGTGGGAGGGAAAACCCCAATGGGGAAAACCCACGCAATTGGGACTGAAAAACCCAATTCAGGGAGGTGGGATTCAAACCGGGGTCCACAGAGGTGAAAGACAGGGAAAGAAACCACTGAGCCAACCTGATGCCTTGATATCGTCACCTGCTGGACTATATCCTACCAGGCCTGAGCCTCAGTTTGGGCAAGCAAGACAATTTTTTCCATGGTAAAAAGGCAACTCAATGAGGGAAATATGAATTTCTACAGGAACATTTCAAGGGGCACCAAGGCAGTGACCAAGTCATAGAAGCAATTGCCTATTAGCCCTGTCCGACAAAGTCAGACAACTTCCATGTGAATTTCCTGAGTTGGATTTTGGAGGATTTAGGACCATGATGACTGGTAAACTATGAAGCTCTGTGGGTTACCCATAGAGCTCCATGGTTAACCCATAGAGCTCCATTGTGAACCCATAGAGCTCTGTGGGTTAACCCATACAGAACTGTGGGTTAACCCATAGAGCTCCATGGTTAACCCATAGAGCTCCATTGTGAACCCATAGAGCTCTGTGGGTTAACCCATAGAGCTCCATGGTTAACCCATCAGCTCTGTGGGTTAACCCATAGAGCTCCATGGTTAACCAATAGAGCTCCATTGTGAACCCATAGAGCTCTGTAGGTTAACCCATAGAGCTCCATGGTTAACCCATCAGCTCTGTGGGTTAACCCATAGAGCTCTGTGGGTTAACCCATAGAGCTCCATGGTTAACCCATAGAGCTCCATGGTAAACCCATAGAGCTCCATGGTTAACCCATAGAGCTCCATGGTTAACCCATAGAGCTCCATGGTTAACCCATAGAGCTCCATGGTTAACCATGGAGCTTCAAGCTTAACCCACAGAGCGCCATGGTTAACCCATAGAGGTCCATGGTTAACCCATAGAGCTCTATAGGTTAACCCATAGAGCTCCATGGTTAACCTGACGTTCAGAATACTTGTACAGGTGTATACATGTACCTTGCAGCAGGCATGGAACTTTCACCTGAACAGCTGACTTCCTGTTTTTAAAATTTCTAGTGCCATATGAAACAGAAAAACACCATTCGAAACTTGTGTTCTAGACAGTTTCCTGTGAGAAAACAAAACAAAACAAAGTAGCATGTCTGATGTGAACACAAAACTATACACACCATATGAACAGCATAAAATATATTATGATTCGCTCGCAATTGAAAGTAAAACTAACGGTATCCCATAATAACCAACAGGGTTCTTTGAGGCACCTAAAATAAAACAAGCCAGATATTCAAGGGCAGTAAGGAACTGAAGGATAGATCAATACACACAGTGCGATATTGCCACCTCTGAAACCTCTCACCGTACCCTCATCTGGTTACATGTCAACCTTGCCCATGTCTCAAGATGCTCACATAGATTTTCATTGGAGCGCGCTCTGATGTTTCTCTGACGTGCTTCATGCAGTCCTGCCGTGGCTTTTATATTGAATGCGCTGTCAGTCGTTGCTAAGTATTAAATCCTGCAAATGAATACAACATTCAAAAGTTATATAAGGCTCAATAAAATAATAGATATGAAGGAAATGAGAAAGGGTGGAAGAAAAAATCTTCTCCTTACAGTACATGTCAGATGCCAAATAATTTGACATTTAATCAATTTTAGCTCTCTGGGGTTATTTACTTGGTTCTTCTGCACTTAAAATTTAACGCCTTATGGTTCATTCAAAACCCAAACTGTATGTGTAGGACTCTGATTATGGTGGTATGCTTGATTCCTTGAGATACTTACTAGGTAATCTGCCTTAAAACGTGATGCTTCACTCAACACCCAAACTGTTGGACTCTGATTATTGTGGTATGCCTGATTCCATGAGTGATTTACTAGGATCTTTCCTTATTTTAACAAAACCCAACACCATGGTTTATTCAACACCCAAACTGTTGGACTCTGATTATGGTGGTATGCCTGATCCCATGAGTGATTTACTAGGATCCTTCCCTACTCTAAAAAAAACCCAACACCATGGTTTATTCAATACCCAAACTGTTGGACTCTACAGGTATGTGTGTGCATTATCCCATGTTAAAGCATGATTTTTTACCAGTGCCGTCCTCAGTCATGTCAGTCCAACAGAATCAATCAAAACATTGGTTGGATTTTGATGGGTTGGGGATGGTTAGGTTCTAGTGCTAACCAGACGGGTTGTGTAAATCACACTCAATACTGTGTAGTGGCCGAGTGGTTTGGTGCGTTGGGCACAAGTTTTGGTGGCTAAGACATTAGAATGTGGGTTCGAATCCTGGTCATGACTCTTGTGTCCTTGAACAAGACAACTAACTATAATTGCTTAGAGGGAAAAGGCAGTTTTTTTGTCTCGCAACAGATTCATTTACCCCTCCCTGTTCTTAGCTGTGCTGTGAAGAGACTTGCGTAAAGTGCGTTTATATCTCGCCATGTCAAGTTTTAGAGCATGACAACATTGTATAGGTTATGCTTCATTCATAAATACCTGAGACAGTTTATCTATTCTGATTGGCCGAGAGGGCATCACGTGGCCATGTTTAAACGGGCGATATAAACACTGTTAAAAGTGTTTAAGACCGGTTAGCTTGCGAACGAAAAATATAGCCGCTGTATCAGAATAAAGAAGTATACGTTTTTCCAGCTGTTGGGTTTCTGATTGGCCGAGAGGGCATCAAGTGCCTATAACAGCTGCAGAGACATGAAGATCGACATTCCGTTCAAGGAATTGGCCCGTAAATATGGATAGAAATTTAACGCAGAGTCGAGCTGAGAAACTGTCAGATTTGTTCCCAATTTTTGAAGGTTTTTGCATGTTTTTGACAGAAAGGCATTTATGAATGGGAATAAAGGTGTGCTGAATCGGTTTTTAACTATTGTTTAAAACCTCTGAGGGGCCTGGTGGCATATAATTGCCCTCGCCTTCGGCTCGGGCAATTATCGGCCACCAGGCCCCTCATCGGTTTTAAACAATATTTAAAAACCTCTTCATCACACCTTTATTCCCTAATTATGTTCTGTCTATTTCCAGGGCTGAAGTAAAATGTGAAAGCTGTATGTTTTTCCCTTTTCACTCAGGATTTCACAAAACTAGTCCTAGCTTACGACTAGTCCAAACTTACGACTAGTCCTATAAGTTAGGAATAGTTACTCATTCTAACTCGAGATAAGACTAGTCCTAGCGTTTTGTGAAATCCACACATGGGCACTTATGTAAAGCGCATTGAGACGTTATTGTAAAATGTGCTATATAAGAACTAGTTATTATTATTATTATTATTATTATTATTCTTTGTTTGCCTTACTCTTCAGCAATCGCAAACCCGAAAGCGCAAGGCAAGGAACAACCAAAGAGCTTCAACTTTGACCATTCTTATTGGTCAACCACAACGGTAAGTGTCGCACAACTTCATAGATTATGTTGGTCATAAACGATTTCAGGAATTAAAAATAAATGTGTTCGCGTTTTACCCTGACCCTGCCGAAGTAGTTCCTAGGAAAATCACAGACTGGTTTAGGGATAGAACGTGGAATATCTTCTTCCAACAAGACTCAGGAAAGCATAAAGAAAACAGCATACAGGCAGTTGGAATAAAGATAAAACTGTAATTGTGAATGTGATGCAAGGAAATTCGCCATTGAAAGCGTCCTCATGCAGTCAAAAATGTGGTCAAGTAGCAAACAGTCTCTGAAACAATGATTTCAAAAATAGTTCAACTTCAAACGCAGTTTTTCCTCCAAGCATGAAAGTTGGGCTGCAGCTGCTAAATTGTCTCCTCGTGAAATAGGTGACGATGTGCAGGTTATAAACAAAATTAATATTCTTTATCCTCAATGCAATTACTATTGAACTTCCATATCCTTGGCAAGTGTAAAATTTGGTTAAAATTTTTGACAAGAAAAATACCAAAATGTTAACTTATGATAAGACTTTGAAGACAAAGGATACCTTTGTTATTTGGAACTGGACATTTGTTTCAATCCTGTGTAATGAGAAACTTTTGAACGGTCCTTTTTTTCACGGTTCTTACCAGTAGTTCGCACACTCAGAACTACACACGCAGTACTGAGCATGTGCGCGCACGCTCAGAACTGTCAAAAGACCATCCTGTCTGCTGCTGCCAGCATCTAAAAAGTCTCCCATTGGAGATATATACCATAAAACTAAACTGTGAAAAGTTTGTTTCAAAAGATGGTAGTGTTTTTGAGATATCAGCGAAAAATCTGGAGAGCTTATTTCCACGCAGAAGGATCCGAAAATGCTGTTCAAAACTGTTTTTTTTTTCCATTACGTGAGAAACTATTCATGCATGAATCGTTTCTCAGATTCAAATTTTCGGGCAAAAAAAATGATCTCTTTCTCTAAAAATGATCTCTTTCTCTGTTTTATACTATCAACAGCTCTCCAGTGCTTCTTACTGAGTAAGCTTTTATGAGCATTAATTTGTGGATTAATTACCAAAGATACACCCAGCCTTTAATACATAATCATCCTTTTATAATAAATGTCCTCAGGTTACCCTCATCAAAAAATCAGATAAAAAAACAAGTCTATACACCTGATATTTTTTATGTCGCTGTGCAAGAATTCGATACATTTTTTTATTCACATTTCATGCGTGTTTACACATGACAAAAAGTAAATTCTTTACTCCAGAAAGGTCATTTTTTATTGGCCTTTTGGTGTTTTGGAATTCACTGAATACTGCCCCTAATCCATCCTAATAGAATATCCTCAGACCCACAGCCATTTACTTGTCCATTCCCATTAACCCAGCTACATGTGTAGCTCTTAAAAATACGTTTTTTGCCTCCATCCCCCCCCCTCGGTTGCCATGGCAACAAGTCTTTAAACTGTCAATGAATTACCCAGCTATGGGAGATGCGTACTTACCCGTAGCCTGGTTTCCAAGTGACGCGGGGAAAGTGGCTACTGTGGAACTGATGCATAAACCAGACCAGAAACGAGAAATTTATCTAAAGTGAATTTTGTTTGTGACAGGTACAGTATGTGTCCTGGGATGATTTCATTACATGCACTTTTCGGTGTGAAGCATTGACTACTGTCAGCAGAGCTAAGCACAGTTAAAATTGCTTAGAAGAATCTCAGGTTACCAACCAAGATAACATGTAGTGGCTAGGATTGTGATTGGTACCCTGCAGATTGATATTTAGCATGTAAATTTGGGGAACAAATTCTGCTTTAAATACATGTACATAAATACAGTGCTAGTCATCTAATTTGTACATCAGGTGTTTTTTGCGATAGGAATAAAAAATGAGTTGCCTTAAAAAACTTAAAGGCTAAGTTAAATTATTTTCAAATTTTTTTTTTTAAAAATAATAATAATAATTAAAATCAATTGCTAGCTACCAAACTTTAAAACCCAAGCAGCGTCTTGCACTTAAAAGTATACTACTATCATCAGGAATTGCCATTTATACTATATTAAGCATTTAATAATAATAACGTATAGGGCTACATGTACGTATTATGCACTTTATCAAGCCAGCTACATGTAGGCCTCCCGAGCGCTCTTTAGAGTATTATTACCCCTGTTCATCAGGCCCAAAGCATTCCCAAAACCATCTCAACTCCTTTAGAGTATGCAGCAATTACCTCTAACCAGCACTCTCCCCCAACCCCCCCCCCCCCCAACTACATCCTCCCCCACTTTCCCAGACTAAAATCATGCTTTGAAGAGAAGAGGATTTATAAGATGAATAACTCATCATCATTTTATCCTCACATGTTATTTTGATAACATGCTATCTTCAGATGGTTGTGGCTCGAGTGCTTTTTATTATTTTAAAGTGCCATTTCTAGGGGAGATACGTGGGTAAATCTTGACAACCTTTAAACGAGTCAGTGACAAAGTTGCAACTGTCCAGTTTTTCATGAAAGTAATTTTGTTGTGAATGGCGTTCACGGTTGCTTGTGAGTGGGTGTTCACGGTTGCTTGTTAGGGGGGGGGGGGGGAGAGGTGGGTTCAGAGCCCACAACAGTTGTCTTGTTGTCTTGTAAATTTGTGTTACTCTGATCACGTTTTTTCTCTTGCTCCTCCAGGCAGTAGAAACAAGCATGTTCCAAATAGCAACAAAACATGTCACTATTTTTTTCCAAATATTTTTTCTTTTAAATTAGAGTATATACATGTACATGTACAGTAGATAACATAGTATTTTGTAAGAGTCTGATGACTTCAATGAAGTTAGTTTCAGTCTGCGGTAAAACCATATGTGTTCATTTTCCTTTTTTCTGAGAAGAATTCTGAGAAGAATTCTGATAAGAACGAGTTGAAGTTGTCCATGGTCAGTTTTGCGATAATGTACATGTACATGTACATTTGTTGAAGTCCAGAGGATTTGAACGAAGGTACCTGTCGTCTTCAAACATCGATGTTGTCTTAGGAGCAGACAATTTCTCTGAGGAGTTCACCTCCTTTAACTCTTACTTGAAATGCCAAGCCCACCCAACTCGAAGCAATGACGTTAGTCATCACGACATAAGCATGAGGGCTTGGCAAGGCAAGTATGGAGGTTTTTTTGGTTGAGTTGCAGGTTGAAGAGGAGGATTCTTTTCCCCCTAAGTCAAACAAAATTTGTGCTGGATTTATTTGTTTACAGTTAAGCTGGTGCATTTGTATGAAGCTAAATAAATTTGACCCGCTCTGCAGAAATGAGTCTGGTGTGGTAATTGTGTTTTTTTTAGTTATTCACACGGCTTGAAAGAGCATGAAATAAACTTCCAATTGGTGTATGTCAGAGCGCCGAAGTGTAATGTGTTGATTTTTAATGATTTTTTGAAGTAATTGATTTTTCACGAGTGTCAAAAAGCCCTATGAGAGAAAAAAGGCTTTTTAACGTTAACATGGTTATCAACTTGGCTCAAAATAAATGACAAAAATGTAAATAAACTAGTTTTGGGATGTAAAATTGTTATTTATTTCAATGTCATCTCATATTATACAAGTTAAGAAGCAAACAAAACAAAAAACTAAAAAAGTAAAAATTTAAATTTTTAGTTTTTTTTTCTCGCTGCATACGTGTTAACAAGGTAATCGACATCAGACTCTTTTCTGCAGAGTAGCTCACAAGTATGTGTACATTATTTGAGGGTGGGGAGGGAATGGAGAATTTGGTTCAATCTGCTGTTTGATAATTGTTGGGTAAAAGTCTGAACGGTACGACAGTCTTAAATAAATGATAAAAAAAAAAGCAAAAGCATCTTCCTGCCAAGTTGGGCTGCGTACTTTTATAACCTCACTTTATTTTTGGTAAAGATCCCCTCAAATGTCTGCATCATTTCGCCTTCAGATTCCTCTAGCGATAATGGGATGAATATTAAATCTGATTGACATTACATGTTAATGAAGACAGATTTAAGCAGACAAAATTGACCGCCTGGTCTGAGTTTATCCCCCCGGTAGTAAATTATTAGCTGCCATACTGTACGCATGTCCCTGGGACACTCTGCATTTAATGAAGAAAGATATGAGATGCATTTTAGGAAAATCGCTGCAGGGTAGAGGTCAGTTTGTTGGCGATGGGAAACGGTGTCACTGGCTGAATGATTGAATTTCAACCATTTACCGTCAAACGGCTCGTGAATATTCTACAAGTGTCTCTTTGATTTGGCTGAAGATGCAGGTCAGGAGTTTCATACTGGGAGAGTTCAAGATTGTTTTTATCAAAGGAAAATGCGTAGTTACTAATGAAAAAATAATATTGCTATGGGAACATCTGTATGGGGGTACTAAAGGTCAATAATAATAATAATAGTGATAATAATTTCATTTATTGAAGGTAGTCATGTCACCCTGAAGATAATTTTCAGTCATCGTAGCGTGTTGTGGCGAAGCGGTTTAGTGCATGAGACTCAAGTTCTGGTGGTTGAGTCATCAGGATGTGGGTTCGAATCCCGTTCATGACACTGTCCTTGAGCATCACACTTAACCATAATTGCTTCAAATAGGGGAAGAGGCAGTTGAGTTTGTCTTGCAACAGATTCATTTACCCCTCCCTGTTCTTAGTTGTGCCGTGTATGTAGACACTTGCGTTTATATCTCTCCATGTCTTGTTTCTGCACATTGGGGCAAGTTTCTATCCCTTCAAAAAAAAGTAGCCCACACTTCATGTGGCCTTTGGGCCTTGTGATGGGCAAATAACATTAAAAAAATAATAATAAAAAAACGTTGGCCATCATAAAACAATTTAAAACAGAAAGAAATTATATAGAAAATTACAAAGAAACTGGAGTTCTCAGTTATAAAATTAAGCTAAAGATGAGATACAATCTTGGAAATCGCTGCAGGGTAGACACTGGGAAAGGTCAGGTTGAAGACGGTGTCACTGACTGAATGATTGAATTTCAAATTCATCAAACGGCTTGTGAATATTCAACAAGTGTCTCTTTGATTTGGCTGAAGATGCAGGCGAGGAAATTCATACGCGAGAGTTGAAGACTACTTTTCTCAAAGGAAAATAAGATTGCCATGGGAACATCTGTAAGGGGCAGTAGACCTATAGATAGCAAGTCTGGCATGTATTTGACAATTTTTAAATGCTTCCATTCTTTGCTCAAATCAAGATACATGTAATAAAACCAACCTGTGAAAGGTTCAGCTCATTTCTTTGTTTCATTGGCAAGAAAACGGTAAAAATGCATTCAGTATTTTTGTAGGCAGAGTTTTGGTTTTCACATGAGACGAGGGTAGTTCCCAGTGCCCTTTAAAACCTTCCCGAGTGTGTTTGATAAATCCAGAAGCCTCCCTCATCTGATTTTGCCAACTAGCTAAAGATGTCAGTTTTCAAACATCTCAGCGACGTAAACAAACACAATTTAATCGGACTTTGTCTCTCTGCACGTAGTCGCGCCTGCACGTAGTCTGCAAAGTGACTCAACAAATTCAATCATCCAGTTGCCGGTGCAAAAATGATTTTGATAAAATGCGTGGTGGCCGACGACTTGCATGTAATAAGATATTGAGTTGTTTTGATTAATGGTCGAATGAATAATTTTAGGTTTGATTTTCATTTCGGGTTGTTGATATTTCAATGGCAGAGGATATATAACAAATATTTGTCTCTTTAGTGGAAAAACTGTCATAATTGTCTTTTAAAAATATTTTGTTTTCCTAATGTTTTAATCAAAAATTGTCGAAGATCTTACCTTTGAAAAGTCTTATTTTTTTTCTTAGGTACTGTAGCTGCTTACATGAAAAACTGCATACTTGTACTCGACAGTTTTGTGCAAAATACTGGTTTAAAACTCCAAGACTTGGCTTCAAAAAACATTTCTCTTGTCTATCATTTTTCATTTTTTTATATTTTTTTTCCCCAGGCTATTTGCTTCACTTTTTTCCCACATATTGACCTCTCATAGTTTCTGTTTCTTTAATCTTTATGTTTATAGATTGTTGAATATTACTGTGATACAATGTTTTTTTTAACGTGGCTTGTTGTTGTCAGTATGAAAATAAATTATTCTTTTGAAAAAAAAAAGACGAAGAATGTCTTTAAGATGGCGTGGCATCTTCCTAGTGATTATGCAGAGAGCTTTATGTACATGTAATGAATCGCAGCAACCTTACTATAATAAGCGTCTCTCAGTCCCTGACTCAAACCCCCTCCCCCCCGCCACTGCCGAACCTTTTCAAGAAAAACAGAGAGGTGCTGATTTGCAGACGTCTTTCCAAAGGCTTCAATGAAGGAAGGGAACTGGTTGTTTTTTGAAGGATACGCCAGGAGGAAAAAAAATCAATAGATGACCTGGGGGCGACTGAGTGTTGTGCGCCGTTTGTGAAAAATGATGACTTGCTTGCTTCCGAGAATTGCTTGAATTTTTGCCTGCGTCACGTACTTGTAAATAAATTTCTTTGCTCGATCAGCAAATTTCCTTATGGGCATCAAAAAGAGACGTCGTTTTTTGTTTTTTATTTGTGTATGTTTTGAGCATGTTTTTTTTTTGTTTACTATTGTGTGGAATGTTACCTCTGGAATGATGTTATTGTATGTCACAGTTACGTAGGTTTGTTCATGCAGAAGCGAATAAAAACATATGATTGTGGAACTGTTTTGATAGAGTAAAATAGAATATTAGCTTGGCTTTACTCTGATGAAAGCAAAACATGACTATTTTGAAAGGAATATGAGTGTCATCAAAATTAATGACACTTGCACTGAGTATAAATTATTTTTAACAAAACTATAACAATAAAAAAATTTGAGGTCAGTCAGTTTAAAAAAAAATTACAAATACTTGAACCATGCATGAGTAAATCAGAAATACTTTGCTGTGTGCCTTGAAGAAGGGCGTAAGGCTCTACGCCCTTCTTCTAGGCACAAAAAGTACTTTTCCAGTAGCAAAAGGCTGTAAGTAATTGCTCCTGAAAAAAAAAATATGGCATTACTGTTTTTTTTTTTTTTTTTTTAAGTTATATTTTTGCTGCTAGAATTACCCCCAAAGACATTTTTTTTTCATTCCCGTGTAGAATTTAACCTTCCTATAATAACTTACATGTATGAAGGGCAGAAAACCGATCAAACTTTTACGCTCAGTTTTCTTGACGCACAATTTTGCACATTGCATGGAATTGCTTACGCCCTTTCTCCAGATACTTACGTTATATCCTTCCAGGCGCATGACCAGAACTGATGATCGGAAAAAGAAATTAATGGAAAATTTCCTCTCTTTTTTTTTAATGAAAGCCAGAAACCTTTACACACGTTGAATTTGTGCAAGGCCATTTCTAAATTATGGCTGCTGCTGGATGACCAGGCCAGATACTTCACAGAGGCAACGGAGGCAATTGCCTCCGTTGCCCCTGGTCATTGCCTTGATGTCCTTGAAATGTTCCAGTAGAAATTTACAATTTCCTCCTAGAGGTGCCCTTTATCAAGAAAAAAATGCCTTGGTGTCCTTGAAATGTTCCAATAGAAATTTACCATTTCCTCATAGAGGTGCCCTTTATCAAGAAGAAAATGCCTTGGTGCCCTTGAAATGTTCCAATAGAAATTTACCATTTCCTCATAGAGGTGCCCTTTATCAAGAAGAAAATGCCATTGTGCCCCTTGAAATGTTCCAGTAGAAATTTACAATTTCCTCCTAGAGGTGCCCTTGATCAAGAAGAAAATGCCTTGGTGCCCCTGCCCTTTCAAGAACGAAGAAATCAGGCCTGGATCACCATCGTTAACATGCATTGAACCATCTGCCAATTCAGGCAAGTCTTACGGCGCAAGTGAGCTTGTCTTATGGAGCTGCCATTTTTTCTTCTCCCCTACAAATCAGTGTACGGCTGTATCCAAAATGTCGGCTACGGCTATGGCTAAGGGTGTTGCTATGGCGACCCAGCCACAGTCGTAGCCACCAATTTGGACACAGCCTACCAACCTGAGGCTGGGTGGACAAATTAGTCTGGTCCCTGTCCATCGGGATGACATTCAGTATCCACAATGGAAACTGCACACACGGGGTACTTCATGTACTTGGCATGGTAAACAACATGATTAAAAAAAAGTGTAAATCAAAAACAATGTTTGTTACTACTGTCAAAATCCAGGAAATCCATATTGGCTACGTACATGTTTGCGATTGTAATCTGAGAGTTTCGTGTACAGATTAATTCTAGTACACTTGTAAATTTCACACATCAGGGCTGATTTCCTTTTTCTTTTTAAAGCATGGAGCCACGTTAGAAATCAAGCATCAACACCTCCTCCCCTCCCCTCCCCTCCCTCCCCCCCTCTTACATAGCTCACTCAGCTCGTCAGACAAACACAGCTTCTTCTGCCACTATTGAAAAGCCTCCTTTAGGAGAAGGTGATCTCGAAAAAAAAAAATCTCCTTGTACCTTGAGTATTTTAAAGGAAACTTTTTGTCTGTTTTTTTGTTTGATACAAATTTGTGGCCCTCTAGTCTTCAAAAACGAAACTGAAAAATGGAGATCTGTGTGATTACTACACAAAGGTTGTTTTACCCATAAATTCACATTTTTTTAAGAAAAGTGCCCGTGCAAAATAAAGAAAAAAGACCTTGCCCTTTCAAAGGTGAAGCTCATAGTCCGGAGCGCTGTTTAAATCCCTTTAATCCAGATTAATTTAATATAATCACTAAGATGTAGCGAGTGTGATGCAGGAAACACACTGCTCAGCCCGGTACTCCGCTTGACGTTCTTTCTGCTTGATAGAATACAGTCTCTGTAGGTCATGGCAACCAGTTGAAAGTGCAAATGTGTTTATAACTCGATTTTGAAGAGCTGTGTGGTTTTTTCAGGAGATTGTAAATGTAATGAAATCGATGAAATTTAGACGGTGAATCTAGACAACGCTGGTAAATCAAAGTTAATTACTTTGTAAATTACATCAAATTCATACTGCCTATAGTTGGTTTTTAATTTTATTTTTCAAGTCAACATGGTCAACAGTAACCTTTCAAGAATGAATAGTAAATACCTGTAAAACGTCAACTGTGTTTCTTATTTTTCTTTAAAGATGTTAGCACCTAATTGTAATTTGATGAAACTGTTGCAGACTGGGTGTATGAAACCTTATGCTTTTGTTTTCTTTTTTTATATATAAACAAGATTATCGGGATGATTTTCCTCAGTGAAAGCATTGTTGTCCTATCCTTAAAGCTCCAGCTCAACATTGGTAAACTGACTGTAAGTGCTTCCATTCTTTGCACAAATCAAGATACTTGTAATAAAACCAACCTGGGAAAATGTCTGCTCATTTCATTGTTTCATTTGCAAGAAAACGGTAATAATGCATTCAGCATTTTTGTACGCGCTCCTATAGGCAGAGTTGTTGTCTCACTGAGACGGAAACTAATTTGGGACCTTATTTAATTTATTATTTGAAAAACGATAACACTTCAGGCAGAAAAATTTCAGGGAAGGCTATCTATCATCATTATCTTTATACCATGTAAGATAATTATGTAAATCTGTGAACAGTTTTGTTTTTCCTCTAACCAATGTTGAGCTGGGGCTTTAAAGAACCGTAGGTTCACCATGGATCATCATCATGTGACACACAGTGCCACTGTGTGCTATTACGCAAAGCAGGTGTGCCAACCCAGGGGTGGTAACAAATACACTTGTATCTCGACACTAATTCCGCACACAGTTATCAACGGCCCATGCCTCAGTAACGAAGATGGATGGCCGGGTTGCAATTCTTTTGATCGGGCATTTGAAATGCTGGACAGAGTTCAGATTTGTCTCTCTCTCTTTTAACCAGCGCCAGTGAAATCTTTGGTAGGATTTGGGGAATTGTTTTTTTGGAAGGGGTCCAGGTTGGATTTGCTAAGCTGGACGTTTCTTTGAAGTGGACAGGTTGCCGGGACGGGGTTAATAAACGGGTTGTGGGGGTGCATTGTGATGCGACGGATCAAGGGTATTACCAACTACTCTTTCACTTTCTAGAGCTCGGATGAAAAACGGTAAAACATTGTAAAGTGAGTTGTTTTTCTATTAGATGAAGTCAGCAGGGAGGATTTATTGCGATCGAAAGGGGGTTTAAGACACATGACTTGTGTTTTTTTCAGGGGGTGCTGTGCTGGCGAAAACTATCAAGATTGCCATTTGTCCTTTTATCTGGAAGAGAAAGTGAAAATAACAATCCATCTGTCCAGATTTGTTTAAAGTTTCACTTCAATAAAAACAAATGCATGAAGGGAATTTGTTTTTGCAATGTTCATTTTCCGCGGGTTTTATTTCTTCCTGGTATGACCGAGTCAATATGAAAATAAAGCTGAACTTTCAATAGAGTTATTTTGAAGATGGTGATAATACTGTTAGAATGGGCTATTAAAAGTGTGTGGTTTCTCATGGCAATGGATCCTATGTAACAATTGGCAGAATGGATTTAACCTCCACCTAGAGGACAATAACAACTGGTTGTTGACAGTGGGCATGGTGGGTGACGGCATTTAAAATACTGCTCTCAAGTCTCTATATAGTTTGGCTTGCTTTTGACTCACTTAGCCCCTTTTTACACCGGAGAGCCAATTCCCAGGAAATACAACCCCGGGGAATTCCTGGGGATGGTTAACTCAATGGCCACCCCATGTTTGTTTCACATGTTTATTTCACTGAAAGCAAACAGTCAGTATGCTGGGGGTAGTGGGTGGCGGGGGGGGGGGGGGGGGTCTCACTCAACCATACTCTAGGCCTGATATTTCGTTCTTGTGAGGGTAAGGTGTTTTTTTATTCATCTTTATAAAGGGCACCCATATGAGGGAAATTTTAATTGCCATGGGCACCAAGGCAATGACCAGGGGCATGGAGGCAATTGCCCCTGTTGCTTCCATGAGGCCTGCTGCTCATAAACCAGGGAAACGGCTTCATGATGTCTTTCAGGGAGCTTGCCAGGGAGAAATTCAGTTGTAGAAAAAGGTCAACCATGTTCTTCAGAAATTTTGCAGGAAAGTTGTGAAATGTGAAAGGGACTAATGTTGAAGGTGTGGCTTGAGAATGTTGAACCCCAAGATGTTCAGGTTTTCCCCCATCACAAGGCCATAAGGGTCACTGGATGTTGGAGGGGGGGGGGGGGGGAAGGAGGCTATTTCCCCCATCACAAGGCCATAAGGGTCACTGGATGTTGAGGGGGGGGGGGGAGGAGGCTATTTCCCCCATCACAAGGCCATAAGGGCCACTGGATGTTGGAGGGGGGGGGGGACGGAGACTATTTCCCCCATCACAAGGCCATAAGGGTCACTGGATGTTGGGGGGGGGGCGGAGACTATTTCCCCCATCACAAGGCCATAAGGGCCACTGGATGTGAAAGAGGGGGGGGGGGGCAATTTCCCCCATCATGTATGTGCATGGGGGGGCGCTATTTTCTTTTTTTAATCTCTTTCTCTTTTAATCTTGATGCTCATGTTTAATTGTTTGTGTTGCTCATGCGTATTAATACATTTACATAGTACATGTATAGAGTGTACATAAATTCTGCATTTTGGTTGGTTTAGAGTGCATCACATGATCTGTCATATTTTTACTAGACAGCCGCTCAAACGCGATGCACTATACCAGTAGCAACCGCGACATGCTATACCCGTAGCAACCAATGTATTATCCCATACCAACAGCAGTTTCTTGGTACCTAGACGTCTAGACACATAAAGATAATGATGGTAGAAAACTTTCCTTGAAATGTTTCTGCCTGGAGTGTTATCATTTTTAAAGCGTTATCATTTTTGAAGTGTTGTCGTTTTTGAATTACAAATGAAATAAGATCCAAAATTAAGTTTCGTCTCATGTGAGATGAAAAACTCGACCCAAGAATGCTTACAAAAATGCTGAATGCATTTTTACCTTTTTCTTTCAAATGAAACAACAAAATGAGCTGAAATTTTCACAGGTTTGTTTTATTACATGTGTTTTGATTTGTGCAAAGAATGGAAGCATTTACAAACACTTTACCAATGTTGAGGAATGAGCTGGGGCTAAAAAAGATATATGGATGTTTCTAAATTTGCTTGTCGGTCTGTTATGCTAGCTTGTGCATGGGGAGAACCCTGCAGCTCCTCTCCCTAAAACCCCACCCTCCACCGTGCCTCTTCTGTGGCTATCCAAATCGTTAAATGTACATTAATAGCAAAGGTGTACAGTACAGTACATCATGAACCTTATTGAGTATCGCTCACTAAGAACCACTGACCAGCACCTTACAAATAAAAGAATCCCCTCCAAGATGTCAAGAGATTGACAAACGTCTTAATGCTAAAGTTCAAACAGAGTCTGGAATGAAATACTGGAGCGTAAACAAAAAATCTGGCAATTTGAAAAAGGGTATACGTAAGACGACACTGTACGTAGCTGAAAACCTTTTAGCATTTTGTTAAAGCAAACATATGGAACCATTCCAAATAGTGTACCTTTTAAAGAAGGTGTATTTTCAAATATTTTCAAGGTATTTTGGGGCAGAAATAAATGTGATTTTGCTTTTGAAGTATCGTAATGACTCTTTTTAAGTTATTTTTAATATGTTTGCCTTCTGACCACCCCTCATGGTCGTTCCCGGCCTTGAACTTTGCTCTTGAAGGGGCACGCCAATTTTCCTCTGGTAAGGGGCACTTCTGTGAGGGAGAATTTAAATTTGTATCTTGGAACTTTGCAAAGGGCAACGCAGCAAAAGCACACGGCACCACGGCAATTGCTGTGGGTGCCGTGGGTTAATTCGAGGCATGTCCTTCATCGTTGCCCTCCACTGGAGGGTCATAAATCAGGTGGCCAGAAGCACACTTGCAATTTTCGTGAACCATACTATTTGTCAAGGATTTTTACATGTACCTCAAGGGAGCTGATAATCATTCTAACCTCAGACTCAGCAGCTCTCCATTCTAAGTGCCCAAGCAGCTTGACTATATTCCTCAATCTTATTCATTAGTCTGTGTTTTCTTTAAAAAAAGACGAGTTTTGTAGTTACATACACATATAAAAAAGAAAAAGAAAAAAAGGGCTATATAGCAGTATAAGATTGCACGATTTCTGACTGCCCAGCCCCCCCCCTCCCCCGCACCCCCGAACAAAGATATTGACAAAATAGGGAGACTAACCAAACAGGCTAGATAGCTCAGTTGGTAGAGCACTGACCACATAAACCCGAAAGTCGCAGGTTCAAATCCTGTTCTAGTAATATTTCTTATATTAGTTTCAATTTGTAAGCTACATGTACTGGTAAACATGAGTTATACATTTTTCTATAGAAATAGTTTGACCCCAAATACTCTCAAAGTCGAGAAAATATATGTGCTTCTTTTGATGAAAACAATCAAAATAAACCCAGTATGAACGAGCAGATATCCATGAAATAAATGTTTTTGCAGTTTTTTATGTTTTTGAGGTCCAATTTGTTGGTTGTAATGTAATGTGTGTTTAGGGAAAACTATAGACTACAAATTAATCCACTCAAGATTCCAAAAACAATTAGTAAAAATATGTGTGAGTAGCCACTGAGTAAAACTTGGTCTGGTCAAACAGCTGCGTACAGTGTTAATTATTCAAAACACATGTGTTTTAACTCTGTTGACCTGTTTGCGTAATCGCACACTTCATCATCTGATTATTGGGACCTTTTCAACATGCTTGTAATGCATTCTTGCAATTCAATCGGGTCGCTGATCAAAATTGACTCATACATAAATGATGGCGTCTCGCATGGACATATACTTGTAGTCATCAGCGTAGTTCTCGGAATAATACCCATGACACATTTGAGAAAATGGATGCGGACGGATATGGATGATGAGAACCTACACAGACCATTAATAAATGATTACATGGTACTCAGCTAGACGACACTTTAAGATTATCTTCATCATCATCTTTCACTCCTTAAAGGTACATGTGCGATTCTTGGTTTTCTTTTCTTCTTCAAAGCTGGATTTTTACAACCAGCGACCTCACTTTCCTTTAACAGCATGGTCCCCTGGCCAAATGCTAGTTAAAAAACCTGAGGACCAGTCAGAATTCTCTCCAAGTGGTCCGGCTGGCTAGTTCAGTATTGAAAAACACCCCTATTTAGTTATGAAGTAATGGACCAGTGGAAAAGCTGATGGACGAGTGAAACGTCAAGCTAACTGGTCCTGCTGGCCAGTCAGTGAAAAAATTAAGTGAAACCGCGTAAACATGATACCAAATGTCCTGAAATTATTTCGGTCCAGAAAAACTTTCATGTGCGAGAAAACTACCCTACCCTTAATTATTACAAAGTTTTTGCAAAAAAAAACAAAAAAAAAAAAAAGTTTAAAAACCCCAAACAGAATGCTCTTGTTGGTCTTAAAATGTTTTGGCACCAAAGCACATGGGCACAAGAAAATCATCCAACGTCAACCAACCCTGTCTTAGAAAATTATTCGTGTTAACAAAAATTAACATTTAAAACCTGAAAACAGAATGCAATCATTTGTCTTAAAAATATTTTCGCACCAAAGCACATGAGCGAATGAGCAATAAAATTATGCCCCTATCACCCAGCCAAGAGTTCTTACAAAACTAAATCCTGTTAACAAAACTGACATTTAAAATCCTAAAATTGTATACAAATAATGAATATTTATGTTAACAAAATTTGCATCAGGACTCGGGAAAGTACCCTGATGCAAATTTTGTTAACATAAAATTGGTTGGAAAAGCTCTACTGTGCAATCTGGAGCATTTAAAATGTGTGGTTTTTTTTGTTGTTCTTTTGCGTAGGCCTATCGGCCATAATTTCTGCGTATCGGCTCATAATTCGCGCGTATCGGCATGGGGAGAACCCTGGTGTATGGGTAAAACAGAAAATAACTAAACTAATATTAAAATCCTAAAAAAATAAAAGACAGCAAAAATGTTGGCACCCACAGCTTTCATCTACATGAACCAGGCATAATAATTTTCCAATTTAAATCTGATTTTCTGATTTTTGCCCTCAGAAAATCAGTGTAGCTTTGAAATAAAAACCTGTCGAGATCAAAGCCAGTACCATTTGTAGGTCTGCTATTGTACTCAATAAGATTTTGCAACTTTTTTTGCTAGGCTCAAATATTGTGTGGTAAAGTATTTTTTGATAAATTTTATGTTGAAAACAAGTCAATTTATTTGTCCTATTATTCTTAAAATATAAAGACATGTACATGTATGTACATCCCTATTTGAAGTGAAAATTTGTGTTGCTTATAATGTATTTTCATTTGATGAGATATTCTTTTGCGATGATATTTATTAATTTTTCTTGTTATCACAAGCAACACCGCTGTGGCAGACCTTTAAGACTTGAAGTCTTTTGAGAGCGCCGTACTGGCCCTAGATTCTTAATGAAGTAAAGCCCGTACAAAATGCACACACACACACACATATCCCCTGGGGGAACTTATTCCTGATGCTCTCTCTCTCTCCTGCATCACATTTGATTATTAACAAATATGCGCAGTGGCTGCTTCTCAACTGCAGAGTGATTTAACACGTACATATGAGCTGGGTGGATATATAATAATATACTGCATCAAGCTGCCGTGTGTGCAGAGGCTGGTACTAGACCTGGAGTGCAAAGAAAGCGAGATGGATCAAAGCAAATCCTTGAGATTGAAAAGAATGGTATCACAGTGTGATGATGGAGTTCCTTCCCCCTCGGTGTGACCATCTTGCTTCGCTCCTATTCAAATTTAGTTTAATCAAAGTGAGGCTGGAAGGACAAATAGTCCGGTCCTGATATATTAATTGATGATAAGAACAGTCAATGTCAATGTGTAGAAAGGGAACCTGACAGAAACGGCCACACCTTGATGAGGAAGGGCAAGAAGTGCTGTACTCCTTGAAATTTAGCGAAAAAATCTCTATGCTAAAAATAGCTCGACTCACCAACACATTGAAATGTACATTACAAGTTTGCAATTTCTGAAAGAGAAATATGTCATGAGATTGGAATATTTATTTGTAGGCTTTTACAGTCCTCCTGTTTCTAAAAGTGAAGATTTCATTTAAATCCAATGATGAGTGTTAGAGATGTGAAAACGTGATGATGTCAGATGGGTGGGGGGGGGGGGGGGGAGTGGGGAGTAGGGTTTGGAGGTGGACCTGATATTGCGCAATTGCAAGTCCAGAAAATCACAGCTCAAACCATTGTGTAAAAAGGTAAATATTTATCTTTTAATTAGATGATTAGCTCTAATTGTGATACAAGTCATATTTATACTCCAAGCTGCAGCTGGTATTCGTATAGTACATGTACATACGTAAACATGTACATGTACATCATTGGGCACACACACACAGCATTTGGACTCTTCACAGGCAATACTGACAGCTGTGCACAATGTATGGTTGTTATGTGACGGAGTTTCTCACAAATGTGTGCAGCTCGTTCGTAAATTAAGAAGGCACCAACATTGATTGTGCACTTACATTTAACCTGCTTCCATTCCCCCCATCCCCAGCCCCCCTCCCATGTCAGACCTGGGAAAACCCTTCCTGATCCTGCCCCCATGACTTTACAACTATGCACATTATAGACCTTTCTTTTGCAACGTCACAGTCTGAGTTTTTGCCAAACCAAGATGGAGGAACTATGGGGAGCTATCAATGCAAAAGCAAAAACAGATAATCACATTTTGCAAATGTTAAACAAATATTCAAGAATTGTTTAGAATTTTTTGGAAACAAGCCAACCAGTAATGGGATGTACTTTCTTTAAATAGAAAGGTTGCAAAAATGTTGAATTTGGTCACAACATCTGTCAACAAGACTTGAATGTTTTGCTACATTTGGCCGTCCATGCCAACCAGCGTGATTTGTTTATTAGCAATAGAATGGTCTCTTATTGCTGCAAGTACATGTAGGTACATTTACATGTACATGTACTGCATGCCTGATTGTTTTGTTCTTGAAAGGGCAAGGGCACCAGGGAATTTTCTTCTTGAGAAAGGGCACATCTTCAAGGCACCAAGACAATAACCAGGGGCAATGGAGGCATTTCTCTCCGTGAAGTATCTGTCCTGTACTATACATGTTGTGTAATCTCTGCATAAAACGCTAGATTTTAATGGATAAATGTATTTTTTTTCTGACATGTCTGAGGGAGGGTGGTTGAAGACTAGACGGGTTCCGGGAAGGAGGGGGAGGCGGGGGGGGGGGGGGGGGGGGGTTGTTGTTAAGGAAAACAAATAAAGACTCTTGGATTTTATTGTTTATTGTTCTGGAGGCACCATCGGCATTCTGTATACATCTGTCATAATAGTTGCGGTACCCGCTGCTAATGGGATTCGAACTGCCTCTAGCTGCCGGGCAATTTCGGTAGTCTAGTTGGTAAGACATCTGCTCTAGAATGACGGAGGGTCGTGGGTTCGAATCACACCCGAGGAATATGCCTTTTTTTTCACAGGACTCGGGAAAGTACTGAGTATACAATGCTTAACACACATTGGTGTATACGCAAAAACACAAACAACATTCTGTATACATTATATAGTATGGATGTACTAACTACAGTGTATGTTTAACTACAACAGTGCACATGTATTATGCAGTGTTTTGTACCATACAGACCTGTGGCAGACGGTGATATGATAATACAAGATGTACAGACATCATCATGATGCACAATGACTGAGTCATAATGGATCAAATTTCCAACTGATCGCTGGTGCAAATTGCCAGAGATGCTGCTTCACTAACGGGCAGGCTTGCTAATTAGCTGATAAAAGCATCTAGGCTTCCGATATTGACCATACGTTTATGAATGTACATGTACTTGTGATATGACGGCTTAGCATTACTCACCCTCAAGATTTTAATCTTTTGAATTTTGCATAATTGGAGACAACATTTTGTAATTTTTGTTGTCATGTCTAAATCTGTCAACTCAATTTGTTGTTGTAGTCCGTATTTTGTTTATAGAGGTTTTTCCTCCATGGTAGTTGTATTATTGTCAAAAAACAAAAAAACAAAAACAGACTGAATATCAAGCATTAAACCACAAGGGAAACTGGGTAAATTTTCAAATATATTTTGGGGTGAACAAAGAAAAATTGACTGTAGCAGGATTTGAACCTGGGACCAAAATTTGGGGGTAAACATTGGGGGTAAATTGGATTTGAACCAGCGACCACCGGCTGAACGTACCAGCGCTCTACCAACTTTTATCTAAATTTGGACCTTTTTATGTCTGCCTGGTGAAAAAACTGTTATTTTCTTCAGATCATAAAAAGAATTTCTGCTCTCTGCCTTATTTCCCTAGCACTGAGGGATACTGTTCCCAGAAGCTCCTTGAAATCCCACCCAAGAGGTTACTTAAATTTGGAGATGTCATCATTTCAAAATACCTCCTTATTTTTGGATCCTGGTTTCAGACCTTCTTGTCAGCGATGACTCTTACCCTTATAATAGACCGATCCATTAAGCCCCGCCCCCTAAACATATTGACCAATCACAGCATTGGCAGTAAACAATTATAAGGTGCTTCATAAATGGGTCCCATAATTCAAAATCTTCAAAAACCTGTCTTAAAAATAATATAATAAGCGCCTTGAGTATCTAATTGTAGGTAGATACATGCCCTACTTGTACATGTATATAAGACTCTGGTATTATTATTATATCGATATCAAAATAGAGTATTTGAGTAATATCGATATATCGATGGACCTTAATTAAGGATGATGTTTGATGTACATGCGGTCGGCAGTGCTATGTACACATAAATGGAAACCACTTATTAAGTGAAGATCTTTTGGTTTGTGTCTTGTGGTGTACACTGATGACTCAAGATTAATAGCATGAATCATAATGCACAGGTATCTAATTATTCAATCTTATAGATTTCTATCGCGGTGAGTGATTGAGAGGACATTGGAAAGGTCCTTCAGTTTCATTCTTGTGGTGGTAGGACCGTGAATTTCTTAAAGTGAAGACTTAATTTCATAAAGCTGTGCAATGGTAAGCAACTTGCTTTGCTTACAATATGCAGAAAAATAAGGGAACAAAAGAGTGGTGACCGAGGTCTTAAACGGCCGTTTAAAACCGGCAGGGTCTTGGCCAGGTGATAAAGGATCGAAATGAATGCGAGGTCCTTTATCACTCAGCCTTGACCCTGCAGGGTTTTAAACGGCCGTTTAAGACCGAATCACTACTCTTTAATTCTAATCATAAATGCCCTTTTGGTTAAAAAGTGTAAAAATGTGAGGAAACTTTTGAGGATTTTTTTCAATTTATTTTTCCATTCTTGTCATGTCCTCAGACTCCATTTCGCGAAGGGTCAAATTGCATGTGACGCTAAATGGTTGCGCGTACGCGACGCACTTATAGACTTTACATTGAGTACCAGTATGTATTGCTTGTGTTACGCATAAATTAGTGCTCGCATAAGTTTAATTACTGACTGGTTATAAACACTCTCAGCCATGTCTTTATCAGCCGTTTAAACACCCCCATGTGACATGTTCTCGACCAATCAGAGTAGATAAACTGTCAGAGGTATTTATGAATGTACATATAAGAAAACGTGTCTAAATTATGATCAAGAAGATTCGATGATGCATGTGTGTGTTGACAATGAATTTGCATTGTTTCATCAATAATCTATTTACAAGAAATACCGGCAGTTTAGCACGCTTATTGCTTCGCTTACGGTAAGCAGTGGTTATGAAATAGATACATGTACTGTGTTCAGGGCCACTTTGTAAGCAGAAATCCTAGCTGCTTACAAGTTTATGAAATCTACCCAAGCGCCCAATTTCAAAGGATAAATTAATGGAAGCAAGGTTGCTCAGGAAAGGTGATTACATGTAGCCCAAATAAAAGTTTAGGCCATGTCCGAATTGATGGCATCGGCAGTGGCTTGGGCCGGAATTCTGAATAGTCCTATTCTTTAATGATCATGTCGCAGCCAACGGCGATAGCCGCAGCCATAGTCGCTTGTCATGATGCCACCATTTATGACATGTTCCCATGTTCATTACTACAATAATACACACTCATTCTCATGGCATCAAGAAGAGTCCAGACTAAATTTGTCTTTTTATTTAAAATCACGGCTTTGGCTCTGGCTTAGGCTCTGGTTTTGGCTCTGGCTTAGGCTGGCTTAGGCTCTGTCAGTAATTTTGCAAATTTACATGTACACTGTTTATGCAGGGCTTCAAACAGGAGGATGAAGCCAAAAGCCATTGGAGTCAAAGCTGTCAATTTCCGACTCAGGCCAACATGGATTTGATGGGTGTCATAAACAAGATGGCTTCATCGATGCCAATGCTATACAAAAAAGGCTAGCAGATTAAAAACTGACAATATTCTAATAATTGTCTTTTATGTAATTATGTCTGTAATCAAAGACTATCGTTAGATAAATCGCCAATCCCCAAAATTCAAGAAGCCTGGTCTCAATTCCAAAGCCATTTTTTCAAGTTCTCAAGATTATTTACGATGAATATTGTTATCATTTCAAGACCCTCAGGAGAAAACTGATGGCTTAATGGCAGCGCTAGTTAATTGTCATCCTCTTAACCTTACCCAAGGTTGCATTACGATGCCTCATAATTTACAGTCTTAGTGGGTTTTGACTCGTCGTCGTCGGTAGAAAGTGCCTACTCCATGTCACCTGCCATTTGTGCGCGATGTGATGGTGATCAAATTAAGTTGGCGCCATCTGTCTATTGTGTTGAATGAATAATTTGATTTTTTTTTTCGTTTTTTCTTTTGTACCTGGACCCGTCCTATTATTTTGATTGCGGAAGATTTCAGCTTGGCTAGAGACTGATGGTACACTGGATCAATTAGCGGCCAACAATATGTAATTTGTCCCTTTTCATAGCTGCATGATACTGGAGTGTATACACGGACAATCTCTCTGTAATGATGTATTTGATTCTAGTCAATGACATACTGTAGAAGGTTTTTTCCTCCTCCTCCTTCATGTATAGAGATTTGACTACGTGTGTAGAATCAAGTACCATTGGCATGCATTAACTGCCGACCATAAGGCAGGCCCCATGTACCCTTGCAATGCATGAGCTCTTACAGTATGAACGATATTATGCCCGTCATACATCTGTTCAATATGGGTTAAGGTTTGAGTTGTGTTATTTATTGCATCGAGAATAAAGAGTGATATGATTGCGTTTTGCCATACAGTACACCAGTGTGTGATCACTTTCTAATTTCATATTTTGGTGTTTTGAGAGAGACTCTTCTTGGATCAAAACGTCGGGCCGTTTACAGTAATTGTATTATCAACACAGATCATTATGTTTGGTAATGTCAGCAGTTTCCAACAGTTAATTCCTTTCGAAAATTGTATTTTGCTACAAATCAAACAAACAACCAACAAAATTTTCAGTTTTAGATATGGGAGGAAAAACCCATGCAGTCAGGTACGAACTGAAAACCCAGTCCACATGCAAGGCTTAAAGATATTCTGCTAAGCAAAAACAAGCAGGATACCAGTCACAGATTGTACATGTGACATGCTATTTTGGCTGGTAACCTTATTCTGGTAAGCATAATTTGTTTTTGTGCTTGGCTACTTTTTGTGCTGAAGCAGCCCTATGAATTTGGGGGTCTGGTCTGAAGTGGGATTCGAACCGGGGGTCCACAGAGGTGAAAGGCAGTGAAAGAAACCACTCAGCCAACCTGATCCCAATTCTAATGTTAATGCTTAATGCAATAATTATACCCCTTAAATTGTTTGTGTTGCCCACTGCTAATGGGAGATTTTCAAACATTACCAGATAAATTTCCATCGTTTGCGTTGTTCTGAGCATGCGTACATATCTGAGAACAATAGATTTACCTGGTAAGTCTGCTGCCACCTAGCATCACCAAGAGTCTCCCATTATAGAGCAGACCTCACCCCGACAGTTAACCTTAGGTGTCAAGTGTTTAAGGCATCATTCTGCTCTGGAACGAAGGTCTTGGGTTCCAATCCTATTTTGTGTAATTAAATGTATTTTTGTTCTCCTTTTTTATCAATTCACAGCCAGACGACCCAAACTACGCATCTCAGAAAAAGGTCTACGATGACCTGGGTCAAGAAATGCTCGCACACGCCTTTGAGGGGTACTATTTCTTGTTTCTTTGTATCATCTTAGTCGTCTTAAATAATCCCAAATCAATCCCCTGGATTTGTTTCGTGGGCATTGCCCCGCCCTCCCGTCTGACAGGTTTTCAAAAGTCAATCTCAGTAAACATAAGTTTGGAATCAATAAACTAAGGATTGCACATAATGATCTCTCTGTTTTTATGAATTATGGATGTTGTGATAAGAGCAGGTGGCATAACGACGATCAACATTTCAGTCAGTATGCTGTATTTACAGATTTTCTAAAGACCATCTCCACATGGTTACGTGTATTGAGAATCTAGAAACTGAGACTTGTGGCAACGCCATGAAATTATCTCTCAGTGAGACATGAAGGTTCTTAAAGCAACTCAACATTTTGATCAGTATGCTCGGATCCTCTTCTGGATCTTCTTTTTTTCTCCTTAAGGTGATCAGAGCATATCAATCAAACACCAGGCATTTGTAGAGAACCGTTATTCTGGTTGCCTATCCTGAGAGGCTTAGCGAAATGAAGAGAGAGAGAGAGAGAGAGAAAAAGAAGAGTTTATCGAATTTCATGAGGAGATGAAAAGTGCAGTGGGCTACGACATGTTAACAGGTTAAAAGAGACTAGTCTTAAGCTGGAAGAGATTTGTCTTTAGCAGGCTTTTGAAGATCGGAAAGAAGTCAAGATGAGTTGATAGGGGAGAAATATTGAGGTGTAACACCGCCTGGATCTTTTCAGAACCAGCACAACTCATTAGAGAGATTGATTTTCTTCTTATCAAGTCTACACACAAGCCAAGAAGAGAGATAATTACTAAGGGAATAAAAGAGTGGCGATGAGGTCTTAATCGGCCATTCAAAACCGTCAGTCATATGCAAACTCTACAGTGAAATTGGCCTTCGCATTCGGCTCGTGGCCTTTGTATCACACAGGCCGCGGCATTGTAAGGTTTTAAACGGCCAATTAAGACCTCGTCGCAACTCTTTTATTCCCATTCATAAATGCCCTTTTATTGTTGAGAAATAAAATGCCTTTTTTTCCCCCTTTTATATCTAGGTACAACGTTTGCATATTTGCATATGGGCAGACAGGGTCTGGGAAGTCCTATACCATGATGGGAAAACAGGAAACATCTCAAGAAGGAATAATCCCCTTGGTAAGATCTCCAAAACCGCAAATAAATTTGCAGAAAATGTGATGAGACACGTCCAAAATGATCAGATAGATCCCTGTACCTTCCTGATGAAGGATCCCTAATCCTTATCTCATGCTCACATGCTCTGTTCATCGGTGGACGGCTCGTTAGTTTTGTGGGATACATTCACGGAAAAATTATGAGTCAGACAAAATGCCCACGGTCACTTGAAAAAAATCCATACATGCAACTTCTCGAAGTAAAATTGACACTAATTTGAGACTCATATTTTACTTGAAATATCTTATAAGTATTTTAGAAAAAGACTCATTTATGTTGTTTAAATTCTACAGTATAATTTTAAGACATTTTTCCAGATGGTTTTCATGTATATTTAAAGCAGCAATTCTAAACTTTATGTTCGAAAAGATAAATTGTATAAAAAGAGTAGTATTAGTAGCTTTACATTGGTGTGGGGAAAGGGACGAATTAAATTAATAATTGACTACTCAATGTATACATGTACAGTAGGTGTTTTTTTAAAAACTCCTCTTCTCATCTATTTGTTGAGCAAATAAACCCAGTTTGAGTTTGGGCAGAAAGTGCCTAGTTTTGTCATGGAGTGTCACGTGATTGGTGATGATGTGAGTGGTAAATTGGGGGGTCAGGTTGGCGCTGTGGTGTCTTTCCTCTCGCCTTCCACCTCTAGGACCCCGGTTCGAATCCCGCCGAGGGCACTATACGGATTGGGTTTTCAGTCCCTACCTGATTGCGTGGGTTTTGCCTGGAATAAATCTCTGGGGTTTTCCTCCCACATCTAAAACTGAAACTCTTTCCTTGTCTTGTCTCATGGGGTTCTTGGGTAGTATAGTGATTAGGTTGAACACTTTTCTGAGAATCCTTGGGTTTACAAAAAGAATTAATAAATAATGGGGGGAAAAAATTGTTTCAATGAATGTTTAAAAAATTTTTTTTGTATACCCACTGTAGTTGTGCAAGGAGTTATTTGAAAAAATCAGCAGCAGTCCCGATGCGAATATGCAATACTCAGTCGAGGTCAGCTACATGGAGATCTACTGTGAGCGAGTCCGTGACCTCCTGAACCCTAAGAACAACAAGAACCTGAGGGTCAGGGAACATCCGCTCCTTGGGCCCTACGTAGAGGATCTGTCCAAGCTGGCTGTCATGTCATTCAGTGATATATCAGACTTGATGGATGAAGGAAACAAAGCAAGGTTTGTCAAGAGGACTGGGCAAGAGAAAATCCTTAAGACCGCTGAGGTGGATTTCACAAAGTGCTAGGACTAGTCTTATCTCTGGTTAGGACGAGTAACTAGTCCTAACTTATAGGACTAGTCATAAGTTAGGACTAGTCCTAAGTTAGGACTAGTCCTAAGTTAGGACTAGTTTTGTGAAATCCACCCCAGGACTTGTAGCTCACAATTTATGCTAGGCCAGAGTTTTTTTCACATGGACAGAATCCAAATGAAAAAAAGAAAACCACCTAGCTTCACATCGTGGTGTGCCCGGAAGAAGGTCGTAAGGCTGTATGACCTTTTTCCGGGTTCACAAATTACAACCTTTTGTCCCAGCTGAAGGTCACAAGCAATATCATGGCTCTTTTGAAAAAACGTTGGGCATAACTGTTGTATATTCATTGCAAGAATGACATACCCTAGACATTTTTTCGAATTTGACTTTCCTGAATGACTTTTCCTGAAAAACGACCAAACTTTTACACTAAGTTTTCTTGAAACACAATTTCGGAGAGTAATTGCTTACGACCTTTCTTTCAAGCCCACAATGACATTTTAACATAAAAGCTGTTCTTATTTTAGCAACCACTAACACTGGATTTATCTCAAATGTCTTATGAGTTACTAAACTTTGCTACTCAACAGAATTAAAAGATATTTATTAGATTAAAAGTCAATATTTGAACATCATTTTTGTATTCATAGTGAGCTATTGTTATTCAAATGAAAAAGTCAAGACTGCCAGTTTTGTACAGTTTTGAGTTTACTGGCACAGCATTAAAGTCACTGACTTATGTAAACTTGAAGCCCTACTGGGGAACTTTAAACTGTGAACAAAATGGAGTTACAGAATCGTTTCAGTCAAAAGATGACAGCATGAGAAAGAACTGAAGAATCGTAAATGAAATGATAAATTGTCAAATTATACTTGGAGGAGACTGTGTGACTTTAAAGGACTGGGTGAGTTTATATGTTGAAAAAAATGAAATGATTAAGAGAGTATTTTTAACCAAAAGATTAAAAAAGACTTGATAATTTAACATATTATGGGAAAATTGTCAAATAAAGTAATTGTCAAATAAAGTATGACAGAGACTTTATCTAGATAGTTAATCTTAAATAAGTTTTCTATAGCCCCCTCCCCCCCCCCAAAAAAAAAACCCAGCAAAAATCACAGTTGAATTGCAGGTTTTATTTTGTTTTTAAACAAATGATTTTGATAGAACGGTGGCGTCCACTAACATGAATGAAACCAGCAGCCGATCGCACGCAGTGTTCACCATCGTCTTCACTCAAAAGAGACATGACGTCGAGACAAACCTGTTCACAGAGAAAGTCAGCAAGATCAGTTTGGTAGATCTGGCTGGCAGCGAGCGGGCCGACTCTACAGGGGCCAAAGGGGTCAGGTTAAAGGTCAGTGAAGGTCATTCATTATCACATGAAAAACTCATTAATTAAAGATTGTTATAACTTCAGTAAAGCTTACACTCTTGAAAAATGATGTACAGGTTTCAGTCTAAACCCAAGATTCAAATAGAGAAAAGGTTTTTTTAAGGAAAGCTACTTGATCACTACCAAAGATTATAAAGCGCCTAAGGCGCAAGATGGGGAACTCTGGCTGAAATGTGAAATCCCACTGGACGCCATTTCAGCAAGTAACTCTTTTGATAGGACAATATTTTAGGACAACATTGCTATCAATGGGAAACAAAGCATTCATTCGCCGAAATGGCGCCCATGCATATAGTAATAATAGTAAACATTGACAAAAATCCAGTTCGTGTTACTTGTTTCGCATCAAGTAAATTTTGTTCACATATGCCCTCATGAGGTCAAAAATACAGCGAATTTGAGCAAAGTTTAATTTAGCTGTGAATCCATCAAGAGTCGGCTAAACAACGACAAGGAAAGGTTTTTTGATGATTGGTTTGGAAGAGTCAGAGCTAAAACAGAGACAATGGCATCATATTGACATTTTTTACACTGATACACTGATTTAACTACCAATTTTTTAATTCAAGAAGGCTCTCCGTCTGTGTTTGCTGAAAAAGAATTATCAGTTTTTTTTTAAGTCCATGAAGTGTTTGAGACTTTTCTGGAAATGTTTTTAAATGTTTTTGTTTATCTTAAAAAACATGGAAATAACAAATGATTGTTGTGACGCTTGTGTTTTTCCCGCCTTATGAGCTTTAAAAGAATATGAAATTGTTTTTTGAAAAGTAGTTGAAAGAAAATTGTATTTCAAAAACATCTTTATTTGTTTATGATTTGAAAACAGGAAGGAGCAAACATCAACAAGTCATTGACAACACTCGGAAAGGTCATCTCGGCACTGGCTGAAGTGGTAAGAACAAAACATCTTTGTAGTTGTTATTCGTAAACAAAGTCGAATTAAACTGCAGTACGTGGAATACGTTTGTTATTGAATTTTGTTTTTACCCTTAGAAAGTTTAAGGGCAACTCTTTGATTTAACCAATTTCATAGCAATTCTTAGCAGCAGTAATTTGAAAAGAACAACTTCTCTTTAAATGATTTATACTAATAGTAATTCCCCGGGCAATATTTCTACAGCTCTGAAAGACCAGCATGTTCCAAAACAAAGCGTGACCCCCAACCTTTAAAAAAAAGCAGTTCTTGGTTTGATGTGGCCAAATCAATATAAACATGCATGAAACTTTTCTGAAAATGTGGGTGGGTCAAAGAAAATGATTGAAAATCAAATTTAGATTTTCAATTAAAGGGGAGGGGTGGGAGGAGGAACACAGAAAACATTTTTCAAATTAGAAGTTGATGCGGATGTGTGTTTCAAAATCTTTTTGAAAAATGTTGATAGTTCTGCATGGCCCAAAGCAAGGAAGAGCAGAGAACCAGTCGTAGTGCACATGTACTGTACATCACATGAAATGTGTGCTGGTAACCTGTTTTCACTGAGCACATTTGTGTTCTTAGCTGCTCTATCGAATTGGACCCTGGGCTAGAACTCACATTGCTCGTAACCGTGGTAACTGCATAATGATCCTACTTTAGCAGCTTGTCTTACATTCTACTGCTGAATGCCATTAAGCTATATCAAGCAAACGATAACTCACTCGGCTTATTAGTTGTAATAGTCATTTTTTTATTGGAATGGAATTTGTGGTGGGTCGTATAACCCATCAAATTGCCACTTACTGGATGATAGTGACCAGCATTGCTAGTTATACCCTCGGGCCATTAACTGATAAGGATGTTGTAAAGAACCCAGCGTAGTGTTTCATGTCTCAATGTCACAAAAGCTGAAAATAACCAGTGGGGAAATTTATGAGCAAATAATTTGCTGGGTGCCAGTCACTGAAATGAAAATGATATGGTGGTTTTGCTGGTAACCGGCTGCTGCTTAGTGAGATTTGTATGTGCTTATAAGCTACTCATGGAAGGTTTGTCTTAAAACATAAATCTAATATACTAAGCATTCTATTGCCAGCGCATCCTTCGCTGTCTGATTTTTTTTTAAACCCATCTTTATAGGGGGTAACCCATCCAGCAATGGCGATCATTTGGGGTCCTCTTATACAATTTTTAGGAACATAAAAATTTACAACAAATGCTCAACATTCACAAGTAATACTTGCTTCTGGTGTCAATTTTAATGGAACTTTTTTAATTTTAAGATGTAGTTTGAACGAATACATTTCCTACGTGAAATTTCCAATTCACTTCACTTCATTTCTTAGAACATATTTTCATAGTTGGAGTAACAATACAATAAATAAAGAATGATTATTGGTAAATTATGATGAAATGTTTTAGCTACATGTACACGAGAAAAATGACCAAAAACAAAAGAGCGGGAAAAAACAAAAGCAGTGCTCGTCCAGTTCAAGCTCCCTCATATTTTCTGAGCTTAAGGAATGGATAGCCTTGACTGTCGATATAATTGAGAGCACAGATATTATGATCTTCATAAACATTAAACAATGCTGCTGTAATTTACAAGGAATGAAAAGACAACAAACAAAAAAGCACAGTTAACACCTAAAATATTTGTCAAAAATAAGGGGAACAGGTGAAGTAATATTGACCACGCACCGACGTGTACATGTACATTGTACATATGAATTTATGGGATCAGGTTGGCTGAGTGGTTTCTTTCCCTGCCTTTCACCTCTGTGGCCCTGGGTTCGAATCCCACCTCAGACCAGAACCTTGCATGTGGATTGGATTTTTCAGTCCCTACCAGATTGCGAGGGATTCCCCCACTGGGGTTTTCGTACCACAGCTGAACATTTCTTCTCGTTTCCTATTCATCCTGTTATTGGTGCTAATTGTGCTGTTGTACGTGTCATAAAATAAATAAAATAATTAAATCAGAAATATAGATGAAGGGTTACAGTTACATAGACAAAAAGTATAAATTACAGACTGAATTAAGCAGATACAGAAACTAAAGATAAGAAACTACTCAAACAGTGTATACCTGAGATTGTTCCTGAAGGAATGTACTGATATTGCTTCCAATAAAGGAGCAGTGAGTGAGTTCTAAAATCAATCAGTCAGCTCACTGTTTCTTTCAATCAATTTTTTTTTTTACATTCCATATCAGAAATTTACACCAGAATAATAATAATGACAATAGAAGATTTATATAGCACTTTATGCGATGCCTCAAAGCGCTTTACAATAAACAATGACAAAGCTGAAAAAAACTTGAAGGGGAGAGGTTACCAGCACAATTCACCCTTGGCCAAGATCCTCAGCATCTGGCTGTAACAATACAAACATTAAAAGACAGCGTCAGAAGTAATAACATATTTAAAAATGAGCCAGCTCGATAACAGTAGACTACAAATTAGCAATTGCTTTAAACAAATGAGTTTTAAGACGGTACTTGAGGGACATAACAGAGGTAGCTTGGCGGACATTTAGTGGGAGGGAGTTCCATAGGAAGGGAGCAGCAATAGAGGGTATGCACAGCCGTTTTCCTACGGCCTTTTGGACCTCATTGAGGGCGCTGTTGTACATACCTCTATGGGACTAATGACGTCAGACGTATAAGGTCTATTGACATTGCCCAAAATAACCAGATAGTGGATCTTTGTCTCTCTTTCCTGTCTTAATTTTCTCCTCTGTCTCTTCCTTCAAACCATTGGTCTGAACTTCTAATACTTAAGTTACTCTTGTAATGTTCTAGTGAGGTTTTTGGTAACACCATGTACAACAAATCTCTCTCTGAGTCATGGTGGTTCAGAAAAGAACTGGTGGCGTAATGTAACAACTCGACATTTTGATCAGTATGCTTTGATTATCTTCAGGAGAATGCTCAGGAGAAGACAGTCAGAGCATACTGTTTGAAACGACAAGTTGTTACACCACCGTTTTTTTTCTTCTTCAGAATCACCACAACTCAAAAGAGAGATTTCATGTACATGGTGTTACTGCAAACCTTACTAGATTGTATCTCCACCATGCAAAGTTTCAAATCCAACCCATGTACATAGTGTTACTGCAAACCTTACGAGATTGTATCTCCACCATGCAAAGTTTCAAATCCTACTCATGTACATGGTGTTACCGTAAACCTTACTAGATTGTATCTCCACCATGCAGAGTTTCAAATCCTACCCATTTACATGGTGTTACCACAAACCATACTAGATTGTATCTCCACCATGCAAAGTTTCAAATCCTACTCATGTACATGGTGTTACCGCAAACCTTACTAGATTGTGTCTCCACCATGCAAAGTTTCAAATCCTACTCATGTACATGGTGTTACTGCAAACCTTACTAGATTGTATCTCCACCATGCAAAGTTTCAAATCCTACCCATGTACATAGTGTTACTGCAACCCTTACTAGATTGTATCTCCACCATGCAAAGCTTCAAATCCCACTCATGTACATGGTGTTACCGCAAACCTTACTAGATTGTATCTCCACCATGCCAAGTTTCAAATCCTACTCATGTACATGGTGTTACCGCAAACCTTACTAGATTGTATCTCCACCATGCAAAGCTTCAAATCCCACTCATGTACATGGTGTTACCGCAACCCTTACTAGACTGTATCTCCACCATGCCAAGTTTCAAATCCTACCCATGTACATAGTGTTACTGCAACCCTTACTAGATTGTATCTCCACCATGCAAAGCTTCAAATCCCACTCATGTACATGGTGTTACCGCAAACCTTACTAGATTGTATCTCCACCATGCCAAGTTTCAAATCCTACTCATGTACGTGGTGTTACCGCAACCTTACTAGATTGTATCTCCACCATGCAAAGCTTCAAATCCCACTCATGTACATGGTGTTACCGCAAACCTTACTAGATTGTATCTCCACCATGCCACGTGTCAAATCCTTCTGTTATTAACATTTCCTTGATATCTGTTAACATTCTTCCCAATTCCTTTAACACACAGTCTCAAATGCAAGTGTCCCAGGTAAGACTCAGTGGTCAAAGTAGTCAGTGTGGAAGTAACATTGTGATTTGATTGTAACTAACACTGTTGATCATGTGGTGTTGTTAGTCTATGGAACAGCGCAAATGTTGCACAGGGTTTTAGCAGTGGGTAAAAAATGCCCTCCCCTCTCCCACTTGTGTCGTTAATTTGATTTCAAATCTCTGAAAAAACACTCCACAATTAGAGGTTTTTTATTTAAAGCTCCAGCTCACATTGGTAAGAAGAAAACATTTATGTTCACAGATTTACGTATACTTTACATGGTATAAAGATAATGATGGTAGAAAACCGTTTTTAAATAATAAATGAAATACGATCCAAAATTAGTTTTCGTCTCTGTGATGAAAACTCTGCCAACAGGAATGCGTACAAAAAAGCCAAATGCATTTTTACCGTTTTTTCGCAAACGGAACAAAGAAATGAGCTGACATTTTCACAGGTTGGTTTTATTACAAATATCTTGATTTGTGCAAAGAATGGAAGCATTTACAGAAAGTTTACCAATGTTGAGCTGGGGCTTTAAATCAGTGTCACCAATGTGCCTTTTGTTTGATTGCTTTTAGTTGTGTAGTGCAATGATTTTGTGTCTATGAGTTGTTTTTATTTTACATTATAATTAGTTTGTTGTCATAAATTTATTTTATTTTTGTCACCGGCAAATAATTGTGACATGGCACTTTGTATTCCATACAGGGCTACATTAAACATGGGATACCACATTTAAAAATTATGTTGTTCAAATAATGTTTTTCCCTTTATTTTGAAATGATTATTTTAAATCCATAAACTTAGACAATATTGGTTCAGTGCATGACACATGGCGTGGCGTGTTGTAGTCGAGCGGTCAATGTACCAGACTCAAGCTCTGGTGTTTCTGATCAGCAGAGTGTGGGTTCGAGTCCCGGTCTTGACACTTGTGTCCATAAGCAAGACATTAGCCATTATTGCTTCGTCCTTCGGATGGGACATAAAGCCGTGGGGCCTGTGTGTAGTGTAATGCACGTAAAAGAATGCAGTTATCGCTAAGAGAAGGGGTTTGCCAGGGTGTTTCTGGCAGTGGCTGCTGAATGCAGCGCAGCACCTTGTAAACCCTTATGAGGTGCTACATTATTGGGTCTCATAATCCAAAAGCTTAAAAACCTGTCTAAAATAAATAAATAAATAATAAGCACTTTGAGACATCTGTAGATAAGCACTATACAAAAACTACATGTATTAATTAGGGAATAACAGTGCGAGGTTCCGGTCTTCACTGCTTGGTAATGACCGGGGTGGTGGCTGGCCGCTGTTAACGACCAAGCCGGAGGCGCGGTCGTTAACAGCGGCCAGCCACCACCCAAGGTCATTACCAAGCAGTGAAGACCGGGTCCTCGCACTGTTATTCCCATTAATAAATACCTTTTTAACGAAATAAACGGCTAAAATCGTCCATTTTGTAACTTTTCTTTCTCGGCGATACTTTCTTGTTTTGTTAGCCGGTCTTTATATCGCCGTTAATACACCCCCACGTGATCACGTTTTGACCAATCAGAATCCACAAACTGTCCTAGGTATTTATTAATTACTATTATGATGCTGCTATGCCATGAGGGTTTTTCTCCTGGCCATCCAGTTTTCCTCCCTCCGGAAAAACCAAACACTTGCGATCTCAAGCTGTGCTCCGTGGTCATATATGGGTTGGTGTGGCTGGCTGCCGAATGCGCCCTTGAATGGCTGCAGCTGAAACACATGTAGCCACGTCCTTCGCAATTCAGCTTCTCAGCTGCCAGTAAGGATGATTAGCCTCCCAAATTAGTATTATTATTGTTATGATAATAGTATCTTAAGGATGAAGGTGTGCTGTTTATTTTCTGTGTTTACTTCTCGAGGCAAAGGTATCCTGTACTTTTCAAGATAAATAGCTTGTCTCTTTTTTCTCTCCACTCCCTAGGCGAGCAACAAGAAGAAAAAGAAGACTGACTTCATTCCTTACAGAGACTCGGTTCTCACCTGGCTACTCAGGGAAAACCTCGGGGGAAACTCAAAGACAGCGATGATCGCTGCACTCAGCCCGGCAGATATCAACTATGATGAGACGCTGAGCACACTCAGGTAAAAACACCAAAACACTCTCCTCTTTTCTGACCCCAACTACTTGGTGTTCCGGTGTAGAGATGTTCCAATATCCACTAACAAACCACACTCTGTGGTTTATGTAGCTCGACACTGAAATGTTCCTGATCCTGTTTTGATTGTGGTTTAGAGGGACAGGATCAAACCCATCAATTTCAATCAACACCATGAGGTGGGTTATGCAGGATTAAGGGTGGTTTTGGTTCAAGATATCGATAGGTAAATACCTGAAAGTTAAACTATTGGTTTTATAATTGATTTTTATGATTTGCATGGGTGGCGTGTGCATAAAGCGCTCGACTCTGTGGCCCTGGTTCGATTCCAGGCTAAGGCCATATGTGAGTAGAATTGTGCGTTGGTTCTCTCCTGTAACAAAGGGTGTTTCTCTGGGCCCTCCGGTTTTCCTACCTTGGGAAAAATCAAACACTTTTGATCTCTGGCTGTGCTCCGTGGTCATATGGGTTAATGTGGCTGGCTGCAGACGATGCCCTTGCATGCCTGCATCTCGGACAAGTATAGCCGCGTCCTTTGCAATTCAGCTTCTCAGCTGCCAGTAAGGATGATTGGCCTCTCAAATTGTTGTCATTAAAAGTTATTATAATTACTATTAGTCTGAAGGTTTACTTGGTGTGAAGTATGTACTAGTTTCAATGGGAGACATTGGAACACTAGGTGGCAGCAGACTACCCAGGTAAACTTTCATTGTTTACATAGTTACGGGCATGCGCACATTTTCGAGAACAATGGATAAACCTGGTGAGTCCGCTGCCATCTAGTGTCAAACTCAAAAGTGTCCCATTCTCCTGAAGATGAGCAGACTACACTGGACACTATTGCCAAATTCTGATTTTTTTAAACTTGTTTCTCAAACAATACATGGTTGAAATAAATCCAATCTTTACGGGAATAACAATTTATTAAGATTTTTTATAGTTATGCATTTATTTATTTTTTGGAAACAAAAGATATGCAGACAGAGCCAAGAACATCGTCTGCAAAGCCATCGTCAACGAAGACCCTAATGCCAAACTTATACGAGAACTTAAAGAAGAGGTACAACGACTACGAGAGCTGCTGATAGCTGAGGGGATCGAGATGAATGCCCTGCACTCTTCCAACACTGAGGGCAGTGTTCAACGCATCATCACAGCGCCACCGATGAAGGAGGATGCTCTGGATAGGTTAAAGGTCAGAGTTCGTAACAAAAACAGATTAGCAAAAAGATTTGTCTTATCTGCCAACTTTAATACAAGTTTCAAGAGATACTTTCTTTTAGAAGTTTTAAAGTTCAAAAAGGTGTGTGTGTGTTGTATTGTCATTTGGCTTTTGAGAAAGACTCTGCTATAGGGTCGAAATATGAGGCCATTTTTTGCATTTATACAACAGGTCCTTGTGGTTTGTAAGCAGTTTGCAACAGCTAATTTTATTTTTTAAGTTTTTAAGTTGAGAAATGTTATGAAAATGCTCTGTTGAGAACAAATTTATATAATATGTTCAAATTTGAAGGAACGTTATGAACAAGTATAATCTTTTTTTTTAAATGTTTTTGTAGGAATCAGAAAAGCTGATTGCTGAGTTGAACGAGACATGGGAAGAGAAACTGAAAAAGACAGAGTCCATCAGACTACAGAGGTGAGGTTCTTCTACATGGTTAGGCTTTAGGCTGTGTCCAAATTTGCACAGATAGACTAGACTATTATGTTACTCGTTTTGTACCACAACATGAACGTTAAGACTCGACAGATACCGGCACGTAGTAAGTGTTCACACTTCTATGTGGCTCAGAGAACCGATACTAATAACAAACATTCATATTGACTGCTGGTAACCTGAATAGAAGACTATTCTATACATTAGGGATCACATTAGGTCAGTGGTTTCTTTCCCTGCCTTCCACCTCTGTGGACCCTGGTTCGAATCCCACCTCAGACCGGAGCATTGCATGTGGACTGGGTTTTCAGTCCCAACCAGATTGTGTGGGTTTTCCCCATGTGGGATTTTCCTCCCACATCTAAAACTGAACATTTCTTCATCGTTTTCTATTCATCCTGTTATCAGGTTATTGGCGCTAATTGCGCTGTTGGATGTGTAAATAGATATATAAATTATCGTGGTAAGTACGACGTAACTGGGGCATAGTAGAGACCTTTAAATAAAGTCAAACCATAATGTTTTTCCTTCCGTTGTTAAACTCAGAGAGGAGATGTTAGCAGAGATGGGTGTGGCCATCAGAGAGGACGGCAACACAGTGGGTGTGTTCTCACCCAAGAAGACGCCACATCTTGTCAATCTTAACGAAGATCCACTCATGTCAGAATGCCTCCTGTACTACATCAAGGAGGGTGTCACAAGGTGAGTCTTGCTAAGCAGGTTGTTGAGGCTTAGCAGACAACCAGACAACTGCTTAGTGCGACCCTTTAAAACCAATAGATCAATCCATTTAGCCCCGCCTCCTAAACATATTGACCAATCACAGCATTGGCTATGCAACCACTTAACATGTGGGCAGTCCAATGTGCATCTCTTCGGTGCCACACTGCACGTCATGAACACACTCTATAAGTACCTGCATGCTTGTTTACATTTTCTAATAGGATTTTAATCGCGTCAGACTTTTGTTGGAGTTTTGGTGGTGCAGCCAAGGCTGTGATTGGTTAACACATAAAGGGGCAGGGCTTAATGGACCGGTCTTTTGTTACTATTTGTAGTATCTTTGACTAAACCACTCGGCCACGACATGCTACAGTAGTTGCTTTACTTTTTGCAATCTCACAGGGTCGGTCGCTCGGATGCAAACATAACTCAAGACATGCAACTCAGAGGGTCTCACATACAGGAAGAGCACTGCTTGTTCACCAACGAGGAGTCTCAAGTCAAGATTGTTCCGTTTGAGGGCAGCATGTGTTACGTCAACGGAAAGAAAGTCTCAAATCCGCTGCTGCTTCGATCAGGTAAGAGATATCTCATCATGCAGGCACCTTACGGAGAAATGCAGAATTAAACAAACATTGACTCGAGGTAACTTGAGGTAACTCGAAGTGAAACCCCAGATAACCCCGGAAAACCTCAAAAAACCTGGAGGTTAACCTCAAGTTACCACCTTTCAAATTTGGCATTCCTCCCTTACATGCCTTATTGTGATGGTGCCATGAGCAACTTGTCATGGATCTGTGCTGGACCTTCTGTATGTTTTGTTTTCTTGTGAAGTCAGTCCTGGAATTACAGGGAGACCATGGAGGCCATGGCCTCTGTTGCCCTGCTTGCCTTGACGCCATTTCAAAAGTTCCCCATGGACTTTAAGATTTTCCAATAGAAGTGCCCTTTGCAAAAAGAAAATGGCCTTGCCCTCTCAAAGATGAAGTTCCAGGCCTAGGAAGTATGACCCAAACTGGCCACTAACATGTGTTTGATATGACGACTTTTATAAAGACCTTAGACTTGACCCTCTCCGTATTATTTAAAGATTTGTGTGTGTTTGGTAGATCCTATTCAAAAGTTCTGATTTGCAGCTGTCAATTATAAGCATTAACAAAAGTTAAACACTCTTTCGTTGCCCGCAGGTTGTCGTGTCATACTCGGCAAGTACCACGTTTTCCGCTTCAACCATCCAGAGCAGGCGCGGCAGGAGAGAGAGAAGAACTCGCAGATTGAGCCCACCGGTGCTCCGGAGAAGGAGAGCGCAGTGGATTGGTCATTTGCCCAGAACGAGCTGCTTCAGAAACAAGGCATTGATATCAAGGATGAAATGGAAAGAAGGTATAGAGGTTGTCCTACCCCTCCTCCTGCCCCACCCTCCGCCCCTCTCCCCATTAGCCCTCTAATCTTTATCCTTCCATCACACGTCTCTAAGATCCTTTTCGTGAAACAAGAAGAAACTTGTCTCGTAAAGTTCAAGCTGAATGTCGATAATTTTGAGTGAAGATATTCCATGTGTTGCTGTTTCACCCCCTGTGTCTCTATAACAGGCTGTTGGCCATGGAGCTGCAGTACAAGAAAGAGAAAGAGGAGGCAGATCAGTTACTGGAACAGCAGAGATTGGTAAGCATGACCCGAGGTCAACTCAGATATTTGGCGCTTCTTGAAGTTTTTATATTAGGAATTCCTCCATCCATATTTGTTATAAATAAATGCTTGATTCGGACACGGCCTAACTTAAGTTTCTACTACATTCTCAGGCCTTGATCTTAACCGAGGCCATCGAGGCCATTGGCCTCATGCCCTGTCGAGTTGGCCAGCATGCCCTTCAGAAAATTTGCACTGTCACTTCCACCTTGGCCAGCATGCCCTTGTACAACTTCTCTGATTTGGCCAGCAAAGGCCTGCCCCCGTTTTTGTTAAAATCGAGGCCTGTATTCTGACCACATTCCTCTGTCACTTCCTTTGCAGGACTATGAGAGTAAACTGCAAGCCCTCCAGCGCCAGGTAGAGGAGCAGTCCCTTCTCTCCGGGAACACCACCCCGGGCGATCTGAGCGGAGAGGAAGAGGATAACCTGGAAAGTAAGTTTCTGACAATTGTCTTCCTGGCCATGCTGTTCTGGAACATCTACAGCTTCTCTGTATTCATTGTGTCTTTCTTATTTCTTGTCAGTTGTTACTTTGTAGCCATTGTTGAGCTCAGGTAACAGCGAGCCTCTGGGTTCAGGGGGTGGGGAGGGGGAAGGGGGGGGGGTGTTAGATACCAATGGACCAGGTCATCTTGTTTACGGGAGATTCTTAACATTTTGTATCATAGTTACGATATGAACTCCAGGCTCTGCGGCTCTTTTGCAAACGCGAGGTTAGAGGTCACTTGGTCTATATCCCAGTGAATTCATTGGTAAAATATGCTGCTGCAGGACTGTAGTTTCTATGGTTTCTACTTACTTGGTTTCTACTTACTTGGTGCAATGTTGATCTTGGTCTTGTCTTTTGGATTGCTCCTAAGCCATTCTGATGATCTATGAGGAGTTGGTTTTTCTCTGTGAAAGAGAGAGCCATCTCCTTCAGGGATGAAGTTTTAATCCTTTCCATACCATTGGCGACTTTTTGCTGACTGCACTCACACCCCCTCTTCTTTACCATTGCTGACTTTTGTCGCCCAAGCTTACACACAAAAAAGCACTTAAGCCTGAGCACGTAGGCCTTTTTTTATAAAGCTGTAGTTTTGCCCATGTTCACCCTCCATACCCAAGCTTACAGTGGTTGGAAAGAGACAGATGGGATCTCTCCAATGATGGTAAAATAAAATAAGATTGCTATTATGCAATCTCTTTAAATTGGAGTGGAATGATCGGAAATGCCAAACACCTACAGAGCTCTATGTGGTTTTGTACAAAAAGTGTTGAGTTTACTGATCACACTGAGGAAACCAAGACATTTTTTATTTTTATTACATTTTGCTGTCAAACAATATCCTCAAGGTGACAACAGAGTTTGTAAAATTGGCCTTTACCATGCCCGATATGTGGCAGAGGGAGGCCCCTCAAATGTTCCCATTCTCTAACACACTCTTCCCCTCTTGTACAGAAGCACCCCCGCCCCCTGCGCTAAAATCCTCAAAAAAATTCCAGAGATTTACAGAACACAGTAAAGACACAATAGGAGGAGGGGAGGGGGGTATAACCCTGCCACATATCAAGCACCAAGTGAATTTGCCTTTGAACAAAAGCTTTCTGTTGTGTCAAAATGTGTGCTTCACGCTTGAGTGGTCAAACAATGCTGCCACCAGCGGTTGTTTTAGTCAAAACATTTCGGTAACGAAAGGGTTGAAACATTAGGTTCAAACAAAATGATCTCCTGCACTTTGCCAAATGTGGAATTTTGTTATCAGTACTGTAAGTGATGCTTGGTCTGTCTATTTCTAAACGTACTTGTGGGTTTTGAGTCAATGCAGTGGTTTGAAACGATTTGACCAAAATAAAAGCGATCTTTATAAAAACTGTAAAAATTGTCAGTATTTTGGGACATGTTTTCTTACATGTGCCTCCATAGTGCAATGCAAGCCAATTTTTGCCAGATTATCAATGATTATTCAAACATGGTCATTTTTTTCTGTACTGTGTCATTTTTTTTTTCTGTAATGGGTTGATCTGATAGGCTATCTACTTACATCTGTTAGATACTTAATTTGACATAATTTTATATTTTCGTATCTGAACTAAGTTGCATTCCAGTTTTGTTACTTACTATGTAGTACTGTGAGAGATTTGTGTAGGCTGTGTAAATGTGGTCTCCCCCGTATTTCAATAATTTTTGCTACTTTTGATAATAATTTTGATACTTGTGGAGGGTCTTAGGCACTCGTCATATCTTGTCTGAGTAATTTAAAAAACTTCATACTTTTTGTATGTTTAGTCACACATAACTAAAGCCAGTTTACAAATAAGGTATTCTGTGCCTTCAAATAGAAGTTCTCTCAGATGCTTAGAGACGCCTGCTCGTCATCGCGCGACAAATTCGTGCCATGAAAGATCACCTGTGACCTGTGCACGCGTTGTACGTAAACTAGGTACGGGTACATGATCGTTCTGTGCCACGGAAAAAAAACCATCGGGTAATGGTGACGAGACTGCGTCTTTAAGTTGTAAAAAGGAATGGTCGGACGGAACGTTCTAGGACTTTTAGAGAGGAGAGGAGAAAGTTAGGGTAAAATAGTTGATTATTGTGACTGCTGGAACAGATCTTGTTTGCAGCCTGATCGGTGTGGTTGTGCCTTGTCTAGTCAAGCTAAAGTTTTAAGTACTAAATACATTTACCGTAAAGACTACTTATACCAAAAATAAACACCTTAACACACTAAATGAGGTTGAAGCTGGTGATATGCAAATTATATGCAAACTGACCAATCAGAGACTTCCATGATCCTAGCTTCCACCAATCAACAGGGTTGTTTGATAACGGATACAAGGTCCACTTGCTCAAATTAGTCTTTATTCAAGCCTTTCATCCGCGTGCTCCCTATGAACCATCCTGGAGTCCATCATAATAATGACAGAACGAACCCTATCGCTGTACAAAAGAGGCTTCTTTTGCCATTATCAATTTACATCTTGAACAAAGACTAGACTTTTTCGCCCTGCAGGACTCGAAAAGCACTGACTGTACAGTGCCTATCTTAATCATTGTAGGGTAAAATCAGAGTTTTAGTCTTTTTCCCAGGTGCAAATATATCTATAAAAAGAAATTTAAGACTAATAACAGTGCTCAAACCTTGAACGGTACAAATCACAATAAATGTTTTTTTGAACTTTTGTTTAGCTACTCTTTAGATAATAAATATAGTTCTGAATTTGTTTTTGTAAAATACTACACTTTTCTTCAGTACTTAACCAGCGGGAGAGTTTGAAACACTTGGTGGCAGCAGACATACTGGCTTCTTTTAACCAGTTGCAGCCGGAATTCTTGTTTTTTTGTCCTGTCCCCGTGGTGGTATTCTTTTGGCGGAATTGCCGTAATCTTTTTTCTTTGAGGGTACCGCTGGCGCAAAGAAACCCTGACTTGACAATGCCAAGAGAAGAAAGATTCTCGTTCTTGGATTGTTCGTTTTTTTTTCGACCGAGAAATTACAGAGAATGTCAAATCCATGCACCGTGAATTGCAAAACATCGGCCGTTACTTTCGGCATAGGAGTGGTACTAAACACGGAACCATGGCTCGAATGCTGGCTTACTCTGACTTATCTCCATTGAGCCCGAAATACAATGAATGAACAATGGTGGAAGCCTCACGATGCCTCGTAATCCCCTTCTTGGAAACAAAATGACAAAAGGTCTATAATCGGGGATTACACAAAAATTGCCTCTCAATGGCCACAAAATGCAAGTAAAATCAAGACCTTGTTTTGTCCTTGTTTGGGTGAAACGAAGTGTTAGATGGCGTGTTTGTGGTCTGTGCACGCTCCGTAGTTGAATGACCGGGCAACCTTCGCTCCAGTGGTCCGAAATTACATAATGGCGTCTTTACACGGCTGCCGTTTCCAGGCAAGGGAAACATTTGCATGTTCACACGTCATCCGACGTCAACTGGTTAAACTAATGCCGTGTACATAGACACTGCCTATTCACAGCAATCTAAGCAGGGTTTGCTGGCACCTATTGTTGAAAACCTCTTTCATTTGTTATTATTTCCACAAATGAAGCACTTAACGTTACTTAAGTTGTTTTTTTTCCATATGATGGCGATTATTTGAATAAGATTATAGTGGTGTGCTTATTACTTACAATGGAACCAAGCAGGGACTAATCTTATATTGCTACTTATTAATGATGTTTGGCTTAGCAGCTTAGAGACTGGCAACCAGTCAAAGTATGCAGCATTATACACAACAAATTGACTGGTAACCCTGAGACATTGCTAAGCAATTTTGTTTAAACTAAGGCTTGTGTCGGAATTAGTGGTTACGGCTACAGCTGGATTGCCGCATCATCATGCGTTGAAGTGTATGATGTCCCTTAGCAACACTTATAGCCACAGCCACTAATTGGGATGCGGCCATATTGTTGTTTGTGTTGTATATTCACGTTCAATTTCTTTGTTGAACTTGTTTAATTTTTGTCTTGTGCCTGTAAAGTTGAAAACGTACCTTTGGTAAAACCATCTCAGAATTAACGTAAGGAAACATAATGAAGGAAAACAAATAAGTAAAAAAGAACATTTTATTGCCAGAACTTTGTGTTCAACTGAGAAAAGATTGTAACATTTGTATATACAGGGAGCTTCGGATTATATTTTTTTTTGCTTGAAAGTTGAAAACTTCCCGTGGCTTCTAAAAATAAATTATAGCTGTACTTCTTTGTCCAAGTAAATGTCCAAACACTTTGCAGCTATTTTATTTATATAATTTGATTGGTCAGTGCTTGAAGCAATGCCGTCTCTTTAAAAAGAGCTGGGATGGGTTTCACAAAGGACTAATCTTATCTCGAGTTAGGACGAGTAACTAGTCCTAACTTATAGGACTAGTCCTAAGTAAAGACTATTTACTGTACCAATGCCAGCTATGCACTGAATCGTTGATTTCCCACTAACTAAACAAAACAATTCCAATATTTATTTTTCAGACCAACTATTTAAATCAAATTGGTAGGGGAAAGATAACAGTCAAGGTGCATTTATTGTTTTGTTTTTTTGTAGACGGTTATAAATTTAGGGTTATTTTTTTCTGATTTATCATAATGCATAATGATGTGCATTTTCTTCAAATAATTTGCACAAATTATGCATTTCAATTCTTATACCCATCTAACGGGGTGTATGTTATGTTAATGTTTATACCAATAGCATATTTTTGTTACAGTTAATTTATACAATCATGTACCGTATTTGATTGCATTAGGGATAATTGAAAGTTACTTCATAAGCCATGCATCACAAAGAAACCCCACAAACAATCAAAGAAAGAGACAAACTAAACACTCCAGAGTGAGTGGAGAGTGTGTGGCTCATGAATAATCTATTCAAATTATCACATTTTTTTGAATTTTGTGTTCGTATTTATGTTGAGAAATAAAAGTCGTTACATGATGTAAGACTGAATGAGTAACAGATACTAAAGATTGTACACATGTTTTTTGTCGTTGAGGTTTAGTGACGCGAAATAGTGGAATATTGCAAGAGAAAAGGTACAAAAAAATTGTTTAATCGTCAAAAGGTGAATATTCCTCTACACTAGTAGAAGACCTTCAGTACACTCCTAAAAATGGTATTCTTGAAATATGAAAAAATCTTTTTTCAAGAAAACCTTTCTTGTGTCACTCCCTAAATTCTGAATAGAAAAATTTTCTAGGGCAGTGACACAAAATTCTTTTCATGAAATAAGATTTGTGTGTTCTTTCAAGAGTACAATTTTTTAGCAGTGTACTAGTTTGTAATACATCTCATCTTACTCATTGTCAGGAATTCTTTAGTTTACTTGTGATCATTTGGAGAAAAATACATCCAAAGTAAAAAACAAAAACAAGAAATGAAAACTGAATGGCCTGACATTTCGACCCTAACGAAGTCTTTGTCAAAGGGTAAAAGAAAGCCGTTGAGGAAGACTCAGCTAGGGTCAATTTCCAGGCCATATATAATTGTTGCATTTATACCATAGTTCATTTTGGTTGGTAAGCATTTGGCAAAAGCTAATTCTTTTTATTTTTCATAAAAAAGTCACCAAATTTACTTTTTTTTTCTCAAAGCTCTGGCATTGCAACTCTAACAGATGGTTTATTGGAGTTCCTTGTGATAATTACTTTAGCGTACAATCCCAAATCCCATGTGTTCGTGATGTGTCACTTACGCACACACTAAATCAAATTAAAGAGAATCTTCATGCGTCTGGCGTCGACATTATTTTTCCAAATCAAATTTTGAAGATGTAGTTGTGTCCATATTTTTGTATTCAGGAACTGGGTTAAAGTGGCTTGGTGTGGTATTGTTCAAATCGGATGTTGATTCCAAATAAGTGTTTAAATTAATTATTTCCATGGAAATCTGAAATGAAATTTCTTGGGAATTTGAGACGGACATGCCTTTCCCTTTAACCACTGTGATGTCCACTGGGAGGCCTGTCCGACAACCACTGGGAGGGAATTTCCCAGAATCCCTTGCGTCACAAGATGGGGGCATTTTGCGGGCATTCCTGGATAATTAGGAATGTATCTGATAATCAAGACTGTATTAAGGCTAATCACCTTCTTCCCAGGGTGTGTTGTGTGACATTTCATACCAGTGGTGGTCATTGCTAACAAGGCTGTATCTCTGCACTGCAGATGTGATTTGTGTTTTTGCGCAGGCATTTATTTGTAGGCCACAAAAACAGCTATCATGTGTTATCATTCTTTGCCATGGTTTTGTCAGTTGTTCTTTAACTTATGTTAGGATTTATAAAAGATCAGACGAATTAGACTAACATTAAGTTAATCTTATCAAACGTCAACAACTAAAACCTCAAAAAATTATGACGACGTTTGCCGGGACTGTCTGAAAAAGTCATGTGACTTTGTGATGACTGGAGCTGGTGAACGGATAGCTGTTTAAAACAAGTCATCCATGAAACTACACCAATCAGCAGCCACTTCACTTGTCACCATGGAGACAACATTGAGCTGACAACCATATGCTCGCCTCCATGGAAACCGCATGAGACAGCAGCCATTTTACTTGTCACCATGGAAACCACAAAATGCAGTGGATGCTCCTCGCTCTTTTATTTGCTCCTGGATAAAGTTCAAACAAATCTTTCTGTCGTAGAATCAAAGAGGGCGCTCTTCTCTCTCTGTTTTAATTCTACTAATTAGTGCTTAAATTGTAACTAGCTTTCATCATTTGTCATTACATCATGTACTACTGCACTCATTGCTCTATTAATATTGGAGAAGTGGGGTTGTTGTCACCTCAAGTCCCCTGACTTGGACCCTGAATATCTCATTTAGGAGAAGATGGATCCAATCAGGGTACAAGCATACCTCAGTTGGGATAGATTATCAGGATTGCTCATTTTCATTTCCAAACTTTCAATGTCATCCCCATTTGGAAAACATGGACCCAATTGCGCTCAAAGTTTTCCCCACATCAGGCTTTTTTATCAGAGGGGTTCATTTGTAATCAAATCAAAAACTTTGTGAGTTTTTACAATGGAGTTCAATAGTGGAAGTATATGGGCTCAATCAGGGTAGAAGTCTACCTCAAATAAGAGAGTTTAGGTGTTAACAACCCTGTTTTAGTAAAACAGCTGTCATGGATTACTTGTACTCTAGTTGTATGTCGAAATTCCTGATGTAAATTCAATCAGAAGTATCTGTTCTTCCAAACAGTTAACCTCTTTACTGGATAGTTTATGTTCAAACATTGTTAGAAGTTGTTCATTTTCTCTCTGCCTTTGCCTTCTTTTAAGCCTATTTTTCATGTTTTTTTTTTCTTGTTTGGATGTTGTTAGCTTTAGTGGTAAATTCTAATAATGGACAAACAATTATACTTGTAGAGTGTTAATTTTGCTTGTTTTGTCTCGGATTACGTCGTTTAAAGTGACTTCTGGGATGTTAAGTTGTAAATCCACAAAATTTCTACAAATTCAATCTTCAAAAATTTCAAACTTGGAAGATTTTTAAGGTACACACACAATGCAATGACTGCATTTCATGTTGACATTTCATGACACATTTAAACATATCTTCATCGCTTTGCCAGTAGAATTTCATTTAACTATAGAATATTTGATTTCATCTGTGGTTTGTGTGTGTAGTTCTAGCAGTCTCATTGGGTATTAATATAGTTTCTAGTAACAATTTTTTCCAGTTTTCTTTTTCTTTAATTTCTTTCTTTGCATTCTCTTGTAGTTCATAGCAGCTAACTTTTAAAGGTCATACTCACCCAAATAGGGTGTACCTTTATCTTGATCGGAACTTTTATTCAAAATGAGGTCCCAATTCTATCTTTTCTGGCAATGACATTTCTATACTACCCCAATCAGAGCATGCCATATCTGGATTGGGTCTTTGCTTCCAATGGAGGCCCCAATTGCAAAATGGGATTGGCTGTAATATGCTTTATACCACCCTCATTGGGATATAACTTTTACTAATTGAATCATATTTCTCTAACCGGGCCCCTATTTTATACTCTCCCAAATGGGGTGTCCTATGTTCATATCCATTTGGGCTCTGTTCACCCAATCGGGAAACCTTTCTGCATCTTTTTCTTCCATCATAATTTGTCCGTTCACCAAAGCACTGTTTGTTGTCCAGGAGCAAATTTAAGAGGGAGCATCCATCTTGCTATTTTTCTGTTTCCATGGTAACAAAATTTGGATGTCTTTTTTTGCATATGCATTATGGGAGAAGGTAAGCTGTTTGCTCCTTCTTTGTTTGCTCCAGTAATGGAGTGAATTTTTCTTTCCTTTTTTTCCCTCCTTCAAAGTTCCTTAGATAAATTGCATGATGTAAAAAATGGTTACGTTGCTGTCCATTTCATTTAGAGTTCTTTTGTACAACTTAAATTGCAATTGAACAAATACAATTCAGAAATGAGTAATAATTGAAATATGAAATCCGTGAAGATCTTGAAGAAATTCTTTACTTTTAAGAACAGTTGGGACATAATTAAAATGTTGTTGAAGTCTTGAACATAGTCTTTAAAAATTGACTTGAGGGACATATATTGTAAACAAATTTTAACATTGCAGACTGATGATTTCAAGTGTTGACATTTTAATGTTAAAAATTATGTCAGAACAAATGAATTTATTAATATTCAGATTTATTGGGACATCTGAATAATTTTGATGGAATTTCCTGTATTCCAACATGAAGACGTAGCAAACCACGATTTGTGATTTTCATGAGATTACTATTTTTTTTTTACCCCGTCTGAACAGGTCAACCATGGACCCCAAGAGAGTATGCTTTAGCAGCTTGGGTCGTTCGTAAATGGAGGTATTATCGCTTCACATCAATCAGGGTAAGGCAACGACGTCAGAGGTCAAAAGTCATTGATTTCATTGAGTTCATTTGTCATAACTGAGTTAGGACTTTCTGTTACATATAAAAACCAAATAATTATGACAGTATACAAGAACACTTATGAAGCAAGTAATTGTTCTGAATTGTGTCTTTTGTGTGTATTTGTTCCCTTTATATTTACCAGGATGACTTGTGGGGAAATGCCATTTTTCTGAAGGAAGCCAATGCCATCAGTGTAGAACTCAAGAAAAAGGTTGGACAATTATTCATTTTGTTATATTTGTACAAATAAAAGGTGCTTATTGTCTCAGAAGTGCGCAAACTCCCCTCCAACCAAGCACTACAACTGTTGATTAAGGCTAAGAATTGTCCTTATGTTTCGAGAATTCTTCAGGAATTTTTATGGAGATTTGTGTTTGTTAATTTTTTTGTTAATTTGAACGAAAAAGAAGAAACGAGCAAAGCCTCTGCTTTAAAACTAGATGACTGGAACTAACTTCTCATTATCGATCTGTGGCTGTGCTTCGTGGTCATAGTTATATGGGTCGATGTGGCTGGCTGTCAAAGGTGCCCTTGCGTGCCTGCGATTGAAGACATTGTAGCCGCATCCTTTGCAATTTAGCTTCTCAGCTGCGAGTGAGGATGATTAGTCTTCCAAATTAGTATTTATTTTATTATCAAATCCAGTTTTATACTTTAAGGACTTGGTGGTTCTGGTGGATAAGTCATCAGGATGAGGGTTCGAATCCTGGTCATGACGCTTGTGTCCTTGAGCAAGACACCTTTTTTTTGCTTCAGATAGGGGAAGAGGCAGTTATGTTTGTCTCGCAACGGATTCATTTACCCCACCCTGGTCTTAGCTGTGCTGTGAAGAGACCTGCATTTATATCTCTCCATGACTGGTTTCCTGCGCATTGGTGCAGTTTCTATCCCTTCAAAAAGTTGCCCACACCTCGAGTGGCCTTTGGGCATTGTGATGGGCGTATTGCATACAAATTTTAAAAAATACAATAAAAAACTAAAGACAGGTAACTAAACCTTATTTCTGTTCCTCACACCTTCGTTTCACCCTAAGGTGGAGTTTCAGTTTGTCTTGCTGACCGATACCATCTACTCCCCGCTGTCTCCTGACTTACTCCCGAGTGCTGACAACACCAACATCCTAGAGCATCCCTTCCCAAGGACGGTCGTCGCCATAGAGGTCACCGACAAGAAGAACGGTGCTACACACTACTGGTCTCTGGAGAAACTACGGTAAGTTACGGAATCGAAGCATAGATCCGGAGGAAAATTAAACTTTTGTTGTTATCTTCATCCTTTTGTTTTTTAATATTAATAATAATAATAGATAATAACTAGTTTTTACATAGCGCTTTATCTTGAATTATGAGACCTATTTATGTAGCACCTTGTAAATGTTTAGAAGGTGCTGCTGGCATTCAGCAGCCACTGCCAGAAACACCGGGGCAAACCCCTTCTCTTAGCAATAAATGTAACTGGGTTCTTTTACGTGCGATACACAATGAAAGAGACTCACTGCTATACGTCCCATCGGAAGGACGAAGCAATGAAGGTTAAGCGTCTTGCTTAAGGACACAAATGTCACAACTGGGACTCGAACCCACACTCTGCTGATCAGAAACACCAAAGCTTGATGTGTCCGGTGAGCTTGACCACTCGGCCACAACACACCATATTACACTCTTTCTGCCTTAGAAATAAAATCTTGGAAGATAAGATTGGAAGTTTTGAAATTAAAAAAAAAGTGAAAGGGGGTCATTTTTATTTGTTTCAGAAAACGTCTGGAGCTGATGAGGGAGATGTACGACAACGCAGCAGATGCCACGCCCACCACACCCGAACCCAACATGACCTTTGAGAATAGTGCAGTAACCTGCCGGGATCCCTTTTACGATCGGTTCCCTTGGTTCAGACTTGTTGGCAGGTTAGTCTCAGTCTTAACCAGTTGCCGCCAGGATTCTTTTTTTTGCCGTTGTCCCAGTCCCCCTGGCAAGATTCTTTTGGTAAAATTGCCGGAATCTTTTTTTTTTTTTTAGGGTACTGCTGGCACAAAGAAACCCTGACTTGACAATGCGAAGGGAACAAAGATTCTCTTTATTAGATTGTCTACAATTGAATGCATGTACATTTGTTGGAAGTGCCAATGCGGGGCAGTAAATCATGAAATTACATGGCAAATTAAAGTATGACTCGCGGCGCGAGTTCCACCAATCAAATGACAAGGATCTGTGTGTTTGTTTATATAATAGTATTTATAATACTTCTGTTTTATGCTTGTTGTGCAGAGCATTTGTGTATCTGAGTAACTTGTTGTACCCTGTACCCCTGGTCCATCGTGTCGCCATCGTTAACGAGAAAGGAGACGTGCAGGGTTACCTACGTATTGCTGTACAACATGTAGCACCAGATGAAGAGGCACCAGACTATGGGTCTGGTGTACGCCAATCGGGAACCGCCAAGATAGCATTTAATGACGATGAATATTTCCAAAGAAAGGTAAATAGAAAACTTTTTTCAAGGTTTTTTATAAGTATTTCGCTTGTTAAAAGCATCAGATTCCAACAGCAGACCATTGTACTAGATCCAGGTGGACTGTTTTTTTAATTTAGGGCCGTGCTTCTTTTATTGAAGCACAGACCCAAGGCAGGGTAGCCACGCTACACCACAATGTTGTAGGGGTACGACCCCTCCTGCCACACAAACCCTCAGGCCGACCTGTTGAGCTAAAGCCCACCAGGCTGACCCCAAAACAAGCATGTGTTCAAAAGAACACATGCGAATCAACAGTTACGTGGCCTTATAAAAGACCGCGTACATAACGGTGATCGCTTCGCTAGAGACCACCACCCAGGTAAATTTTACCACGCGTTCGACGGCCACGTGGTCCAGGACCATGGTCAGTGACCATGATCTTAGCCGAAAGGCCGAGAAGCGATCCAGGTGGACTGCACATCCAAACAAACCATCAAAGTCAGAATATTTTATTCCATATGGATTGACCAATAGATTGTGCAAGACTTGCTCGTATAAACCTTATGCATATGGCGTCACTATGAGCAATTTAGCACAGGAAAAGACACTCTCACACTGAGGTCAAAACAGCTACAACGCATGTCCGATGCTGCGTTTGACCTCAAAGATGGCGACGAATGCATGAGGTCTACTGAAAATGAGAAAAAAAGTCGAAAGAAGACTATATATTTTTGATGAAATCAAATCTTTTTAAATTTTATGTGTACAAAATTCTTGACAATAAGAATACCCAAACCAATTTTTTGTTTAGGTTTTTTATTCAATTTTTATGAAATTTAATTTTATATAATTTGTTAAAATTAACATTGAAACAAAATTAAATCTTTGGACAAGGATGCTTATTCGAACTCAATTGATTCTAGACTACAGGCAGTATGAATTGCGCATCACACACAATTTCGTGCAACCATTACATGGGTTTATTGATAACTCTTAATTGTTTACAAGTAACAGGAAAGTGAGGTCAAGTCTTATTCTCGGATTGTCTTCATTGACCTGTTAAATTTGTTTTACTTTCATACATTTTGTCGATAAATTTTACTTTACCGAAAATATAGTATAATTTGTATTGCCATAAACTATGTTAAACTAAAGTATTTGAAGAAATAGAATCTCGCACACGTAAAACTCAATATGGTTGGGACCAACTTGGTGATTTCTATTTCTTATTATCCTAAAAGGGTATGGAAGGGGTCGTTCAGGTTGAATCTTGAGTAACTCTTTGGAATTCTGAGGTACAATCCTTCAACATCATTTCCTTTTTTTTTTGCATTTCTGCCATACGTTGTGGAAAAATGTGGGCACTGTTCTAAAATGGATTATGTTTTAGAATGAAAATAACAAGAAAGTGTTGATAGATGTTAAATTTGCATCGGGGATGAAGAATATTATTTGTGTTTTGCTCTACGGGGAGTCATGTGGAAAAAAACCCATAGGCATATTACTCGGCTGGGATTCGAACCCACAATAAAGTTGTCTCAATCTTTCCTCTTTATCTCACCAATTTATTTGTTGTTATCCCAGTTCAAACGGAGTCCCACTAATCTTAGCCAAACAGCAGTCTCAGAGGATGAAGTGAGGATCGTTGAGGGGCAGAGAGAAAACTCGGATCTTGGTGAGAGAAATAATTGATTAAAACCCTCCTACTATTGGTAACATGAGATGCATTCACCACATGATATCAAAATGCAGGCTGTCATAGTTTATCTATCATTCAAAACCACAGTGGATGATATTGAATGGTCAGACAGTAGGAGGGTTGACTGTGTGTGTACTGTGTGGATGCATTCACCACATGATATCAAAATGCAGGCTGGCATAGTTTAGCTATCATTTAAAACCACAGTGGATGATTTTGAATGGTCAGACAGTAGGAGGGTTGACTGTATACTGTGTAGATGCATTCACCACATGATATCAAAATGCAGGCTGGCATAGTTTAGCTATCATTTAAAACCACAGTGGATGATTTTGAATGGTCAGACAGTAGGAGGGTTGACTGTATACTGTGTAGATGCATTCACCACATGATATATTACAGGCCGGCATAGTTCATCTATCATTCTAAACCCCAGTTGATGATATTGAATGGTCAGACAGTAGGAGGGTAAAATGTAAAACGTGACATGTACAATCAGACAGAAGTCATGACCATAGGTCATTGGATAGAAAAAAAAAGTTTTATTTGGTAGGCCTTAATACAAAATCCCAACATTAAATAGTCTTTACCTTGTAATGAAACGAACAATAAAACAATATGCTTTTCCCTGCCGAGTGCAATCTGATTCATCAGAGCATGTCACAAATGTAAGTCTCCTGTCTGAAAACACTTGAACCGAAACTTTAAAATCTCTTTGCATTATTGTATTATTGTCAGAGACCAAAGCAATTGTCTTAATATTCTATGTCTTGTGAATTCCTTGATATTGCTTCGTGTAGATATTATTGAGAAGCAAGACGTAGAAGCCATGAGCACTACAGAGAGTATGACCTCCATCTCAACAGTGGACGCCCCTGAGAATGAGTTACTGAAACTCGGGTCAACGTTCACCTTCCGCGTCACCGTCCTGCAGGCTTCTGGGATATCAACCGAGTATTCAGATATTTTCTGCCAATTCAAGTGAGTCAAGAATTCATTGATTTCATAAAATTGTTGTCACCCTTCTTTGTCAGAAATCGTTCACAGTTTTGGAGAGTGGGGATAATTGAACAAAGAGTAGATCTTTTGCTTGTTCACAAGAGGGCGCTATTTGGCATTAACACTGGGAAAAGAAGTTAATTAACAATCTTTATAATTTTATTCAGCTAAGCTTTCAGTCATAATAGTCAGATGAGACCGTATCTCAGGACTGGAATTTCATCTTTGAGAGAGTTCGACCATTCTCATTTTGCAAAGGGCACTTCCATCGGAAAGTCTTAAAGTCTTTGGAAAACCTTTAAAAAGGGGCGGGCACCAAGGCCAAGACCAGGGCAACGGAGGCCATTGCCCCTGCGGCCTCCATGTAATTCCAGGCCATGTTACTTTGTAAATTTGCATGGCTATGTTCTGTTTGAATGTTTAATTAATTGAGAGTGAATATAATCTTGTGCTAAAGAAACTGCGTATAGGTTCTAATTATAAATCATCGATGACAACACCATCATCAGTTTCTTAAATGCATAATGTGATTAACTGAAAGACAGTAAAAGAATAAGAAGTTTGAGCTAAAGAAAAGAAGGTACAATACTAAACCCAAGTTCCTTCGTACCGTTGTTGCATAACTCTGCTCCCGTTGATTAGCTTCCACCATCGCCACGATGAGGCTTTCTCTACGGAACCATTGAAGAATACGGGCAAGGGCCCACCCCTCGGCTTTTACCATGTCCAGAATGTAAGTGGGTTGCCCAATTAAGAATGCAACCACTGTGGCGTGTCTGTTATAAAAGGGTGTATTTGCCTGTCTGTTGCCATGGGCTCGGTGAATAGGGAATACAAATTACGGACTTTTGCCAATTGGAGTTTTTACCAATCAGGGATTTTTACCAATTGTTTGTTTTTTTTTTTTTTAACAAATTACTGCAAAATTTCTGCCTCCCTGAACCACACCCAAATTTCGACAGCTACGCAGACACACCCTCTAATATTCCACCACTTGAGTTTCTTTCCTTTTTTCATTTCGAACACCCTTCATGTTTGTTGTCATTTGCTTCACCAGTTGTCATCGTCATTAACAAAAAAAAAATCAAAAATAATTTGTTGATTGCGTTGTTGCCCTGCACGGCTCTTCGCTGTTGCGTTCTTTTCGTTTTTGATTCTTGCAGTCTGCTTCACGGGCGCGAGGCCTTTGTAACACCCCCAGTTCAGAACAAGGGCCAGGGGGTTGGTATGCCCCTCGGTTTTTACTTTGTGCAAAATGTAAGTCGGTTACTTTTTGGTTTATTTTGTTTATTTTTTTGTTACGGGGAAGGAGCTGGGAGCTTTCATGTTGGCAGAGAAATGTAGCTTCTTTGTTGTCGTCAGTTATTTAGTGTTTTAGTTAGATCTTGGTCTGTGTTGGAGATGCTCTTACACCAACTACTTTATTGTGATCCTGTTTGCATTCATCAAGAAACAGTTTCAAAGGAAAAAACCCAAAATATCACAATTTTTAGTCTGTGCCTTTCGCATTTGCGTGAAGTACCTATATCGAATAGTAGTTCATCAGTCAGACTTTATGATTTATTTGTAGAAAATACTCTCCGTTTTTTTACTTTTACATTTTATTTACCATAATTTTATCCCTAAGGATTTGTGTTAATTTTCGTCCTTTCATTTCGTTCATTTTTTTAAATACGTTTTTTGAATAATTATTTCGTTCTTTCCCACTGTTCTTTCATGCATTTGTAGTGTTTAACGTGAGCACATCATCTCATTTTCGGGGGTTTGTTTTTTCCTCCCGCGTTTCCCCCAACTTTTAGTCTAAGATACATTTACCATGCAAAGGAAATGTGTCTTGGGGTTCAGACACGTTCCTCAAGATATTTTGTTTTATAAAACTTGAACCAGTTTTAAATCTTGTTTAAAAATCTGTTGTACCCGTTTTTATGGAAAGTTTTCTGCGGTTAATCTCAACTTCTTTTGTCAATTTTGACAGAATCGATTCATAAATCAGTTTCAGATGGATGATGCTCATAGGCGTATGGGGACTCTTTGGTTGAGGGGGGGAGAGGGGTTGATTTGCCCAAAATTTTACTCAGATAAAAACACAAGTACCAATTTATAATAAATTTTGGAAACAAATTTTCTTCTTGTTTTGCCTGAATTTTCCCAACTATTTTGCCCAACTAATTTATTTTTTAAATTTTTATTTATGTATTTATTAATATTATTATTATTATTATTATTTTATTATTTTTTTTTGGGGGGGGGGGATCAAAGCCCCCACCCACGAAGGGAATTACCCATTTTTCTAGTTGTTATTTTGTCTTCAAATGTCATTGACTATTCAATGTTTTAGAACTTAGTAACTATGGCTACTCGCTTGTGTTTACAGCCTAATAATGTTTGTAGAGACCTTGTTTGTACTTGTTACTGCTAGTCATGTGTAAAGATCTTTTATGAAAACTCGTTTGTAAATATTTTCACCAACGACTTTTGATAAAATTGGACAAATAAAAAGATATAGTAATGTTATTAATTGGAGACTTTTGAGACGTTAGCGGGCGCCCCAGCAAGCAGTCCTTTTCTATTGGTCTCATAATAGAAAAGGACCGCTCACTGGGGCACCTGCTAACGTCTCAAAAGTCTCCCAGGAGTCATGATAACATGCATGGTAGATGAAGAAGAAAAATTATTCTAAAATTATTTTAAAAAGTTCAGGGTTAAAATTCTTACTGCTAGTGGTAAATTGTCAAGACAAATGTAAGGAATTTGGATGCTTCTTTTTCTGTTTAGCCTGTCATTTTTGTACAGTCTCAGTGTCTGTATTCCAGAGATACAAGGTGGGTTACAATATGAGTGTTCCAGGGTAGATGTTTGTTTTTATTTTCACCCACCAGTCGCATGTTTTGCTAGACCCTTTATGATTATGAGATTTATTCAATAATTGAGATTTATTTCTTACGACAGATATCTGTTACTGTGACAAGAGCCTTCCTTGATTACGTGCGGACGTCACCCATTGTCTTTGAGGTGTTTGGCCATTATCAGGCCCACCCACTACATCACCAAAGCCAAGAAACAACTAGGTAAACATTCAGATGGTCAGGTGGTCCCAGTGGATTTCACAAAGCGCTAGGACTAGTCTTATCTTGAGTTAGGACGAGTAGCTAGTCCTAACTTATAGGACCAGTCCTAAGTTAGGACTAGTCCTAAGTTAGGACTGATTTTGTAAAATACACCCCTGCAGTGCTGTCTGAGTCCTGTGTTGTCTGAGTCACAAAGCTAGTTCAGCAACGAACAAATTCGAAATCCTCTTGATCATTTGGAAGTCCATCAACTCCCAAGGCCCACCATACCTCTCTAGCCTCTTATCATTCTATCAACGTGACAGAAGACTGAGATCGATTCGTGATCCACCCACCTTGATCACCCCTACCTGCTCTAAATCTGTTGGACGGGGTGTCTTGGGCTATATTTGCCCCCGCCTTTGGAACAATCTCCCATATAACATCAGATCTTCAACTTCAGCTGCTACATTCAAGAAATTGCTCAAAACTGAACTGTATCGAGTCTAACTTTTGTTCCATCTTGACAGCGCCTCGATTTAGTCACTAGGAGTTGTGCGCTATATAAGAACCTATGTATTATTATTACTTTTATTGTTAGTCCTTATTATTACTGTTAGTTTTTTCTTTCACTGATTGATTATGTATTTATGTATTTATACTTTTAAAAAAAGCTTGTAACGCCATAATGAATTTCAATGTATGTTTTTATATACAGATGACAATAAAGCATTCTATTCTTCTATTCCTAACTTAGGACTAGTCTTATAAGTGAGAACTAGTTCCTCATCCTAACTGGAGATAAGACTAGTCCTAGCGCTTGGTGAAATCCACACCCAGCTGTGCTTTCTGAGTCTTTCACTAAAAAAAGAGAGTGTCAGACAGCTCTATAAATGATTAACTTACAACAATCAGTTTGGGATAATTTACATCGCTTGAAGTTTGGGCAAGGTGTTACAGAATAGATTAATAATTTTCACGTTGAGACTGAAGACACAAATCTGAGAAATGACTTGGAAATTGATGGAATGTTTCTTGATTTTTTTCCCCTTCTACTTCTCTGTTAGATTGCGACCTTTGAAGCGAAACTTCCCATCCACTCTCCCACTTGCAAGACCAGGTGAGAGTTCCTTTCCATGTGGGATCATTCTTTCACAGTGACTGGAGAAAGGGTATGGCTGCTGTAAATGGATACAGTGAAACCTTTCATGTCTAATTTATTCATTTTTTGTTGTTTTTTTCTTTTGCGCAGTTCCGTCTCCCAAGCTGGGTCTGGTCAGCACGCCGAGTACGAGTCATCTTCACTCTCGGCATGATCTACTGGTGTGGTTTGAGATCTGTGAACTAGCGCCCTCTGGAGAGTAAGTACAACAATCAGAAATCATATCGGGAAACTTTTTGGACACTAGGTGGCAGCAGACTTACCAAGTAAATCCATTGTTCTCGGAAATGTGTGCATGATCAAAACTACGTAAATAATGGAAATTTAATCAGGACAGACTTTTTTTTCTATATATATATATATATTATGTATTCTGTTAAACAACTTTATGACAAGTGGCTCAGGTCATGCCACTGAACTTCTTTTAGGTTCTAGATATTGAATTTCCATTTTTCATGCCAAGATTTTTGTTACGAGTATTTTTGTTGTGATTCTAAGGTACCTTCCAGCGGTGGTAGATCACAGTGATGAGCTACCGTGTAGCGGGGTGTATCTGCTGCACCAGGGTATCCAGCGACGTCTAGCAATCACCGTCATCCATGAATCGTCGAACGAACTCATCTGGAGAGATATTAGGGAGCTGGTAGTCGGTAAGTCAACCTGCCCTCTTATTAATAAAGACGTAGTCTCGTCACCATTACCTGACGATTATATCTGCGGCACAAAACGATCATGTACCCGTACCTTATTTACATGCAATGCGTACGCCGGTTAAAGGTGATCTTTTGTGGCACGAATTTGTTGGACGCGCGTTGACGAGCATGCGTCTTTCGTTAAAAAAGCCTGAGAAAGTCTATCACAGCCTAAACCATAGTACTGCATATAATTTTTTTTAAAGGGGCACTAACTGCCTGAATTTTATGGTTTTATTGGCAATATAAATTGAGGTGTTCTCGGTCGTTATTATTATTTTTATTATATCTCTCAGGTAATTAATAGTAATAAAAATAATACACAGTTCTTATATAGCGCTTTATCACATCCGATGGGCGTCTCAAAGCGCTCAGTATTTTTCCAGCAAGGTGTTCGGAGTTACATTTTCGAAGTATGAGACCTGTTCCTTTACATAGCACCATGTAACAGTTTGCAAGGTGCTGTGGTGCAATCTGCAGCCGATCATGCCAGGAACACCGGGGCAAACCCCTTCTCTTTTTGATAAGTGCACTGGGTTCTTTTACATGCATTACACAACACACGGGACCTCCGGCTTTACGTCCCAATCGAAGGACGCAGCAATAATGGTTAAGTGTCTTGCTGAAGGACACAAGTGTCACGACCGGGACTCGAACCCACACTCTGCTGATCAGAAGCACCAAAGCTGCCATCCACAGAGATGAAAGGCAGGGGAAAAAAATCACAACCTCAACCTGGGTACTTGTTTATTTTTGATCAGGTCGTATCAGGACCACCCTGGAGGTGACGGAACCAGACCATGAACTATCAGTGCTCTCTCTCAACCTCCTTCCCGCAATGTACATACAGCAACCGGGGGATGACAGGTAAGACTTATGTTATAGATCCAGTGTGTCTGATATAATTAAAGCTGCTTAAACAAACAAGTCACGCGTAGCATGGACAAGAGATGCTTAGCAGAAACTGGTTCCCAATCAAACTAACATGTAATATGTATTATTGTATAAGACCCAAGCAGTTCCTTGTCATTTGATTGGAGGATGGTCGGTCACGTGATAGCAAAATAAACGTACCATTGCACACTACGTCATTCACCATGTATTTTTCGTTCCATTCACTGTGCATTTTCCGTTCCATCCGGTTTGTTCTATTGCACGCTCGCCCGCCCTCCATTGACGAAAGGGACTATTTGATTAAAAATGGCTGAAGCTTATTATACTTTATAGTGTTATCCTCCAATCAAATGACAAAGATCTACTTTGATGTTATATAAAACACATAATGAATGTTTTTCATTCGTGCAATAGTAAGAATATTTTCATTCGTTGAAAGATGGAATGTTCCATTAAACTCGACTTCGCCTCGTTGAATGGAACATTCCATCTTTCAACTCATGAAAATATTCTTACCATTGCACTCATAAACATTCATCATTTGTATACTGATGACCGGTTCCCTTCCAAGTATTCACTTACATGTGGCAGAATTGTAGGAAACGCACTGCTACACCATTGCCCAGAATCGCTTGCTCTGAAGTAGACCCATCACTAAGGTCACCAGAACTCCACAATGAGTGGAGTGACAATAAAGAAGCAAATCAAAATCAGTACCCCTACTTAGCGATATATTCTGTCTAAATGTTGTATGAAATTGAGGCTGCTTTTGTGAGCTTTTCTTACGTGCCAACAAGTGTTATAAAACTTTACATGGTGGAGACACAATCTAGTAAGGTTTGTGGTAAAACCATGTACATGAGTAAGATTTAAAACTTAACATGGTGGAGATACAATCTAGTAAGGTTTGTGGTAAAACCATGTACATGAGTAGGATTTGAAACTTTACATGGTGGAGATACAATCTAGTAAGGTATGCAGTAACCTCATGTACATGAAATCTATAAGTTGCGGTGGTTGTGAAAAGAATCGCGGGGTACAACAACTCAGGTTTTTGATCGGTTTGCTCTGATCGTCTTCAGGAGAAAAACTGAAGATGATTAGAGCATACCCATCGAAATGTTGAGTTGTTAAGAAGCTGGTTCTTTTGGGAGACACCACAACTCATAGAGAGAGATTTTATGTTCACGGTGTTGCCGCAAATCTCTGAGAAAGAGTCGGCTAAGATCGAAACATGTGGCCATTATAGATTGTTTGCATTTATACAACAGGTCCATTTGATTGGTAAGCAGTTTACAACATCTAGTTCTATTTTCGCAAACCGTACTAGATCGATGAAGTGTTTTCCATTTATCTGGCAAATTACCCAGGCCCCCAGGCAAAACAATTTGTTCTCATTTTGACAAAACTGTGAATAACGTTTCTTCAAACAGGACTTGCTTCCGCTTCGAAGCAGCGTGGGACACATCGTTGCATAATTCAGTGTTGCTAAACAGAATGACCCCCTATGGAGAAAGAGTCTACCTTACATTGTCTGCTTACCTGGAGGTAAGTAGACATGTGGTAATGAAAACAACATTTTTATTTTTTCCTTTCCTTCTAACCGGTTTGACTAACCATTTCTTCACTTTCATTTTCAACTCAAGGCTGTGTGTAGTTATTCTGTCGCGATTTAGTTTTCGGCAAAAGGCATATTGGATTTGGACTGTTTTCCCTCGCCGATGAACTAAGCGAGGTGGTAACGATAGAATGATCCAGTAAGCCCAGCCCACCTTTGCAACTGCCTAGCAACAGCACATGGGGTGACTTTCTTGCCATGATTGCAGTGGTGGTTTGGTTGCGGGCCACACACACATTCATGGTTTTCGTGAACGGTATGGATTTAGTTTCGTGGCCTTTTTGAGTTGCGCCTTGAGTCCCAAGAACAATTCAGCTACAGGAACACTGTTAAACAAATTTTACACGACTGTACAGGGACCGCTGCTGTGGGATTTGCACCACCAGAAATACAAAAAAAAAAATAAAACAAAACAAAACTTAGTACAGTTGCGTGTGCTGTTGTGTTTCAGAACAATGGCGGTGGTTTGTTTACTTTTCTAATGGGATTTTATCGTGTCGGACTTTTGTCGGACTTTCAGTGGTGTTGTCAAGGCTGTGAATGGATCGGTCTATTCAAACTGATGAATAAACTGATGTATAATTAATTCAGCTTGCAAACTGGCATAAAATGCAGCACTCACACAAATGTACAATGATTCATTTTTTTACAAATAACTTTTTATTCTTGATACATATAGGTCAAGGAAAAATGCTCATAAATGACATAAAAAGAAAATTTTTCGATTGGTATTTCTTTTATGGCAAGTCTTACAGTGTGGTGATGATATTAGCAAAGAAAATGAGCCAGGTGGACACTGTAAGCAGTGTGGTTGGCTGCCTCGCATTTGAAGGGGAAGGGGAAACACTGTGAAGAATAATTAGGGACTAACAGTGCGAGAACCCGGTCTTCACTGCTTGGTAATGACCGGGGTGGTGGCTGGCCGCTGTTAACGACCAAGCCGGAGGCGCGGTCGTTAACAGCGGCCAGCCACCACCCAAGGTCATTACCAAGCAGTGAAGACCGGGTCCTCGCACTGTTATTCCCATTAATAAATACCTTTTTAACGAAATAAACGGCTAAAATCGTCCATTTTGTAACTTTTCTTTCTCGGCGATACTTTCTTGTTTTGTTAGCCGGTCTTTATATCGCCGTTAATACACCCCCACGTGATCACGTTTTGACCAATCAGAATCCACAAACTGTCCTAGGTATTTATTAATAATGAATAATAGTTACTAGTTCTTATATAGTCCATTTCACAATAATGTTTCAATGCGCTTCTACATTAGTGCCCTGGTCATTGGGCCAATAACATTCCTGTAATCTTTCTCAGCTCCCTGGCTTTTTCCAACACCAACTCCTACCCCTCGCAGGTACCCTTTTATACCCCTGGGTGAAAAGAGGCAATTATAGTAAAGCATCTTGCTCAAGGACACATGTATCATGACCAGGGTTCGAACCCATGCTCCAATGACTCGACCACTTGAACTTGAGTCCGGTACTAGACCGCTCAGCCATGACACACTCTCATCGCTGGATGAGTGTGATGGTCTAGCATTTAAAACATCTCCAGAATGTGGAAGGTGGTGGGTTCGAATGCCACTTGTGTATTTACCTGTGGCGTTTTTCTGCAGGACCTAGAAAGCTCTTCTATACAGTGCTAGGGTAAAACAAAATCATGTTGTGTTTACAAGGTATGGTTTTTAGCTGTAGTTATAGAACCCCATGTACTCACGTCACACTCAGCTACTGTCTAACTATGGTCTTGTCATTTGGGGAGTCAACTTGCATGTGAAGATATGATGCGGGTCTAATTGCTCATCCTTCTCACCCCTGATGAAACTAAATTTGCTGCTGTCATTGGTTGAAACATGTGTGCAATTTGGATGAATCAGGCACTTAAAGGGGCTGTCCAAAGTTGTCAACATTTTTAAGGTCCTACAGACAGAACTACTTTTTATGATCCTCCTCCCTCCCTCCTCCTCCCTCCCTCCTCCTCCCTCCCTCCTCCTCCCTCCCTCCCCCTCCCTCCCTCCCCCTCCCCCGAAAGTAGTACTTATCAACACTTGTTGTAAGTGTCGGTATTGACGTGCATTAACAAGTTGCCGCCGGGATTCTTTTTTTTTGTTTTGTCCCGTCCCCCTGGCGTACTTGCAGGAATCTTTTTTGTTTGAGGGTACATGCTGGCACAAAGAAACCCTGACTGGACAATGCCAAAGCGAAGAAAGATTCTCTTTATTGGATCGTCTGTTTTGTCTCTCGACCGAGAAAATGTCAAATTCACTCGGCAAGAATTGCAAAACAAGTATTGTTTTTTTTTTTGGTTTTTTTTTTCAATAATTTTGTTTCTCTGTTGGTTCTTCTGTAGAAACATCAACATTTTGAAACACCTAAAGTCAGTCACAGTCTCTGACCCCCCCTCCCTCGTCGCACTCTTTGTACGACCATGAAAGTCTTGAAAACATTGGACACGTCCCCAAAAGGCAGTTTGATGATGAATATACAACAAAGTTCGTAGAGACTATTTCATCTATTTTTTTTCAGCTGGATAACTGCACGCAGTCGGCATGTATCACCAAAGACATCTGCCTTCAGATGTATGAACGAGACGCCAGAATCAGTCCCGCTCGTTCCTTGCGCAGTCTGTTTGGTAGTGGCTACTACAAGGCTGAAGACAGGTCAGGATTCCAGACTTCAAAATCCCCCTTTGTCAGCCTTTTTTTTTTGTAGCATGTAATACGCATTGTAGCATGCAATAACAGTGCGCTCTCTAAAGTTTGCCCAGGAGATAACAGAGTTTCCAGTGCATCATGGGTAATAGGTTGAAAAGTCTTTGGTCCTCAAGTAGCGCCCACAGCTTTTTAAGTTTAGTCGAGGTTTGCAAAGCAGCAAGGTTGTATTTTGTCTGTGATTAAGGCTCAAGATGGTATACTTTGTTAAGATGGTGAATGTTTTTTTCGAATTCTTGTAAAGCCAGTTAAAGGTCCCAAACGGCAAGTGCGTCGGTGAGTGTGATATTTTTTAGTCAACCCTTTTTTGGAAATGGCCTCTCCAGGGTCAACTGTAGAGGGCGCACTGTATTTTTGAATCGCCCTTATAGACCTTGCTTTTGCAACGTCACAGCCTGACAAGGTTGGAGAAACTGCTGGGAGCTATCAATGCAAAGCAAAAACAGATAATCACAGTTTGCAAAAAATGTTACACAAATATTCAACAATTTATTAGAATTTGTTGGAAACAAACCAACTAATAATGGGATGTATTTTCTTTGAATAGAAAATTTGCAGAAATGTTGAATTTGGTCACAAAGTCTGTCAGCAAAACTTGAATGTTTTGCTACGTTTGGCCATCCATGCCAACCAGCGCGGTTTGTTTATCAACAATAGAAAGGTTTATTATCTGATCCCTACATATTATATACATGTTTTGCAAAACTACTGTTTGTTCAAGTTGTGGATTACATAGATGTGCAGAATTTTTAACAAATTGTTGTCAGTACTTTGACATCAGCACCTATGAACTAAATCTGAAGAACAAACACCTTAATTTTGAAAACTTTCACTTTATGTGAAGTTTCCTTTATTCATAAACATTCACTTATTATTGGATTTTCACTCGGTGTAAAAAGTAAAGTGAAATATTTGACTTTTTTTCATTCATGCAGCCGAGTGACCGGAGTATATGAATTATCTCTACGTCGTTCAGCTGAAGCTCTGAGCCCAGGTAAGATGTTTGTTATCACAATACGTAGATTAATCACATCTAAATTGGAAAATTCATTCTCTGCATAATGCAATTATTGCCAGACAAGTTGTCAATCATCCGATTTCGTGGAATTTTGCAAGATGTTTTGCTCACTTAGACCAGGGGTAAATTTTTCCCAGAGCAAAACCTTCCAAAATATAAGCCGACGAAAATTTCTGACTGACATTGATTGTTTCAAAAACAAGAAGCTGTTCAAAAAAATTTAAGGTTTTGAAGAATGTTTATGATTTATCATCCATAATCATACATAAATTTTGAGAGAGAAAAATTATGTGTGAAGATATTCTTTGGAGGACACCATATAAAAATAGAGTTAAAGGCTCTGAAAAAAGCCAGACTGTTGTCGTATTTCAACTAGTGTATGCTAGTCTTCATGAGGAGTCTTTTTTTTTAAGAACAAATACCTCTTCTAAAGAAATTTTTACACATGCAATCAAAAGAATACTTGCATGTAATATACTGTTTCACCATGCAGAGCCTAAAATCCGACGCAAAAATTGAGTGGAAAAAGATTGAATTATAGGTTGCCGAGATCTTTAAAACGAAGACAACGAAAGAAACACTTTTTACTGGTCTGTCCCAAATGTTCAAATCAAAGAATTGAAAAGCTTCTACATGGCGGCTTTTCTGACCTTTTTCTGTGGAGTCTTAAAAGTGTAGGGTGAAACGTACAACTGTTTTGTATTCCAAGTCACATTCAGTTTATGTTTTTTAGGGGTGGGAGGTTGGAGGTGGGGAGAGGGGGGAGGAAATTTCTTCTTCTTTTTGTGCTCACCTTCAACATAGAGGATTGATTTGAATTTTGAAGTGATTAACAGCTGAAGTAGCAAAGAGTGCAGCAATAAATGCAGTCATACAGACTGTATAAAATTAACAGCGTTTGTAACGCACTAAATTATGCTGCAAGACAACACCTCTTGACCTTTGACCTTTATGTCTAATTTTGGTGGGGACCCAATTACATGGAGGCAATGGTCTCTGTTGGCCTGGTCTTGGCCTTGGTGCCCCTTCAAAAGTTTCACATAGACTTTAAGATTTTCCAGTGGAAGTGCCCTTTGCAAAATGAAAATGGCTTCGCCCTCTGAAAGGAAAAGGTGCCTGAAATTCCAGACCTACAGTGCTTGGTCAGCCAAACAGGCTGTCTCTCCCACCAATACAAAATAGTTGTTGAAAGAACAGAAAACATCTACCCCAGATCAACGCTCTTCTTGAAAATGGTTTTTATTTTTAGGAAAACCATAGTGGGGAACATTTTAAAGGGAAACATTGCCTTCAGATCTCTTAAAATTTTGCTGTTTGGAATTGCTCCTTATCCTTTTAAAGAAATGTTTATGCAATATAACACCTACGGTGTGTTGTAATTAGTGAGTAATGATTCAAAATACATAATTGCCTCTCAGAAATAAAACCAGTGGAACCACGCTCTACACAGAAACATTCGGTCCACCATTTTGTGGAGTCAAACATTAGGTTTTACAAAATGGTGGACTGTGTTCTGTCACTAAATTTAACAAAAACCATGCAATTGCAAGGGATATTTATGTGAGTCATTATTTTCTACTTATAAAATATCTTTCCAACCATATTCATTTCATGACACACTTTTTCTAGCCCAAAAGCGCCCAATCCGAAGGCAACGTGCCCCTTTTAGGAAATTGCAATTATTGTAAATCTAGGGAGATTTTTGGATCCTTTGTTGTTTTGGGGCATTGTCCCCCACCAAACCTGAAATCCAAGACCAGCTATCACTTCCATTTTAGACCACACAATTGTTTTGATGTACCCACGCTCAAATGCTAGGTTATGAAACACCTATAGATTAGACATGTGCCTATATGTAATCATGGATGTGGATTATTTTATCTTACTTTTCCATTTTGTTTCGCTGCAACCCTTAAAAAAAAACATAATCACTCAAATTTCATCTTGCACTTTTATTTGCATATTGATTTGCTAAATGATATTGTTGTAAACTTTTATAACCAGTGAGCGTTTTGATTGGAAAAAAAAATTATTTGTTGTTGATAATTATCAATCCTATTTGGTGTTGTGAAGTCTTGTTTTGACACTCAAGTTTCACTCCAGAATTTCAAGTAAAATGTCAAATGACAAATATAGCCGTGATTATCAAGTTACTTAGATTTTATTTCCCAGTGCCTTTCGCTGTTTTTGACTGGAAACAAAGAGCAATCCGATCTTTGTAAAGAGTGAATTTTGAATACTGTTGACTAAGCTTAAATTCTGAAAGGGATGGTACATTACTTGCTAAATCCTCAAGTGGACAAATGAGCTGTTTTTGATAAATTCATTCCGATCCTCTAATATTGAGAACAATACGGCAAACGTGAAAATATCTTCAAATTTGTTGATCACATACCCTGGGCCCAATTTCATCGAGCTGCTTAAATACAGAAAGGAGCTCAGCACAAACAAAACTATGTTTACCAGAATAAGGTTACCAGCTTAAGTACCATGTCACATGTGCCATCTGTGACTGGTATCCTTCTCATGTTTGCTTAGCAGAAAATTTTAAAGCAATTTTTCTGCTTAAGCAGCTTTATAAAATGGAGCCCAGGTCTTCGCCGTGGAGCACCTAATACTGTTTCCATGGACCTTGTGAAACCTTGTTAAAGTAACCCGTTTTTCTCTTCAAAAGACCGGCCTTTCTGAAATGAAAATCCAAGCTTCGTAATTTTTTCTTCTTCTTGAAAGCTAGAGGATTGGGAAAATGTGCTCTTCCAGAAACCAATGATGTACCATTCTTTAAATTTTTACAGTGAATACCGATTTCAGAATCATCTTGATTTATTGTGTATTAAGCCAAGTATGAACATTGAAACTGACAACTAAATTAACTCTTAATTTCTTTTCTTTGATATTGAATGACTGCTTTCACTTCTTAGTTTCGTAAATTTAGTTCAGTTTGTTGACTTCAAAAATTGCAAATATGTATACTTTATTTTCTTGTATTATTTTTTCTTTCTTTCCATTTTTGCTTCTTTATGTGATTCCTCAAATACGCCATGTTGCCCTTGTCTATTTGTTTTTCGTAATCAAGCAATTGCTTTTTATCTCGCTCTATCAGTCTATTTGCAATCATGACAAGGCTGATTGGTTTGTTTCCAATAATTGCACTTCTTACATTTCTTGTGGTTTTGTTTGTCGTCTTAAGTCTGTCTCTAGTTTTCTCCAAACACAAACTGTGAGAAATTTACTCATTTACACCTTAGCTTTGCAATTTCAAATGTCCTCCTAACCAGTTGCCCCGGGATTTGTTTTGTTTTTTGGTCCCGTCCCCCTGGCCGGATTCTTTTGGCAGGAGAAAAAGGATTCTCTTTATTGGAGCGTCCGTTTTGTTTCTCAACCGAAAAAAATGTCAAATTCACACACTGTGAATTGCAAAACATCAGCCGTTACCTACGGCATAGGAGTGGAACCAAACACAAAACCATGGCTCGATTGCTGGCTCACTCTGACTTACCTCCAGTGAGCCGAAATACAATGAATGAACAATGGTGGAAGCTTGATGCCTCGTAATCTTCTTCTTGGAACAAAAGGTCTACAATCGGGGATTACACAAAAACCGCCTCCCAATGGCCAGAAAATGCCATTATAGTCAAGACTTTGTTTGTCCTTGTGTGGATAAACTGATTATGCTCATCGAGGGTTAAATCAAAATTTCACTTATGATAGTTTCAGCTTCAAACTCAACCTACAATCACTGAGAATCCTACATCATTATTGGTAGTTCCTCCGTGACTCATGTTACATTGACCACATTCAGGGTAGACCAAGAGTTGCAAACGTGACTCCTGTTCAAAGCAGGGCCATATTACATAGAGGTGTTTAAGCACAAAACAATTTTGCTTACCAGAATAAGGTAGCCAGCTAACATGTCATGTCATATGTACCGTCTGTGACTGGTATCCTGCGTAGTTTTGCTTAGCAGAAAATTGTTTTGAGAAATTTTCTTCTGAAACAGCTCTATGAGCTTGGGCCATGTTGGGCTCCACGGAGATTGATGCATACATGACTGACCCACCAAGCAATGAGGATTTGGCTGTGAAGTACAATACCCACCAAACACGGGGGAAGGGGAGGGGGATGGAGGGGGAAACAGAAGGAGGATCTTTAAGGATATGTGATAGTTAGGATTAAGAAGCAATTGTCAGTCTTGTTCCTTTCCTTGCCACAATCCCAGGTCTTGTCTTCTAGTCTGTCTGGCTGTCTGTCTGTCTGTCTGTCTGTCTGTCTGTCAGTTTGACCGTACGAGAGCCACATCGTGGGGTGATTTTTTGGTGAAAAACATAAGAATTATTACACTGTGGGCTTAACACCAGAATGTTTTTAAAAAGGAAAACATTATAACATGGGATCATAGAACTACTGTTGGAAAACCCCAGAATGTCGCTCTAGTAAGTCTGTCTGTCTGTCAGTCTTTTTGTCAGTTTGTCTCTCTTTCCTTCCGGGTGTCAGCAGAATTCTATTTTCCAGATTTCTTTCTTGAAGCAGATAAAAACCTTAGCCATATTGAGGTTGTCTGTTAGAGTTCATTATGCACTAACCTATTCGTCGAGTAAGCAGCTACGCATTCTTCATCTTTACGTTAGCTTGCAATGTTTAACTCACCACTGAAGCAGAGAGGATGGGTTTCGAAGACTTAAAACCCTACATCAATCAAAATTTTGGCTCACAAAACAATTTGCTCTTTCTTCAAGTCTCAGTAGAAGAAAACGTGACTTAACATCTGAAGAAAATCAAGTTAATCAATCCTGGCTATTCAGACAATCTCAACACCGATGTTTATTGCCTCTTGTTAGACAAGGAAAACAAAAACACAGTATCAAAACCAAAGCGTTACATCAACACTATTTAAAGAGTTCGGTCAGTGACAACACTTTGATAAATTAAATGTAACTCAATTGAAGACTTGAATTGACAATACTAAGAGTTAAATCTCAGCTTCTGAAACGCTAGTTTGACACTTGTATTAGTCGAATCTAACTTTATAAAAGTGTTGCCACTGACCAAACCCTTTACGTGCTGATTTAACACTTTCATTATTTAGAGTGTAGGATGCTGCTATCATCTAAAAGCCACCTCGTAAAAGAGATTGCAGTTTGTTTTGAGGGCCAGAGAAGAGTTGTATAATTGCTCTCTCGGAATATAGTCTTGAGACTGGGACAGGCATGATGTTTGTGGCTCTGATGGATGTTTTAAAAAGTGTCGTTCCTTTGGAACTCCATCCTCTCTGATTCGGTGTATTTCTTTCAAGCAGGACTCGTTGATTCAGCACGCTGCTACTCACTCTCCACTGCACCATCCCCCTCCCCCCCTCTCTCTCTCTCTCTCTCTCTCTCTCTTTCTCTATCTCTCTATCTCTCCTCTCCTGTCTTATTTTCCATCTCTCCCTTTCATTGGTTGTTCTAACTCGTTTGCCTAATTTCTGTGCCCCCCCGTTATATAATCAGGGCTTTCTTTCAGTCAGTATGACTTAAGAGACCTACTTGAGTCTACCTCCCCTGGTACAAACACCCCCCAGACTAGCGGTAAGAATTGCTTTGATGTGACAGACGTGACCGTGTCTGCGGTCTTGACACAGGGGTTGGTCTTAGATAGGGAGTCAAAAGTTGGAATTAATCGCACCAGGAAGTGCGGCACTTGATTTATAATCAATATCCGTATTTCAAATAATGGATGGTGTTTGAGAGATATTCTAATGGGTCACGACACACGTTTGTCCGATTTGTTTCTTTATTTAAATCAAGACTTTCCCCGAATCAGCTTGAATGATGTCTGCTCGTAGATTCGAGTTGAGATGAAAAGTTTATTTTTATTTGATAGACTTTCTTTCAGACCATGTGAAAGAATTTTGACGACAGAATTTTTGTTTTTGCTCGTTTAAACTGAATAAACAGAAAGGCTTAGTAAATTTATGTTGACTTCTTTTTATTTACGTACTCCTTACGTTTTGCTAGAAAGACTTTTCCTTTTACAAGTTGAGATAGCTGTGTTGTGATGGGACGGAAGAAACCAATTCCAGGTCCTTAGAGGATGTGGCACTTGTTGGACGTTAACTCTTTCTCTTTATCCTTCTGTCCAAGAAACTGAAGAATAAATTTGGAGTATTCTCTTTCATTTTTTCTTTTCCACTTTCGCTTTTTCCTCTCTTTTGAACTAAAAAGCAGCAATAGGTATGTGGAAAATATTCAAACCCCAAAAGGCTAATTGCACTAATCAAATGATGTCAATATGAAGCAATGCGTATTCTATGCAATCGCCACCTTCTCTTTTATTTATTTATTTTTTGTGCTGTCCAGAAATTCTTCTTTAAGCCATTTACAAGGGCTTCAGAATTCTCCAAACATTCATTTTCCTTAATGAAAATGTGTGACACTAAGCCTTGACCCAAGGTACTGAAGCAGTTTTTGTTCGGAAACTTTGTTTGCAAGACAAGAAATTCTTGGGAAAACATATTTTGAAGATTTAGTTGAAACTCTGCCCCCAAAATATTGTCAGAATGTGTCTTACTGCCGAAAATCCTGTTTTGCATAGAATATGCATAATTTTGGTCGTTGCATGGCTCTTCATTACAATTTGAAATATTTTATTCTTAATTTTACACTTTTTTTTCTCTTTTTCAGTATTGTCAAAGCATGGATCAAACCCATCACAATTTAAGTTGATTTCTTTTTCATGCAGTGATAAAACTGTCATGTCGTGAAAAAAAATAAAAGCTAAAACAACAAGTTGACAACTTTTAGCAGCCTGGATATGTTTGCAGAACTTTTCGTTGACAACTGTTTCGTTTTGAAAACATTTTTTGTTTGGACTATTTTGAAGTAGGCTGATCGGTTAAAAAAGCTTTCAATGTGAACATGTGTCTTTGCCAGATTTTAATGTATGTAACCCGTGTAAGGTGTTTGCCGCTTTGTGAAATTTTTGAAAAAGCTGGATGCAAAGAGGGAAAACGTTTTCAACGTTGATTATTTCCAACTTTTGACTCCCCTTGAACCACCCATTACAATGTGGTACTACATGTAGCATGTCTTGTCCGAGAAAACCCTTTCTTGACGTACTTTTTAACCCCTCTTTAATGACACTTCCTGAGATACACATAGGCACATGTGTAATTTACATTGGTTTGGATATCAAGTGTGTTGTAGATTTAGACCAGAGTGTTTTCGTCATGTTAGATCTAGAAGTACTCCTCTGTTGCATGTAGCCACTGTGATGTAAATTGTTGTGTGTTTACGCTCGAACATAAATAGGTGTGATTTTTTTTTTGTGGGTCATTTTGTGTTTTTCAGCGATTATTATATTTATGTGCCACTTTTTTTATTCAGACTTTAGTTTAGACAAACACAATGTTTGCAAATTTATCTGCGGATCAAAATATGAGCTGGAAACGATCTCAATTAAATTTGTATTTGTTTATTTATTATTAATGAAGGCTTTGAATATGACAAATAAAGACAAATAAAAAGACAACCAAATACAAACAGAAGACTGGTGATTGCCCAAAACCGAATTGAATCACAATCTACAAGAGCAATTCCCCTGGTAGTCTGGAGTAACAGATTTAATGGGAGACTTTTGAGGACACTAGATGGCAGCAGACTTACCAGGTATATCCATTGTTCGCGGAAATGTGCGCACACTCATAACTACGCAAACAATGACAATTTACCTGGGAAGTCTGCTGCCACCTAGTGTTCAAAAGTCTCCTTTTGGCCCGCTTTTGAATCAAACAATTCAGATTGATCAGCAGAGTTGTTGTAATCCGTTGCTTGGCTCATTACCTTGCCGTAATAATACCCGAGTCTTATAAAGTGCACACATATCTACCAACAATTAGGTACTCAAGGCGCTTATTATATTATTTTGTAAGGCAGGTTTTTAATTTTTGTTTTTATGAGAACCGTATACAATGTATGTTGCACCTTGTAATGGTTTATAAGGTGCTGAGGCGCATTCAGCAGCCACTGCCAGAAACACCGGGACAAACCCCTTCTTTTAGCGATAAGTGCAACTGGGTTCTTTTACGTGCATTACACAACGCAAGGGACCAACGGCTTTATGCCCAGTCCGAAGGAAAAAGCCATAATGGTCAAGGCGCAAGTGTCGAGACCGGGGCTCGAACCCACACTCTGCTGATTAAAACACCAGAGCTTGAGTCCAGTGGGGGCTGTGGGTGCAATAGACAACACTGGGTCTAGTTACCAACAAGTGTACCTCAATCCACGGCTAACGCGTACATGAAAAGTATTTGCGAAGTTTTCTTTGGAGCACAGGATGAAAATGATGTGCCTTGCTGCTTTGCTTTTGTCAAGTTTAACTGATCTGTCTTTGACGAGATTTCACGTTTGAACAAACAAGAGTGTGTTTGTAATTCTAGAGAAATGTGTGATCAAAACTCGTACAAAAGAGAAAATAGAACTAGCTGTTACAAACTGCCTACCAACCAAAAGGACCTGTGATATAAATGCAAAAAAAAAATTGTTAATGGCCCCTAGCAGAGTCTTTCTCAAAGGCTAAATGCCCTGAAAAGCTAAATGGTCATTTAGTCTTTGATAAAGACTCTGCTAGGGTCCAAACGTGAGGCCATTAACATTTTTTTGCAAAACTTGTACACTTCCGAGTATTTCCGAAAATTAAGTACACAAGTTTTCCGTCGAAAGGCCATTTCTTAAAAAAAAAACATTTGTGAGTTAGATTTGAATAATGTCTGGTACATTGACTTGCTCAGTCACAATATACCACTTAAATTTGAATTCTCCAGACTAGAGACAGTTGTTATGACACGTATTTCCGGTCAAGCTTTTACGTAGTTATTAAGTGAAACACCCATACACAATCCTGAATGAATGCGTATGGCACAATGGTACCAGGCTTTGCCCATCTGGAGGTTGTTATGCAAAAGCTTACCTCTAACCATGTTACATAGCAACACTGCCATTAGTCTGGGGAATACATTTTGAGTGTTCACTTGTGACCAGTCAAGTCAGTGTACAAGACATCATTTAAAATCTAACTGGAAAATGGCTTATGGACAGCTTTGTCTACTGCTTGAGTATTGAAGCCCAAAGACGCAGCCAGTAGCCAAAGTCATCAAGTCTGACATGCTCCTGAAAAACAACAGCTTCTAGGAATATATCATTTTGATTCTACCCTTCAGCCAATGTGTGATAAGCACTCTCATACTCAGTCGGCCCTCACATGGCAAAACAATGCAATTCGAAAATGGGCATTTTGAGAAAAACGACAACAAAACTTTCAAAAATGCCAAATAAGCCTCGAGACAGATGGCTGTATCTTGGAAACGGAGCAACGTACAGAATTGAGACTCATCTAGAAGTGAAGAGCGTCCTCATTTTACCCAGAAAATGCATCAATCTCAAAACCACAAAAAATTGAGTTACATTGTTTTGCCATATGAGGGCCGCAGTGCTCTCCAAGTCTTGCGGGGGGGGGGGGGGGGGGGGGGAAATCCCACAGGCAACTTGGACAGTTGGGTGGAACATGGCACCGAGTATGCATGTACAGTTCTTATAACACACCAGTGTATAATTATAGACCTTGTGAAACCTCTTCACAGATCACACACACGCTTTCAACATTGCCGTTTTGGTGATCACCTCTCCATAAGAAAAGTACACTCGGTTCATGTTTATTGGAGATATCGAACAGATTTGAGCGGGAATTTTGTAATTGCTTCCGAAAACTGAAAACTTTTACGTCACGTAATGATTTTACTTACCAAGCTTACTTTCATAATGAAGATTTTTTACTTATGAGTTTAAAAAGATGATTTTATGTGGTGAAGTTACACAAAACTTTTCAACACGGGTGTCAGCCTGATGTGCAGCAACATTATGCACATAATTCTTTGCAGTGATTGGCTCAATACGACATCTTGCATCGCGCACTGGATAACATAAAATACGCGCTGGTGATCACCAAAAAGTGGTCGGTGACGTCACGTGCAAATCAAAAAGATATGTCCCGGATGCAGTTATAATATTTGTTGTATGAAATAGCTTCTATAAATCAACATGTATGTATATATTTTTTTATTAGTTCATTTTTATTTTATTTTTGTATTTTTTTTTTATAGCAAATGACAGAATATTATGGCTTTTATATAAAAGTCAAATTCGCTTTAAAATGTGATGAGATCTGACTTTAATTTGATTGAAATTTAAAGTAACGATAAAAAAAACCCTCCTGTTGGGAAGATCGCCTGTTCAGGCAAAACCTACATATTCAGACTGTTTGTGTGTTAAGAATGAGAACTTACTCTTTGTCTGAGAACTTACTCTTTGTCTGTTTGATTTTAGTTCAGATTTAAGTTGCAATTTATGACAAAAAGGAAAGATTGTTCATGATCAATTGTTGCTTTTGAAGTCTGTAAACACTGCCCCTAATATGTAGGCCTACAACAAAATTGTCTTTTTAGTAGAACTGTATTTTCCTTCTCTTCCATACAAACGATCCCCTGATATGCCCATGTAGAACCCTTTTTAGAAGTAGAACCATCTGTAGTGTTGTCGTAGAAACGTGTTCACGTTGATGTATGTGTTGCCTATTTATTACAGTGATGTTCAGATCATTTTTGACGTGTGACAGTCAGTATATAGGAGGTATGATCGTAGAGACAGTGCGAGGAGGCCGGTTGTCTGCGTAAAGTGTGCCAGTCTGTGGAAAGCCAGTAAATAAGCGCCAGCAAAAACACAGTCACTCCAACACACTTGGGAACACTGCATGCATGCTGTTAAATTTGGCTTTAAAAAAAAGTGTGCAGGTGTGCAGAAAACCAGCAAATATGCATTAACAGAAACACAGTCACTGCACACATCAAGAAACACCCCCTGTGTGCTGCTTAGTTTAGATCACAAAAAGTGTGCCAGTTAGCTGGTAACCAACCAGTACTGCACACTCAGGAACACACACCATGCTGTTAAGATTGACTCACAAAAATGAGCCAGTTGGCTGGTAACCAACCAGTACTGCACACTCAGGAACACACACCATGCTGTTAAGTTTGACTCACAAAAAGTATGCCATTTGGCCAAATGCAGCCTAAAACCATTGTAAATATAAAAGCGAAGGAAAAAAAACTAAACAAAAAACAGTGCACTACACACATTTTAAACTTATAGTGTGCTCATGACTACAATGCACATATTGTTAAATGTGCCTCACCATAAACCAGTCTACCATGAACCAGTTTACCATAAACCAGTCGACCATGAACCAGTTTACCATAAACCAGTTTACCATAAACCAGTCTACAAGGTTTCAGAAACACAGTGCATGCACTGCGGATATTGCTATTTAATTATAAACACATCAAAAGCACATTGCATTTATGTTTTGCTGAGTTATAGTCAGTTTGCTTCAAACAAGCCGAGAGCACTGGAGGACAGACACAGTGACTCTGCACACATCAGAGAACTAGCTACTCTGAAATCAGTTTTGTAGCCATGGTGATAAACACCCGTTAGTGCGCATTGGAAAGCGCACATGCGTGCACAAGAAAAACCTCATGCGTGCAAATGATTTGGGATTGCCTGCGTGCCTGCCACAATCTTGGAGTCCAAGGTAATAAACCACGTAGTCAATCAACTGGCACACTTAGATACAGACTACAGACTTCTTTCAGTAGCCATGTTCTTCACTGGAATGCAGAAGTGTTCATTTTTGGAATGTGTTAATTTTGTGGTTTACATTTACTGAGATTCTTTGCCTTTTTGATAAGTAGCTTCAGACACATGGCGGTTCAAGTGACAATTTAGGTAGCATTCCCCGGCCCTGCCGATTTTTGTAAAGAAAGACAAAATAAAAGGGAAGGGAAAATGGTATCTTCGTCGTCGTCTGTTGCGCATCTGATCTGTTGTCTCCAGCCAGCTCTGATGTTAGCCTCTTATAGTTTCAGTTTTAACGGCTTCAAAACTGAGCTGGACTGGAGACAAATTGATACAGACGTTGACTATACTGTTCAAAACTTGTGATCAGTTAAAAATCAGGATGAAAATCGGTTCAAAACATATAAAAACTGATAAAAACCAAACGATTTGAAAACACTCTGAGGTCGTCACTCCGACAACCGACCAATTTTTAGAATCTAGAGGAGTGTTAAAGCCAGCACCCCGTCCTCCCCAGCCCCCCGTCCTCCCCAGCCCCAACTTTTCTCTCCCTTCTTCTCAGCCCTCCTTCAAAGGTATTAATTGGCTGTGTTACTGTGTGAAACATGTGTCTGAGGCTCGTGCTATAGGCATCTTCATGCATTAGACAGGTGCTTTACAAAGAAGTGTACATACGTGTCAATTCTCAAGCCTGCTGGTTTTTTTTTTTTTTATAGACTTTTTACCTTTCTTAACTATTCTTTGAAGAAAATATTCTCTTGCTTGTTTTGTTTCTTTCTATTTTTTTCTAAACCTTCCTCAAGTTGATCTATATTTCTCTACCTCTCTGATATTGTGTGGTTTCTGAAGTATGTTGAAAGTTTCGCTAATTATCATACCATTGAAACGTCTGAAAAATGAAAAGAGAGTCAGTTATTCAAATTGAAACAAATTCAGCGAAAGGCAGGGAAGAAAAGTTATTATATATTTAAATATTCAGAGATCTTCAATCTTTATTAGTGTAATCGATGGCATCCAAATAATTTAGGACATAGATAAAAAAAGTAAAAAAATTGCTGTTGCAAACTGCTAAACCAACCAAGAGGACCTGTTGTAAAAATGCAAAAAAAATGGTTAATGGCCTCACGTTTCGACCCAAGCAGAGTCTTTCTCAAAGGCTAAAAATGAGAAAGACTCTGCTAGTGTTGGAACGTGAGGCCATTAACAATTTCTTGCATAACTAAGGATTTTTATCTCATTTTATAGTCGAAGTCTTAATTTGAAATCTCTCTAAAAATAATTGTCAAATGTGATTTTGTCAAAGTCTTTTGTCATTGGAAGAGCCTTGCAAGATGATATGTATTGTAGATATTTGTCATAGTAAAGTAACAAAGATACCATAAACTTAGCTACATTTAACAATGTCAGTATGTGGGACAGTCACCTTTGGACTGTGATTGGGCATGTTGCTGAATTGTATGCGGCTGTTTTATGCGTGGTCTTTTTGACCGTACTGCTATTTTTATAGTTACGGAATTTGGCACTCCATGGCTGTTTTTATGCATTTTATGCGAACTTGTAGTCAATGTCTTCCAAGTAGATGTATGAATGTTGTTGTGCATGGGTGTACCATGATACATGTAGTTAGAAAATTCAGTGTTGTTTGAAAAGTGAAGTATTATGAATCCTTGTTGACATTCCTTACATTACAGTCAATTTGCACATTTGTGACAAGTCTGGAAATCTGAATATTAACTACTCAAGATTACACCAAGTTAATTAAATTGGCCGATTAAGATATAAATCTGATAATTTGAGTGACCTAAATGAAGGTACATGTATACAAATAATAATAATAATAATGGCCAAAAAATACAGGAAAACAGAAAATAAAAAAACAAAAACAATCAAAAAAACAAAAAACAAGAAAAGAATCTCCCAGGCGTGCCAGGAGATAATATAAAGATTTCATAAAAAAGGAAATCAACACAATTTGTTAAACTTGAAAGGTTATTTTCTGCCCCCAATTTGAAAGAGAGAGAAGGGGAAAGAGTAACGAATTCTACACCGGTGTACACTTATCATACTGTTGCGGCTGCATTTTGTCTTGCCAGGTACCCAGCGCCGCCTTCGTAAGGTCATTGATACCTCGGGTACGTACGTCAGAGGGGAAGAGAACCTACAAGGATGGCGCCCTCGTGCGGACTCTCTCCTCCTAGACCATCAATGGGAGCTAGAGAAACTGGAACGACTAGAAGAGGTAACCATGGAAACACATCTAGTCATCTGCTCGTACAATCAACATTAAATTGAAATGTTTTTTCCAATGACATGGCGTTTCTGAGTTATGAATTAAAAGATTGTTCAATCATCAAATGACAATGAAAATATATATTTTCTTTTGCAATGGCAATGAAAATGACAGTGCAATAACCATGAAGATGGAAGTAGGTATGTCATGACAATGACAATAATGGTGACAATGATAATGAAAATGACAATGCAATAACCATAAAAATGGAAACAGGTTTGTAATGACAATGAAAATGACAATGTAACAACCATAAGAATAGAAATAGGTAATGACAATGAAAATGACGGTGACAATGACAATGAAATAAACATAAAAATGGAAATAGATATGTTATGACAATGACATTGACAATTTACTGACAGTTACAATGAATTTTATTTCTCTGTACAGGTTGAGAAAGCACGTCACAGTCTCCTCCTTCGGGACAAGATCCAGCAAGAGCTGTATAACACCCGTGGGGGGAATATGCCCAAATCCGAGACTGATACCTCACTCAACAGCACCATATCCAATGACAGTATGGATAAAGACCATGAGTTACTAGACCGATGTGTCCGGCTGTTGATGCGCAGCCAGCCCCCAGTACTATCACCACCTCCGTTTAAGGTGAGGTGATTCATGATTTAGAGTAAAAATGCAAATGAAAAACTGTGATTCTTTCATCGTTACAAGCGCTGTACCGTATCTTGATTCAGAGTGTGTTATTATTAGCATACAGCTAACAATAGTTTTCCTCTGTAGATAAATTATTTTTGAATATTTGCTGTCTGACATAATAAGACGTTTATGTCTTTTGAAATGAAATGTAGACTTGACTCTAAATGCTATTAACACACTAACAAATGCTTCGTTGTTTCACTAACCACCACCCCGACCCCCCCCCCTTCACCTCAACAAGCAGACCATTGAGCCCCCAACTGTTACTCTCCAGAAACCTGAAGACGCTGAAGAACCCACAGCACCAAGCACCGCCACAACGACCCCAGGTCAGGAGGTCACAACCCCAGATGAACCCATGTCAGCCTCCAACTCCATGTCAGATCTTCAGCTTCTCGGGGCTGGATCGAGAAAACTGGCAATCCCGACCGACCTGCCTGGTATCCAGGGGCAGGACTTGGCCTGTTCTTCCGGTGAAGCTGGGAAAGGGAAGAAGGGAAGCAAGGGGATGTTCGTTCCAGAAGTAGAAGAGATTAGAGTCAGGTAAGAATTCAGCGACAAAAAATCCCACTTCAGAATTCAGTCAAAATTCAGTCAAATCATTAGTAAAAGAAAGGACAGGTCTTAGGCTGGTACTGATCTAGTGACTGCAGCTTTATGGTAGGTTAGCATACGTTGAAGCAAAGGAGGCTCATAGTAACAGCCTTAGCAACAGCCACAGCTGCTTATTCGGCTCAGTTTTATATATTTGTCTATTACAATGTTAAATGGTAAAAGATAAAGCAAAAACTATAAGTATAGTTTTTTCCCCATACTACTTTTTTCTACTTTTTCACAATGTGACACAAATTTTACAGGAGCTTCTAAAAATGTAAAGCCACTTTTATGAATAAAGAATATTATTGTGTTTATTTTGCCGGAATCTTTTTTTTTTAAGGTACCGTTGACACAAAGAAACCCTGACTTGACAATGCCAAGAGAACAAAGATTCTCTTTATTTGATCATCCGTTTTGTTTCTCAACCAAAAAAATTTCAAATTCATGCACCGTGAGTTGCAAAACATTGGCCGTTATCTACAGCATAGGAGTGGAACTAAACATGGAATCATGGCTCGATTGCCGGCTCACTCTGACTTACCTCCATTAAGCCAAAATACAATGAATAAACAATGGTGGAAGCCTCTCGATGCCTCATAATCACATTCTAAAAACAAAAGGACAAAGGTCTATAATCAGGGATTACACAAAAATCTCCTCTCAATGGCCAGAAAACGGCTATATATTCAAGACCTTTTTTGTCCTTGTGTGAGTGAAACGAAGCGTGAGACGGCGTGTGTGTGTGCGGTCTGTGCACGCTCCGCAGTTGAATGACTGGGCGACCTTTTACTCAGGTGGTCCGGAATTACATAATGGCGTCTTTACATGGCTTCCGTTTCCAGGCAGGGGAAACATTTACTTGTATTTACGTCATCCAGCGCCTACCAGTTAGTGGAGTTCAAACAAAGTGTATAAAAGACCACATTTTCTTTCTGAAAACTTAGTTGTTCTAGAGCCGCATTGACTCATTGGAGAGATAGTTACAGGGAATGTCCTGAGATTTTAGCTTTTCATGAATAATTCATTTTACCTCCTTTGTATTTCAGTCCTGTTGTGTCAAGGAGAGGATACCTCAACTTCCTAGAGGAGAAAACAGCCGGCTGGGTCATGCGCTACGTCGTCGTCCGTCGTCCTTACGTCTTCATCTACGATAATGAGAAGGATCCGGTGGAACGAAGTCTGATCAATCTAGCCACGGCACAGATTGAGTACAGCGAAGACCAGCAGGCCATGCTTAGGGTGGGTTCTTAGCTGAGGAGTAGAAAGCAAAGTTTGATCCCCTTTTTGTGTCCTGAAGACATTGTATATCAAGCCCTCACGACACTCTCATGTGTCTTCAGGCCCAATGGGAGACTTTTGAGGACACTAGGTGGCAGCAGACTTACCAGGTAAATCCATTGTTCTCGGAAGTGTGTGCATGCTCAGAACTACGCAAACAATGAAAATTTACCTGGTAAGTCTGCTGCCACCTAGTGTTCCAAAGTCTCCCATGTCATAGAGTTGCTTTAGCACAAAAAAGTAGCTAAGCACAAAGAAAATTATGCTTACCAGAATAAGGTTAGCAGCCAAAGTAGCATGTCACATGTACAATTTGTGACTAGTATCCTGCTTAATTTTTGCTTAGCAGAAAATTATTAAGCACAAATGTTTGCTTGAGTGGCTCTATGAAGTTGGGGCCTGGTGAAATGATCACATGATGCCCATGTACGCCAAGATTGACCAATGGAAACTGTTATATGGGCACATCCAAAATGGCTGCACACAAAAATCAAATCAAAGGCATAGCTCAAGGGGAATTAAAACACTAATTTGCATAATACCAGACTTGTAGCTCGGACGAGCCTCCACATTCGTCTAGTGCAGTTAAATGTGAAGTTTCATGCCAAAACCAGACACTTCTTGCCCCAAACTCAAAACTGTGGTTATTTTCTCTGTGAATATTATACAATTTATATTGACTGCTCCGAGTGCTATGGTTAAAACTACGACTCCCAAGGTGATCCCTGGGGTGCGTTTTCGTGGCTGTAACCAATAATTGTTCCGGTTATTGGCCAGCGATTTACCAATGATCAAGTCAGCCGAAACAACTATTGGGTACGGCCTCGAAAACACACCCCAGAAGCATTCTATTTTCCTTCGGCTTTGTTTGTTTTATAACACCCCATATGATACACTAGCACATACGGTTAGCTACCGAGAAAGTGCTGTTGCTATTGTTGCTTGCTACGGCTTTCTAGTAAAAATAAGATATATCATGTGACATACTCTAAACCAATAACAAGGCAGTATCCAAGTATGGGGTGTTCTAAATGAGAATAAGAGCTTATAGGCTGATTGCATGTCATCACGTGACCTATTGTGGGTACTACACCATCTGAGCTGATGGCAAACTACGTGCAAATACATGCCGTGACCGACAGAGTCACACCAGAAGTTGGCTTCTGGTAATAATAACATAGTTACTAAGCCATTTTAGTAAAATTGTTTGTTGTGACATTGATATTAGTCACTTTACTGTTTCATAAGCTACCAGTATTCTACTACAAAAGAGGTTTATTTTGAGTTGTGCACTACCGGCAAGAAAATGCTATTAAAGGGACACATTCTACAAGAAAAACAGAGACAACGAATTGTAACTTCAAATGATATCTCTCTTTTCCACAGACACCAAACACCTTTTCTGTCATCACCAAATATCGTGGCTTCCTCCTGCAGACCATCGGAGATAAGGACGTCTTTGATTGGCTGTACGCCTTCAATCCCCTCCTGGCTGGTTCAATCAGATCAAAGCTTTCACGTCGGTTGGCAACCCAGCTCAAAGTCTGAGGTCTTCACATCGTCATCTCAAGACGACGTCATGAAGCTAAGATACCAAACTCTGTAGAGTCTTAGTCAAATCAACTTAAATACCTGTGAATTGTTTGTAGATTTAATTCTTAATGATATCAAAAAAAGGGCTGTTAATATGCTGTGTGTTTCCATGTGGGTCTTAATAAGAAATTAAACTGCCGTATTTTACCAATGCCTGTATACATACAGCGCAGTGCAAACTTTAGTAAGTAGCAAAACAACAAATTGTTCTGAAGATACTTTATTGTTTAGTCTTACTAAAAGGGTTTAAGGTCATAAAAGTAGACAAATGTCTGCTAGCTTTAAGAATGTCTGGTAAGCTAGAAAAATGAAGACTACCAGTTTGCATCAAGACAGATACACAGGAAAGTATAGTTGGTAACCGAGTGAATGTACTTACTGGAATGAACATATCTGCTTAGTCTTTTATCAGCTTGTTGAGATGGATTGTTTAAAGTGAAATATTTTTAACAGTGCTCGACTATAAAAATAGGTTTTCACGATCGGTTTTGGGGCTCTGTTGTCAACAATCTAAGTTTGTCATAGTCATAAAAAAATTTATTTCAATGAATCTGAGCGGAGGGCACAAACTTTGGTAAGCAGTTGACCAGCCAAAGTGCAATGTGATAAACAGTTTACGTGACTGGTTCCCTACCTTTGTATGCTAAGCAGTGACTTTTCTGCTAAACGGCTTCGAGAAACTGGGCCATATTGAGAGCCATGAAATATTTCTCCGTTCCCCACCAACTCTAAAACATATATTTTCTTGTATATTATTTGTTACAATTGTGTGCTCCGAAAAACAACGATTAATACCTCTCACTGTATGGTACCTACAGGGTATTAGCACATTTTAAATACGTTTAATTGTAATTAATTTGATTAATTATCCAATACTTCAGGGTAGACACATTGATGCTTGTCGGCCATTTTTTTTTTTTTTTTAAACAGGGGGCGATGCTCTTGTTCTTGTGAGGTATTATAGACAGCACTATGAGTAGCGTTTGTGGTAATGTTATAATAGATTGACATTTTCCTCGAAGATGGCCGTCATGTGTAGGTTTTGTTGACTTGTTCGTAGGCACTTCATGTGAATTTAAAACAAGTTCTGTCTTGAAAGTCAGAGATTCTTAAAAGTGTTGAGGACATTTCAGCCTACAATCAGCCCAAAAAATTCCGTACAACAAAATTTGTCTTTGGATGAAGCGTCACTGCAACGGTATTGTCGCCCAGTATTTGTATGCTGCAGAAACTAGACTTGTGAAATACATAATGGGCTAGAGAAAAAGGTTGCCATTGGGAGAGAGGTTGTCACTGCGAGACAGAACCATTTACAAAACCGATTCCACATTCTGCCCAGTCTCAGTTCACATGGGCACAAGATTTTGAATTAGTTTAACTACATCGTACAAGCTGCGGAATCAGTCCTGTATAGTGAGTTACCGTGGCAACTAGTCCTGTAACACATTTGCTGTGTAGATAGAAATGTAGACAGATGATTATAGAAGCAAACAAGTCTTTCAGTGTGTGCTGATAGAGGGCAGCAAACATTTCCATCTTCATTCCACCCCTAACTCATCTACCTTTGTGTTAAACATTTCTTGCCAAGTCTCCTCACAAAAGCAAAACTTTTTTTAAACTGACAATGTGGTTTTCAACTTTTTATTGTATTTGAGACTTTTCAACTTTCGGAATATTTCTTTTTTGAGACTTCGTTCTAATCCTTGAACTATTTATCTAGCTATCTGAACTTTGAGAGAGAGAGAAAAGTCAACCTTGGCTGATGATTGTTAGGAACTATCTATAATGCATTTGTGTGTGATTTATTGTTTTCACTCACAGCACCACAAAAATGATTCTAAATTTGCACCGTAATCCTTCTCACCCTACATTCCTTGGTGTGCTGACCAGAAGCTGTCCCCAAATCCATCCAATTATTCTATCATCCTCATTCAACTGTGGACGGAGCTGACCACAAGTTTCCTCAGTGTACTGCAATCCTCAACTTGTTCAGTACTCATCATCATCTGGTCTTGGCTGTTGGAGGTCCTCCATCAACACGGGCCTAGTAATAAATTTACGAGCCTTTGGTTCCGGGAAGTTTGCAGTAGAAACTTTTGGAACTGTGGAACTCCCTACCTGCGTCTTGTTTCCCACCATCTTGAAATCTATTCCACCCACCACAAGAGGAATGTGAACAGATACCCTCTCTCTCTTTGAATTGTCTTGATTTGTCTAATAGCCTTTACCTTGAGTGGCCCTTTGGCCTTGTGTTGGGTGACTTTTCATTTAAAACAAAAATGTTTTTTAAAGGTTCAAAAAACCTGTTTTTATGCCAGATATGATGTTCACTGGTGAACATGAAACTTAGTGTTTAGTGAAATCAAACTTTCGTGTGTTGTGTAATGCACATAAAAAGAACCCAGTGCACTTATCGCAGAGAGAAGGGGTTCGCCCCAGTGTTCCTGGTTTGATCGGCTGTAGATTGTGCCACAGCACCTTGTAAAACCATTACTTGATGCTAGCTATGTAAAGAAACAGGTTTCATACTTCAAGACGTATCTACGCATACCTTGCAGTAAGAAATACTGAGCGCTTTGAGATACCCATTGGGTATGATAAAGCGCTATAAAAGAACTGCATATTGTTCTACTTCTTGGGAGCCTAACACCTTAACGCCTAGACACTGTTAAGATTGGTACAGCATGCCTCATGAAGGAACAATACCACACCGATTAAATCCAAGCAAAACTAAGACATGGAATTTGGAGGATTTGGGATGGTTAGGGTGAATATATTTCAGACCCCCCCCCCTCCCGCCCCTTTTGTAATTAAACCCCAATCTTCAACATGTCCATAAGGGTAAGAAATAGTTTTTATTTCATTGTAATTATTTTTATTCGATAGTGACTCACCCACCACTTTTTGAAGATGTAAAAATAAAAAACGAAATAATTACAAATTGAATTATAAAAGGAAATAACTGTGAATATTGTACACGTAATTGTATACATATATGTGGTGTTGACAACCTGTAATGTCTGAAGTGATCTTAACTGTTAAGCATTTACTGTACGACTAATCAATATGCACACAATTAAGAGAAGAAAAAAAAACACTAAATGCAGTGTAAATATTGCATGTTGTAAAATTAGTGGTGTTGCTCTGTATTTAGTATTTCATGTATATATATATGATAGGACTTGGCGGTTTACAATGTGATCTATATATGAGTATTTTTATGCAAAATTGGCTTGCCATTAAAACTATTTAATTGAAAGCGTGCAGTAAAGAGAAAACTGAACCCAAATCATGTAATTTAATGTGAGCTTGCATACATATGAGCTGCGCGCTGAAGTTTGAGCTTTGTGTCACGAATACATGTAGTTGTAAACGTAGTTATTTCACACGTGCCAGTAGAATAAACATGGTGATAAGGAAGTTGGGTCAAGCTGACAGATGTCGGGAGAAAGTCATCAAGTCTCCGAGACCTTCCTTTTGAGGAAGGCGATAAATTTGATACATCTGCCCACAAAACGGACTTGAAATGGTTTTTAGGGGAAAAGTTGAATTAATAATGACCTTCTAGTGAGCAATAACACTGTTGATTAAATTGACTTTCACCAGGACCTAATCTTATAGAGCCACCTCAGCACAAAATTAGCTAAGCACAAATAATTTATGCTTACCGAAAATGGTTACCAAAGGCCCCAAAATGTTTGTGACTGGTTCCCATTAATAAGACATGAGCAAACTTTTTTGTAAGATCGACATTTAGCTCAGGGACATCTAAGAACTCCATCTTTTGAAGTTGTGGAATTTTGAAATTTCTTCTCTCCACCCATGATGATAAAAATTGTTTCTAATATTATCAGTCTGTGTGCAGACTTTTTATGAGAAATATGTTCATCAAGCATGCTTCAGTGGTCAATAAAAATAGTCCGGTAAACTCATACTATTATTACAGTTTGCCAAACCGATCATAAAACTGCACTATCCAGAAGCAGAATTTAGTATTCTGTGGGGTTTTTTTTTGTCTTGAAAAAAAGTGATCACTCTAATTTGATGCAGTTTCTACATGTTGGTTGTAAGGTGTGTTTATGAATTTACTCTTCCACAAACAAATGATGTAACATGCCTGTTAGTACAACATGAGGGTCCATTTTCATGGCATTGCTGACCATGGAATTCTGCGCTTACTGCGCCCTGCAGAGCGTGTGATTCTACAGAACCTGAGCGCAGAAGTCCGTGGTACGCAGAGCTATGAAATTGGGACAAGGTCAGATGTGATATTAGGGGTTTACAAATCATGTCAGTAGATTCATCCAGTAGTATAGATGTACTTTAATATACTTAGATATCTAGCAGACTATAGAGCCAAACTGTTTAAACTATCATTGAGCTTTCAAATACGAATAGTATGGTAGTGCCTTTAGAATTCAAGCAGCATTTTGGGGGCTTAAAAACTTGTAGATTCTTTTTTTCTTTTATGTATAAAAAAAACATTTGCCATCACTTTGTCTTTCCTGCACATTCTTTGCTAATTTTTAGGTTCTGAGATTTTTTAAAATTTAAATAATTATTTTAAAAAGCACTGTAAAGAATTTGTGAATAATTATCTAATATATTTGCTATTGTTACATAAACATTTGACTTGTTTGGTTTGGGATATACTGTATGCATTAAATTGCTGACTTGTACCGGCCACAATTTTAAAAAGACTTGTTACTTTTGAACACTGCATTTTTAAATACCGCTGCAATTAAATTAATTTTAAAAACCCGTATCAATACTTAACGAGATGTTAAATGTAGTAATTTATACATCTAGCAATGAGATCATAGTTTATATAGGTGCAATGGTGTTGAAATAATATAAGTGTTAGACACACGGCAGTATTACATAACGCTTCAGTAATTGTTCAGTGTGTTTATCGTGTTTAAAACAAACAATGAAAAGTACAAATTTTATTTTCTTACGGTAGTGGTGTGAATAGAATGTTGGTATTGCTTGCCGAGTAGATTAAACCCAATGTGAAATTGGGGTTTTGGTTTAAACAAAGGGCTCTGGCTTAAAGCTCAGTCAACCTTTTTTGTGATTCATGAATCAAAATGGATGGAATGGCTTACAAGTCACAGCCATTACTGGTTTCAAAAGAGAGTTCTTCTTTGGTTTAATTAGGTAATCCGATTTAAGATCCAATCAGCCATTTTGAAGCTTCATGCTAAAATCACAGGCCTTTAAAACACATGCCTAAAGAGGTCAGAGGTGGAACTGTTTTTATCCAGAGGTCATAGGTCATAGTTTGTAGTTTGTCATACAGTATTTGAATTCCAACGAAGACCAAATTCAGTATAAAACTTAAGTGTGACAAGGTAATTTATGGCATCATCCTTCCCATGGAAAAGTTTTGCCAAAATGTTTTTTGTTTTTTTACCGCTTTTTGTTTTAAGTACAGAGGAATATTTGACCTCTTTGTGTCCAGACAAGGGTGCAAAACGTTTCCTTCTCTATTTTGAATTATGCATACAAGGCGTGTCTGAAGTGGCTTAGGGTGTTGCTAAGGAAACCCTATGATGTAATGATCCAGCCGTAGCTGTAGTCGCCAACTCAGACATGGCCTCAGGAATTTTCACTGTTTTGTTCAACATGGGATTTTGTGGCCAGTGTCGTTTATGTAAATATAAAGTAGGCAATCTTTGCTGGTATGCTGTTAAATTGCTTTCTCCCTCACCAAGCTCAATGGCCAAGGTCTGAATTTGATGCAGTTTCATAACACTGCTAAGCAAAATCACATCTTAGGTTTATTTGAACATGTCCAAGGAGTTCAAGTTTCTAGACTTGGGTTCGATTCATTTTTATCAAGGCAGTACGATCGGTATACAGGGCGAATATCAACAAATGAAATTCATGCCATTTGTGTTTCTGAAGACATGTCACTCAACTGAAGGGCCACTCAAGGTGAGGGCTGCATTTTTGTTCAAGACTGGCTGACTTTTCCTAATAAAAATAATTCTGTTATAATATTTTTTATTAACACCTTAATAACGGCAACGTTTTAATTTTAAACTATTTTTTAATGATACATGTAAATTATCAGTAGTTTAAGTTATTGTGATTGTAAAATAACTGCAAAATAATAGGATGCACTGCCATGGTAGGAACAATACTTGTTTTTTGTTTGGCACAGACAAAAAATTGAGAAATTTGTCGGATTAACATGTTTTGCAAAATCACGAATGTGAGACAGCCATCTTGTTTTCCTACCACTCAATAGACCTTATGCACATGACGTCATTTGAGTAGGGCGCCCTCGTCTAGAGGTCAAAACGAGGTTGTTCATTGGCCAATCCTGTGCGCTGCGCGTACAAATCTCTGCGTTTCCATTGTTACTTCATCGATTTACCTCTAAGATGGCGGCGTGATGACGTCAATGCATAAGGTCGATACTGAGGTTATTATGCACATGTACTAGTCCGGTTCCCTTTGGTCTTAGTAGTATTTATTAATGCTATGTACACGTGGGGCATGACGTGTATTGCATCTACTGAATGTTCTATTCAACTAAATATCGTCTAGCCTATTTTCAAAAGTTTGCGGGAATCAGTCACAAATAGTTTTAAACTCACTGTTAACCCGACGCAAATAAGCACAAATGGATTATCCAAAATACACCGTGTTCAAACTAAAATCACTTTCTTTATTCTAAATTCATAGCTTTACAAGTTTTCACACACTTTTAAAACCACTGATTTATGTTTTACCGTTTCTTCGGAAAGTTCTTATGAATTCTGAATAGTTTCCTGGAGGCGTACAAAGCTAAACATGGCCGTCTTATGGGACTGGTAACCACATTGTTTTCACATGTTTTTCGTAGCGAGGGAGGAACCCTAAAACAACAAAAGGCCCCATTGTTCTCATCGTAATAGTAGTTCCTAGTAAATGACATCATTTATATAACTTGGTACAATTGCACTCCAGTATTAAAACAGTTCATGTGTGACACGTGAGGCATTGCATGGCTGGGTACCGACCATAGAGTTATATACATGTATAACAACTAGAATGAGCACCTGCTATGTTACGCAAGGAACTCCGCTGACCCACCATGGGTGAAAATCCCTATGGGTCAATTGCATACAAATGTCCACTTAGAAAATCTTGGCTGTGTAAACTGACGATTGACCAGTGTAATATGATTGGTCAGCGCCATTTCCTGAAATGATTTGGTCAAATGCTTCTTGTCGTACCAGTCGCATTTTTTTGTACGCCCGCTAGATCTTTTATATAACTCTGTGGTACTGACTGATAGATAATTGGTTTGCGGTAACACCATGTGATTATGCCTCATTCTTTGAACTTTACATGCAGTTAGTGCTGAGGTTTATGCACAATATTGGTGGGCAGTAAAACAATGTCACAGTTATGTAGGGCAATGAACCCAGAAGAAATCCTTTCAGACACAAAAAAACCAGATGCAATTGGATTAATTTAAATCGCCCAAATGAGGTACCGTGGTCTTGTTTGTTATATAATGTCTGCTCTATGTAGAGTGAATCATGCCATAGGGGGCTGTATACATGAATAATAAAAAACGTAATCAGCATGAGCTACATGTAAACATGATCGTGTGTTTCATTTCATTTTACTTGTATTTAGAGATCGTCCCTTTTTGTGTTTTCTTTTTTAAACTTTCATGGCTTGTGATCCTCAGCTAATACAAGTCGACTTATGGAACATTACAATTCTTCCTCGGTTGCTGGTATCCGCTGCAAAGAAACAATTGTTCTTTGTTGCTCCTCAATTATGGAACAGTCTACCAGCAACCTCACGGTCTACTGCTTCTCCACAAGTGTTCAAGAAAAGACTGAAAACCCACTTATTTCCACATTAACATTCTTACTTGTACCCATTGCTCAATTCGACGCAATTATTTGCTTCTTGTGTTGCTGCTTTTTGATACCTCATCAAAACCGCTGTGATCTTGATGGAATAGTGGTATAGAAGTGCCTGTGTGTGTATGGCTCTGCTTACACATATTGGGGCTCAGGTTGGCTCAGTGGTTTCTTTCCCTGCCTTTCACCTCTGTGGACCCCGGTTCGAATCCCGGACCGGAGCCCGGCATGTGGATTGGGTTTTCAGTCCCTACCTAATTCCGTGGGTTTTCCCCCATTTGGGGGTTTTCCTCCCACATCTAAAACTGAACATTTCTTCTCGTTTCCTAATCACCATCCTGTAATTGGCGCTTGCGCTGTTGGATGTGTAACAAAATAAATTAAAAAATAAATATTCTTCACTTGCAGGCCGTGAAGCGCAGAAATCTGTGGGTAAGCAGTGCCAGGAAATAGGGCCCAGACGTCATCACCCACGATGAAATCTTGGTTGCGCCATTTGGACATTCACAATCCCTGTATGATGCTGTGCAGTGCTCATTTTAGGCGACGTGAACCCAGTTCGATGCGCATGTTTATGATGCAATTTGACTCCCAAAATGACGAGACCATAGGCAGACAGAAGCTGCATGTGAAGTCATCGCATGGGGTCTACATCCATGACATCTGTTTCAGAATCTTGTGGCTTCTTATTTCTAGTTTAGGCAAAATACCTCAATTGTTATTTAAAACTCAGGCAAATTGCAACATTTTTGTTATTTCACCACAGTCAGTGCATTTTGGTCAAGTCCCCAGAATGACATACTAAAAATCTGTTATAATCTGAGTAGTGGAAGTATGCCTTATTTGCCGATAGATAAAAAATGCCTATAAATACACTGTGTTTCCATTGACTTGGTCATAGTTCATTCTACATGACAATTTTGGGAACTTTACATACTTAAAATTCGCCTTTCTCGATGGATAATCTACATGTATGCATGGTTCACAAGATTGCTTTCCCTTGATATAAGGATGCTGTAATTTGCATAATTCCAAAATGGCTGCCAATTTAACGACTTTCAGTTGGTTTGGTCATAATTCTCGTACCACATAACATTGTTGGTACTTTAAATGCACGTTTCATGGTTGGCAATCTATTATGTAACTTTTTGCATAAAATAAAAAAAATTGCTCACTTTGATAACGATACAGATAGTAATATTTACAAAATATTCTACTTTAAAAAAAAATCCTTTTCATATTAAAACAAGAAAACTATTTACTTGGATTAGTTTACACACACATGATGATAAAAAAAAACGTACATATTATTTCAAGATGTTGACATTTTTGAAAAACATTTTAGAAAAATTGAATTCCAGTGAAGTACAAAATTCTAAAAGTTGTATAAAGTTACGATAAAAATATAAAAAGCTGCTTGTTACATGTATGAAGAGGTACATAAGGATAGCTAACCCCACCACCTCGTTTTGTGGAGAAAAACACAAGGAATTTTAAAAAATTAATCCGGAATGTTTCAAAGTGACTACATTACGATTTAAGTACGGCAAGGAACTCCACTGGGTCTACCAGGGGATAAATATTGTTAAAATATATTTGGTGGTGGGGGTGGTGGGAGGGGCAGATTGTTAATTTACAAACCTGCATGGAGTTGTCATCTAGCTTTCCCCGAAAACAGTCGACTTGGTAAAAATTTGTGACTTGCACACCCGATTTTTTTTAAATATTTGACTAAAACTCTTCCAGGCAAACCAGAACATGTGAACTGCACTCAACGTGAATGCAGTGAAGTTCTTCATGAAGGAATTGTTCAAACTTTGTCGTCTCTATTAACTTCTGGGTAATCGTATCATCGGTTTTCTGTACAACTGACTTTTCTTGACGACTTTGCCCACGTGAATTCCCTTGTCGTGGCAGCGTATATCGACCAGCTTGAGATTCTTCCGTGTAAAGAGAAGTTTGTAGAAGTATTCAGAGTTGACCTCCTTGTTGCTGGGGCAGTTTTGGATTGCATTTCTTAGCTGTGGTATGACCTCCCGTTGCTTCTCAATACTGTCAAACAAGAATGTGAGAGAACATTAATAACTTGAAGGTTTGCACGGTGGAGAAACATAGGGTTGAGAAATGTTATCCTAGTTCAGACTTTTTTATGTCATCCTGTTGAAAAAAGTAGCCAGTACTTTCTTCAGATAGGCCCCCTATAATCATTAAGAATCATGCTCTTTGATAAAAAGCATCAGAAAGCATAAAATCACCAGATTGCGTTTGGATATTTTGCAGAATTTCTGCTTTATGCAAGGGTTATTGTCTAATTCCCGATTCCAGACCTTTGTCCTTCCACCACTGTTCCTTCATTGTAATTCAGCTCAATGGCAGTAAGTCAGAGTGAACCAAGGATCCAGCCTTGATTCCGGATTTAGTACCAATCAATAGGTCCTTGCACACGGCCACGGTTTTGCAATTCATGCTGCATGAATTTGACATTTTCTCGGTTGAGAAAACAAAAATCATGAAGCAATAAAGAGAATCTTTGTTCTCTTGTCTTTGTCGAGGCAATGTTTCTTTGTGAAACCGGTACTCTCAAAGAAAAATTATTCCATCAGTTCCGGGAAAAATAGTCCCGTCAGGCTGGACGGGAGAAAATTGAAGAATCCCAGTGGCAAATGATTAAACAGAGTTGATAATTACAAACAATCCTTTCATGCCTATAACTTACACGTGATCAAGATTCCAAGTGCTGAATAAAGTCAGGTTATCCCTGGTACTGTATGGATTGATCATATGGTTGCCAGGGCACTTGTTTTTATTGTACTCCCCCTCACATTGGAACCAGCCGTCGTCATTGCAGAGACGATCCTTGTGATCGCATCTTCTTTTGAAGTAGACGCCATGGTAGTGGTTTGCTTTGAGAGAGTCTTTTAATTCTTTCAGGACCATTTCGTAGCGGACCAAAGATGCTTTGGAAAAATTCTCTTTGGCCGTTTTGAGTGTGTCTTTCATCTGGAATATAGAAATGCGAAAAGGAATAAACTTACAAAAAGGGAAAGGAACATACAAAAATGAATCTTTGAAGATTTCTCCTAAAACAGAAAAGAAGAGAAAGAATATAACTTACAATTCAATACAACAGTTTTTGAAATCTTAGGTTCTCACATACATTTCTTTAGCGTGTAAAAAATCAAATCAAACACTTCAAAATTTAAATACATGTGAGACTTGCAGTCCATTCAGTAGCATAACAAAGGAGGGGGGGCACGTATATTTTCACCTCCACATCAGATTATTTTATAAAAAATAGTACACGACATAACAAAAGCGTTGAGAAGGGGTTTGTTTAAGAAAAATTCAATTGGAAACTATAGTTTTAATTGGCCAGAAGTGCCCCCCTAGAAAAAAATGGTGCATCCCCTTGTGCCCCCCTCCCCCGCACTAAAATTTGACCCTAGTTTCGCCACTGAGTCTATTGAACTAAAACATGATGGGCATTTATTTTGAGTGCACCAAATTCTGCTATGGTAAATCCATTGTGCCCTTAAAGATCCTATTACAAAAAAATCCACGCAGAAAAGGCCTTTACCAGTCAATAGTAAATAGTAAATAGTAAATAGTAAACAGCAAACAGCAAACAGCAAACAGCAAACAGCAAACAGCAAACAGCAAACAGCAAACAGCAAACAGTAAACAGTAAATAGTAAATAGTAAATAGTAAATAGTAAATAGTAAATAGTAAATAGTAAATAGTAAATAGTAAATAGTAAATAGTAAATAGCCCTGCCCTGCCCTGTCCTGTCTTGCCCTTTTTTTAGACAGCAAAAGTTCAAATCCTGCCCTCAGGTATTACCTTACTGAAATAGCCTCTAACTCGTTCCTGTGCCTTGACAAACATTACATCAGATTTGGTCTTGAATCTCTGTTCCATGCCTGCATAAAAAAAAATCAACAACTTTTAAGGAAAAATAATTTCACACAACTAACATCTTCTCATATGACAAATTTTGGTCAGTAACTTTTATCTGGTAAGCAAACTATTTTATTTGTTTATTTTTTTTTTTGTATGCAATTTGCCCATCACAATGAATTTGAGATTTTCTCGGCTGAGAAAAAGAAACGGACGATCCAATAAAGCGAATCTCTGTTTGTTCTCTTGGCATTGTCAAAGTCAGGGTTTCTTTGTGCCAGCGGTACTCTCAAAGAAAAATGACAGGGGGATGGGACAACAACAAAAAATGAATCCTGGCCTCAACTGGTTAACAAAATAGCCAATGACAGTACCTTTGAACCAAGCAGCATCATCGTCTCTATTTTCAGCATTTATATCTTCTCCTTGTGAGTTGATGAACTCAAATAGGAGTCTCTTTTCTTCTGACGGTTCACTGTCGAAGATATCCGTGATTTCCTTTCGATAGTCCGGTTTCTTCAATTTCACAAGTGTCTCCTTGATGTTTTGTAAGATTATGCCCCTTCCTGGAACAAAAGAACTCTTTAGTCGAAAAAATGTTTGATGCATTTTTTTTAACTTTCAATTCGATTTGACCGACCCAGCTGAGTCGCCCGTAAAAATCAGTGCAGTGTGCAATAATTTTCATCATTAAGGCCTTGAATTAACCCACAACAAAAGATTATAGAGTGTGGAAGGTGCAAGATGGGGAACTGGAGCTTTATCTATTGTTGGAACGTGAAATACGCATAGGCGCCATTTCGACAAGTGAATGCTTTGTTTCCCATTGATAGCAATGGTCATTGTCTGCAGTGATCTGCACTGATCTATTGTTGTATCAACAGAGTTACTAGCTGGAATGGCGTCCACATGGTTGTGCACACCCTTCAAATTTGTACATTTATTTTTCAGTTTTCTATGGACTAATAATATTACTTAGTAAAGAAAAAAAGCGGAAATCTGCTCATCAGCTGACAAGTTGCATGCCTTAATCAGGCCTCAAATTAACCTCAAATTCACTTGAACTTCTTCAATTTGGTCATAGACAACTACCAAATGATAGCAAGAAAAACTTCAAACCATCGTCAGATTTAGTTTAAAAACGACATAACAGTGGGAATGACTGCCCGTGCACGGATATGAACGAGTATAATACAGAAAGTATCAAGTAATCAAGGCAAACAATGGGATATTTTGTTATTGTTCGGCTACCACCAATTATTCTACATCAAAGACCACAAAGCATCACCACCCTCATCAAACCTCCAAATTACATGCCTCGAATGAACCCACTGCGCTCACAGCAATTGCCGTGGTGCCCTGTGCTTTTGCCATGGTGCCCTTTGCAAAGTTCCAATACAAGTTTACATTTTCCTCATAGAAGTGCCCCTTACCAGAGGAAAATTGCCGTGCCCTTTGAAGACCTGCTTACTAATACAGAATGTTATTTTGCTAACCTGCCCATTTCTTGCCTTGCTCACACAAGACTAACTTCGTGTCTGGCTCCAGCGAATTGAAGTATTCCTCATCCTCGACAAGTGTGGCGTCAGACTCCAGATAGAGTTGGGCTCCATGGGTTGGTATCTTCACACAAGGGACAATTTAAGAAATTCACTCAAAATCATTTGACTAACTAGTTTCACGCAGAAACGGGTAATTTCTTGATCAGAATTACTACACTACAGTCGTACTAGCTATTACGACAGATAATGTCAAAAATCTCAAAAAAGGAGTACAGCGCCCCAGTTACTGGGTCTAGGCTGTGCATACCATCTACATGTACTGTATGATCTTTTCTTACATTACAGCCCCCCCCCCCCCCGCCCCGCCCAAAAATATTAATAATATTAAAATTTTAAAGAGGCCCTAGACCTAACAAAATAAACTGGCCTTGGCCTAAGGCTAAGCCTACTCCTAGAACTATGAGGTTTGTTCCGCTATCGTCTCCACGACCCTCATAGAGTGACATGTACAAAATCCTATTCGAAACTTTCTGCCCTTCACGTTTACATGGCTACAGTTCTTTTTTGAAATCAGATCTCGCCAAAACTAGGCTCTATGTGTTCTTTCAACTCTGATCGAGCGTTGCACTGGTCCAGAAAATCCACTCCGCAAACCAAAAGTTGTTAAAAAGTGATAAATTCTCACCGTAATTCAGATCCCATTCAAACAGTATTGCAACAAATATGGCGACTGGAGTTGCAAAATTAACTGGTATGCTGCTATGCGGTGCGCTGGTCCTATGGGCTGGTTCCGCGTACCAGTTAATTTAAAAATTTGTAAAATTAACTGGTACACGGAACCAGCCCATAGGACCAGCGCACCGCATAGCAGCATTCCAGTTAATTTTGCAACTCCGGTCGCCATATTTGTTGCAATACTGTTTGAATGGGATCTGAATTGCGGTGAGAATTTATCACTTTTTAACAACTTTTGGTTTGCGGAGTGGATTTTCTGGACCCGTGCAACGCTCGATCAGAGTTGAAAGAACACATAGAGCCTAGTTTTGGCGAGATCTGATTTCAAAAAAGAACTGTAGCCATGTAAACGTGAAGGGCAGAAAGTTTCGAATAGGATTTTGTACATATCACTCTATGAGGTTCGTGGAGACAATAGCGGAACAAACCTCATAGTTCTAGGAGTAGGCTAAGCCCAGGCCCTAAATAAATAAATGGGCCTTAATCATGTTAATTCACGCCTAGACCCAGTAACTGGGGCGCTGTACTCCTTTTTTGAAATTTTTGACATTATCTTTGGAGGGATAAGCCAGTAGGCGATTTTCAAGCAATTCTGTCGAGTCTTTGTCGCAATTTTGACAATTTTGTAACTGATTCAGAAAAAAAACGCTTCGGAGCACTTTCCAAATATACCACGGACTGGGGCGCTAGTACGATAGATAATGTCAAAAATTTCAAAAAAGGAGTACAGCGCCCCAGTTACTGGGTCTAATTCACGCCCACCAAAGTTAGACCCAGTAGCCTAACTAAGTAGTGTGGCGCTGTAGGCCCTACTTCACTTGTTTTTCCACTCCTTTTTTGAGATTTTGACATTACCGGTCGTACTGCGACCGTTAATGTCAAAATCTCAAATAAGGAGTACAGTGCCCCAGTTACTGGGTCTACCATAAAATGAAAAATAAAAACAGTTTTTTTAACGATAAAAATTTGCGTTAGATCTGAAAATGAAGCCCATTTCATCAATTAAAAAATGAGAAAATACAAATAGTTTTGCACTCTTTAGTCCCAGTTATGTTGCCAAATCTTTTTTTTATGTTGTTAATGCATGATGAAGGTAGAAATTCGCACATTAATTTAATCTAGCATAGTTTCCAAGGGGACGACCAAGTCAACCATATGCTCGACATGGGGGGCAGTGTCGTAAATAGAAGGATGACTCGTTTGCTTGTTTACCTTTAGTTTGGCACAACCTTTTTTCATCAATTCCTGCAGTGTTCCAGCTATAATCCCAGTCAGTGCGGGTTTAACATCGCCCCTAACCTTAAAAGGTTTATATTTAGCCATTATTTTATATCATATCAACTTTATTCAGTCATTATTGAGTCACTGTTAATAGTTTTGCCGTCTAGCTTCAAGGGGTTCAAGTTCATGTGATGATATTGGTGATATTGGTGATCCGTCGAGTCGGTTTTGAGTCGACTTGACTTGAGTCGAGTCGGTTTTGCGTCGAGATGGATTTGAGTCGAGATGACTGCACACCAAACACTTCACCACCAGGCGTTTGTAAAGAGCGCATTCTTGGGATTTGCACAATCAGCACATTGCTCTGATACTGCTCATTCCTCCTAGGATGGATTTTCAGCCTCGCTTTCAGAATGCGCGCTCAATCTACAGATTGTCCCTCCGTATCCAGAAAACACCCGCGAAATTTGTGGTGTTCATTTTCCGCACGAAACTCTACCTTGTTTTGCTTGTTTTTGTTAGTCTTTTAAATTCAATTGTGACTCAAGGCAGGACAGGTTGTTTCAGGCCTCAGAGTCAGCTAAAAGTTGCAACATGTCCGTTACACTTTGTTCGCTTTGTGAGGTGGAGTGTCCCACCAGCTCGATTAGTAGTGAACGGCGGTCGACTCTGTGTAGTTCCATAGCGCGATCGACAAACATTTCCGTGAGTGAGTTCTTGAGTAAGTTCTTCCTGTGTCAGATTCCGGCAAACAACTCACAATTTGTGTGCTTCACTTGTTTCACGGCGACCGCGAAGGTGCACCGGTTATGGAGCCAAATGTGTCCAGCAGAAGTGGAGCTTCGGGATCGGCTTGCCATCGGAAGTATGTTAAATATCAAATGTCCATGATTAAAGATAGTATTTTACTAGTGGCGTAGCCAGTTTCCGTGCTGGGAGGTGTGACATGTGTGAGGTGGGGGTGGGGGGCACGGGGGTGGGTGGGGGGTAGTTGCGATAATCGTTAATCGTTAAGTTCGGTTGATATTTCATGAGTAAGCGAATGCGAAGCAAATTTTGGTGACACAACAATTCAGTTGGCCCTGATTTTCAATTGAGTGCAAGAAAATTTGCTTCGCTTTCGCAGTTGACCGATCCATATTATTATTAATATTATTAAGACCTCTGGCCCTACCCCCTAAACATATTGACCAATCACAGCAGGCTTCATCATCACTAACTTAATCACGTGGGCAGCACAATGTGCCTCTCTTCAGTTCAATACCACACTGTACGGCATGAGTGCGCACTATTAAGTAAGTACGCTCACGAATGTTTACATTTTATAATCCTCTGATCGTGTCAGACTTTTGTCTGACTCTCGGTGGTGTACCCAAGGCTGTGAGTAGTCAACGCGTATGGGGGCGGGGCTTAATGGATCGGTGTATAGACCTTATGCATATGACGTCACTATATGAGCATTTAGTACAGGAACGGGCTGAGGTCAAAAAAGCTACAACACACATTTGATGCTGCATTTGACCTCAAAGATGGCGGCGGATGCATAAGGTCTATTCTTGTGAAGTATGAACCGGGCTTAGCCCTCCTTCCTCCCCTGACCGTAGGATTACGAAACACGACACATGAAAATTGCCCATATATCAAATTTCGGTCATTTCTGTTTTTTATGGGCTAGTCTCCAGATTGGCTTTATGTATTCTTTGTATTCTCAGTGAATGCCTGACGGTTCCAGAAATCCGCAAACTAAAAGATAAATTCTTACCGTCATTCAGAATCCTTGCGGCATCACCATTAGAAAACAAATCAGGTCTACATGGCCGCTTAATATACAACAAATTAAACCGTTGGTTAAAGAGTGAGCCATTAAGCCCCGCCCACTGTGCAGGCACACTAACATGTTTGTCACACTTTTGGCAGACTTTCAGAAAGCAATTACAGTAAGTGTTACAACCATGATTCGAACCCACAACTCTGCTGATCAGAAACAGCAGAGCTCAAGTCCCGTGCTCTTATCCGCTTGGCCACGACACCCCACGAGGTGTCAATACAGCAAAGGTGCAAATTATGGATTGGTCTATTGTGCAGCAGGGTTGCTTTTAAAATTCCAGTTTGCAGATTAAATATTTCTGAAACCGTCAAGCCCTCAAAGAATACAAAGAGCATCTTTTTGGCGAGATCTGGTTCCAAACAAGAGCTCTGGGTGCAAAAACGTGATGGGCAAACAGTTTTGAACAGGATTTACTACATAATGACGCATGTGAGGTTCATGTTACAACCTCATAGTTCTCGGAAGGGCACTGGAAAATTGTGGGGGTATGTATGCCCCCCCCCCAGGCCGCAAATTTGCGATCGGAATTTGTTGCCGGAAGTTACTAATTCAAAGTTGGCATTTGCGGCTAGCTTTAGCCTGCAAGTGAAAGTCACTGATTGTCACGGTTGTGACGACTGGTTGGAAGGCGCCCATGTTAACCTTTGACCTCGTTTTATTTGACGATTTCTCGTAAACTACAGGGCACTTGCTTTACATTTCATTATGAAAAGGTTCTCAAAAGTTTACTGATAAAAATAGGCTTATGTTCACAGGGTAATTAAATAAGATCATTTTTACAAATATTGGGCTGCAATGTACCACCTTCAACTGTAGGCCCTATTTCTCTACATTTTGGAATAATTTCTGAATACCTGTTCAACCGCAGCATGAAATATTTTTTGTTAAAAAGGTTACATTGCACAGTTCGTGCCTGGCATGGCTGAAATACAACAAAGGAAGCTGTCTGCCCCTCCAGCACCACAACCTCAGGTGTACCCTGCGGCTGATGTTCTCCTCATGCCCCCTAGAGCTGCTGCACCTACTGGGGCTCAAGATCCCCTGGGGAGACAACTAATTCTCGTGCCTAAAACAAAACGGAAAAGGAAGCTGCCTCCCCCTGCAGCACCAACACCTCGGATGCGGAAAAGACAATATGTGATGAGTGTGGCAACCCATTCGCAGATGTACCCTGTGGCTGATACTGTCTTCGTGGCCCCTAAAGGTCCTGCACCTACCAGGGCTCGAATTTCACAGAAGAAAAAGCAAATTCTTGAAAAGCTGTCGGTGTCAAGTATCGTTGTCACATCTTCGACAGATGATACTGCACCAGCCAAGCCAGCCATGCCAACCAAGCCGGCCAAGCGGCCCAAGCCACCCAAGCCGCCCAAGCCGGCCAAGCCAGCCAAGCCGACTTATGGACGCCCCAAGATGCAATTTCCTTCTTCATTTCCGGTAAAGAACTACATCCCTACCTCCGATTCCATAAATAATAATAATATACTGTGTCTATATAGCACCTCACACCAAAGTCCTGAGGAGCTATATACAACAACAACGACAACAAAACAGTTAATTAAAAGAGGTCAGTTTTTAGCTTGGATTTGAAAACGTTCTCATGAGGAGCAGTTTTGATGAAATCCGGCAAATTGTTCCAAAGTGTCGGTGAAGTATGTGAGAGTGAACGATGGCTATATGATTTAGTGCGAGTGATGTATGGGATGAGTTGAGAAGTAGAGCTTGAACGAAGAGTAAGACAAGGTTATATGAAGGAGTTCTGGGAGGTAGTGGGGTGCAGATTGGTTGAGGCATTTGTATGTCAGGAGGGTTTTGAATTCTATGCATTTGGACACGGGCTACCAATGAAGTGTACGGAGTATTGGGGTGATATGTTGGAGGGATGACCTTTCCCTCGTTACAAATATTGAAAGTACTTTTTTAATTATATGGAATCTTGTAGGCACTTTCGATCAAGGCATTCCAGTTGCTTGAAGAGGACCGCTACTCAGATGCAGTTGAAGTCCTTATGAAAATTAGCGCCAAATCAAGGAAAGAAATATTGAACCTCATGGGGCGGTTGGCACGAGAAGAGATGCTAAAGTTCACAAAGCAAGACACGCTTGTTGCGAAGGTTTCTCGATTCACACCCAGGAGTTTCAGCTGGAAGAGGGTCATGGATGAATTTCAATCGCATCTTCCAATTCTGCATTTGGTTCTGTCCTACACTTTGACACCGAGCACAGCAATCACCAAAATGCAGATGTGAGTATGTTAACCAGTAGGTGCTGAATGGCATTATTTTCTGAGCCAGCAAACGAGTGATGTGAGTTTTGTATTTTTTTTTTTTTTTTTTTTTTTTGTGAAATAAAAAAGCCTGAAACAAAGGTCTTTTGGAGCGTGCATGGAATATGCACTCACCCTGCAACACTTTGTTTCATCCACACAAAGAGGACAGGTGGCACTGAAAAAAAAGATGAAGTTCACCTTTACGCAGGGATTATTGTGTAATCCACGATGCCATGCCCTAGTGTCCTTTTGTTCCAACAAGAGCATTAGGTGTCATTAGGCTTCCATCATTGTGTATTCATTGTATTTCGGTTCAATGGAGGCAGGTCTAAGTGTACCAAGATTCCAGCCATGATTCCGGTTTTAAGAACAAGCCATGGTCTTAGCTCACTGTCAAGGTTTTCAAATTCACAGTGCATGAATATTATATTTCCTCGTTAGAGAAATCGCAAATGCCAGTGCTTCAAAAAGAATCTTTGTTCCCTTGGCTTTGTCAGGTCAAGGTTTCATTGCGCCTATGGTACTCTTGAAGAAAAGTGATTCCAGCAATTCGAAGAAAATAATTTGATCAGGCTGGACGGGAACATTCTCAGCAGGAACTGGTTTTAAAATGCAAGCTGCATTTTATCAAACAACTTACACTCACATGCAGTTGAAATTTATCGTCTTTAAATTACATTTATTTCCACATTTGAAATTGTATTGGAATTGTAAAACCATCCTACTGCTCATTTAAGAACTTTAAATTTTGTACAGCTTTGATTTCCACATGAACACCTTATTCGTGTGTACTAAAATTCCCTTTCCCAATAATTTTATGGGTGGTTGGGTTGGCGCAGTGGTATATTTTCTCGCCTTCCACCTCTAGGACCCCGGTTTGAAGCCCACCAGGGGCACACTGTGTCCCTACCTGATTGCGTGGGTTTTTCCTGGAATACATCTCTGGGGTTTTCCTCCCAAATCTAAAACTGAAACTTCCTTCTTTGTCTTCTATCCATGGGGTTCTTGGCTAGTACAGTGATTAAGTTCACTTTTTTGAGATTTCTTAGCTTCGTAACTAGAATTAATAAATAAAGTGAAATGAAATTTTGGTTGAAAGTTTTATAGCATTTGATTTTTAATTTTTTTGTTGATCGCAGAGAGAAAAACATTATTGGCTTTGTTCCCGGACTTAGTATTGTTCTGGCGATGCTTAGTAAAATGAGGTCTGAGCGGTTCAGACTAATTCCAGCTCTGGTTGGGATGTCACTGCAGAAAGGCGGCTGCAGTTCAACGGTAAGAAGGCATTTCCATGAAAGTTAGATCAACAATCGGCTGATGATAAAACACAATTTAATACTGATAAAAACTGACAGTACTGTGTTTTTACTGTCTGATTCAATATCTACATGCAAAACAAAAACTGTGAAAATTTTGGCTCAATCCGTTGTCTGACTTCTTTTTTGATACTAAAACTAATTTTTCTGTGAACTATTTCTCTCTGAAATGCTGTTATATTTGGAAAATAAACTGTATCTGAAAAACTGGTGGCTTATTGCTGTATATATTTTAAAACCTGAAAAAAATGCAGCATCTGATTTTGTGTACACTTTTCAGCATGTAAACACATAGTCCTTGGTTTTGGTTGTTAAAACCGAAAGCAGATGTTGCGTTTTTTTTTAGGTTTTCAGATATATTATAGCAATAAACCTTAAGGTTTTTCAGATACAATTTTTTTTTATAAATATGACAGCATTTCAGAGGGAAATATTTCACAGAAAAATTGGTTCTAGTATGAACTTTATAAACAGTAAGCTTTCAGACTAAAACTAATCAGTAATGTTTTTATCCTTACCAATCCTGTATAGCACCTTTGATAGTGAAGTTGTACTACCATTCTTCGTTCTATTTCTGATTTTGTATACACCAATCCGAGCAGTGCTCGTTTATGGTATTTTACACCACCGCAGCTATGGCTGCTGCACGCGCGTGCCACACAACAATAGCGCGTCCGCGTGCATATGTACCAATCAGCGTGGAGAATTCACAGTGCGTGTGTGTCGACGCGTGCACACAGCGGGCATAGCTGGAGTGGTGTTACCGCCCATGAACAAGCTGCTCTGATTAGTCTGTAGCATTGTCCTAAATGATTTTTGAAAACGATGCAAAAAAAAAAAAAAAAAAAAATCACAAATGCCCATAGAAGATTTTTTTTGTCATTGGAAATTCACTTCATGAAAAGAATTTGGTGCCATGTTGACTTTTTTTTATTTTTTTTTATTCAGCTTATAAATGAGTTGAGCAGAACCGGAATTTGCCTCACACCAGAGGCAATTTGTTCCCTTCCTAGTCAGTACAAAGGGGGGTTTACGGACATCTTATCTGCCGAAACCATCCACGAGGTATGTAGAAGCTTACCGGTAATCTTTGTGAACAGGGCAGTCAGGTTGGAATAGTGGCATCTTTCCTCGCCTTCCACCTCTAGGAGCCCGGTTCGAATCCCGCCGGGGGCACTATGTGGATTGGGTTTTCAGTCCCTACCTAATTGCGTGGGTTTTCCCTGGAATATTTCTCTGGGATTTCCTCCCACATCTAAAACTGAAACTTCCTTCTTTGTCTTCTCTCCATGGGGTTCTTGGCTAGTATAGTGATTAAGTTTGCTTTTCTGAGAATCCTTGGCTTCACAATCAAAACAATTAATTATAATAATAGTAACAACTACCATTGTTGATACTCGTCAGAATTGTTCAAGCGATTTAGTTGTTTGGCTGTTCGGCATGAAAATCAGATTTGTTTTTTTGTTTCATATTCTGTCAAATTGAACTGTTTCATGATTATGCTTGTTAATTGCACAGTTCCTCAGTCGGCAAGTGGTGCCTCTTACCCCAGAGGACACTCCTGATGAGTGGATGATGCTAGAAGAGCCCCCATTATCAGCGACAAACGAGGAGGATGCAGTTGACGACCCACCATCTGAAGGAATAGCCCAGTTGCCAGGACAGACACCATCCAGTTCATTGGCGACAAATGATTCTAACATTATACTAGCAAACAACCAACCGAGCACAGGGCCCCAGTTACTGGATCAAGACTTGGCAACTTGATGACGCAATATAACGATGTTCCGTTCTGTCCCCCTAGACTGTACTTGGTACTTGGTTTCCTACTCCAGAATTCTTCCATGATGGAATACAACTACAGGCCTTGAACTTCGCTCTTGAAAGGGCACAGCAATTTTCCTCTGGAAAGGGGCACTTCTATGAGGAAAATGTAAACTTGTATTGGAACTTTGCAAAGGGCACCATGGCAAAAGCACAGGGCACCATGGTAATTGCTGTAGGTGCCGTGGGTTCATTCGAGGCCTGTAACTTGGAGGTTTGATGAGGGTGGTGATGCTTTGTGGTCTTTGATGTAGAATAATTGGTGGTAGCCGAACAATAACAAAATATCCCATTGTTTGCCTTGATTACTTGATACTTTCTGTATTATACTCATTCATATCCGTGCACGGGCAGTCATTCCCACTGTTATGTCGTTTTTAAACTAAATCTGACGATGATTTGAAGTTTTTCTTGCTATCATTTGGTAGTTGTCTATGTCCACATTGAAGAAGTTTAAGTGAATCAAACTCATCAAACTTTATCATTATTATTATTTTTTAAGATGATTTATTTTGCACAAAAATTGACTTTCATTCATTAAAAAAAAAGTGATTATCAAGTTTGTACCAATCCTCCAGTGACATTTTGTTTCTGAAATATTGTTAAATTTGAGAAAACTTCAATTGAAGACAGGCATGTGATTCTCATGATTTCAGGATTTTTTCAAAACTCCTTGAGCCTTCTAAGGTTTCTTGAAAGAATTAAAGCAGTCACCAAGTGGAGAAAGAAATAGTCCACATTGTGTCCGAGCCTGTAGTTTTGTATTTCTGGTGATGCACAGAGTCTGTAAACCTGAATTGCAACATCTGGGAGGTTCCGGGTCTAGAATAAGGGGGAACCCAGGCCTGCAAGCCACTTTTAGGAATTTCCACATTTGTCAACCCTCATCCCTGCGAAGAGTCCCCAAACCAACGTTATTAACGCCACAAAATGCCTGACACAACAATAAAGACAGGGTATACCCTCTATAGTTACTCCACCAATTAATAACCACAAAAGCTGACTTGGTAAGAAGGACTGGAGAGCTGTTGAACGAATAAAACACTGAGAAACGAGTCCCTTTGAAGTAATCTGGTTTTAGGGAAAGGGATCATTTTTTTTGCCCGAAAATTTGAATCTGAGAAATGATTCACGCATGAATCGTTTCTCTTGTAATGGAAAACATGCAGTTGCGGATCCTTCTGTTTGGAAACAATCAGATTTGTACCAAAATCTCGACAATGCTGACATCTTTTGAAACAACATATTCAGAGGCTAGTTTTATAATGGTAAATATCTACAATTATATAGGATTAAAATAAACGTCTGGTTCCGAATACCAAAAGTATCCCTTGCCTGTAACTTTTTTTTAAATTTCCTCAAGAAAATCTGGGCTCAATTTCACAAGAATCAACTTACAGATGAACTGTCACATAACCACGTTTTGTGAAATCACGCTTTAGCTAAGTAATTCGGTCCGAGCCCTTACTCGGGTAAGGTTGGTGCTCAACTTGCTGGCTCTAAATGCTGACTTAGGACAAATATTGGGTTGGGTTGCCCCCCACCCTCGCTACGCCTCTGTGTACTACATGTACATGTACATATAACTTGATTTGTGCAAAGAATGGAGTCATTTACAGACACTTTACCAATGTTGAGCTGGGGCTTTAAGATTAATCTTTGCTAGCTCTTTGTGAAGTTGAGCCCTTCCAAAACTCTGAAGTTTAAGAATTGTTCACACTTGGAGTTTGGTCGTCAGATGTGTCTATTGACAAATACATTTGTTTGTAAAATTACTCTTACAAAAATAAAAAACAATTATCTAAATTCCATTTAAAGCCCCAGCTCAACATTGGTAAGAAGAAAACCATAAATGTTTACAGAATGACATCTACCTTGGCATAAAGATAATGATGGTAGAAAACTTTCTGCCTGAAGTGTTCTCGTTTTTAAATAATAAATGATTATTGATTAATAATTGATTAATAATACATGGTTAGGATCCAAAATTAGTTTTCGTCTTGGTGAGATGATAACCCTGCCTATCGGAATGAGTACGTTCTACTATGCCTAACGTTTTCTCACAAATGAAAGAACGAAATGAGCTGACATTTTGACAAGTTGGTTTTATTACAAATATCTTGATTTGTGCAAAGAATGGAAGCATTTACAGTCAGTTTACCAATGTTGAGCTGGGGATTTAAAGGTCCCATGAATTATTTTTTTTTATTGGTTAAAAAAATAAAGTATGCCTATTATGATATATCTTTACTTTTTTCACATTTTTTACATGCGTATTAATCGCAGAAATAACGATTTCTAAAATTAGGGGGTTGCCGTGCTCCGCCCACCCTTCCTCATTAACATAAAATCTGTGACGTAGACAGCGGAACGGCTGACCAGGGCCATGTGTGTGACAATAACATACGATGCATTGTTGACCACTCGGCACCAGAGCCAGCTTCGAAATGTTTTACCACAGCCTACGTCATGGATCATTGCGCAATCAATTGGCACACATTTTCGGGGCTCAATTAAAGTGTATTAACGCATAACAGACACATCAAAATAGTCAATACTATGTTTTGTTAGTTTCAAACCATATATTAAGCCACAAAAATGTTTCGTGACAAAAAACCTCTTCATGGGCCCTTTAAAGGCCAAATACACTATTGGGGAAGATCAAAAACCAGAAATGTGTCATGGTGGGAAAACTTCCCTTGAAATATTTTTTCCCTAAAATGCTGCAGTTCTTGAGAAATGGTTCTGATCTCACGACACCAAAACTTGATGTTCTGAAACTGAAAACACAGCTTTAACCTTTAAGTAATACTTAAAGGTTAAAGCTAGCTAACTCAATGACATCGTTTCCCGAGTCTGGCCTATTCTATTTCACGGTACAGGGGTGCCGCTATATTGGATTAAAGGGCACCCCCCCTTTTTTTTCTTCTTTTTTTTTGCCGCTACCCGCCCAACTTTGTGCGCCAAATAATTTGTAATCCAAGTAATTAAAAAAAAAACGGCCTAAGGATGATTTTTACTATGTTCTCCTTGTCTCCAATAACCAATTGAGCTTCAACTTTCACAGTTTTGTTTTTGTTTATTGTATATGTTGAGTCACACAAAGTGCAGATACTGGTCTTTGACAATAGGCCATATTTTTGACAGCAAGAGGGAGCACCACTAGTTTCATTTTGAAAAATTAAAAATACAAATTTTCCAAGCAAATATCTCACACTGATTACATTGTAAAAGAAAAGTTGTATATTAATGCTTTATTAGAAGTCTAATTGCATCTGGTTTATCACACTATTTCTATGGGTTAACCCCCCATCTACCCTAAAGGGCGCCCTCATGCAATCAAAGCTGCATGTTCAAATACTTCTTTCGTGATCCAGTTCACTGATCTTGAAGACTTCTCTCCATAATTGGAGACTCATCTGAATTTCTTTTAATCTACCTTCAATTTGCTCCTAAACGCTGTGAATCAATGTCACAGGAAGTTCTCAATCTAGAAGTTCTTGATCTTCAAGACATAAAATGTCAAACGATGTTTTATGATGTAAACAGTTGATGGGCACAACCGCGTAACATTTCCATGCATTAAACATGCATTGAAATAAAACATTTCAAAAGATGACATATTGTAGGTTTTCAATAAATGAAAATCAATACCTTAGTCTTAAGCCAGTAGGCCTAAATCCCCTTCCTTTTAAAAGCACTTCCCCATTCTCAGAATATGAAGACAGTTTTTCTCCTCAAGTAGAAATTTATCTGAGTTACTTTCAAACTATCTTCAGTTTACTCTTGTAGATCTGTGAGATGGTGTCTTGCACTCTATCTTCAATAATCTGGTAGGCATCTCTCCACGGGGACGTCGACTCCATCTGATTGGCAAGTCTGTTTTTGAAGAAAAAACACCCAAACAAAATAAATTAATATTGCAACAACAGTATTTAAGAAGAATTCTCAGAAGCCAAAATCTGGAAAGATGTCGTTGTGATTTTCCCAGTCAAATGTGAAAATGATTTTTACTGTTTGGGTTATTACGAACATAGTGACTAAGAACAAGAAGAGGATGGGGAAACGGAGGGCGAAGTCATCCAAGGTGGATTAGGGGTGACTGCTCTATGTTGGCGTGTCTTGGCCGAGCGAATAAGAATACTGGACTCAGGTGTTTCTGACCAGCAGAGTGTGGGTTCGAGTCCCAAGACGCTTAAGCATTACTGCTGCGGCCTTTGGACGGGAAGTAAAGCCGTAGGTCCCATGTGTTTTGTAATGCATATAACAGAACCCAATCCACTTATTGCAAAGAGAAGGGGTTCACCCTGGTTTGATTGGCTGCAGACTGCGCCACAGCACCTTGTAAACCATTACATGGTGCTATGTAAAGAAACAGGTCTCATACTTCAAAATCTAACTCCTCGTACCTTGCAGGAAAAAATACAGAGCACCCAGGGGGTGTGATAAAGCGCTATATAAGAACTGCGTATCATTATGTTCCAACAGCCCTATGTTCCAACCCTTTGTGATCTACACGCTAGTGTTAGGGTTAGGAAAAGGAAAATACATAAAGCATGTAAGGGGTGTTGGAACATAGGAGTATCGCCCGTGTAGGAACATAGGTTTTTAACCGAAGGACGAGAATTAAGCCTGGTTCATACATCGATAAATTGCGAATTGTGTCACATGCTGATTTTACATCAAGAAAAAAAATTGCAAAAAAAATGAGCAGGGCTTGAGGCAGATTCTTGAGGAGGATATGAGTTACCTCTTCATTCCTCTCAAGACAAGATCAGTCATCTCTAAGTTTCTATCCATGATGAGTTGATTCAGGTACAGCACAAGATGATCTATATCCTCATCACCAGGCTCTGGGGGAAGAAAATATCAAAATCTTGAAACAGGAAAACTCTTTGCTAAGCACAAAATATGGCAGGGCACCAGTCACAATCTTGTCACCAATATGGCATTTTGGGTGGTAATCTGTTTCCATTAGGGAGATTTTTTGTGCTTAATCAGCTTTATGAAATTTGTCCTTCATTTCATCTTCTATTATTATTATTAATTTCTGGTAATAAAACCAAGGATGCCTCAAAAGCGAAAACTTAATCACTGTAGCTCGGAAGCCTGAGGAAACCTGTAGATAAGGATGCTTGCCATGTGAACCAGAAACACCGGGGTAAACCCCTACTCTTCCACGATAAGTGTTCTGGGTTCTTTTATGTGCACTACCCATCCTAGTACACGGGACCTACGGCTTGATGTCCCATCTGAAGGACAAAGCAATTATGGTAAAGTGTCTTGCTCAAGGACACAAGTGTCGCGACTGGGAAGGCCCGGATTCGAAACCACATTCTGTAAATGACAGAACTTAAGTTCTGCGGACCAGACCGCTCGGCCACGACGCTTTTAAAGCCCTCTGTATTTTTTCTTTATACTTAAGTTTGAGTGTGTCTCTGATTTTTAGCACTTCAAGGTAATCACTGTTCAAGCTAAATAGGAAGTGCACAGTTGTTCAGTATAAAGTAATAACAAATAAGGCTTATAAAGCACCTTACATCATGTACATCAGTGCCTGGATCCCAAGGCGCAGTACAGTAAACTAACACCAACCAAAAAATTAACCAAAGAGAATTAAAAATGGTATGCAATCGGCACTGTGATAGACTCCGTGGTCAGCTTGGAATCTGAACCAATAACCTACAATTTTGTGCATGTGAGCCCTGTAGTAAACAGTAAACACTGTTTGAACTCCCTCCCCCACTGAAACGCCACCCCCAATCCCATCCCCATCCCCTCCAACCAGACGACATTAAGGCCTGGTTCATACTTCACACGAACTGAGAAAGTGATACCCATTTTCTTGAGTGACAATTGAAAATCAGCGCTTACTGAATGTTTGTGCCATGAACATTCGCTTCATAATCGCTTTTCCGGTGAAGAAGTATGAACCGGGCTTCAGACCTAACTACCTTCTACAGATGTGGTCCATTCCTTCAGCATTTCTTTCACATCCCATAATGCCACAGCCCCACAAAGGTTCACAGGTTTTCCCTTGATCGTGTCCTTGCTCTCAGCAATATCGGAGCTGAGCAAAACTTCAGGTGAATACTCTATTCCAAACATGAAAATACAAAATATTTCATCTTAGTCATCTTATCTGTGCTTAAATGTAGATGGGGCAAGTACTTTGGTGTAGTCAAAATACTGTACATGTATTGTGTTAAGGCTTTACAAGGGTCAGGATGTATGATAAATGACATTTACCCCCCCCCCCAAAAAAAAAAAAAAAAAAAAAAAAAAAAAAACTCTGAAGTAAAACTATTCCACAACATTTTTGTAAAATCCAGAAAGCCAGAAAATCCTGAGGAATCTCATCACTGACTGTGGATGAGAAGTGACAACAGACCTCCTTTGTTTGGTCACCTTTGATGTTTTTGAGCCTTTTCCACATCCATTTAGGAGGAAACTTGACCAATATCATGTGGTCCCTATCACGTTAGTAACATCATGATTACGGTTTCAAAAACTCGTTTTAAATTAAATACCTGTCGCATTAGATTCGTCACTAATTCCGCTTGATGCTCTGCCAACAGGTGAACTCTTTACACCTGTCACCATTTCTAAGATGTCAACAGTCCCAGGGAGTTTGACACCCTGCCTGGCTCCTTTACGCGGACTGGTCTTACGTGGGCGACCCCTCCTTCGGTTCAACTTGAAGGGGCTTGATTTGGGGGCTGGGGGTTTGGATGAAGGGCCGATGATAGGTGTCTTGAGCTGTCTCTGATAGGCTCGCTGAATCTCTTTCTGAAGATCAGACGGGAGAGCTTCCAAGCAGGACGGATCAATCTGAGAAGTGAATAAAAAGTACAGGAATATTCAGGTTTTGCATGGTGGATAAGAACATTTGGAAAATCCTACACAAACAAAAAATAGTATATAATACTTGTCTATGTGTAAAGTTGTAAAATTTCAATGTACATTTCAATTTCTTTACCTGTTTACCATCCATTTTGGTTACAATGTTTTGTAATATGGGGAAACAAAATGGCTGTTATCATCTTCAACTCAAGAGATGACCGTCGTGAATTTTTCTTTGTAGACACGAGTTTAAAGAAAACATTCTCAAACTTTTTAACTGTTTAAAATTTACTTATACCAAAGATTATAAATTAGTAGTTTTGTGATATTTGCAACAAATTACTGATATTCTTAGTCCTCAGAAAAACAAATCTTGCACATGAAATTGTTAAGGTAATTTGTACCAGTAAAATCTTGCACAAAATTTTTAAGGTAATTTGTACTCAGTAAATTTGTAAGTACAAAAAGAAAGGATGTGCTGTTATTAAATAAATGGTTCCTACATGAGTTTACAAAATATTTGTAAAGTAATATTCTACATGTTGATTGAAAAATGATTTAAAATTTATCCAGTCAAATTCCCCTGTGGTTTATTGCTAAACAGTCAATTTTTAAAAACAAAGAAGGCATACTGTTAAATAAAGGGTTCACATATAAGTTGTTCAATTTTGTTGTTTTGTAAAATTGTTCTATATGTTACAGATGTGGACATGGATTAGGGTTTTAAGGGGAATTCCCTAAAGTCTGGAAGAAACAAAATGTGTCACCAAGTAACAACAAGGTCAAGTTATATTATTTGTGTGGGATTTTGGGGTGAATTTTTTTTCTCACCCATACACTGATGTGTGTTAAGCACTGTATACTCAGTACTTTCCCGAGCACTGTGAAAAAATCCATTCCTTGGGTGGTATTCACACCCACAACCCCCGCCATTCTAGAGCAGATGTCTTACCAACTAGACTACAAAGACTGCCCAGTAGTTAGAGGCAGTTCCAATCCTGTTAGCAGTGGGTACCACAACCATTACAATAGATGTTTTTGTTTTTTTCCCTGATGCAAAAAATAACATCCATTATATAGGTCAAGTTGAATTGTACCTGTGATTTAGGTCAATAGAACCACTTGTACCTAAATGGCTGGGTGGTACACTTCAATGTATTCACAGTCTCATTTATCTATGTTGTTTTCCTACCATAGAATTGTGTTTAACGCAGTCACATTGTTCATGATGTTTATTCATGGAGTCCAAAAGACAGTCATTTATTCTTACACAACATGAACACAAGGACAAAGGTTGGGTGCAGCCTCCAGCTTCGATAATGAAATAAATCAACATCGTGGAAATAGAGTGCAACCAAACTACAATAAAAAGACACCAACTATGTGCTGTTAAAATTGAGAAATGTAGATCCTACTTATGTACTTCAAACGACATTGATCAATATTCCATACATATTTGACAGCGAGGTGATTCCAGCCTTATAATCAGTCAAGTTCTGGCATTGAGTTGATATCGATAACTTCTCTATACAGTCCTAGCAATGGAAGGTGGTTTAGCTTGGATGTGTTTCAGGATGCTGTTTTGGGTGTGTAGTTTGACATTGGTGTTCTCTCAAGACACCAGTGAACCATCAGCGACTATAAAGATTCTACCTGAATCTACAGAGCAGCCTCGTGAAGGAGACAGTGTCACTCTGGAATGTGAAATACATGGATCATCAATCCAACTAACTGATGATGTGGTATGGACAAGAAAGATTGGTATGCAAAGTTCCAGCATGTTGCTCACAGGATATAATAACAGTCTAAATCCAAATACTGACAATCGTTTCTCTGTAAGTCCATTACAAGTTATCAATTCAACAGCAGCTCTGTATTCACATCAGATAACCATAGATCCTGTCCATCAATCTGACCAGGGATTTTACCAGTGTTTTGTACACAGAAGCGGCTCTAGTATCGCTCGATCTACTGAAACTACTTTTCTTGTCCACCATCCTGATGAGTTTCCAGTTTGTTTCCCTGATGGTCCAGCTACAGTGACTATTGGCAGTAGTCTCTCATGCAAGACGTTATCAGACACAAGAATACCCACAGTGTCTGATATAGAAATGCCTGCTTCAACCGATGATGGATGGGTTACAAGTCCCACAAATGTTGGAAGTAGCCCAGGACAACAACTCACCAAGACAGTAACTAACTCAGAACATGGGACAACTTTTCACTGTTTTTCCACATCTGATGTCTCATCTCAGGCACTATCCTGCACTATTGGACCACTGACAGTTGTTTCTGTGAGTACCAGGGTCCCATCCACTAACAAGCCAACAAATGAATTGACAAACACAACACCAATAACTGTGCAGCCCTCCACCTCCAAGAGTAAGAACTGCAGTTTATACATTGCAGTTTTTATCGTCAGCATTGTCATCAATCTGATCACCATCATTCTTATCCTCCTCTGCTGCCAATATGACCCAAGACATTGGCAGCAACTACGAGGCATGCTCAGAAGATCCCCAACACCCAAACAAGGAAACGGTCAAGGTGATAATGAGCCAGGGGTAGATTATGAAGTCCCAACATCACAAACAATGAGAGCGACACCAGGCACCATGGCATCACCTCCTGAGACAGCGAAGCATGTCTACCATAATGTGATTACTGAACCTACTTCATCATCTAGGCAATCTGAAGATTCATACATGGAGTTGAATCCTCATGAACAGAAACCAGCTGTTTATACTGACTTAAAAGTTTAAAACTTTGTTCATTTGTAGAACTCACAACTTTTAAGAAAATGGAAGGAAAGAATATATTAGCATTTTTATGGAGCCCCTTAAGGCACAGGTAAAGAAGAAATATATATTTTGTTCCCTGAAATGATTATTCCTTCCCTCAATTTCATTTCTCTTGAAAAAATAATTTCTTCCCTCAAAAAAACACTGTGTTCCCTCAAATTATTTTCCTTCCCCTGGAAATATTACTTCGTTCCCTCAAAACAGTGATTCAAGCGAACAAAATGACTTTCAGGGAAAGAAATATCTCAACTTTTGTTTAGTTTTTACCTGTTCCATTATCTTTTTACCTGTTCCTTTAGGGACTCCGTACACTTTTGTGACTAACCATGCTAACTTGGTAAAAAAATATGCCTGAGATTTTGTAGCAATAATTACTTTTATCAGATGCAATCAAGAAAGACAACTTCAACCAAGGTTTATTATACAGCCTGGTACAGTCTAAACAAAGAATGGCAATGAGTCAGTGCTGTGCTGAGACAAGAAGCCATGATCCCTCTTCAACTTTCTGTCAACACAGTTTAGTCTTTAAACAAAGACAGAATGAATATCAACTTTTCATTCTCAACTATCAAGAATCACCAATGATCATCCAATTTTATCATAATGCCATCATCTTTGACATGGTCCCTTCAGTCAAGGCCAACAATGAACACTAAATTCCCACTTTATAAAAAAGGAATTTCTAAAACACTCCAGCCTCATTTGGATTACATCATTTTGTATTGGGGGAAACTAAATGGCTCTAATTAGATCAGGTTCAACTCAATGGAACTAAATACCACTTTCTCTTTTATAAATAATACATTTTAAATAAAATACTAAAACCTTTTAACTATTTAGAATGTACAAATATTGGTGTTTAAAGAACCGAGATTAGTTGTTTATATTAGTAAACAATTACTAATGTGTACTGAGTGTCAGTCAATTTTTAATTATAAAGGAAGCATCTTATTATATAAATGGTTCATTTATAATTTGCTCCATGTTATTATTTTGTAAAAATTGTTCTCAATATTACAGGTGTGTAAACTTGGTAAATGGAGTTTCACAGGGAATTCCCTGAAATTCTAGGAGAAATAAAGTAAGTCAATAACCATCAGCAAGGTCTGGTAAAATTGTACCTTCACAAATCAAGGTAAATAATAGATTATTTTAAGGTTCATTAGACATAAATAGATGCAACGTATCTGAATTTAAGGTTAAACAGTTTAATGCATTCCATGTTGGGGTGCAAAGGGTTTCCAGGGAAATTTGTTGAACTTCTAGAAGAAATAAAATCTGGTAATAAGTCAGTGTCTGGAAAGTGAAATTGTTTGTAACTTTTCACATCAAGATTTTAAATAATTTATGAATATCATTAGCTCAGTGCTTTAAGGTTATTTACTTCAATTTCATATCAGTTATGATAGAAAAGGCGTTAAATGAAAAATGTGTACATGTATAAATTTGACAAACTAAATCAAATTCTACAAATACACGATTTTCTTTAAGAAATGAATGTTTCTTTTTGCCCAACAATTTCTTTAGAGACCACTCTTCATCAATTAACCCCATTTACCAGGAGCTCCAAAATATGCAAAACTGATTTGATAAAATCCATACAATCTGCACTGACAACCTTATAGTCCTGAGCCCATGAGGTGTGACCAAAGTACATGTACTGTGCCTGAATGTTGAATATCAGGGCAAACGGTTCAATGCATTCACAGTTTTGATCGATTATGTTATTTTCCCACCATGGAATTGAGTTTACTACAATCACATTGTTCATGATGATTACTCCTGGAATTCAAACGACAGTCTTTTATTCTTACACAACATGCATACAACATTAGATGTTGGCTGTACGCCAGCTACGGAAATGAAATATTTCAACACCACACAAAAAGTGTACGACCAAACCTTACACAGAAACCCATCAACTTTGTACTGTTAAACTGTAGAGCGTAACCAAATAACAATGATCAATATTTCTTATACCATTGACAGCGAGGTGATTCCAGCCTTATAATCAGTCAAGTTCTGGCATTGAGTTGATATTGATAACTTCCCTGTACAGTCCTAGCAATGGAAGGTGGTTTAGCTTGGATGTTTTTCAGGATGCTGTTCTGGGTGTGTAGTTTGACATTGGTGTTCTCTCAAGAAACCAGTGAACCATCAGCGACTATTAAGATTCTACCTGAATCTACCGAGCAGCCTCGTGAAGGAGACAGTGTCACTCTGGAATGTGAAATACATGGATCATCAATCCAACTAACTGATGATGTGATATGGGAAAGAAGGAGCAGTTTGCAGGAACCTCAAATAATCATTGTAGATGAGAATGGACTCACTTCAAATACTGACAATCGTTTCTCTGTAAGTCCATTACAAGTTATCAATTCAACAGCAGCTCTGTATTCACATCAGATAACCATAGATCCTGTCCAGCAATCTGATCAGGGATTGTACCAGTGTTCTGTACGGAGAAGCAGCTCTAGTATCGCCCGATCTGATGAAACTACTTTTCTTGTCTACCATCCTGATGAGTTTCCAGTTTGTTTCCCTGATGGTCCAGCTACAGTGACTATTGGCAGCAGTCTCTCATGCAAGACGTTATCAGACACAAGAATACCCATAGTGTCTGATAAACAAGAAGGTATGCTTCTTGCACTTCATGATGGATGGATTACAAGTCCCACAAATGGTGGAGGTAGCCCGGGACAAGAACTCACCAAGACACTAACGAACTCTGAACATGGGAAAACTTTTTATTGCTTTTCCACATCTGACATTTCACTTGCAGCACTGTCATGCAAGATTGGCCCTCTGACAGTTGTTTCTAAAATAAAAACAAGACCAATCACCACAGAACCCTCCAACTTCAAGTGTCAAGACTGCAGCTCTTGTATTGCAATTTTCATCGTCAGCATTGTCATCCATCTAATCACCATCATTCTTCTCTTCCTCTGCTTCCAATATGACACAAGACGTTGCCAGCAACTACGAGGCATGCTCAGACGATCCTCAACACCCAAACAAGCAAACGGTCAAGGTGATAATGAGCCAGGGGTAGATTATGAAGTCCCAACATCAGAAACAATGACAGCGACACCAGGCACCATGGCGTCACCTCCTGAGACAGCAAAGCATGTCTACCACAATGTGATTGAGCAATCTGAAGATTCATACATGGAGTTAAATCCTCATGCAGAGAAATCAGCTGTCTATTCTGAACTGAAGCGTTAAATCATCATTCATTCAGAGGACTCACAACTTCTAACAAAATGGATGAAAGAATGTATTAGCACTTTTATGGAGCCCCTAAAGTAAAGAAGAAATACATAGTTTGTTCCCTGAAATGATATTTCATTCCCTCAATTTCATTCTCTCAAAATTTCATTTCTCTTGAAAAAAATATTTGTTTCCTCGAAAAAATATTGTGTTTCCTCAAATAAATTTCCATCACCTAGAAATATTATTCCGTTCCCTCAAAACAGTGATTCAAGCAAACAAAATGACTTTGAGGGAAAACAATATCTCAACTTTTGTTTAGTTTTTACCTGTTCCATTATCTTTTTACCTGTTCCTTCAGGGACTCTGTACACTTTTGTAGCTAACCATGCTAACTTAGCAAAAAATATGTATGAGCTTTCGTAGCAATAACTACTTTCATCAGATGCAATCAAGAAAGACAACTTCAACCAAGGTTTATTATACAGCCTGGTACAGTCTAAACAAAGGGTGGCAATGAGTCAATGCTGTGTTGGGACAAAAAGACATGATCCCTCTTCAACTTTCTGTCAACACAGTCTAGTCTTTAAACAAAGACAGAATGAATATCAACTTTTCATTCTCAACTATCAAGAATCACCGATTATCATCCAATTTGATCATAATGCCTTCATCTTTGATATGGTCCCTTCAGTCAAGGCTGACAATGAACACTAAAATCTAATTTTATAAAAAAGGAACCACATGTCTTTACCCTCCAGCCCCATTTTGGGTTACATTATTTTGTATGAGGGGATATCTAATTGGCTGTAATTAGATCAGGTTCAACTCAACAGATGTTACACATGACTTTTTTTTCTATAAATAATACATTTTAAATAAAATTCTAAAACTTTTTAACTGTTTAAAATGTACAGATATTGAAGTTTAAAGAACTGAGATTAGTAGTTTATATTGTAAACAATTACTGATGTCAAGTACTCAGAAAAAAAGAACTTGAAAATGTATTATTTAACATAAATTGAACTCAGTCAGTTTTTGAATATAAAGAAGGCATGTTATGAAACAAATCGTTCGCATATACTTTGATCAATGTTATTATTTAGTCAAATTGCTCTCAGTGTTACACATGGATAAAGGGAGTAGGGTTTCATAGGGGGAATTCCCTGAAATTCTGGGAGAAATAAAAGTGTGTCAATAACAATCGGCAAGGTCAGGTTAAATTGTACCTTCACAAATCAAGGTAAATCATTATATCATCAGCTCAGTACTTCAAAGTCGTTAGCTGCAATTTCATATCAGTAATGATAAAAAGGGCATGAAATGAAAAATGTGCATAAATTTGATAAAATCAAAAATCAAAATCCACAAATATATGTATTTTGTTTTTAAGCCAATGTTTCTTATTGACAAACAATTACTTTGGAGACCACTCTTGATCAATTATGCCCATTTACCAGGAGCTCCAAAATATGAAAAACCAATTTGATAAAATCCACACAATCTGCACTGACAACCTTATAGTCCTGAGTCCATGAGGTGTAGACCAAAGTACATGTACTGTGCCTGAATGTTGAATATCAGGGCAAACGGTTCAATGCATTCACAAATTTCAACTATTATGTTATTTTCCCACCATGGAATTGAGTTTACTACAATCACATCACCATGCAATTTTATCAAAATGCCATCATCTTTGACATGGTCCCTGCAGGCAAGGCAAAAAGTGAACACTAAAATGCCACTTTCTACAAAGGAGCCAGACCTCTTTACTCACCAGCCTCATTTTGGTTACAATATTTTGTACTTCATGTCATATGAGGGGGAAACAAACTTGCTGTAATTTTAACATGCTTGTCTAAAACGTACAATACAGGATTTGTATTCATCAATTGTTTTGTTAGTATCAGTCTGAAAGCTTAATAAAATATGAAGTTCACACCAGTATTTGGTGCTTGATATGTGGCGGGGTGTACCCCCCCCCCCTCCTCCTATTGTGTCTTCATTGTGTTCAAGAAATCTCTGGAATTCTTTTGAGGATTTTAGGGAGGGGGGCTGCTTCTGTACAAGAGGGGAAGAGTGTGTTAGAGAATGGGAACATTTGGGGTGGGGGGGGGGCTCCCTCTGCCACATATCGGGCATGGTATGCACACCAGTCACTGCCAGTAGCAATCTTCCATAACAAAATATTTCTATCTGAAAAAAGTCAAGAAAATAAAATTTCATGACCCTGATTTTAATATTGGTTGTATAGGCCTATAACAATCAATATTAAAGGCAACGTGTTTCCACGCTGGAAAGTGTGAACCATTTTTCACTATTTTATCCTGACACGAATGCCGGATTGAGCCCAGATTTAGACAGGTTTGTTTTTTCATGTATCACACAAAGTGCGAACACTGCACTATCAACTTTACCAATCCTATATTTTACCTTCAACAGGTGTCCATCATGAATTTTTCTTTCTAGACAATTCTAATTAAACAATAAAATCAATCATTTAAATGTTAAAAGCTGTAAATGGAACAAAAGTTTACAGATCTGAAATTAGTAGTTTGTAGTAGTACAGTGAAGTAACAAATGCTTGCTTAGTCCTGGGAATAAAGAACTATAGAAATAACATTTTTTTTCAACAATATTAATACTCAATCAAATTTTTAGATAATAAGAAAGTGTGTTATCACATGGGCTAAATGGTTCACAATTTGTTTAATTTTTGTATTTTCTAAAATTGTTCTGAATGTTTCAGGCATGCAAATGGAGTAGGGTTTCAACATGTTAAACATGTTTAAAGGGAATTCCTTGAAATTCTGGGAGAAATAAAATTTGTCAATAACCATCGACAAGGTCAAGTTAAATTGTACCTTTCTAGATCAAGGTACATGTAAATATACATGTCCATGTAAATTACCTGAATGTCAGGGCGAACGGTTCAATGCATTCAGAGTTTTGAACAATGATGTTTTTTTCCAACATGGAAAATGAGTTTACTACAATCACATTGTTCATGATGTTTACTCTTGGAGTTCAAACAACAGTCTTTTATTCTTACACAACATGCATTCAAGGATAGAGGTTGGGTGTAGTCTCCAGCTATAAACAGATGATTGAATAATTCAAGCCACACAAACAGTAAAAAACATGCACAGAAACCCATCAACTTTGTGCTGTCAAACTTGAGAACTGTAGATCGACATCAAATAACACTGATCAATATTTCCTATACAATTGACAGCGAGGTGATTCCAGCCTTATAATCAGTCAAGTTCTGGCAATGAGTTGATATCGATAACTTCTCTATACAGTCCTAGCAATGGAAGGTGGTTTAGCTTGGATGTGTTTTAGGATGCTGATTTGGGTGTGTAGTTTGACATTGGTGTTCTCTCAAGACACCAGTGGACCATCAGCGACTATTAAGATTCTACCTGAATATACGGAGCAGCCTCGTGAAGGAGACAGTGTCACTCTGGAATGTGAAATACATGGATCATCAATCCAACTAACTGATGATGTGCTTTGGACAAGAAGGAGCAGTTTGCTGGAACCTCAATCATTCATTGTAGATGAGAATGGACTCACTTCAAATACTGACACTCGTTTCTCTGTAAGTCCATTACAAGTTATCAATTCAACAGCAGCTCTGTATTCACATCAGATAACCATAGATCCTGTCCAGCAATCTGATCAGGGATTGTACCAGTGTTCTGTACAAAGGTTTATTTCAGGACGTGATAAAGTTCTTGCAGTTTATGAAACTACTTTTCTTGTCTACCATCCTGATGAGTTTCCAGTTTGTTTCCCTGACGGTCCAGCTACAGTGACTATTGGCAGCAGTCTCTCATGCAAGACGTTATCAGACACAAGAATACCAATGGTGTCTGACAAACAAGAAGGTATGCTCCTTGCACTTCATGATGGATGGATTACAAGTCCCACAAATGGTGGAGGTAGCCCGGGACAAGAACTCACCAAGACAATAACGAACTCAGAACATGGCAAAACTTTTTATTGTTTTTCCACATCTGATATTTCACTTGCGGTACTATCGTGCAAGATTGGCCCTGTGACAGTTGTTTCTGAAATAAACACAACACCAATCACCACAGAGCCCTCCAACTCAAAGTGTCAAGACTGCAGCTCTTGTATTGCAAATTTCATCGTCAGCATTGTCATAAATCTAATCTCCATCATTCTTATCCTCCTCTGCTGCCGATATGACCCAAGACGTTGGCAGCAACTACGAGGCATGCTCAGACGATCCCCAACACCCAGACAAGGAAACGGTCACGGTGATAATGAGCCAGGGGTAGATTATGAAGTCCAAACATCAGAAACAATGACAGCGACACCAGGCAGCTTGGCATCACCTCCTGAGACAGCGAAGCATGTCTACCACAATGTGATTACTGAACCTACTTCATCATCTAAGCAATCTGAAGATTCATACATGGAGTTGAATCCTCATGAACAGAAACCAGCTGTCTATTCTGAATTGAAACTTTAAATCATCATTCATTCACAGGACTCACAACTTTTAAGAAAATGAAAGGAAATAATATATTAGCACTTTTATGGAACCCCTCAAGGGACAGGTAAAGAAGATAAAGAAGAAATATATATATTTTGTTCCCCTGAAATGATAATTCGTTCACTCAATTTCATTCTCTCAAAATTTCATTTCTCTTGAAAAAATCATTTCTTCCCTCGAAAAAAACATTGTGTTCCCTCAAATCAATTTCCTTCCCCTAGAAATATTACTTCGTTCCCTCAAAACAGTGAATCAAGTGAACAAAATGACTTTGAGGGAAAGAAATAACTCATTTTTGTTTAGTTTTTACCTGTTCAAGTATATTTTTACCTGATCCTTAAGGGACTCTGTACTCTTTCCTGACTAACCATGCTAACTTTGTAAAAAATATGCAAAAGCTTTCGTAGCAATAACTACTTTCATCAGATGCAATCAAGAAAGACAACTTCAACCAAGGTTTATTATACAGCCTGGTACAGTCTAAACAAAGGGTGGCAATGAGTCAGTGCTACAGTGTGACAAAAAGCCATGATCCTTCTTCAACTTTCTGTCAACACAGTCTAGTCTTTAAACAAAGACAGAATGAATATCAACTTTTCATTCTCAACTATCAAGAATCACCAATGATCATCCAATGTTATCATAATGCCATCATCTTTGACATGGTCCATTCAGTCAAGGCCGACAGTGAACACTAAATTCTAACTTTATAAAAAAGGAACCACAATTCTTTACCCTCCAGCCTCATTTTGGATTACATTGTTTTGTATGAGGGGATATCTTAATGGCTCTAATTAGATCAGGTTCAACTCAACAGATGTCTAAATTGACGTTTTCTTTTATAAATAATACATTTTAAATAAAATTCTCAAACCTTTTAACTGTTTAAATTATACAGATATTGAAGGTTAAAGAATTGAGATTAGTATTTTCTATTGTAAACAATTACTGATGTCAAGTACTCAGAAAATAAGAACTTGAAAATGTATTATTTCAGATAAATCATACTCAGTTTTTAAATATAAAGAAGGCATGTTATTCAATAAATGGTTCACAAATAATTTGTTCAATGTTATTATTTTGTAAAATTATTCTCAGTGTTACAGATAGATAAATGGAGCAGGGTTTCATAGGGTGAATTCCCTGAAATTCTGGGAGAAATAAAAGTGTGTCAATAACCATCAGCAAGGTCAGGTTAAATTGTACCTTCACAAATCAAGGTAAATTAACATATCATCAACTCAGTACTTCAAAGTCGTTAGCTGCAATTTCATATCAATAATGATAAAAAGGGCATGAAATGAAAAATGTGCATAAATTTGATAAAATCAAAATCAAAATCCACAAATACATGTATTTTGTTTTTAAGCCAATGTTTCTTATTGACAAACAATTACTTTGGAGACCACTCTTGATCAATTATGCCCATTTACCAGGAGCTCCAAAATATGAAAAACCAGTTTGATAAAATCCATGCAATCTGCACTGACAACCTTATAGTCCTGAGCCCATGAGGTGTAGACCAAAGTACATGTACTGTGCCTGAATGTTGAATATCAGGGCAAACGGTTCAATGCATTCAGAGTTTTGTACTATTATGTTATTTTCCCCACCATGGAATTGAGTTTAATACAATCACAATGTTCATGATGATTACTCCTAGAATTCAAACGACAGTCTTTATCCTTACCCAACATGCATACAAGGATAGAGGTTGGGACTACATAGGCCAGCCACGGAAATGAAATATTTCAACACCACACAAAAAGTGTACAACCAAAACTTGCACAGAAACCCATCAACTTTGTGCTGTTAAACTGTAGAGCGATACCAAATAACACTGATCAAGATTTCTTATACCATTGACAGTGAGGTGATTCCAGCCTTATAATCAGTCAAGTTCTGGCATTGAGTTGATATTGATAACTTCCCTTTACAGTCCTAGCAATGGAAGGTGGTTTAGCTTGGATGTGTTTCAGGATGCTGTTTTGGGTGTGTAGTTTGACATTGGTGTTCTCTAAAGACACTAGTGGACCATCAGCGACTATTAAGATTCTACCCGAATTTACAGACCAGCCTCGTGAAGGAGACAGTGTCACTCTGGAATGTGAAATACATGGATCATCAATCCAACTAACTGATGATGTGATATGGACAAGAAGGAGCAGTTTAATGGAACCTCAAATATACATTGTAGATGAGAATGAACTCACTTCAAATACTGACAATCGTTTCTCTGTAAGTCCATTACAAGTTATCAATTCAAAAGCAGCTCTGTATTCACATCAGATAACCATAGATCCTGTCCAGCAATCTGATCAGGGATTTTACCAGTGTTTTGTACACAGAAGCGGCGCTAGTATCGCCCGATCTGCTGAAACTTTTGTTGTTGTCCACCATCCTGATGAGTTTCCAGTTTGTTTCCCTGATGGTCCAGCTACAGTGACTATTGGCAGTAGTCTCTCATGCAAGACGTTACCAGACACAAAAATACCTATAGTGTTTGACATAGCAATGCCTACACCAAGCAATGATAGCAATGTTGGATGGGTTAGAAGTCCGACAAATGGTGGAGGTAGCCCAGGACAAGAACTCACCAGGACAGTAACTAACTCAGAACATGGCAAAACCTTTCAGTGTTTTTCCACATCTAATGTTTCCTCTGAGGCACTATCCTGCACTATTGGCCCTCTGACAGTTGTTTCTGTGAGTGCCAGGGTCCCATCCACTAACAAGCCAACAAATGAATTGACAAACACAACACCAATAACTGTGCAGCCCTCCTCCTCCAAGAGTAAGAACTGCAGTTTATACATTGCAGTTTTTATCATCAGCATTGTCATCAATCTAATCACCATCGTTCTTATCCTCCTCTGCTGCCAATATGACCCAAGACGTTGGCAGCAACTACGAGGCATGCTAAGACGATCCTCAACACCCCAACAAGGAAACGGTCAAGGTGATAATGAGCCAGGGGTAGATTATGAAGTCCCAACATCACAAACAATGAGAGCGACACCAGGCACCATGGCATCACCTCCTGAGACAGCGAAGCATGTCTACCACAATGTGATTACTGAACCTACTTTATCATCTAAGCAATCTGAGGATTCATACATGGAGTTGAATCCTGAATTCTGAATTGAAACTTTAAATCACCATTCATTCAGAGGACTCACAACTTTTAAGAAAATGAAAGGAAAGAATATATGAGCACTTTTATGGAGCCCCTTAAGGCACAGGTAAAGAAAAATATATATTTTGTTCCCTGAAATGGTATTTCGTTCCCTCAATTTCATTCTCTCAAAATTTAATTTCTCTTGAAAAAATATTTTGTTTTTTCGAAAAAAATATTGTGTTCCCTCAAATTAATTTCCTTCCCCTAGAAATATTACTTCGTTCCCTCAAAACAGTGAATCAAGTGAACAAAATGACTTTGAGGGAAAGAAATAACTCATTTTTGTTCAGTTTTTACCTGTTCAAGTATATTTTTACCTGTTCCTTAAGGGACTCTGTACTCTTACCTGACTAACCATGCTAACTTGGTAAAAAATATGCAAAAGCTTTTGTAGCAATAACTACTTTCATCAGATGCAATCAAGAAAGACAACTTCAACCAAGGTTTATTATACAGCCTGGTACAGTCTAAACAAAGGATGGCAATGAGTCAATGCTGTGTTGGGACAAAAAACCATGATCCCTCTTCAACTTTCTGTCAACACAGTCTAGTCTTTAAACAAAGAAAGAATGAATATCAACTTTTCATTCTCAACTATCAAGAATCACCAATGATCATCCGATTTTATCATAATGCCATCATCTTTGACATGGTCCCTTCAGCCAAGGCCGACAATGAACAATAAGTTCTCACTTTATAAAAAAGGAACCACACTTCTTTACCCTCCAGCCTCATTTTGGATTACATTGTTTTGTATGAGGGGATATCTAAATGGCTCTAATTAGATCAGGTTCAACTCAACAGATGTCTAAATTGACGTTTTATTTTATAAATAATACATTTTAAATAAAATTCTCAAACCTTTTAACTGTTTAAAATGTACAGATATTGAAGGTTAAAGAATTGAGATTAGTATTTTCTATTGTAAACAATTACTGATGTCAAGTACTCAGAAAATAAGAACTTGAAAATGTATTATTTCAGATAAATCATACTCAGTTTTTAATAAAGAAGGCACGTTTTTCAATAAATGGTTCGCAAATAATTTGTTCAATGTTATTATTGTGTAAAATTTTTCTCAGTGTTACAGATGCATAAATGGAGTAGGGTTTCATAGGGTGAATTCCCTGAAATTCTGGGAGAAATAAAAGTGTGTCAATAACCATCAGCAAGGTCAGGTTAAATTGTACCTTCACAAATCAAGGTAAATTAACATATCATCAACTCAGTACTTCAAGGTCGTTAGCTGCAATTTCATATCAGTAATGATTAAAAGGACATGAAATGAAAAATGTGTACAAATTTGATAAAATCAAAATAAAAATCCACAAATATATGTATTTTGTTTTTTAAGTGAATGTTTCTTTTTGCCAAACAATTACTTTGGAGACAACTCTTGATCAATTAACCCAATTCACCAGGAGCTTCAAAATATGCAAAATCGATAAAATCCATACAATCTGCTCAACCAACCTTATAGTCCTGAGCCCATGAGGTGTAGTGCCTGAATGTTGAATATCAGGGCAAATGGTTCAATGCATTCACAGTTGTGAACTTTTATGTTATTTTCCCACCATGGAGTTGAGTTTACTACAATCACATTGTTCATGATGTTTACTCCTGGAGTTCAAACGACAGAATTTTATTCTTACCCAACATGCATACTAGGATAGAGGTTGGGAGCAGGTCAGCCACAGAAATGAAGTATTTCAACATCACACAAAAAGTGCACAACCAAAACTTGCACAGAAACCCATCAACTTTGTGCTGTTTAACTGTAGAGCGACATCAAATAACACTGATCAGTATTTCTTATACAACTGACAGCGAGGTGATTCCAGCCTTATAATCAGTCAAGTTCTGGCAATGAGTTGATATCCATAACTTCTCTATACAGTCCTAGCAATGGAAGGTGGTTTAGCTTGGATGTTTTTCAGGATGCTGTTCTGGGTGTGTAGTTTGACATTGGTGTTCTCTCAAGACACCAGTGGACCATCAGCGACTATTAAGATTCTACCTGAATATACGGTGCAGCCTCGTGAAGGAGACAGTGTCACTCTGGAATGTGAAATACATGGATCATCAATCCAACTAACTGATTATGTGATATGGACAAGAAGGAGCAGTTTGCAGGAACCTCAAATAATCATTGTAGATGAGAATGGACTCACTTTAAATACTGACAATCATTTCTCTGTAAGTCCATTACAAGTTATCAATTCAACAGCATCTCTGTATTCACATAAGATAACCATAGATCCTGTCCAGCAATCTGATAAGGGATTGTACCAGTGTGTTGTACAGAGAAGCAGCTCTAGTATCACCCGATCTATTGAAACTACTTTTCTTGTCTACCATCCTGATGAGTTTCCAGTTTGTTTCCCTGATGGTCCAGCTACAGTGACTATTGGCAGTAGTCTCTCATGCAAGGCGTTATCAGACACAAGAATACCAACAGTGTCTGAAATGGGAATACCTAATGCAACCAATGTTGGATGGGTTACAAGTCCCACAAATGGTGCAGGTAGCCAAGGACAAGAACTCACCAGGACAGTAATGAACTCAGAACATGGGAACACTTTTCACTGTTCTTCCTTATCCCGTAATTCAGCTACAGCACTGTTCTGCAAGATTGGACCTCTAACAGTTGTTTCTGTGAGTACCAGGGTCCCATCCACTAACAAGCCAACAAATGAATTGACAAACACAACACCAATAACTGTGCAGCCCTCCTCCTCCAAGACTCAAAACTGCAGCTCATACATTGCAGTTTTTATCATCAGCATTGTCATCAATCTGATCACCATCGTTCTTATCTTCCTCTGCTGCCAATATGACCCAAGACGTTGGCAGCAACTACGAGGCATGCTAAGACGATCCTCAACACCCCAACAAGGAAACGGTCAAGGTGATAATGAGCCAGGGGTAGATTATGAAGTCCCAACATCACAAACAATGAGAGCGACACCAGGCACCATGGCATCACCTCCTGAGACAGCGAAGCATGTCTACCACAATGTGATTACTGAACCTACTTTATCATCTAAGCAATCTGAAGATTCATACATGGAGTTGAATCCTCATGAACAGAAACCAGCTGTCTATACCGACTTAAAAGTTTAAAACTTTGTTCATTTGTAGAACTCACAACTTTTAAGAAAATGGAAGGAAAGAATATATTAGCACTTTTATGGAGCCCCTTAAGGCACGGGTAAAGAAGAAATATATATTTTGTTCCCCTGAAATGATTATTCCTTCCCTCAATTTCATTTCTCTTGAAAAAATAATTTCTTCCCTCAAAAAAACACTGTGTTCCCTCAAATTATTTTCCTTCCCCTAGAAATATTACTTCGTTCCCTCAAAACAGTGATTCAAGCGAACAAAATGACTTTCAGGGAAAGAAATATCTCAACTTTTGTTTAGTTTTTACCTGTTCCATTATCTTTTTACCTGTTCATTTAGGGACTCTGTACACTTTTGTGACTAACCATGCTAACTTGGTAAAAAAATATGCCTGAGATTTTGTAGCAATAATTACTTTCATCAGATGCAATCAAGAAAGACAACTTCAACCAAGGTTTATTATACAGCCTGGTACAGTCTAAACAAAGAATGGCAATGCGTCAGTGCTGTGTTGAGACAAGAAGCCATGATCCCTCTTCAACTTTCTGTCAACACAGTCTAGTCTTTAAAGATAGACAGAATGAAATTCAACTTTTCATTCTCAACTATCAAGAATCACCAATGATCATCCAATTTTATCATAATGCCATCATTTTTGACATGGTCCCTTCAGTCAAGGCCAACAATGAACACTAAATTTCCACTTTATAAAAAAGGAATTTCTAAAACACTCCAGCCTCATTTTGGATTACATCATTTTGTTTTTGGGGAAACTAAATGGCTCTAATTAGATCAGGTTCAACTCAATGGAACTAAATACCACTTTCTCTTTTATAAATAATACATTTTAAATAAAATACTAAAACCTTTTAACTATTTAGAATGTACAAATATTGGTGTTTAAAGAACTGAGATTAGTTGTTTATATTAGTAAACAATTACTAATGTGTACTGAGTGTCAGTCAATTTTTAATTATAAAGGAAGCATCTTATTATATAAATGGTTCATTTATAATTTGCTCCATGTTATTATTTTGTAAAAATTGTTCTCAATATTACAGGTGTGTAAACTTGGTAAATGGAGTTTCACAGGGAATTCCCTGAAATTCTGGGAGAAATAAAGTAAGTCAATAACCATCAGCAAGGTCTGGTAAAATTGTACCTTCACAAATCAAGGTAAATAATAGATTATTTTAAGGTTCATTAGACATAAATAGATGCAACGTATCTGAATTTAAGGTTAAACAGTTTAATGCATTCCATGTTGGGGTGCAAAGGGTTTCCAGGGAAATTTGTTGAACTTCTAGAAGAAATAAAATCTGGTAATAAGTCAGTGTCTGGAAAGTGAAATTGTTTGTAACTTTTCACATCAAGATTTTAAATAATTTATGAATATCATTAGCTCAGTGCTTTAAGGTTATTTACTTCAATTTCATATCAGTTATGATAGAAAGGGCGTTAAATGAAAAATGTGTACATGTATAAATTTGACAAACTAAATCAAATTCTACAAATACAGGATTTTCTTTAAGAAATGAATGTTTCTTTTTGCCCAACAATTTCTTTAGAGACCACTCTTCATCAATTAACCCCATTTACCAGGAGCTCCAAAATATGCAAAACTGATTTGATAAAATCCATACAATCTGCACTGACAACCTTATAGTCCTGAGCCCATGAGGTGTAGACCAAAGTACATGTACTGTGCCTGAATGTTGAATATCAGGGCAAACGGTTCAATGCATTCACAAATTTCAACTATTATGTTATTTTCCCACCATGGAATTGAGTTTACTACAATCACATTGTTCATGATGATTACTCCTGGAGTTCAAACGACAGTCTTTTATTCTTACCCAACATGCATACTAGGATAGAGGTTGGGAGCAGGTCAGCCACATAAATGAAGCATTTCAACATCACACAAACAGTGCACAACCAAAACCTGTACAAAAACCCATCAACTTTGTGCTATTTAACTGTAGAGCGACATCAAATAACAATGATCAATATTTCTTATACAATTGACAGCGAGGTGATTCCAGCCTTATAATCAGTCAAGTTCTGGCATTGAGTTGATATCCATAACTTCTCTATACAGTCCTAGCAATGGAAGGTGGTTTAGCTTGGATGTGTTTCAGGATGCTGTTCTGGGTGTGTAGTTTGACATTGGTGTACTCTCAAGAAACCAGTGAACCGTCAGCGACTATTAAGATTCTACCTGAATATACGGAGCAGCCTCGTGAAGGAGACAGTGTCACTCTGGAATGTGGAATACATGGATCATCGATCCAACAACCTAATTATGTGATATGGACAAGAAGGAGCAGTTTGCTGGAACCTCAATCATTCATTGTAGATGAGAATGAACTCACTTCAAATACTGACAATCGTTTCTCTGTAAGTCCATTACAAGTTATCAATTCAAAAGCAGCTCTGTATTCACATCAGATAACCATAGATCCTGTCCAGCAATCTGATCAGGGATTTTACCAGTGTTTTGTACACAGAAGCGGCGCTAGTATCGCCCGATCTGCTGAAACTTTTGTTGTTGTCCACCATCCTGATGAGTTTCCAGTTTGTTTCCCTGATGGTCCAGCTACAGTGACTATTGGCAGAAGTCTCTCATGCAAGACGTTACCAGACACAAAAATACCTATAGTGTTTGACATAGCAATGCCTACACCAAGAAATGATAGCAATGTTGGATGGGTTAGAAGTCCGACAAATGGTGGAGGTAGCCCAGGACAAGAACTCACCAGGACAGTAACTAACTCAGAACATGGCAAAACCTTTCAGTGTTTTTCCACATCTGATGTTTCCTTTGAGGCACTATCCTGCAACATTGGACCTCTGACAGTTGTTTCTGTGAGTACCAGGGTCCCATCCACTAACAAGCCAACAAATGAATTGACAAACACAACACCACTAACTGTGCAGCCCTCCACCTCCAAGAGTAAGAACTGCAGTTTATACATTGCAGTTTTTATCATCAGCATTGTCATCAATCTAATCACCATCGTTCTTATCCTCCTCTGCTGCCAATATGACCCAATACGTTGGCAGCAACTACGAGGCATGCTAAGACGATCCTCAACACCCAAACAAGGAAACGGTCAAGGTGATAATGAGTCAGGGGTAGATTATGAAGTCCCAACATCACAAACAATGAGAGCGACACCAGGCACCATGGCATCACCTCCTGAGACAGCGAAGCATGTCTACCACAATGTGATTACTGAACCTACTTTATCATCTAAGCAATCTGAGGATTCATACATGGAGTTGAATCCTGAATTCTGAATTGAAACTTTAAATCACCATTCATTCAGAGGACTCACAACTTTTAAGAAAATGAAAGGAAAGAATATATGAGCACTTTTATGGAGCCCCTTAAGGCACAGGTAAAGAAAAATATATATTTTGTTCCCTGAAATGGTATTTCGTTCCCTCAATTTCATTCTCTCAAAATTTAATTTCTCTTGAAAAAATATTTTGTTTTTTCGAAAAAATATTGTGTTCCCTCAAATTAATTTCCTTCCCCTAGAAATATTACTTCGTTCCCTCAAAACAGTGAATCAAGTGAACAAAATGACTTTGAGGGAAAGAAATAACTCATTTTTGTTCAGTTTTTACCTGTTCAAGTATATTTTTACCTGTTCCTTAAGGGACTCTGTACTCTTACCTGACTAACCATGCTAACTTGGTAAAAAATATGCAAAAGCTTTTGTAGCAATAACTACTTTCATCAGATGCAATCAAGAAAGACAACTTCAACCAAGGTTTATTATACAGCCTGGTACAGTCTAAACAAAGGGTGGCAATGAGTCAGTTCTGTGTTGGGACAAAAAACCATGATCCCTCTTCAACTTTCTGTCAACACAGTCTAGTCTTTAAACAAAGAAAGAATGAATATCAACTTTTCATTCTCAACTATCAAGAATCACCAATGATCATCCGATTTTATCATAATGCCATCATCTTTGACATGGTCCCTTCAGCCAAGGCCGACAATGAACAATAAGTTCTCACTTTATAAAAAAGGAACCACACTTCTTTACCCTCCAGCCTCATTTTGGATTACATTGTTTTGTATGAGGGGATATCTAAATGGCTCTAATTAGATCAGGTTCAACTCAACAGATGTCTAAATTGACGTTTTCTTTTATAAATAATACATTTTAAATAAAATTCTCAAACCTTTTAACTGTTTAAAATGTACAGATATTGAAGTTTAAAGAATTGAGATTAGTATTTTCTATTGTAAACAATTACTGATGTCAAGTACTCAGAAAATAAGAACTTGAAAATGTATTATTTCAGATAAATCATACTCAGTTTTTAATTATAAAGAAGGCATGTTATTCAATAAATGGTTTGCAAATAATTTGTTCAATGTTATTATTTTGTAAAATTATTCTCAGTGTTACAGATGCATAAATGGAGTAGGGTTTCATAGGGGGAATTCCCTGAAATTCTGGGAGAAATAAAAGTGTGTCAATAACCATCAGCAAGGTCAGGTTAAATTGTACCTTCACAAATCAAGGTAAATGAACACATCATCAACCCATTGCTTCAAGATCGTTAGCTGCAATTTCATATCAGTAATGATAAAAAGGGCATGAAATGAAAAATGGGTACAACTTTGATTAAGTTAAAAAAAAAATCCAGAAATATATGTATTTTGTTTTTAAGTGAATGTTTCTTTTTGACAAACAATTACTTTGGAGACCACTCTTGATCAATTAAGCCCATTTACCAGGAGCTCCAAAATATGCAAAACCGATTTGATAAAATCCATACAATCTGCTCAACCAACCTTATAGTCCTGAGCCCATGAGGTGTTGTGCCTGAATGTTGAATATCAGGGCAAATGGTTCAATGCAATCACAGTTGTGAACGTTTATGTTTTTTTCCAACCATGGAGTTGAGTTTACTACAATCACATTGTTCATGATGTTTACTCCTGGAGTTCAAACGACAGTCTTTTATTTTTACCCAACATGCATACTAGGATAGAGGTTGGGAGCAGGTCAGCCACAGTAATGAAGTATTTCAACATCACACAAAAAGTGCACAACCAAAACCTGTACACAAACCCATCAACTTTGTGCTGTTTAACTGTAGAGCGACATCAAATAACACTGATCAGTATTTCTTATACAACTGACAGCGAGGTGATTCCAGCCTTATAATCAGTCAAGTTCTGGCATTGAGTTGATATCCATAACTTCTCTATACAGTCCTAGCAATGGAAGGTGGTTTAGCTTGGATGTTTTTCAGGATGCTGTTCTGGGTGTGTAGTTTGACATTGGTGTTCTCTCAAGACACCAGTGGACCATCAGCGACTATTAAGATTCTACCTGAATCTACGGAGCAGCCTCGTGAAGGAGACAGTGTCACTCTGGAATGTGAAATACATGGATCATCAATCCAACTAACTGATGATGTGCTATGGACAAGAAAGAGCAGTTGGCTGGAACCTCAATCATTCATTGTAGATGAGAATGGACTCACTTCAAATACTGACAATCGTTTCTCTGTAAGTCCATTACAAGTTATCAATTCAACAGCAGCTCTGTATTCACATCAGATAACCATAGATCCTGTCCAACAATCTGATGAAGGTTTTTACCAGTGTTTTGTACACAGAAGCATCACTAGTATCGCCCGATCTGCTGAAACTTTTGTTGTTCTCCACCATCCTGATGAGTTTCCAGTTTGTTTCCCTGATGGTCCAGCTACAGTGACTATTGGCAGTAGTCTCTCATGCAAGACGTTATCAGACACAAGAACACCCGCAGTGTCTGAAATGGGAATGCCTAATACAATCAATGTTGGATGGGTTACAAGTCCCACAAATGGTGGAGGTAGCCCAGGACGACAACTCACCAAGACAGTAACTAACTCAGAACAGGGAAAAACTTTTCAGTGTTTTTCAATATCAAATAGCTCAGCTGAAGCACTATCCTGCACTATTGGACCTCTGACAGTTGTTTCTGTGAGTGCCAGGGTCCCATCCACTAACAAGCCAACAAATGAATTGACAAACACAACACCAATAACTGTGCAGCCCTCCACCTCCAAGAGTAAGAACTGCAGTTCATACATTGCAGTTTTTATCGTCAGCATTGTCATCAATCTAATCACAATCATTCTTTTCCTCCTCTGCTGCCAATATGACCCAAGACGTTGGCAGCAACTACGAGGTATTCTCAGACGATCCTCAACACCCAAACAAGGAAACGGTCAAGGTGATAATGAGCCAGGGGTAGATTATAAAGTCCCAACATCAGAAACAATGACAGCGACGCCAGGCACTATGGCATCACCTCCTGAGACAGCGAAGCATGTCTACCACAATGTGATTACTGAACCTATTTCATCATCTAAGCAATCTGGACATTCATACATGGAGTTGAATCCTCAAGAACAGAAACCAGCTGTCTATTCTGAATTGAAACTTTAAATCATCATTCATTCAAAGGACTCACAACTTTTAAGAAAATGAAAGGAAAGAATATATTAGCATTTTTATGGAGCCCCTTAAGGCACAGGTAAAGAAGAAATATATATTTTATTCCCCTGAAATGGTATTTCGTTCCCTCAATTTCATTCTCTCAAAATTTCTTTCTCTTGAAAAAATCATTTGTTCCCTCAAAAAAAATATCGTGTTCCCTCAAATTAATTTCCTTCCCCTAGAAATATTACTCCATTCCCTCAAAACAGTGATTCAAGCGAACAAAATGACTTTGAGGGAAAAAATATCTCAACATTTGTTTAGTTTTTACCTGTTCCATTATCTTTTTACCTGTTCCTTTAGGGACTCTGTACACTTTTGTGACTAACCATGCTAACTTAGCAGAAAATATGTATGAGCTTACATAGCAATAACTACTTTCTTCATATGCAATCAAGAAAGACAACTTCAACCAAGGTTTATTATACAGCCTGGTACAGTCTAAATAAAGGGTGGCAATGAGTCAGTGCTGTGTTGAGACAAAAAAGCCATGATCCCTCTTCAACTTTCTGTCAACACAGTCTAGTCTTTAAAGATAGACAGAATGAAATTCAACTTTTCATTCTCAACTATCAAGAATCACAAATGATCATCCGATTTTATCATAATGCCATCATCTTTGACATGGTCCCTTCAGTCAAGGCCGACAATGAACAATAAATTGTAACTTTATAAAAAAGAAACCACACTTCTTTACCCTCCAGCCTCATTTTGGGTTACATTGTTTTGTATGAGGGGATATCTAAATGGCTCTAATTAGATCAGGTTCAACTTAACAGATGTCTAAATTGACGTTTTATTTTATAAATAATACATTTTAAATAAAATTCTCAAACCTTTTAACTGTTTAAAATGTACAGATATTGAAGGTTAAAGATTTGAGATTAGTATTTTCTATTGTAAACAATTACTGATGTCAAGTACTCAGAAGATAAGAATTTGAAAATGTATTATTTCAGATAAATCATACTCAGTTTTTAAATATAAAGAAAGCATGTTATTCAATAAATGGTTCGCAAATAATTTGTTCAATGTTATTATTTTGTAAAATTATTCTCAGTGTTACAGATGCATAAATGGAGTAGGGTTTCATAGGGGGAATTCCCTGAAATTCTGGTAGAAATAAAAGTGTGTCAATAACCATCGGCAAGGTCAGGTTAAATTGTACCTTCACAAATCAAGGTAAATTAACATATCATCAACTCAGTACTTCAAAGTCATTAGCTGCAATTTCATATCAATAATGATAAAAAGGGCATGAAATGAAAACTGTGCATAAATTTGATAAAATCAAAATCAAAATCCACAAATACATGTATTTTGTTTTTAAGCCAATGTTTCTTATTGACAAACAATTACTTTGGAGACCACTCTTGATCAATTAAGCCCATTTACCAGGAGCTCCAAAATATGCAAAACCGATTTAATAAAATCCATGCAATCTGCACTGATAACCTTATAGTCCTGAGCCCATGAGGTGTAGACCAAAGTACACAAGTACATGTACTGTGCCTGAATGTTGAATATCAGGGCAAACGGTTCAATGCATTCACAGTTTTGCACTATTATGTTATTTTCCCCACCATGGATTTGAGTTTAATACAATCACATTGTTCATGATGATTACTCCTAGAATTCAAACGACAGTCTTTATCCTTACCCAACATGCATACAAGGATAGAGGTTGGGACTACATAGGCCAGCCACGGAAATGAAATATTTCAACACCACACAAAAAATGTACAACCAAAACTTGCACAGAAACCCATCAACTTTATGCTGTTAAACTGTAGAGCGAAACCAAATAACAATGATCAATATTTCTTATACCATTGACAGTGAGGTGATTCCAGCCTTATAATCAGTCAAGTTCTGGCATTGAGTTGATATCGATAACTTCCCTGTACAGTCCTAGCAATGGAAGGTGGTTTAGCTTGGATAGGTTTCAGGATGCTGTTTTGGGTGTGTAGTTTGACATTGGTGTTCTCTAAAGACACTGGTGGACCATCAGCGACTATTAAGATTCTACCTGAATTTACAGAGCAGCCTCGTGAAAGAGACAGTGTCACTCTGGAATGTGAAATACATGGATCATCAATCCAACAAACTGATGATGTGGTATGGACAAGAAGGAGCAGTTTAATGGAACCTCAAATGTACATTGTAGATGAGAATGGACTCACTTCAAATACTGACAATCGTTTCTCTGTAAGTCCATTACAAGTTATCGATTCAAAAGCAGCTCTGTATTCACATCAGATAACCATAGATCCTGTCCAGCAATCTGATCAGGGATTTTACCAGTGTTCTGTACGGAGAAGCAGCTCTAGTATCGCCCGATCTGCTGAAACTTTTGTTGTTGTCCACCATCCTGATGAGTTTCCAGTTTGTTTCCCTGATGGTCCAGCTACAGTGACTATTGGCAGTAGTCTCTCATGCAAGACGTTACCAGACACAAAAATACCTATAGTGTTTGACATAGCAATGCCTACACCAAGCAATGATAGCAATGTTGGATGGGTTAGAAGTCCGACAAATGGTGGAGGTAGCCCAGGACAAGAACTCACCAGGACAGTAACTAACTCAGAACATGGCAAAACCTTTCAGTGTTTTTCTACATCTAATGTTTCCTCTGAGGCACTATCCTGCAACATTGGCCCTCTGACAGTTGTTTCTGTGAGTACCAGGGTCCCATCCACTAACAAGCCAACAAATGAATTGACAAACACAACACCAATAACTGTGCAGCCCTCCAGCTCTAAGAGTAAGAACTGCAGTTTATACATTGCAGTTTTTATCGTCAGCATTGTCATCAATCTAATCACCATCGTTCTTATCCTCCTCTGCTGCCAATATGACCCAAGACGTTGGCAGCAACTACGAGGCATGCTAAGACGATCCTCAACACCCAAACAAGGAAACGGTCAAAGTGATAATGAGCCAGGGGTAGATTATGAAGTCCCAACATCACAAACAATGAGAGCGACACCAGGCACCATGGCATCACCTCCTGAGACAGCGAAGCATGTCTACCACAATGTGATTACTGAACCTACTTCATCATCTAGGCAATCTGAAGATTCATACATGGAGTTGAATCCTCATGAACAGAAACCAGCTGTCTATACTGACTTAAAAGTTTAAAACTTTGTTCATTTGTAGAACTCACAACTTTTAAGAAAATGGAAGGAAAGAATATATTAGCACTTTTATGGAGCCCCTTAAGGCACGGGTAAAGAAGAAATATATATTTTGTTCCCCTGAAATGATTATTCCTTCCCTCAATTTCATTTCTCTTGAAAAAATAATTTCTTCCCTCAAAAAAAATATCGTGTTCCCTCAAATTATTTTCCTTCCCCTAGAAATATTACTTCGTTCCCTCAAAACAGTGATTCAAGCGAACAAAATGACTTTCAGGGAAAGAAATATCTCAACTTTTGTTTAGTTTTTACCTGTTCCATTATCTTTTTACCTGTTCCTTTAGGGACTCCGTACACTTTTGTGACTAACCATGCTAATTTGGTAAAAAAATATGCCTGAGATTTTGTAGCAATAATTACTTTCATCAGATGCAATCAAGAAAGACAACTTCAACCAAGGTTTATTATACAGCCTGGTACAGTCTAAACAAAGAATGGCATTGAGTCAGTGCTGTGCTGAGACAAGAAGCCATGATCCCTCTTCAACTTTCTGTCAACACAGTTTAGTCTTTAAACAAAGACAGAATGAATATCAACTTTTCATTCTCAACTATCAAGAATCACCAATGATCATCCAATTTTATCATAATGCCATCATCTTTGACATGGTCCCTTCAGTCAAGGCCAACAATGAACACTAAATTCCCACTTTATAAAAAAGGAATTTCTAAAACACTCCAGCCTCATTTGGATTACATCATTTTGTATTGGGGGAAACTAAATGGCTCTAATTAGATCAGGTTCAACTCAATGGAACTAAATACCACTTTCTCTTTTATAAATAATACATTTTAAATAAAATACTAAAACCTTTTAACTATTTAGAATGTACAAATATTGGTGTTTAAAGATCTGAGATTAGTTGTTTATATTAGTAAACAATTACTAATGTGTACTGAGTGTCAGTCAATTTTTAATTACAAAGGAAGCATCTTATTATATAAATGGTTCATTTATAATTTGCTCCATGTTATTATTTTGTAAAAATTGTTCTCAATATTACAGGTGTGTAAACTTGGTAAATGGAGTTTCACAGGGAATTCCCTGAAACTCTGGGAGAAATAAAGTAAGTCAATAACCATCAGCAAGGTCTGGTAAAATTGTACCTTCACAAATCAAGGTAAATAATAGATTATTTTAAGGTTCATTAGACATAAATAGATGCAACGTATCTGAATTTAAGGTTAAACAGTTTAATGCATTCCATGTTGGGGTGCAAAGGGTTTCCAGGGAAATTTGTTGAACTTCTAGAAGAAATAAAATCTGGTAATAAGTCAGTGTCTGGAAAGTGAAATTGTTTGTAACTTTTCACATCAAGATTTTTAATAATTTATGAATATCATTAGCTCAGTGCTTTAAGGTTATTTACTTCAATTTCATATCAGTTATGATAGAAAAGGCGTTAAATGAAAAATGTGTACATGTATAAATTTGACAAACTAAATCAAATTCTACAAATACACGATTTTCTTTAAGAAATGAATGTTTCTTTTTGCCCAACAATTTCTTTAGAGACCACTCTTCATCAATTAACCCCATTTACCAGGAGCTCCAAAATATGCAAAACCGATTTGATAAAATCCATACAATCTGCACTGACAACCTTATAGTCCTGAGCCCATGAGGTGTAGACCAAAGTACATGTACTGTGCCTGAATGTTGAATATCAGGGCAAACGGTTCAATGCATTCACAGTTTTGATCGATAATGTTATTTTCCCACCATGGAATTGAGTTTACTACAATCACATTGTTCATGATGATTACTCCTGGAATTCAAACGACAGTCTTTTATTCTTACCCAACATGCATACAAGGTTAGATGTTGGCTGTACGCCAGCCACGGAAATGAAATATTTCAACACCACACAAAAAGTGTACGACCAAACCTTGCACAGAAACCCATCAACTTTGTGCTGTTAAACTGTAGAGCGAAACCAAATAACAATGATCAATATTTCTTATACAATTGACAGCGAGGTGATTCCAGCCTTATAATCAGTCAAGTTCTGGCATTGAGTTGATATTGATAACTTCCCTGTACAGTCCTAGCAATGGAAGGTGGTTTAGCTAGGATGTTTTTCAGGATGCTGTTCTGGGTGTGTAGTTTGACATTGGTGTTCTCTCAAGAAACCAGTGAACCATCAGCGACTATTAAGATTCTACCTGAATCTACGGAGCAGCCTCGTGAAGGAGACAGTGTCACTCTGGAATGTGAAATACATGGATCATCGATCCAACTAACTGATGATGTGATATGGTCCAGAAAAATTGGTATGCAAAGTTCCAGCATGTTGCTCACAGGATATAATAACAGTCTAAATCCAAATACTGACAATCGTTTCTCTGTAAGTCCATTACAAGTTATCGATTCAACAGCAGCTCTGTATTCACATCAGATAACCATAGATCCTGTCCAGCAATCTGATCAGGGATTGTACCAGTGTTTTGTACACAGAAGCAGCTCTAGTATCGCCCGATCTGATGAAACTACTTTTCTTGTCTACCATCCTGATGAGTTTCCAGTTTGTTTCCCTGATGGTCCAGCTACAGTGACTATTGGCAGTAGTCTCTCATGCAAGACGTTATCAGACACAACAACACCTTCAGTAATTGAAATGGGAATGCCTAATGCAACCAATGTTGGATGGGTTACAAGTCCCACAAATGGTGGAGGTAGCCAAGGAAAACAACTCACCAAGACAGTAACTAATTCAGAACAGGGAAAAACTTTTCAGTGTTTTTCAATATCAAATAGCTCAGCTGAAGCAGTATTATGCACTATTGGACCTCTGACAGTTGTTTCTGTGAGTGCCAGGGTCCCATCCACTAACAAGCCAACAAATGAATTGACAAACACAACACCAATAACTGTGCAGCCCTCCTCCTCCAAGAGTCAAAACTGCAGTTCATACATTGCCGATTTTATCATCAGCATTGAAATCACTCTAATCACCATCATTCTTACCCTCCTCTGCTGCCAATATGACCCAAGACGTTGGCAGCAACTACGAGGCATGCTCAGACGATCCTCAACACCCCAACAAGGAAAGAGTCAAGGTGATAATGAGGCAGGGGTAGATTATGAAGTCCCAACATCACAAACAATGACAGCGACACCAGGCAGCAACGGTCAAAGTGATAATGAGCCAGGGGTAGATTATGAAGTCCCAACATCACAAACAATGACAGCAACACCAGGCAGCAACGGTCACAGTGATAATGAGTCAGGGGTAGATTATGAAGTTCCACCACCAGAACCAACGACAATGACATCAAGCACCATGGCATCACCTCCTCAGACAGCGGAGCATGTCTACCAAACTATGATCACTGAACCTACCTGTACTTTATCATCCAAGCAATCTGAGGATTCATACATGGAGGTGAATCCTCATGAACAGAAACCAGCTGTCTATTCTGAATTGAAACTTTAAATCATCAATTCATTCACAGGACTCACAACTTTTAAAAAAATGAAAGGAAATAATATATTAGCACTTTTATGGAGCCCCTCAAGGGACAGGTAAAGAAGGTAAAGAAGAAATATATATTTTGTTCCCCTGAAATAAAATTTCATTCCTTCAATTTCATTCTCTCAAAATTTCATTTCTCTTGACAAAATTATTTGTTTCCCCGAAAAAATACTGTGTTCCCTCAAATTAATTACCTTTCCCTAGAAATATTATTTTGTCCCTCAAAACAGTGATCCAAGCAAACAAAACGACTTTAAGGGTAAGAAAGTTCTCAACTTTTGTTTTGTTTTTACCTGTTCCATTATCTTCTTACCTGTTCCTTAAGGGACTCTGTACACTTTTGTGACTAACCATGCTAACTTAGCAAAAATTATGTATGAGCTTTCGTAGCAATAACTACTTTCATCAGATGCAATCAAGAAAGACAACTTCAACCAAGGTTTATTATACAGCCTGGTACAGTCTAAACAAAGGGTGGCAATGAGTCAGTGCTGTGTTGGGACAAAAAGACATGATCCCTCTTCAACTTTCTGTCAACACAGTCTAGTCTTTAAACAAAGACAGAATGAATATCAACTTTTCATTCTCAACTATCAAGAATCACCAATGGTCATCCGATTTTATCATAATGCCATCATCTTTGACATGGTCCCTTCAGCCAAGGCCGACAATGAACAATAAATTCTCACCTTATAAAAAAGGAACCACACTTCTTTACCCTCCAGTCTCACTTTGGATTACATAGTTTTGTATGAGGGGATATCTAAATGGCTCTAATTAGATCAGGTTCAATTCAACAGATGTCTAAATTGACGTTTTATTTTATAAATAATACATTTTAAATAAAATTCTCAAACCTTTTAACTGTTTAAAATGTACAGATATTGAAGTTTAAAGAATTGGGATTAGTATTTTCTATTGTAAACAATTACTGATGTCAAGTACTCAGAAAATAAGAATTTGAAAATGTATTATTTCAGATAAATCATACTCAGTTTTTAAATATAAAGAAGGCATGTTATTCAATAAATGGTTCGCAAATAATTTGTTCAATGTTATTATTTTGTAAAATTATTCTCAGTGTTACAGATGCATAAATGGAGTAGGGATTCATAGGGGGAATTCCCTGAAATCCTGGTAGAAATAAAAGTGTGTCAATAACCATCGGCAAGGTCAGGTTAAATTGTACCTTCACAAATCAAGGTAAATTAACATATCATCAACTCAGTACTTCAAAGTCGTTAGCTGCAATTTCATATCAATAATGATAAAAAGGGCATGAAATGAAAAATGTGCATAAATTTGATAAAATCAAAATCAAAATCAAAATCCACAAATACATGTATTTTGTTTTTAAGCCAATGTTTCTTATTGACAAACAATTACTTTGGAGACCACTCTTCATCAATTATGCCCATTTACCAGGAGCTCCAAAATATGCAAAACCGATTTGATAAAATCAATGCAATCTGCACTGACGACCTGATAGTCCTGAGCCCATGAGGTGTAGACCCAAGTACATGTACTGTGCCTGAATGTTGAATATCAGGGCAAACGGTTCAATGCATTCAGAGTTTTGTACTATTATGTTATTTTCCTCACCATGGAATTGAGTTTAATACAATCACATTGTTCATGATGATTACTCCTAGAATTCAAACGACAGTCTTTATCCTTACCCAACATGCATACAAGGATAGAGGTTGGGACTACATAGGCCAGCCACGGAAATGAAATATTTCAACACCACACAAAAAATGTACAACCAAAACTTGCACAGAAACCCATCAACTTTGTGCTGTTAAACTGTAGAGCGAAACCAAATAACATTGATCAATATTTCTTATACAATTGACAGCGAGGTGATTCCAGCCTTATAATCAGTCAAGTTCTGGCATTGAGTTGATATTGATAACTTCCCTGTACAGTCCTAGCAATGGAAGGTGGTTTAGCTTGGATAGGTTTCAGGATGCTGTTTTGGGTGTGTAGTTTGACATTGGTGTTCTCTAAAGACACTGGTGGACCATCAGCGACTATTAAGATTCTACCTGAATTTACAGAGCAGCCTCGTGAAGGAGACAGTGTCACTCTGGAATGTGAAATACATGGATCATCAATCCAACAAACTGATGATGTGGTATGGACAAGAAGGAGCAGTTTAATGGAACCTCAAATGTACATTGTAGATGAGAATGGACTCACTTCAAATACTGACAATCGTTTCTCTGTAAGTCCATTACAAGTTATCGATTCAAAAGCAGCTCTGTATTCACATCAGATAACCATAGATCCTGTCCAGCAATCTGATCAGGGATTTTACCAGTGTTCTGTACACAGAAGTATCGCCCGATCTGCTGAAACTTTTGTTGTTGTCCACCATCCTGATGAGTTTCCAGTTTGTTTCCCTGATGGTCCAGCTACAGTGACTATTGGCAGTAGTCTCTCATGCAAGACGTTACCAGACACAAAAATACCTATAGTGTTTGACATAGCAATGCCTACACCAAGCAATGATAGCAATGTTGGATGGGTTAGAAGTCCGACAAATGGTGGAGGTAGCCCAGGACAAGAACTCACCAGGACAGTAACTAACTCAGAACATGGCAAAACCTTTCAGTGTTTTTCCACATCTAATGTTTCCTCTGAGGCACTATCCTGCAACATTGGCCCTCTGACAGTTGTTTCTGTGAGTACCAGGGTCCCATCCACTAACAAGCCAACAAATGAATTGACAAACACAACACCAATAACTGTGCAGCCCTCCACCTCCAAGAGTAAGAACTGCAGTTTATACATTGCAGTTTTTATCGTCAGCATTGTCATCAATCTAATCACCATCGTTCTTATCCTCCTCTGCTGCCAATATGACCCAAGACGTTGGCAGCAACTACGAGGCATGCTAAGACGATCCTCAACACCCAAACAAGGAAACGGTCAAGGTGATAATGAGCCAGGGGTAGATTATGAAGTCCCAACATCACAAACAATGAGAGCGACACCAGGCACCATGGCATCACCTCCTGAGACAGCGAAGCATGTCTACCACAATGTGATTACTGAACCTACTTCATCATCTAGGCAATCTGAAGATTCATACATGGAGTTGAATCCTCATGAACAGAAACCAGCTGTCTATACTGACTTAAAAGTTTAAAACTTTGTTCATTTGTAGATCTCACAACTTCACAACTTCACTGCTTCACTTTGGAACTCCTTACCTGCATCCTGTTTCCCTGCTGTCTATAATTTGTCTCAGTTCAAGCGCAATGTGAATCTAGGCTTCTGTTATCATAATTCTCTGCGCTTTCTTCTCCTTTCTCTTTCTTTTTTGGCCCTCAACTCGAATGGCCTTTGTGCCTTGTGTTGGGCGACTTCCATGAAATTTTTTTTTTTAAACTTTTAAGAAAATGGAAGGAAAGAATATATTAGCACTTTTATGGAGCCCCTTGAGGCATGGGTATACAAGAAATATATATTTTGTTCCCCTGAAATGATTATTCCTTCCCTCAATTTCATTTCTCTTGAAAAAAACATTTCTTCCCTAAAAAAACACTGTGTTCCCTAAATATAATTTCCTTCCCCTAGAAATATTACTTTGTTCCCTCAAAACAGTGAATCAAGTGAACAAAATGACTTTGAGGGAAAGAAATATCTCAACTTTTGTTTAGGTTTTACCTGTTCCATTATCTTTTTACCTGTTCCTTTAGGGACTCCATACATTTTCTTGACTAACCATGCTAACTTGGTAAAAAAGTATATGCATGAGCTTTCATAGCAATAACTACTTTCATCAGGTGCAATCAAGAAAGACAACTTCAACCAAGGTTTATTATACAGCCTGGTACAGTCTAAACAAAGGGTGGCAATGAGTCAGTGCTGTGTTGGGACAAAAAGACATGATCCTTCTTCAACTTTCTGTCAACACAGTCTAGTCTTTAAACAAAGACAGAATGAAATTCAACTTTTCATTCTCAACTAAATAGAATCACCAATGATCATCCGATTTTATCATAATGCCATCATCTTTGACATGGTCCCTTCAGCCAAGGCCGACAATGAACAATAAGTTCTCACTTTATAAAAAAGGAACCACACTTCTTTACCCTCCAGCCTCATTTTGGGTTACATTGTTTTGTATGAGGGGATATCTAAATGGCTCTGATTAGATCAGGTTCAACTCAACAGATGTCAAATATGACGTTTTCTTTTATAAATAATACATTTTAAATAAAATTCTCAAACCTTTTAACTGTTTAAAATGTTGAGATATTGAAGTTTAAAGAATTGAGATTAGTATTTTCTATTGTAAACAATTACTGATGTCAAGTACTCAGAAAATAAGAACTTGAAAATGTATTATTTCAGATAAATCATACTCAGTTTTTAAATATAAAGAAGGCATGTTATTCAATAAATGGTTTGCAAATACTTTGTTCAATGTTATTATTTTGTAAAAATATTCTCAGTGTTACAGATGCATAAATGGAGTAGGGTTTCATAGGGTGAATTCCCTGAAATTCTGGGAGAAATAAAAGTGTGTCAATAACAATCAGCAAGGTCAGGTTAAATTGTACCTTCACAAATCAAGGTAAATGAACATATCATCAACCCATTGCTTCAAGATCGTTAGCTGCAATTTCATATCAGTAATGATAAAAAGGGCATGACATGAAAACTGTGTATAAATTTGATTAAGTTAAAATCAAAATCCACAAATATATGTATTTTGTTTTTAAGTGAATGTTTCTTTTTGACAAACAATTACTCTGGAGACCACTCTTGATCAATTAAGCCCATTTACCAGGAGCTCCAAAATATGCAAAACTGATCAAATCCATACAATCTGCTAAACCAACCTTATAGTCCTGAGCCCATGAGGTGTAGTGCCTGAATGTTGAATATCAGGGCAAATGGTTCAATGCATTCACAGTTGTGAACTTTTATGTTATTATCCCACCATGGAGTTGAGTTTACTACAATCACATTGTTCATTATGTTTACTCCTGGAGTTCAAACGACAGTCTTTTATTCTTACCCAACATGCATACTAGGATAGAGATTGGGAGCAGGTCAGCCACAGAAATGAAGTATTTCAACATCACACAAAAAGTGCACAACCAAAACCTGTACAGAAACCCCTCAACTTTGTGCTGTTTAACTAAAGAGCGACATCAAATAACAATGATCAATATTTCTTATACAATTGACAGCGAGGTGATTCCAGCCTTATAATCAGTCAAGTTCTGGCATTGAGTTGATATCCATAACTTCTCTATACAGTCCTAGCAATGGAAGGTGGTTTAGCTTGGATGTTTTTCAGGATGCTGTTCTGGGTGTGTAGTTTGACATTGGTGTTCTCTCAAGAAACCAGTGGACCATCAGCGACTATTAAGATTCTACCTGAATCTACAGAGCAGCCTCGTGAAGGAGACAGTGTCACTCTGGAATGTGAAATACATGGATCATCAATCCAACTAACTGATTATGTGCTATGGACAAGAAGGAGCAGTTTGCTGGAACCTCAAATATTCATTGTAGATGAGAATGGACTCACTTCAAATACTGACAATCGTTTCTCTGTAAGTCCATTACAAGTTATCAATTCAACAGAATCTCTGTATTCACATCAGATAACCATAGATCCTGTCCGGCAATCTGATGCAGGTTTTTACCAGTGCTTTGTACAGAGAAGCAGCTCTAGTATTGCCCGATCTAATGAAACTACTTTTCTTGTCCACCATCCTGATGAGTTTCCAGTTTGTGTCCCTGATGGTCCAGCTACAGTGACTATTGGCAGTAGTCTCTCATGCAAGACGTTATCAGACACAAGAATACCCGCAGTTTCTGATATAGAAATGCCTGCTGCAACCATTGTTGGATGGGTTACAAGTCCCACAGATGGTGGAGGTAGCCCAGGACAACAACTCACCAAGACAGTAACTAACTCTGAACATGACAAAACTTTTCACTGTTCTTCCTTATCCTGTAATTCAGCTACAACACTATCCTGCACTATTGGCCCTCTGACGGTTGTTTCTGTGAGTACCAGGGTCCCATCCACTAACAAGCCAACAAATGAATTGACAAACACAACACCAATAACTGTGCAGCCCCCCACCTCCGAGAGTAAGAACTGCAGTTTATACATTGCAGTTTTTATCGTCAGCATTGTCATCTATCTAATCACCATCATTCTTTTCCTCCTCTGCTGCCAATATGACCCAAGACGTTGGCAGCAACTACGAGGCATACTCAGACGATCCTCAACACCCAAACAAGGAATTGGTCAATGTGATAATGAGCCAGGGGTAGATTATGAAGTCCCAACATCAGAAACAATGACAGCGACACCAGGCATCGTGGCATCACCTCCTGAGACAGCGAAGCATGTCTACCATAATGTGATTACTGAACCTACTTCATCATCATCTAAGCCATCTGAAGATTCATACATGGAGTTGAATCCTCATAAACAGAAACCAGCTGTCTATACTGACTTAAAAGTTTAAAACTTTGTTCATTTGTAGATCTCACAACTTCACAACTTCACTGCTTCACTTTGGAACTCCTTACCTGCATCCTGTTTCCCTGCTGTCTATAATTTGTCTCAGTTCAAGCGCAATGTGAATCTAGGCTTCTGTTATCATAATTCTCTGCGCTTTCTTTTCCTTTCTCTTTCTTTTTTGGCCCTCAACTCGAGTGGCCTTAGTGCCTTGTGTTTGGCGACTTCCATGAAAAAAAATTTAAAAAAACTTTTAAGAAAATGGAAGGAAAGAATATATTAGCACTTTAATGGAGCCCCTTGAGGCACGGGTAAAGAAGAAATATATATTTTGTTCCCCTGAAATGATTATTCCTTCCCTCAATTTCATTTCTCTTGAAAAAAACATTTCTTACCTCAAAAAAACACTGTGTTCCCTCAAATTATTTTCCTTCCCCTGGAAATATTACTTTGTTCCCTCAAAACAGTGAATCAAGTGAACAAAATGACTTTGAGGGAAAGAAACATCTCAAGTTTTGTTTAGTTTTTAACTGTTCCATTATCTTTTCACCTGTTCCTTTAGGGACTCCGTACACTTTCTTGACTAACCATGCTAACTTGGTAAAAAAGTATATGCATGAGCTTTCATAGCAATAACTACTTTCATCAGATGCAATCAAGAAAGACAACTTCAACCAAGGTTTATTATACAGCCTGGTACAGTCTAAACAAACGGTGGCAATGAGTCAGTGCAGTGTTGGGACAAAAAGACATGATCCCTCTTCAACTTTCTGTCAACACAGTCTAGTCTTTAAACAAAGACAGAATGAATATCAACTTTTCATTCTCAACTATCAAGAATCACCAATGGTCATCCAGTTTTATCATAATGCCATCATCTTTGACATTGTCCCTTCAGCCAAGGCCGACAATGAACAATAAATTCTCACCTTATAAAAAAGGAACCAGACTTCTTTACCCTCCAGCCTCATTTTGGATTACATAGTTTTGTATGAGGGGATATCTAAATGGCTCTAATTAGATCAGGTTCAACTCAACAGATGTCAAATATGACGTTTTCTTTTATAAATAATACATTTTAAATAAAATTCTCAAACCTTTTAACTGTTTAAAATGTTGAGATATTGAAGTTTAAATAATTGAGATTAGTATTTTCTATTGTAAACAATTACTGATGTCAAGTACTCAGAAAATAAGAACTTGAAAATGTATTATTTCAGATAAATCATACTCAGTTTTTAAATATAAAGAAGGCAAGTTATTCAATAAATGGTTCGCAAATAATTTGTTCAGTGTTATTATTTTGTAAAATTATTCTCAGTGTTACAGATGCATAAATGGAGTAGGGTTTCATAGGGGGAATTCCCTGAAATTCTGGGAGAAATAAAAGTGTGTCAATAACCATCGGCAAGGTCAGGTTAAATTGTACCTTCACAAATCAAAGTAAATGAACATATCATCAACCCAGTACTTCAAGGTCGTTAGTTGCAATTTTATATCAGTAATGATAAAAAGGGCATGACATGAAAACTGTGTATAAATTTGATTAAGTTAAAATCAAGATCCACAAATAGATGTATTTTGTTTTTAAGTGAATGTTTCTTTTTGACAAACAATTACTTTGGAGACCACTCTTGATCAGTTAAGCCCATTTACCAGGAGCTTCAAAATATGCAAAACTGATAAAACCCATACAATCTGCTCAACCAATCTTATAGTCCTGAGCCCATGAGGTGTAGACCAAAGTACATGTACTGTGCCTGAATGTTGAATATCAGGGCAAATGGTTCAATGCATTCACAGTTGTGAACTTTCATGTTATTTGCCCACCATGGAGTTGAGTTTACTACAATCACATTGTTCATGATGATTACTCCTAGAATTCAAACGACAGTCTTTTATTCTTACACAACATGCATACAACGTTAGATGTTGGCTGTACGCCAGCCACGGAAATGAAATATTTCAACACCACACAAAAAGTGTACGACCAAACCTTGCACAGAAACCCATCAACTTTGTGCTGTTAAACTGTAGAGCGACATCAAATAACATTGATCAATATTTCTTATACAATTGACAGCGAGGTGATTCCAGCCTTATAATCAGTCAAGTTCTGGCATTGAGTTGATATCCATAACTTCTCTGTTTCAGGATGCTGTTCTGGGTGTGTAGTTTGACATTGGTGTTCTCTCAAGACACCAGTGGACCATCAGCAACTATTAAGATTCTACCTGAATATATGGAGCAGCCTCGTGAAGGAGACAGTGTCACTCTGGAATGTGAAATACATGGATCATCAATCCAACTAACTGATGATGTGCTTTGGACAAGAAGGAGCAGTTTACAGGAACCTCAATCATTCATTGTAGATGAGAATGAACTCACTTCAAATACTGACAATCGTTTCTCTGTAAGTCCATTACAAGTTATCAATTCAACAGCAACTCTGTATTCACATCAGATAACCATAGATCCTGTTCAGCAATCTGATCAGGGATTTTACCAGTGTTTTGTACACAGAAGCGGCGCTAGTAACCCCCGATCTGCTGAAACTTTTGTTGTTGTCCACCATCCTGATGAGTTTCCAGTTTGTTTCCCTGATGGTCCAGCTACAGTGACTATTGGCAGTAGTCTCTCATGCAAGACGTTATCAGACACAAAAATACCTGCAGTGTCTGAAATGGGAATACCTAATGCAACCAATGTTGGATGGGTTTTAAGTCCCACAAATGGTGAAGGTAGCCCAGGACAAGAACTCACCAAGACAGTAACTAACTCAGAACAGGGAAAAACTTTTCAGTGTTTTTCAATATCAAATAGCTCAGCTGAAGCAGTATTATGCACTATTGGCCCTCTGACAGTTGTTTCTGTGAGTGCCAGGGTCCCATCCACTAATAAGCCAACAAATGAATTGACAAACACAACACCAATAACTGTGCAGCCCTCCTCCTCCAAGAGTAAGAACTGCAGTTCATACATTGCAGTTTTTATCATCAGCATTGTCATCAATCTAATCACAATCATTCTTTTCCTCCTCTGCTGCCAATATGACCCAAGACGTTGGCAGCAACTACGAGGTATTCTCAGACGATCCTCAACACCCAAACAAGGAAACGGTCAAAGTGATAATGAGCCAGGGGTAGATTATGAAGTCCCAACATCAGAAACAATGAGAGCGACACCAGGCACCATGGCATCACCTCCTGAGACAGCGAAGCATGTCTACCACAATGTGATTACTGAACCTACTTCATCATCTAAGCAATATGGACATTCATACATGGAGTTGAATCCTCAAGAACAGAAACCAGCTGTCTATTCTGAATTGAAACTTTAAATCATCATTCATTCAAAGGACTCACAACTTTTAAGAAAATGAAAGGAAAGAATATATTAGCATTTTTATGGAGCCCCTTAAGGCACAGGTAAAGAAGAAATATATATTTTATTCCCCTGAAATGGTATTTCGTTCCCTCAATTTCATTCTCTCAAAATTTCTTTCTCTTGAAAAAATCATTTGTTCCCTCAAAAAAAATATCGTGTTCCCTCAAATTAATTTCCTTCCCCTAGAAATATTACTCCATTCCCTCAAAACAGTGATTCAAGCGAACAAAATGACTTTGAGGGAAAAAATACCTAAACATTTGTTTAGTTTTTACCTGTTCCATTATCTTTTTACCTGTTCCTTTAGGGACTCTGTACACTTTTGTGACTAACCATGCTAACTTAGCAGAAAATATGTATGAGCTTTCATAGCAATAACTACTTTCATCAGGTGCAATCAAGAAAGACATCTTCAACCAAGGTTTATTATACAGCCTGGTACAGTCTAAACAAAGGGTGGCAATGAGTCAATGCTGTGTTGGAACAAAAAAGCCATGATCCCTCTTCAACTTTCTGTCAACACAGTCTAGTCTTTGAACAAAGACAGAATGAATATCAACTTTTCATTCTCAACTATCAAGAATCACAAATGATCATCCGATTTTATCATAATGCCATCATCTTTGACATGGTCCCTTCAGTCAAGGCCGACAATGAACAATAAATTGTAACTTTATAAAAAAGAAACCACACTTATTTACCCTCCAGCCTCATTTTGGATTACATTGTTTTGTATGAGGGGATATCTAAATGGCTCTAATTAGATCAGGTTCAACTCAACAGATGTCTAAATTGACGTTTTATTTTATAAATAATACATTTTAAATAAAATTCTCAAACCTTTTAAACTGTTTAAAATGTACAGATATTGAAGGTTAAAGAATTGAGATTAGTATTTTCTATTGTAAACAATTACTGATGTCAAGTACTCAGAAAATAAGAATTTGAAAATGTATTATTTCAGATAAATCATACTCAGTTTTTAAATATAAAGAAGGCATGTTATTCAATAAATGGTTCGCAAATAATTTGTTCAATGTTATTATTTTGTAAAATTATTCTCAGTGTTACAGATGCATAAATGGAGAAGGGTTTCATAGGGGGAATTCCCTGAAATTCTGGTAGAAATAAAAGTGTGTCAATAACCATCGGCAAGGTCAGGTTAAATTGTACCTTCACAAATCAAGGTAAATTAACATATCATCAACTCAGTACTTCAAAGTCATTAGCTGCAATTTCATATCAATAATGATAAAAAGGGCATGAAATGAAAACTGTGCATAAATTTGATAAAATCAAAATCAAAATCCACAAATACATGTATTTTGTTTTTAAGCCAATGTTTCTTATTGACAAACAATTACTTTGGAGACCATTCTTCATCAATTAAGCCCATTTACCAGGAGCTCCAAAATTTGATAAAATCCATGCAATCTGCTCAACCAACCTTATAGTCCTGAGCCCATGAGGTGTAGACCAAAGTACATGTACTGTGCCTGAATGTTGAATATCAGGGCAAACGGTTCAATGCATTCAGAGTTTTGTACTATTATGTTATTTTCCTCACCATGGAATTGAGTTTAATACAATCACATTGTTCATGATGATTACTCCTAGAATTCAAACGACAGTCTTTATCCTTACCCAACATGCATACAAGGATAGAGGTTGGGACTACATAGGCCAGCCACGGAAATGAAATATTTCAACACCACACAAAAAGTGTACAACCAAAACTTGCACAGAAACCCATCAACTTTGTGCTGTTAAACTGTAGAGCGAAACCAAATAACATTGATCAATATTTCTTATACCATTGACAGTGAGGTGATTCCAGCCTTATAATCAGTCAAGTTCTGGCATTGAGTTGATATTGATAACTTCCCTGTACAGTCCTAGCAATGGAAGGTGGTTTAGCTTGGATGTGTTTCAGGATGCTGTTCTGGGTGTGTAGTTTGACATTGGTGTTCTCTCAAGAAACCAGTGAACCATCAGCGACTATTAAGATTCTACCTGAATCTACGGAGCAGCCTCGTGAAGGAGACAGTGTCACTCTGGAATGTGAAATACATGGATCATCGATCCAACTAACTGATGATGTGATATGGTCCAGAAAAATTGGTATGCAAAGTTCCAGCATGTTGCTCACAGGACATAATAACAGTCTAAATCCAAATACTGACAATCGTTTCTCTGTAAGTCCATTACAAGTTATCGATTCAATAGCAGCTCTGTATTCACATCAGATAACCATAGATCCTGTCCAGCAATCTGATCAGGGATTGTACCAGTGTTCTGTACAGAGAAGCAGCTCTAGTATCGCCCGATCTACTAAAACTACTTTTCTTGTCCACAATCCTGATGAGTTTCCAGTTTGTTTCCCTGATGGTCCAGCTACAGTGACTATTGGCAGTAGTCTCTCATGCAAGACTTTACAAGACACAAAAATACCTATAGTGTTTGACATAGCAATGCCTACACCAAACAATGATAGCAATGTTGGATGGGTTAGAAGTCCGACAAATGGTGGAGGTAGCCCAGGACAACAACTCACCAGGACAGTAACTAACTCAGAACGTGGGAACACTTTTCAGTGTTTTTCCACATCTGATGTTTCAACTCTGGCACTGTACTGCAAGATTGGACCTCTAACAGTTGTTTCTGTGAGCACCAGGGTTCCATCCACTAACAAGCCAACAAATGAATTGACAAACACAACACCAATTACTGTGCAGCCCTCCTCCTCCAAGAGTCAAAACTGCAGCTCATATATTGCAGTTTTTATCGTCAGCATTGTCATCTATCTAATCACCATCATTCTTATCCTCCTCTGCTGCCAATATGACCCAAGACGTTGGCAGCAACTACGAGGCATGCTAAGACGATCCTCAACACCCAAACAAGGAAACGGTCAAGGTGATAATGAGCCAGGGGTAGATTATGAAGTCCCAACATCAGAAACAATGACAGCGACACCAGGCACCATGGCGTCACCTCCTGAGACAGCAAAGCATGTCTACCACAATGTGATTACTGAACCTACTTCATCATCTAAGCAATCTGAGGATTCATACATGGAGTTGAATCCTGAATTCTGAATTGAAACTTTAAATCACCATTCATTCAGAGGACTCACAACTTTTAAGAAAATGAAAGGAAAGAATATATGAGCACTTTTATGGAGCCCCTTAAGGCACAGGTAAAGAAAAATATATATTTTGTTCCCTGAAATGGTATTTCGTTCCCTCAATTTCATTCTCCTCAAAATTTAATTTCTCTTGAAAAAATATTTTGTTTTTTCAAAAAAATATTGTGTTCCTCAAATTAATTTCCTTCCCCTAGAAATATTACTTCGTTCCCTCAAAACAGTGAATCAAGTGAACAAAATGACTTTGAGGGAAAGAAATAACTCATTTTTGTTCAGTTTTTACCTGTTCAAGTATATTTTTACCTGTTCAAGTATATTTTTACCTGTTCCTTAAGGGACTCTGTACTCTTACCTGACTAACCATGCTAACTTGGTAAAAAATATGCAAAAGCTTTTCTAGCAATAACTACTTTCATCAGATGCAATCAAGAAAGACAACTTCAACCAAGGTTTATTATACAGCCTGGTACAGTCTAAACAAAGGATGGCAATGAGTCAATGCTGTGTTGGGACAAAAAGACATGATCCCTCTTCAACTTTCTGTCAATACAGTCTAGTCTTTAAACAAAGACAGAATGAAATTCAACTTTTCATTCTCAACTATCAAGAATCACCAATGATCATCCAATGTTATCATAATGCCATCATCTTTGACATGGTCCCTTCAGTCAAGGCCGACAGTGAACACTAAATTCTAACTTTATAAAAAAGGAACCACACTTCTTTACCCTCCAGCCTCATTTTGGATTACATTGTTTTGTATGAGGGGATATCTAAATGGCTCTAATTAGATCAGGTTCAACTCAACAGATGTCAAATATGATGTTTTCTTTTATAAATAAAACATTTTAAATACAATTCTCAAACCTTTTAACTGTTTAAAATGTACAGATATTGAAGTTTAAAGAACTGAGATTAGTAGTTTCTTTTGTAAACAATTACTGATGTCAAGTACTCAGAAAATATGAACTTGAAAAATGTATTGTTTAAGATAAATTGTACCCAGTCAGTTTTTAAATAAAAAGAAGGCATATTATTAAATAAATCGTTCGCAAATAATTTGTTCAATGTTATTATTTTGTAAAATTATTCTCAGCGTTACATATGGGTAAATGGAGTAGGGTTTCAAAAGGAAAATTCCCTGAAATTCTGGGAGAAATAAAAGTGTGTCAATAACCACTTTTCATTCTCAACTATCAAGAATCACCAATGGTCATCCAGTTATATCATAATGCCATCATCTTTGACATGGTTCCTTCATTCAAGGTTAACAATGAACACTAAATTCTCACTTTATAAAAAAGGAACCACACTTCTTTACCCTCCAGCCTCATTTTGGATTACATTGTTTTGTATGAGGGGATATCTAAATGGCTCTGATTAGATCAGGTTCAACTCAACAGATGTCTAAATTGACGTTTTATTTTATAAATAATACATTTTAAATAAAATTCTCAAACCTTTTAACTGTTTAAAATGTACAGATATTGAAGTTTAAAGAACTGAGATTAGTAGTTTCTGTTGTAAACAATTACTGATGTCAAGTACTCAGAAAATATGAACTTGAAAAATTTATTGTTTAAGATAAATTGTACCCAGAAGGCATATTATTAAATACATCGTTTGCAAATAATTTGTTCAATGTTATTTTTTTGTAAAATTATTCTCAGAGTTACATATGGGTAAATGGAGTAGGGTTTCAAAAGGAAAATTCCCTGAAATTCTGGGAGAAATAAAAGTGTGTCAATAACCACTGTCAAGGTCAGGTTACATTGTACCTTCACAAATCAAGGTAAATTAACATATCATCAGCTCAATACTTCAAGGTTGTTTGATGCAATTTCATATCAGTAATGATAAAAAAGGCATGAAATGAAAAGTGTGTATAAATTTGATAAAATAAAATGATTGGTGAAAATAGAGTTTGTGGTATGTGGTAATTTTTTGCCGAGGAGCACATGTACGTCACTTTCTGAAAACATTGACGATAGGCCTATTTAATCTTGGCAAATGGATAGATTAAAGGACATAGCAAGGGTGTTGGGGGAGGCGGGAGGAGGGTGGCAATGTGTGCGACACCATCAACAACTCTTTTTTCTCAGTTGCAATTTTTAGTCTTAACTGGCAAGAGCAAAAATCTAAAGTCTGCCGACTGAAAATTTATTTTGTTTCTCCTAATTGACAAGGTTGTTCAATTATTTTAACCCTCTCAGACCCACATTGTTTGACATGCAGCCTGTGGTGCCCACATTGTTTGACCACTCAAGCGTGAACCACACATTCTTACACAACAGGGAGCTCTTGTACAAAGGCCATTTTCACAAACTCTATTTTCACCTTGAAGATGTTTTTTTACAGCAAAATAATTAACGAAACAATTTTTCCTTATTGAATTTCCGTTCCTCGCATCCAAAAATTGTTGAGATGGGCTGATAAATGTCCAAGTTCTTGGTATTTGTTTTGTCAGTGTGATCTGTAAACTCAAACACTTTTTTGTACACAACAATTTGGCGCTCCATAGGTGTTTGGCAGTTTGAATCTCTTCAAATTTGTGTGCTCCAATTTGAAGAGATTGCACAATAGCAACCTTATTTTATTTTACCATCATTAAAAAGATACGATCTTTCTCTTTCCATTGACGGTGAGTTTGAGTATGGAGGGTGAACATGGACAAATTTACAGCTTTATTACAAATGACCCTTGTGCTCTGGCTTGAGTGCAGTTTTGTGTGTGACTTTGGTCGACTATAGTCACCATTGGGGCTCAAGCAGGGTATGGTGCACAGTCGACTATAGTCGCCATTGGGGCTCAAGCAGGGTATGGTACACAGTCAACTATAGGTGGCCATTGGGGCTCAAGCAGGGTATGGTGCACAGTCGACTATAGTCACCATTGGGGCTTAACCAGGGTATGGCGCACAGTCGACTATAGTCGCCATTGGGCTCAAGCAGGGTATGGTGCACAGTCGACTATAGGTGGCCATTGGGGCTCAAGCAGGGTATGGTGCACAGTCGACTATAGTCGCCAATGGGGCTCAAGCAAGGTATGGTACACAGTCAACTATAGGTGGCCATTGGGGCTCAAGCAGGGTATGGCGCACAGTCGACTATAGTCGCCATTGGGGCTTAAGCAGGGTATGGCGCACAGTCGACTATAGGTGGCCATTGGGCTCAAGCAGGGTATGGTGCACAGTCGACTATAGTCACCATTGGGGCTCAAGCAGGGTATGGTGCACAGTCGACTATAGTCGCCATTGGGGCTTAAGCAGGGTATGGTACACAGTCAACTATAGGTGGCCATTGGGGCTCAAGCAGGGTATGGTGTACAGTCGACTATAGTCGCCATTGGGGCTCAAGCAGGGTATGGCGCTCAGTTGACTATAGTCACCATTGAGGCTCAAGCAGGGTATGGCGCTCAGTTGACTATAGTCGCCATTGGGGCTTAACCAGGGTATGGCGCACAGTCGACTATAGTCGCCATTGGGGCTCAAGCAGGGTATGGTACACAGTCAACTATAGGTCGCCATTGGGGCTGAAAGAGTTAAATAAGATTCTAATAGATCATTACCTGTGAGAATGACGGCAAGGCTTCAACGGGGCCTGAAGCATCTTCCTGATCCAACGACTCTAGCTCCAGGTGATGCTCCTCTGTTCTCACCCTACCTCCACCAGTTTCTTGCCCCATGATCTCCTGCAGGATGTCTGGCGGAAGCTCCCTCAAGACACTTGGATCATACCTATGCCGTGAATGGTCAGTTCCAGATGATGTACCCGGTGGATTTGTGTCTCCTCTGGATCGGACCATTCCATATGACGTGCTGGGTTGATCACATGTTGATACTTCAGCGTTTTTGTTCACTTCTGTGGAGTGAATGGAAGACATTTTCTCTGTGTTTTTTGGTTGAAGTTGATTTGAATGACGGAAAGAATTATGGGACTCCTGATGCAATCCTTCATCTTGGATGTATAAAGTTGATTTTGCAGTGATTGTTCTTCCTGATGCACAGGGAGTAACTGTAGACTCAGTCATGGGGCGTCTGGACGATGGCACAAATTTTCCGGTAGCAGTTTTCATATTAACACTGGATATAACTGGTTCCACTTGGCGCTCGCTGAAAGAAAAAGAAAAATTAAAAAAATTGAACTATGCTCCTCTTCTACATGGTCTTGGCACACTCAACCCTAATCTTTAAAACATTTAGTTTAAATTTGAAAGAAATGCAGCAAGTAATTATCCCTCCTACTACTGTCTGTACAACACAGCAGAAGAGTCCTACATACATGTAGGGCTAACAGAGAGCATTTTTGGTAGCGTGTCGTGACCGAGCGGTTTAGTGCATCAGGTTTAAGTTCTGATGGCTAAATCATCAGGATGTGGGTTCGAATCCCGGTCACGACACTTGTGTCCTTGAGCAGGACACTTAACTATAATTGCTTCAAAAAGGTGAAGAGACAGTTATGTTTGTCTCGTAATGGATTCATTTACCCCTCCCTGTTCTTAGCTGTGCTGTGAAGAGACTTGCGTTTATATCTCACCATGTCTTGTTTCTGGGCATTGGGGCAGGTTTCTATCCCTTCAAAAAAGAGGCCCACACCTCTAAGAAAGTGATTGAAATAAATCAAACCATACCTTTGGAAGTGACCAACAATGTCTTTAGTATTTACAGATAATAATTGTATTCCTTTGGAGTGTAAATTACTTGTAATAATGTGTAAAAATATCGCAAAAGCACAACGAAAAGTAAGCACATGTCGCCGTCCGCTGTGTACATTATTGTGCGTAAAATGCATTGTACATACAATGCGGTTCGTACTACATGGAGAAACTAAATCGCTGTGACTTTGATTTCTGACCTTTGAACCTTTGGAAGTGGATCATTCCATTTTTTTCAATGGTGACCCTAGGTTATATTTGGACCAATGTGGTCCTCAGATCACGCTCTATCTACGGCTGATTGGTGTGATCCGCTAACATGTGTAAAACCCAAGATACAAAGTGTTTTGTAATCTCAGGCGGTTTCGGGCGGTTTAGTTAGTAAAACGCCAGGCGATTTCAGGCGGTATAGTGACTAAAGGGTTAAGCAAGACACTTTTAAAACCATTATTGCTTCATCCTTAGCGAGCTTGAGTCTAGTGCACTTGGACGCTTGGCCATGACACACCAGTGTGAGGTCAAATTTTACGAACCAATTTCATTTTGTATTTCCTAGATATTTCCTTCATCTTTGGATCCAATTCTTAAGAAAAACGAGAAAAAGATTGGAAATTATATTTCCAATGCTCGCCACAAAGAAAAATTTAGAATATTTCCCCAGAAACCCAAAGTACCTGTTCTGTTGTTCACTGCGTGATTGATACGCTCTCTCGATATTCTTTCTGATGCTCAGTGGGAGAGCAGCAAGAACTGAAGGGTCAAGTTGAGATGGAGACGGCAGACAAAACTCCTCCTGGTCTGCTCTTGACGCCACCCTCCGTGATGGCGTCACAACATCAGGCTCAAAAGATGGGAGGGGCGGCAGAGGGGTTGGCTTGAGTTGCTCTACGTTTCCTTGTGCAGGTTTCTGTCATGGGTGATAAGAAGTATAATAACACACCTGTTGTTGGTTCTGTATTCTGGTTGGCTAAACCACGCCCATGTGGGGTTGACTAATATAGGCTACTGTATGAGATTTGGGACACCGTGAACTAAACACCTGTCAAGAAATTGCGCGCACGTAATTTGTGGAAAATAGTTCCCAAACCGGGCATGATACTCAAAATTTTTGAACGGTTATAGCGCCCTGTCATGGTGCGAACAGTTACTACAAAACTTCGGCCTCGGGAAATAGGACCCTCTTCTGGTCCCTCAGGGTGCAAAGACGTGCACTAGTGACCTCATTGCCAGTCCATATGTGAGTAATAAAGGAAAGTTTTTGAGAACAAGTTCATTCTCTTCCTGAACCAACCTAAAACTTTGGGGAAGATTTGTAACCAGAAAACCCACCATGCAAGAAGCTCCAAAATGTGAAAAACAAACTGATTAGAAGTTCTACGAAAACATCAAACTAATTTGTGGGAGCCAGTTGCAGCTACTAACCATGCCAGAAACACCGGGGCAAACCCCTTCTCGTGTTTCTAGGTTTTTTTATGTCTTTTATGTGCGTTGATAGATACTGATACAACAAAAGGGACCTACGGTTTTACATCCCATCCGAAAGATAAAGCAATAATGGTTAAGTGTCTTGCTTAAGGACACAAGTGTCAAGACCGGATCTCGAACCCACATTCTGCTGATCAGAAACTTCAGAGCTTGAGTTCAGTGTTCTTAACCGCTCTGCCACAACACGCCAACTATTACTTTACAGCAAACAGCCAACAATTACATGGTTAACTTCTCCAGGAAAAAACGTTGGACTCTGTTAAGATCGCTATGAAGTTCATGGGCGTCGTTTAAAATTTTACTTAAACTTTTGACAACACGTTTAGTGGAAGAGACAAACTAAATTCACCTGTTTTGAAATGAAGTTCAGTAGCGTTCTTGAATTCTTCTTCTCAATCGGCACTCGGTCCTTGGTTTGTTCTCTGGGCTTTGAGGCAGCCTCGTCAGTCTTGGACAGAGGTTTGACGAAGTCAAGTAGAGATTTATTACTGGGTGCCACTGAGCTGGTTGATGCACCAGCTGCACACAGTCGGCTGATTTGTATACCAACCTTCAAAAGAAGAGTTGTAACAAACAGGCTTTTCTAAAATAAACGACTCTCATACCTACTACCTCTGTTGGTTTGGCCTTTAGGCTTTCTTGAATCATCCTAACTCCTTAGGAGTATGCAGCCCAGGGAAAGAGCACTATATACAGGGTTCTGCCCACGGTGGTCGGTGCCAGAAAACTCATCTGGCACTCGGGTATCCCCAACCATCACTGGTAGAATTTTCTCTTTCAAAAAACAAGAGACATTGATCTTGATGTAAAGCAGTGGAGGGGTCAGAGGGTCAGAGGGGGAACCCTTGCCCCCCCCCCTCTTGCCCCCACCCCTCCAATTCTGGGGAGAACCCTGTACTCAGGGGAATAGAACAATGAACGCCAATAAAATGAGACAATGAACTTCAAGCAAATTGCCTCTCAATAGCCACAAAATGGCAGTATTTATAAGACCTTTTTTTGTCCTTGTGTGGGTGAAGCATAGAGCGAGGGTGAAATGAAGAGTGTAGTCTGTGCATGCTCCATAGTTGAATGACCAGGCGACCTTTGTTCCGGTGGTCCAAATTACATAATGCCATCTTTAAATGGCTTCCATTTCCAGACAGTGGAAACCTTTGCGTGTATTAACATCATCCAGTTTGAACTGGGTAAGTGAACGTCTCGCAAATTTTCGGCAAATATCACCAGCTTGCTGTGAAGATTTGCCATGAAGGAAATACCGATGTCAAAAATTCATTTTGTGTCATTTATGAGTTTTTTTCCTTGACCTCCATGTATCAATGAATTACATTTTGGATGTGTAGATGAGTCATCACATATTTGCGTGAGCACTTTGCTTGTGAGTTAACAGATTGCGTAAATTTTGCTTTCAATCGCATCCGACAGTCGGACGCCCTGAAAACCGCGCATAGACTCGAACCTTGCACAAGACCAGGAGGCATAGAGAAATGCAATCAAGTCAGGCTAGAAGCAACTGGCATATCTATTTGGGTCAGCTTATTTCGGAATACTCTCACCACATAATTGGATCATTCCAAATGGAGCGGGGATGGTCTAAGTTTCAAGGGGGCTTTGAGACAATATAAAGACATTCACCCACCCCTCTCAAGTCACTAGCATCTACCCTCATCTGACTCAACAGCGTCTTACTCTCCTCCTGGATAATCTCAAGTTTGTCAGTGGACTGAGCCAAGGTGGTGGACTTCCCCAAGTTGTCGCAGATCCCGTGACCCATGAACTTTGAGGTTTCCTTGGGGGCGCCCTCCCTTCGGACCTTCAGTTTGAGCGTAATGGTCTTGCCCATCATCTTGATCGCTGTGAGACGGCGGTGGACCTCGGCAGCGAGCTCACTGACAAAAGTGTCTGCTTCACTGTTCTGTATTTTTTTGAGGAAAAAAACAGTTTGCGTTTTGGTAACAAGGAAATCTCAGACATTTATTTCATTTATTTATTTATTTATTTATATTTGTGATTCACTTGTAAGCTAGTTTTCACCTCTTCTCCCAAACACATTGATGAATTGCTTTCAAGATTTCATTGGTTTTATTACAAGAAATATTAATCAAGTTACAAGTAAATAACATCTGGATAAGACACAAGAAATGGATAAAGATTCCACACCTGAGTGAATCGGATTCCATAATTGATCTCAGCAGAAACGGATTTCCTCTCACGTTCAACTCTGATTGGTCGATCGTCAATGCCGCGACAATAGCTGTAGAGTGCTTGCCCCGTCTTGGGTCCAAACTCCTTCTGTAAGGCGCCTAGGGTTAAATCCTGGAGGTCTCCGCAGGTTTCTATACCCATGGACCTAAGACGGGACCCTGTGGACCAGCCAACGCCTTGAATGAATGGAGGGATGAGAAGGGAATGGATTATATAAAACATATTTCAAACACACAAGTCTTGCTTGCAGATTAAACATTAGTACAAACAAACACAAAATTTTGGAATAATCGTGACTGACCACCCTCATCTCCAAATAAAAAAGCATACTTGGTAGATCTTTTGGAAGAATTCTTTATGCTTTTCAAAGCTTGATGCTGGAATAAGACAGGGTAATTAAAACCATTGCATAGGGCAGTCTAGCTACCAGACTGACACTTGTACAGATTTTGACAATGCACCAAAAACTTATTTTGACCAACGCCCCCCATATCAAGAAATACAAATAGATAAAATAAAAATTTATATCAATAAAATAAGTATATAAATAAAAAATGAACAAAATTGGCGAATTTAGCAGAACATTTGCAAAACTCCATGTCCCTAGCTGGGACGACAGTTCACTTAAAACCTGTTATGAAATAAAGCAGATGACTGTGATCATCCAATACATCCAGTACTATGAGATAAATCTGTTTATCAGAATACTTTGTGAATGTTAAACTAAGCTTGTCATCTTTTCTTACCAGGTAAGTCTTTGACGGGCTGCTGTTTCATGAAGTCAACAGCATCTTCAGCATCGAGGTAGAACTGACCATCGGGCTTGGCCTTCCTCGTGCTCATCCGAGCCAGCAGAATGTTGCAAGCTGCAAAATAAAATAAATGAAAACAGTTGAGAACTCCCCCAAACTTCTAGAATCTAAACGCAGGAGCAAGCTGTCAACCAGGTTCCCGCAGGACTTAAAAACCATCACATTACTTCATCTCAAATCTAACAATTTTAAGAAATTCAGACATTGTAAAAAGATGCTTAAAAAAAGAGTGGCCTTTTCCTTACAACCATCCAATAGACCGAACCATTAAGTCCCGCCTACATTTGCAACTGCCTAGCAACAGCACATAGTGTGACTTTCTTGCCACGATTGCAAGGGTGGTTCGGTTGCGGCCACACATGTATCGTATCCACATACATACATGGTTTTCGTGAACGGTATGGATTTAGTTTCGTGGCCTTTTGAGCAGTTCCTTGAGTCCAAAGAACAATGCAGACAGGAACACTGTTAAATCACTTTTACACAACTGTACAGGGATCACTGCTGTGGAATTTGCACCACCAGAAATAAGATTTTAAAAAATTTAGTACAGTTGTATGTGCTGTTGTGTGTCAGAACAATGGTGGTGATTTGTTTACTTTTTTCTAATGAGGTTTTTAACAAGTCAGTTGTCAAGGCAGTGACTGGTCAATACGTTAGTAGGCGGAGCTTAATGGATCGGTCTATTCCAGACCTATGAGTGGATGGTGAGAAAGTGACAAATGAAGTGATTGTTAGTTCTTTCTTACCGAGACCAGCAGATGCATTGCACCCAGTCTTCTCTTTGATTTCTGCTCGGAGTACCTTGGCCAGCTCCAGCGGTGTGACCCCAGTGTCATCCATGATCCCAGTAACGTCAACAAACATCTCATCGCAGCTGACCGCTTCGATGTCATGAGTATAGCTTTATGCGCATAGTTTAAAAGAAAAAGCCAGTCCATTAGAAGTCTTTTAAAAACCTCTTATTATGTAATCTGATAGTGTATGTTTCTAGGGCCCCAAGGGGAAAACAGTTCGACCTTTGGGCTACCCTGGTAAAACTTGGAAAATATGTAAATAGAAGCATGGCATTAGTTACACTTTTCTTAGAGCAAAATGTTAAAAAATTAATAACAAAATTTGGGGAATACATTTTTCTTCACAGAACATAAGAGAATCTATTCCACCCATTTTTACTGTACACTCATCCATTATAAACACAATTATGTGTTAAAAACCCAAATCAAAGCAACGAATGTCACTTTAGGATCAAGTCGAGTCTTCGGTCAAGACCCACCTGTTATTAACATTCCATGATTCATCACCACAAGAGGGCCCATTAATACTACCCTAAACCGCTATCACAGGCTAGTCTGCTATTATATAGAGTCTCCAACCACAGGAGAGCGGACTAGCCTGTGATAGTGGTCTAGGGTGAGAGTGCGCCCTCTTTTGACGATGGATCACAGGGTATCAATAACAGGAGGGTCTTGAATCAAGACTAGCTCAAATGTTGCCCAGATGTGACCTACAGGTAGGATATCACTATGTGGGGATGGGGCTTGAGGAATGACTGCCTTTAACAAGTTTTTAATGGTTTGTTGACAAGTTCAGAGGGATATGCAGCAACTTACCTTGCTATCGTCTCATACAATGTTTGAGAAACTTTTTTATATCCCTCAAAATCATACGGAATCGTCTGAAGCTCCGGGCACAGCCTCTTTGCCTCGCCCATGAACATACCATTCCTTAATCCAGCCTTGCGCGCTTCATAGCTACAGCTGGCTATTTCAGCCATGGAGTTGAAGTTAGGCTTGGGCTTGGCTTTCTGTGGTTCACTCTGGTTTGTTGGTTCAGGCATCCCTGGACTGGTCAAAGTTCCGGTAGTTGAGGGCAGCGTTGTCGAGTTGTGTTCTGAGTGGGAGCTTGAATTCAAACAAATTGTGTCATCAGACTTTGTCGGAACATTTTCACCAGCTGGTGAATTGTCCCTGCTTGAATCATCCTTTTCTTGTAAGGACAGCTTTGCTGGATCGATACGTCGACTCTTCATGCCCTTCCCACCGTCCTGTTTGTATTTGTTTGCATAGTATGCTCTCTCATACTCACGGCTCTCCTGGTTTGCCTCGGGCATTCCTTTTCCCCGGGAGTGGGTTACAGCAACTGGCTTCCCGATTAGGTCTGGACGGTTACGCAGACCGACAGATACGAAGAAGCAGTCCATATCAACATGCATGATGACACGATCTGTCTTGGATGCTCTTTGCTCGTCTGATGTCCTAGGGTGAACGTCTCGAGTGACCGATTCAAGAGTTGGGTTTGATTTGTCTGATTTCATTGAGCATGGTGAGGAATCCTCATGCAAGTCACCGAGTCGGCGTAACTTCTCTCGTCCGGGAAAGCTGGTGTCCCCGCTGCTCTGCAGCGTGTTTACATAAGCCTTGAACTCTGCTCCCCATGTGGAAATGTAATGCAGCCGAGAGTTACTGTAAAACTCCGAGACAAAGTTGGCATCTCCTGCTTTGGCTGGGGCTTTCCCTATCCTTGGAGACGTTAGATTTTGATTTTTCACTTGGACAGATTTTAAAGGGGACTCATTTACGGAATAGTCAGTTGAGTTACCTGGAGGGGCTTCAGAGTGTGTTTTATTTACAGATGCATTCTGACGATTCATAAGTGATGGAGTATCCATTTCTTTTAACTCAACTCCATTTGGACTTTCTGGTTGAGCAATCTGTGTCTCATGAATCCCAGTGTTTTTGTTCTGAAACTCTGGATCAACATCGTTTGACATCTGCCTTGATGAAGATGAAGTACTTGGGTTTCCTTTGTGTGGAGCTGGCACATCTTTGTTGGTGAACTTGAGAGTTCCCTGTGAGGTCACCCTGTTTGTGTAGAGTTGATACGGTATGTCTGAGAGCTGCTTCCCTGCTTTTATACTGAAACAAAACCAACAACAACCAAACATCAGAAAATATAACTACTTGGGGAGTGAATAAGTCAAAATGTTCTATTTCTTCTGACTGGTACCCCTGACCAAAGATACTGACAATATAGAGACACCACCAACATAGGGTTAGATAACTCAGCTGGTACAGCACCAGCATGTAAAGCCGGAGGCCGCAGGTTCAAATCACGCTTTACTCAATTTTGTTTTGTTTTTTTGTTCATCCTGAAATTGATTTATAATAACTCAAGTTATTTTCCAGTGTGGTTTATTATTTGACAGGAATAATTTCTAGAAATTGCCAGAATCATTTTTCTTTGACAATACTGCTGCTAGAAAGAAACCCTGACTAGTCAATCCAAGAGAACAAAGATTCTCATTGAAACACTGGGATTTTTTGTCTCTTTCGAGAAAATATCAGATTCATTCAGCATGAATTGCAAATCCTTGACTGTGTGTCACAGCCGATAATTGGTTCAATGGCCATAAACAGCGGTGGAAGCCTCTTGAGTCTCATAATCCTCTTCTTATAAAAAAGGACAAAGGTCCGAAACTAGGGATTACACAATAACCCCCAGAAAAAGGGAGAATTTGAGCATCCAGTACCATCTGTCCTCTTTCAGTAGGTGAAACGAAATGAAGCGTTGCACGGTGAGCACATGTCCGGGCGACCTTCGTTTTAGTATTCCGATTTCACACAAAAAATACCAAGTTTACCTCACCTGATTTCTGGCATGGAAAATATTGGCGTGTGTACACGTCATCCTGCATTGTCCGATTTCAAGCCGATTTTGGGGTCAAAAATTGATTTAACTTTCAAATTGCGTACATCACGGGGTATAAAAGTTATGAGCTTTCATGTGATACTTTGAACGAAAAAATCCGTCGAGGATTAGTGGCAGTTAATAAAAAACGTAAATGAATAAAAGGCTGGCCCAGCCTTTTAATCCTCAGAGTGATGACGCACATCATTTTGCATACTGCAGCAGCACAGGGTATGAATATTCATATATTCAAGCAACGTTATTTCGGAACGACGATCGACTGGTTGGTTGTGTGTGGTGCACATTGTACACGGTGAAATGAGAAAACCCCACACTTTAAATGTACATGTACAGTAGGTTCCTACATCAATCGATCGTCCATGTGATCGTCACATGACCAGTGGCCACGGCCTGCTCCTACTAACCCGCCAGGTGTGTTTGCAGCAGAGAGCCGGTGGTAGTTTATCGCGCACTCAATGTATGTACATTGTACATACACCATGTACATTGCATGTATGCGCACAGCGAGCCGTGTGGGCTGGTAGCAGCTGAGAGCATCGCAGGGGACCTGCCGCGACTCGTTCATATTAAAAAAGGTCACGAGAATCATGAATATTCATTATCTTGCAGATTCTTCTGATTGGCTGCTGGGAAACCAACCAAATTGAAGTCGGTAAATGCCTGCGAAAACTTTAAAGTGTTCTCTCTCGAGTTCCCGATATCAGAATTCTTTTGTTTTTTAAATTTTTTGTTACACAAACATATAAACTTTTTAAATTCGTTTGCTCAAGGAAATTGATTTTTTTAGCCTTTGGCCCGAAATCGGACAATACATCTTGAAGTGGTCAAGTATGAAATTTTGCTGACAACACCACGGAAGTCCAGTCTACTATAAGCGCTCTGATTACGCCATACCATGATCCCCAACAGTAACCCTCACACCAACCTCTCTAATATCCAATCAGGTCGAACAATCTTCTCATCTCGAAGTTCCTTAATCTTGGCATAGGGAAGACGTGTGGCAATGATATGAGTGACTTTGGTCTTACTGTAGTAGTGGTAGTACATCCCTCCATGCAACATCATTAGTCTTTTCAACTCATCAGACGAAGGCACTGTAAAGATGAAATTAAAAAGTGACTGATCATTCTAAATCATAAAAACATTAGCAGGAATGAAAGAAAGTGATACATCTCTTATCTGTAAGTTTCACCAGACATACTCCAAAATTTTCCATAATTAACATAATTCTGATATGCACAAACTCTTTAGAACTATGGATTTTATCTGGTAAGCTTGCTGCCAGTTGTGCTAGTTGTTTCACCTGGAAGTCCTCTATTGTTTTAAGATATTTGTAACAAAGTCATCATATTTGTAACGAAGTCATCATATTTTTAACAAAGTCATTATTTTGTTGTAAAAGCTAATATCATAATTTATGACCTTTTATCTTGTTTTCAAAATGCATAAGAGAAGCAGTGTAGATGTTGTAACTACATCTTCTACTTCTACGTCATTACTCGGCAGAGCCCATAAAGGATATGAGCGCCAAGAAGCAGTTATAGTTAAGTGTCTTGCACAAGGACACGAGTGCCATGGCCGGGACTCGAACCCACATTGTGATGACTCAGCCACGACATGCTACGCTACGCTATATTGAGTGCTTTTCATTGCCTTTTTAACATCTCCCTGTAATTGGCGGTTATTCTGCTGTTGGATGAGATTAATAAAATATAAATATAATATAAAACACATTGACATTTTTGCTCATGGAACTGGTTGCTGGGTCGGTGTAAAAGGGGATATCGGTCTCCCCATTTGGGTGGCATGGGTGGCCTGTGCATAAAGCGCTCACCTCTCACTATCGTGGCCCTGGTTCAATTCCTGGATAGGGCCATATGTGAGTAGAGTTGTGCGAAAGTTCTCTCCTGTGCCACAAGGGTTTTTCTCTGAGCCCTCTGGTTTTCCTCCCTCCAGAAAAATCAAACACTTTTGATATCTGGCTGTGCTCTGTGGTCATATAAGGGTTGATGTGGTTGGCTGCCAAAGACACCCTTCCTTGCATGCCTGCAGCTCGAACACCTGTAGCCCTGTCCTTCGCAATTCAGCTTCTCAACTGCGAGTAAGGATGATTAGCCTCCCAATATTACTACTGGTGGTGGTAACCACGGTTATGTACTTATCACTACAGAAACATCAGCTTACCAGTGTAACCATTGACATGGATTGACACACCCTCAAAGATGCCTGAACCCTCCCCAGCTACCTCCTTACTCCTGGGCGTATCGGCCGTAAACTGTTCTGCCAATTTTTGCTTCTTGGCGTTCATGTAGCCTCCCTGCCAGTAATGGGAATGAAAACAATACTTACAAATTTGTAAATACTCACATGTATCATTAAAGATGCACTGCCCAATATATTATTAGGCCATTTGGTAGCAGTGGGAGTGACCGGGGGGGGGGGGGGGGGCACAGGGAGCATTGCTTTTCAGTGGGGGGCGGGGGCAGGGTCATGTTTTTCAATGAATTACATGTATCAACATTTATGAGGGCACTGGAAATTTGTGGGGGACATGTGCCCACCTTGGCTCTACTGCTGTTTGGCAGTAAAAAACGTTTGAATGTAAAATTGCTAATTTTAGAACGTAAAACCAACCTACCCATTCTCCCCAGCCATTGTCGCCCCAAGACCTCTTCCCTCCACGTCCTCGGCTCATATCTGGAGAGGCTGCCCGTTGAAAACCTCACGTTTAATTTATATTTAGCGAAAGAAACTCAAAAAGAGCTCCCCATGGTTTTGAAATTCGCTCCGTTTTACTATTGTCCTTACGGGTACGACTGTACGACTGACTGAGTACTTCGTACGTAGACGACGAGCCAAGACTAATGTTAGAGACTTGTCAATATTGATATACTGCCCTCTAGTGACTGCTGTCACCACAAGCTAGCACAGGGCATCCAAAATTTTAACCAAAATTTTAATAATAACATGCTCTTTAAAAGAAAAAAAAATATATATATATATAGGGCATAACTGCATGTTGTTTGTTGCTATTACACCCAAGACATGTTTTTCCATTCCCATGCGTAATTTAACTTTCCTGAATGACTTACAAAAACTTGCAAAAAACCAATAGACGAAACTTTCACACTCAGTTTTCTTGAAACATGACCTTGGACTGTAATTGCTCACGACCTTTTGCCGGCAACACTAATAAGATTTTACATTGAACACTTTTCTTTTATTGTGTCTTAAATGAAGTGCTATTTATTTGTAAGCACTTATCCTTGTTTACTTACATAGCTAGCTAGGGTCGATCGAATTGGTAAACTACTTGAATTGGGGCAGATGATAGCTTGGGATATATAAAGAAACTTATTGAAATGAAATATTTAACAATATTACATTTCACCTAAACATTTCAATAGACCGATTGCGCGACCCATGTTGACATGCGGTCACGTGACCTCCTATGGGTATAACGCCATACAGCTGATGGCAAAATACGTGTGAAGAGATAAGCCGTGACAGAGTGAGTACAAAAACAGATTTTACTTTTGTTAAGTGATAAATTAGTTAATCAGCACCTTTATTTAAAGTTTATGCTGTGGCATTAATTTAAATCACATCTCTGTTTCATAATTTAACAGAATTTTACTAAAAAGAGTTTTTTTCAGCCATGCACTACCGACGTCACCCGTCTGTTATTTTGTTTGTAATGTAGGTCTAAATCACTGTTAAAAAAAGCGTAACGAACGTTGGAAAAGTGAGCATTTATACCTAGCCTTGCGAAACTTCAAATAGGCAAAGTAATCACACAGTTTTGGAAAGCAATTTCTTTGGATGATTTCAGCTTCAAAACTTTGAAATTTTTGTGTTGAAAAGTGTTTGGTGATCGCGGTCGTCTGGCCTTACGTTCCGTCGTGCACTAGTACACATTGTGCACATTTATACCTTACTTGTACAATTTCCAAGACTTGCTGGAACTGTCCTTACTGGCTTTATTCAGGCACCCGAAGGTCTCTGGTACAAACTCTGGAATATTTTTCACTGATTTCGAGCAAGAAAAGCCTCGATCGAATAAACTAAATGCAACAATCACCGTGTACCGTACCGCACTTTCCTATGGAGGACGTCGTGTGTGTTTACATTTTATACCCAGAAGGAGTCACGTGACACGGGTCACGCAATCCGTCTATTAGCCGTTAGAGTAAATAACCGCATTATGCCCTCCTTGACTTTGTTGGGTTATAAAGTTATCCCAAGGACCTCACACTGTGCATAAGCTCCATTGGTTGACTCGGAACTTCCATAATCAAGATACTTGTAATAAAACCAACCAGTCAACATTTCTGCTCATTTCGTTGTTTCATTTGCGAGAAAAAAAAATGCATTCAGCATTTATTATTTAAAAACGATAACACTTCAGGCAGAAATAGTTCAAGGGAAGTTTTCTACCACCATTAACTTTATACCATGTTTAAAGGTATATCTGTGAACATCTGCGAACATGGTTTTTTCTCTTCTTCTAACCAATGTTGAGCTGGGGCTTTAAGTGTCTGCAAACGCTTTCATTCTTTGCACAAATCAAGATATGTAATAAAACCAACCTGTGAAAATGTCAGCTCATTAAATTTCGTTGTTTCATTAGCGAGAAAACGGTACAAATGCATTCAGCATTTTTGTTCGTATTCTTAGACAGAGTTTTGGGTCTCATGAGACAAAAATAAATTTTGGGATCTTTATTAAAAACGATTACACTTCAAGCAGAAACATTTCATGGAAAGTTTTCTACCGGCATTATCTTTAAACCATGTAAGAATATGTAAATCTGTGAACATTTATGCTTTTCTTCTTACCAATGTTGAGCTGGGGCTTTAAGTTCCGAACTCGTTTGCAGCGCCGTAACTAGGGTAAAATTTTATGGAGAACAAGGCGGGGGGCACCATTTTTCCTAGGGGGCACTTATGGCCATTAAAACTAGTTTCCATTCGTATTTTTCTAAACAAGCCCCTTTTCAGCGCTCTTCTGACATGTTGGGGTAAAACAAAATACATTCTGCGTGTAAATAATTAAAAAAGTAGTTTTAAAAACAGTGAAATTACTAAGTAAAAGCTCTTAAAATGTAACATTTTATTCTGGTCATTTTTACTCTACAAAGTCCGGATTTCAAATGGGGGATGGAGGTGCGGGGCTCGGAAATCTCCCCTTAGTTACGCCGCTGCTCATGCGTCACTAAAGAATTGGTTTCATGCTAGGAAGTGTAGACAAGGCCCAACTCAAATGAAATTTAAAACAAATATTTCACACCGACATTCAACTCACTAAAATCACAGAGTGTAATGCAAAACCTTCTCAGTCTATAATTTCTTATGATTAATTAATAACTATCCGGTAAAAATAGTGGAAAATTAGTCTGTTTTTTAAAATATAAAATTTAAGTACAAAGAGATAGTTGCTTACCATCAGGATTGTCACATTATAAAGGCAACGTAATTACAGAAAAGTAAAGTCTTCTTGAAATTCGTGAAAAGAATTGCACCGATATTTCAAACAGGAAAACATCCTAATAATCGATCAGTGAGATATTTTGTTGAACTATCCTAATTTGTTTCCCCTTTCTCTCAACCCCGTCTCTCTCTCTCCTCTCTCTCTCTCTCTCTCACTCTCATATGTAATGTTTCAGTTTTCATTTATTAATCTTCCAGGTCTTCCACAAAATGCTGTTTTCATTTTCCCACAAACTCACTATATAGTTTTCACAGCACTTATTTCAAACAACTGTCCTGAGAGTAACAACAACAATGAAATACTTTTTCACCAATATACACAAAATTTTTTAAATAGAAAAAAAGAAAATCACACACACATTTTTTTTTACGATAGTTTACATTTACATTAATCAGATACACATTTTGTCAGCTGGTCTATCAATATATATATTATGAATTAAGTTAAAACAATACAAATATTTAAAAAAATAAATCAATAAATAAATAAAAAAATAAGAAAAAAACTAGTACTATTCTGTTCCCTTTTCATTAAAAGAAATATGTTCTACAGTAAGGTCTATCTGGTGGCTATGGCTACAACTATTGCTAAGGTGTTACTGAGAATGTCTTACACTTTGATACATGCTGACGGGGTGATCCAGCCGAAGCCGTAGCCGCAACCTACCCATCAATGCAGACACGGCCTCACCCATCCTCATGCAGCTGCCATCTTGGTGTGGTTCCACTTTGTAATTTGTGAAATTCCACTTTTTTTCTTTCTCAAAATTTACATTAAGAATTTTTTAAAAAGTACGATTTTAAGTGAGGATTTTTTTTTTGCTGTATTAAAGTTGTAAAACAAATAGAAGACAGCACTGCCAGTACTATTTGATAACTTGATAATTTGATAAATTGTCATATTTGATAACCAACTTCTTACTGAACACTTAAAAAGTCCAAAAGTCCATTACAATAAAATATATGCTTCTAGAAAGTAGATACCCTGTGTAGTGCAAGGCTGAGGGTATAGGCTACACGCTGAGTGCATGATGTAAGACTCTTTCGATCACGATGCCTATTGGATTCCTAATTGGTCAAGGAAACTCACCATTTTGATAACTTTGTAATTGCTCCCATGGACAGGGTAGTTTTCAGGCAAAAAAGGCAAAGTATTTGCTAGAAGTGCTAATTCTAGCCCATACATGTATGTCTTAAAGAGACACGTTGCCTTTGGACAGGGCGCTTTTTTGCAGTGGCGTAGCAAGGATTTGTTTAGTGGGGAGAGGGGGGGGGGAACCAGGGTCCATGTTTATCAATGAATCACATGTATCTGAAGGGGAGGGGGGGGGCACCTGGGAGGGGGGGGCACTGACACTTTTTTTTTTTTTTGGGGGGGGGCACATTTTAAGAGATTTAAAGGCAATGTGTCCCTTTCATGAAAACAGAATTAGTTGTCAAATTGTAAGGGTTTAGTCATGTCAGTGAATATACATTCTTATCTGGCCACGGTTTAGCACAACTGAAATGTTATGATTTCAAGTGGGTGGGTTTAAAGCCTCATGCAGCCATAGTGCAATTCTTAAACGCAGAAATACATCAGAGCTAATATTGTTACGTTTGTGAGTGCTTTATTTGGTACTGCTGAAACGATGCTCTTTGATTCGGTGATCAATCATAGAGGAAGGTTTCGGTCAAAGAGATTAACCGCTGTTATCCTTGTTCTCAAAGAACACATAATCCTGCAATGAAGCCAGAGAAAAATGAAAGTTAACTTAATATTCCAAAATGAAAAAATACAGGCCTAGGCTACTGTGTGTCTGCAACAAGGAAGAAACCAAACTTTTTTTTCATAGAAGACCGTGTTTTCCAGCAGTACGGCCAAATCTGTGCTGCTGGAAGTAGACTTCCTGCTGGTCACCCAACCCTTGGTTAAGGTGGGCACCTTTGCACACGAACTGTTATGAGTCAATGGGAGACTTTTGAAACGCTGGTGGCAGCAGACACAACGGTCCTTTTTGACAGTTCTGAGCGTGCGTGCACATGCTCAGTACTGCGTGTGTAGTTCTGAGCGTGCGTACTACTGGTAAGAACCCTGTAAAGGACCGTTCAAAAATCTACAATTTGATGCTTTCAGTTTTGACCATGTTTAGCTTGTACCCCTGACGCACCGCTCAGGTGTGTTTATGGTCGGAAGGGCCAGCAAGCCCTACACTTGTCTTCCTGTCTCTGTTGTTGGCAACATCACTAAGAAGGGGATTCAGTCCTTCAAATGCTGTGTGCTTGAACACCGTCTTACAGCTCATTTGGTGAAGGAGTCTTGCACACTGAGGAGATTCTAAGGACCCCAAAAGCAGTCTGCATGAAGTCACTTCACTGACAAAGCTGTCAAGTGGCTCACTGACCTTGATTTTAATTTATAATCGACATGATCCAAAGTGTCATATGAAAGAGAGTCAAAAAGTTAACTCCACTACTTACAATCAGGAAAGTTGCTCCGATGATGGTTGCCTTCATTTTCACATCCATGTCCATTGGGACTACAAGAAGAATAAAAAAGCATGAATTTTAACGATAGAAGCTGGGTATGTTATTTGTGTTCTGGCCATACACTGATTTAGTTTTAACTCGGTACTTCCACAAGTCCTGTGAAAAAAACAACAGGCATATTACTCAGGAGGGATTAGAACCCACGACCTTTGCCACTCTAGAGCAGATGGCTCAGACCATCGAGATTGCCTGGTAGCTAGAGGCAGTTTGAATCCTATATTTTTGCAGCAGGTACCACGACATTTTTAATTAATATTAAATTTGCATCAGGGATAAAGAATGCTATGTGTGCTTTACTCATACATCAATGTGTGTTAAAGAGGATGGGCCATGGTGATTGATTAGTTTTCAGCTTTCTTTAATTATTGCATCGGACAAACTTCTCTTTTGTGACATTAAATTGACAAAAGAAGTGATGTTTGTAAGGAGTTTTTACTCCTTTAACTAGCCCGCCGCCTAAATTTATCAAAATCTCGGAAATGAGGGCAGCAAACAAATCATGACGTCACTGGAAGTACTGAATCCCCGGATGGTCTGCACTGAGCAATGCTTCAATGACGTCACTAATCTTTAGAATTTCTGGAGACAATTTTAAGGCAACGACTGCCGTTGTTCTGATTTTGGCTCGAGGCGGGGGGTGAAAAGAGGCTCGAAAACTGCCTTTGTAAAACGAATAACCATACATTCTATAATTCTGTCACCATTTTTTCATGGTAGATATATAGGTGTTTTTAGGGATGTACAACTTTTTTTAAAGAGAGACTTCTAGCGTGGTCCATCCTCTTTAAGCACTGTTTACTCATTTCTTTCTTGAGTCCTGTGAAAAAAAAACACAGGCATATTACACGGGCGGGATTCGAGCCCATGACCTTAAAATAGTAAGAGGAAGAGAAAGGGGTTTGGCTGCTACTCACAGGTACAGCTGAAGTTGTCGGCCTCAGTGACAACCTCACGGAAGAAACCACCCCACTGTTTGCTGATCTTCCCTACTTCAGTCACTTTATCAAGTCCCAATATCTACAGAAAAAAAAACAGAAACACTTAAAATAAAGTAGACAGCAAAATCTGGGAAAGATCTTTTGTTATTTTTTGCCCTGTTTTATATTGATCAATTAATAGCCTTTTCAAGTTGCCTTTTTGGGGGGTTGATGGCTCTATTTGTCTTTTCATTCTGTCACCAACAGCTTTTTTCGTTTCTTTCGTTGATCTTGAATACTGTACTAAAGTCGAGTATATTTTTTCTTTTAATGGTTATTTGTTTACAATGTAAAGCTACCGATGTATTTTTTGTACTGTTATATTTTCAGGGTTTATATATCTTGATAGTAAGATGTTTTATTGCGCCTGACACATCTGTGACGACGGTTTTTCAAACTTTTGCCTTGACCCGGGCAATTTTAAAAGTAGATATGGATTGAAATAAGATGATTAAAATGAAAAATAAAATACATAAATAATTGTAAAATGTTTTTAATAACCTAACCTAATTCACAGAGGCAACAGCAGTAGTTGCCTCAATGCCCCTGGTCATTGCCCTGGTGGGCCCCTTGAAATGTTCCAGTAAAAACTTTCATTTGGATTTTGAGTGAGGAAAGATCTTAGTATTAATCACTCAATGTGGGTTGCATTTAGCCAGTATCAGGGATGAGATCTGACGAATGTGAAAATTCCTTAAAAAAATGGCTTGCAGGGCTGGGTTCCCCCTTATTCTAGACCCGGAACCTCCAAGATGTTACAATTCAGGAGGTTTACAGACTCTGTGCATCACCAGAAATACAAAACTACAGGTTTGGACACAATGTGGACTATTTCTTTCTCTCTAAGGTGACTGCTTTACTTCTTTTAAAGCCCCACCTCAACATTGGCAAACTGACTGTAAATGCTGCCATTCTTTGCAAAAAATCTAGGTATTTGTAATAAAACCTGCTTGTGAAAATGTCAGCTCATTTCATTGTTTCATTTGTGAGAAAGCAGTAAAAATGCACTCAACATTTTTTGTACGCATTCCTCACTGAGACGAATACTCTTATTTCATATAATTGATGTCGTTTCAAGGAAAGTTTTCTATCATCATTATCTTTATACCATGTAAGGTCCATGTAAGCCTGTGAACATTTTATGCTTTTTTTCTTAACCAATGTTGAGCTGGGGCTTTAAGACAATTTGAAGACTCAGTGTGGTTTGGGAAAATCCTGAAATCAGGAAAAATCCTGAGAAATCAACCGCCTGCAGTATGAACAAATAGATTATTTGAGACAATCGGAACCCTCCATCCTCCCGCTGGTCATAATCTTAAAGATGCCCACTCGTCACCATTACCCAACGACTGTTTCTGTGGCACAAAATGATCATGTACCCGTACACAGTTTACGTACAAAGCGTGCGCTGGGCAAAGGTGATCTTTCGTGGCACGAATTTGTTTCTCGCACGTTGACAAGTGGGCGTCTTTACCCAACAGCTATCATCAATGTAGCTTCGGCAAGCTAAGTGTTAAATTTCACCTGAAAGTCGACATCTTCAGTGCAGCAGACAGTTTGACACGGGCAGCATGTTCCAGTGATCTTAAGAACTGGTTCACCACGTTCATCCAGGATGTTACACACTGGCTTCCACTTGCTCCCTCTGAAAAAAGACAGAAAAAACCCCATATTAATCAAAGACAAAGACAGTTCTACTGTTAAACAGCAGAACTGGAATTCAATACACAGTTGAAACTTTGAATAAGGCACCTCTGGACCATCCAACCCCGTGGTCTGATCATCAAACATTGCCCAAGAAGGAAATGATTAATGACTTTTGCCTTTGCATTCTCTTTTTTCCCTCCAGAGATGTCCCCCATGGCGTGTTGTGGTCGAGCTCTGGTGTTTCTGATCAGCAGAGTGTTTGATCAAGTCCCAGTCTTGACACTTATGTCCTTGAGCCAGCCAATTGACCATTATTGCTCGATCCTTCGAAGGGGACATAAAGCCATATGCAGTGCCCCTCTCAGAGCTCAGAGACCCCTTAAAAGGTGTTACAAAATACCCCCCCTCAAAAAAAAAAATAAAAAAATAAAAAAATACAAGTTACCATTTCAGAGTTCTGAAGAGTGTACATATGGCACTCCTGGTAGCCTACATAGCTCATTGGCTAGGGTGTGAACCAGTTGCCATGGTCACTTCCTTCTGATTGGTTAAGGCACCCAGTCGGAAATGCAACCTGTCCCAGTCGGTTTCTTTGCTGTCATTCTTATGTGAGCAGTGAAGAAATAAACATCGGTATCTACAATCTCCAGTCAACATACTGATACTAATGTAGCCTTTCGTCAAGGCCTTCCGTGGCTCAGTGTGTAGCCGAGAAGCCACTGCAGCGAAGACCAAGTCAGGGCGCACGACAAGTGGCGAAGCCACGAGGGCCTTTTCCAACTTGTCAGGAATTTATAATGTTTTTCTTTATTTTGTAAATTTTTGCTACCCCAACAGGGTAGCAAAATTCCCAGCCATTTAGAAGCGATGGGGTCAGCATACATTAACCTCATCCGCAATGTGGTTGGCTAACCTTTCAGCGCTGTTCTTATTTGGGTAAAAAGTATGAATAATTTATGTTGAAACTTCATGAATAATTCAACACCAAAAACCGCAAAATCAAGTTGGAAAAGGCCCTTGTGGCTTCGCCACTCGATCGTGCGGGCTGACTGGGATTGGTCTTCGCGGCTACATAGCTGTCTGAGGGTCTGAGCCACGAAGGCTTCGACAAAAGGTTAATACTAATGAAGAGAATGGAAATAGCTGGAGGAGGGCTTCATCCAACAAGGAATTCAGTCTGATGATGGAGTTGTTGATAAAATCAATGGATTGCTTAATTTGATGATCACGATCTAGAAACCAATGACACACGATGTAAATAATCTTTCTTATAAGTTGTGGTACTTCGGATAAAACTCACATTTGTCTGATGCTGCCAATCACTTGCCCTGGTGGAGACTCAACGTGGATTTTCAGGCTACAGCAGTCTTGATCTGCACACCAGCAACATCCAGCACAACACTGGAACGGACGAACCAAACGAATCACCTCCTAAGAAAGCCAGAACCAGGGAATTTAATCATCATACACATGAAATGCGGTAAATTATCTGGAGATATATGAAAGAGTTAACTCTTTCATTTATCTGGAGATATATGAAAGAGTTAACTCTTGCCCTGGTGGAGACAGAAATAAGATTAAGGAGAAAATATTAAGTGAAAATATTAAATCTGAGAACTCACTGATAATAAAGTTTATACGAGATATAAAAGAAATATTTCCTTCTGAAATATCGTCAAAATCAAGAAAATAGCATTTGCTAACTTCAAAAGTCACTTGGCCCCCTTCCCGCAAATTTCCAATGCCTCTAGGTGCCCCCCCCACGCCAAAAAATCCACACTTGGGGCCGAGATCGAGTTGAATTGGGACAAAGATGACAATTTTTCCTGTCCCCCCTGTAGCGGTTTTTGCCACAAACAAATTGATATGAGACTGAGAGGCAATTGTCTCCATTGCCTCCGTGAAGTATCAGTCAACATTTTTTGTGAAACCCTTCTCACCACCTCCCCCCCCCACCCCCACTTCCAAAAAATTATATATAAAAACAAAAAGTGTTTAAACACCTGCAATGAAGAACCTCCTATTGTCAGGGATTGTCCCTCAAAGTGTCAGGTGGGCTAGAGTGTTTATGTACTGTTACCTGGTTCAGGTTGTCCACAATGTGCATGGTAAATCCCCGATCATGTCCACAGCACATTCGTTCACAGAACTCAGATTCTATACAAGAGTAAAAAATAAAAAAATAGATAGAAAGAATTCAGCTGTTGTAAAGTTACTGATTATACCGGTATATATGGCGCTTTTGATTGGCCCTCGCTTGCGTGAACACAGTAATGATTTTCAGTTTTTAGAGATGACATTGGCTATGCTCGTGACGTGAGCATGTTGTTATTTGACATTATAACACCTCTTCCTTTGTTTCTATACATGTATGTTGATTGGCGGAACATGCGTCACGTGGTTTTGTGTATTTTTATTATTGTAACGCACACCGACCAAAAGAACTATTAAACGGTACTATCCAACGATAGCCTAGCAACCGATATACTATCGATTGGATACCCTGTTACCCTGTCTGCATTGACTTCAAGCGTTGATTTAAATGAGCTGTGTGACAACCTCGAACCCGGTGAAACGTTCAAATAATACGTGCATTTGAAATACAATATGAGAGCGAAGGCAATAATATTAGTGCGCCTTGGGAAGATAGGCTACTCCGGGGATCACTTAGTAGAGTGACTAGTTTTACTTGAAGCAGTCAATATTTGTATACAATTCAATGACATGTGGCAAAAGTGAAAAAAATAAACCTGACTTCTTCTTCTGCTGATATACTATTATTAATATACACGTCTTGGTTCTTCCCAGGTTTTTTTCCGAAGCTATGAGGCGTTCTAGACCCAAATGTGGCAGAAGCACGCTGAATTGAAACCAGGTCCTTGGAATGTTTATATTTGATGTTTATGTTTGGTTTGAAAAGTTCTACTGTACCAAATGGAGAATTTAAAATATTTTTCTGTTAGGATTTTTTGTGAATTTGATATTAAAATCTGAGGGAAAATATAATAACAACAATTTGTTTGCGTATAATTCATTTCCGCGTATCCCCCCGTAAATCGGGTACGCTACATGTAGCTTATGCACGGGGAGAACTCTGCACGTACAGTACATGTACTTGTATTGACTGTGTGTGTTTTGTTGTCATTTTGCCTTTGAGAAAGACTCTGCAAGCTTCCAAATCTGAGGCCATTAACAATTTTGGCATATTAAATGATTAAAAGACAGTTTTAAGAGTAAAACAAACCCTCAAAAAATTGCATCTCAACATTTGTAATTAAAGTGGTGGCTCTGAAAAGAGCCAATATAATCTTGACATTTCGAACAGTACACTATGTTACTTTTTGTGTGTGTTAATTATGTCGACCTCGTCGTGATGAAATAAAATAACTAAATAAATAGGCCTCAAAAAGGGATTAAATAAATGCTCTAAACTCTTAACTCTAATTAAATTCTCGTATATTAAATACTTAATAAATACATGTAAATAGTAAATAAACAAATAAATTTGAGTTTAGGATTGCTACAATCTCGGCAATATCCTGGCTACACCTCCGATGCTTGGCCGTGTTTTGGTGACCTCGACAAGAAACAAGTTTCTGACGTCAAATTCACAGACCAGAACAAGTTTTGAGAGCTACGCAAAAAAAGGTCAGTTTGTGACGTGGGTACATTTCTTAGAAATTAATGGTCTCAAAATTTACAGCCTCCTTTATATTTTTAAGTAATGGAACTTAGTTTTTGTAATTATTTTTATCAACATTGTTGGATTGGTAAGCTTTAATATTTTTCATATTGAAAAGAATTTTGTCGACACTTTTTGTATGTTTGTGGAATCAGCCATCTTGAAACCAAGCCTAACCGAGCCAACAACTCCGTTACGGTTCGGTCGGAACAGCTGTGTCACTGCGGTTGATCAGAACGTTAAACCATTGACCAAAGTTCAAACTTCTTTCAGGTCCAGACACCAAAACACGCCCCAGGGCTCATCCCCCATGACTCAAAGATAAGGGACTGAGGGTCAAGATTACAAAGCCACCCAAGAGGTAGATTAGTAATTTGCAAACAACCATAGAGCAATATACAGTCATTGCTTCGCTCTAAACAAGGTTCTTACTGTACCCACCATGAAATAACTAACAGCAAACACAACTTGGCATCACACAGAAAGGAAATTGTTGTCATTGTAGGACAGCCATTATGAAGTTACATTATCATCATTCATAAATCCCAAACACTTGTTTTATTCTCTCTTCTTCAGAGAGGGAATAGGGAAGGAAAAAGATACTCATAAAACTCTATGGAACCACAGAGGCATCAGGCTAAACAATCTAACTCTGCCCAATCAACTTTTTTGAGGTACATGTATGGTGGATGCAACATGAGGGTGAAGGAGAGTGGGTAAATAGACAACTTTGCAAATACATTTTACGCGCAAGACAGTTGAACTGGGGCGCACGCGTGAAGCCATGGTTCCAACGAGGTGCATGCTGGTCTAGATAGTGACAAATCTAAACCAGCATGCACCTCGTTCCACGGCTTTAACGCGTACATTGTACATTCCCATTAATAACTGTAATGCGCGATGTATGTACATTTCGAAGTTGTCTATTACACAAGAGTTGGCCGCTCTGAAGAGCGCCCTCTTAGAGCAGAAAACAGTGCTTTAAAAATATTCACTGAAGTAATTAAAGCAAAAAGAAAAATTCAGCAGAGAACCAGTGTAAAATGGTGGACATAAATTGATAGCTGGGCAACCTTCAGTGGCGTAACAAGAGGGGTGGGGTGGGGGTCAGAATCCAAGCCCCCCCCCCTTGTCCCCCAAATGATAAACAAAAATGCACAAATAAATGTTTCGATACATTAAATAGCCACCCCACAAAAAATTTAAAATGTATTTCTGTTAACGCCGTTGCAACTTTTTCCAAGTAAGCATCAACTTTCTGCTTCAAATGCTCTGTGAAATTGTTCCCCTCGGTCAACAAGGAGGCAAAACCCATCCTTGTTGTGTCACACATAAAATCCTAAGATCACACAGCAATCATTATTAGCACAATGACTCATAAGCCTTCTGGAACAGCCATTTGTATGGTTCCTTATCCCTTCCATTAGTTACCAATACAACCCACCCACTCCTGGTGACCACATTGTTTGCCCACTCAAGAACGAAGCACACATTCTTACACAACAGAACATTTTGTTCAAACATGGAGGCCCATGGTTCAAAGGCCATTTTTACAAACTCAATTATCACCTTGAAGATATTGTTTGAAAATGACTTACATTATTGACTTCCCTTTCCATGTAATCAAATGTTTTTAAAGGGATTGCATAATAGCAACTTTATTTTAATTTCCCATACAGATCTTATCTTTCCTTTTCCAACCATTGTAAGCTCCATTAAAGAGGGTGAACATAGAGTAAACTACAGTTCTATAAATGGTCTTTTCTCAGGCTTGAAGATGTTGAATGATGGTTTGTGTGTAAGCTTGGTCAACTAAAGTTTCCAATGGTAAAGAAGAGCGGGTATGATCAAAGATATTAGAAACACAAGATAGGACACTCTGTGTAGAAACATGAAATGTAAAATTGGGTGCGCCCGCTGTTGTTAGGTAGGTAAAACCAAAGATTGTTTGCGGGATATGTAGGGCCCACTAAATGGAACAACTTAGGCTAACGATCCCGCCAACTAAAAAACGTGACGGCAGATGGAAAATTTGTTCAGCCATAAATTGTGCCAATAATCCGAGCAAAAATTACACCGGAATGTCACCAGAATTCTTCTTAACCTGCGAGGCTTTTGTTGATTTACTGCATGCGCATACATAAGTGGTACGCTTTTATTTGCGCATTTGCCTATTCAAATTAGTTAGTGTACCACTAATGAGCTATGAGCAAAACATGCTAAAATCGCAAATAATCTGGGCAAAAAGTACGCAACCGAGTATGCAGGTCTGAATTGCCGCTTCGACCTGATGCGGAGTACTCTGGGAGGACCTTATCTGGCTCGACGAGGTCAATGACATTTTTTTAAGCGCACTACGCTAAAAACCGCATTTCGCTGCAAATAAAAGCGTACCACCCACTAGACGCAGGGTTTTAATTAAAAATAAAAACAAATTTGAAGCATACCAATCCAACAATGTTGATAAAATTATTAGGATGAAGTCCAATTACTTGAAAATAAAATAAAGGCTGTATATTTTTGAGAATCTTAACTTTCAGAAGATGTACCCACGTCCCAAATTTTTTGTGGTTACTGACTAATTTTTGAGTCAGTGAATTTTATGTCAGAAACTTGGTTCTGTTAAAGGTAGCCAATACACGCCCCGGATTGAAACGCCTATATACAAATATACAGCCTGGCATGGTGAATTAAAATGATAGTTACACTGTTACAAAGAAGTGCATGTTGTGATTACACCCGTACCTTCATATGCAAAATACACTTGCTGACCGAGTGTGTTCTTGAGAGCGTAGCGGTTTTTCGTCTCAATGTTTGTGAGCACTTCAAACAGCTCGATCTGCTGGTGAATGAGGACCTGGTCAATCTGAGTCAGGTATTCTAAACCTCTAGGTACACCTTGGATTCCCTGTGGTATGGGCATCCATTGCTGGCCACTTGGACCGGTCGACCCTGGTTGCTTGAGTTCAATCTAGCAAGAGAGAACGGTCCAAACACAAGACCAAAAAAAGGAAAATTTGTTAGCACTGGTTTTTTTTATGATTGTCACAGTTGAGAAGCTGGTCTACACATCATTGGGGTTCAGGTTGGCTCAGTGGTTTCTTTCCCTGCCTTTCACCTCTGTGGACCCCGGTTCGAATCCCGGACCGGAGCCCAGCATGTGGATTGGGTTTTCAGTCCCTACCTGATTCCGTGGGTTTTCCCCCATTTGGAGTTTTCCTCCCATTTCTAAAACTGAACATTTCTTCTCGTTTCCTAATCACCATCCTGTAATTGGCGCTTGCGCTGTTGGATGTGTAATAAAAGAAAAAAAATAAAACAAAAATCTCTTTTACTACTGAATTAAGCGTGCAGATGTGAGGGATTTGTTTATAAATTGGTTAAAATTAACTTGGTTGCTTAATTTGCCGAGTCATTGTGAGTCATAGTAAAAGGAGATACAGGCCAGAATTATAAAATTGGGTTTCATAATTGCTATTCAAACTGTCAAATTGTCAAACTGCCCTAATTTAAAATTTAAGTCGGATTTGAACCTGTGCATGGGTTGGAATAAACTTTGAGGTGATACCATACATAAAAACACTCTCTAATTAGGTCAGTCATACACGCATGCAGGTCGACGGTGACCTGGGAAAATTAAGACCTGGGAAAAGTAAATGTCATGGTCAGGCATATGATATGATTTATGGATTATTTACTTTTGGGTTAGCATGTTGGGCAAAATTGATACTTGTAGCCAATCACGTCTCTCGCTTCAGGGGCAGCAGTTTTATTTGGCGGGTACAGGTCTTGATCTTAACCGAGGCCACCGAGGCCATTGGCCTCAAGCCCTGTAGAGTTGGCCAGCATGCCCTTCAGAAAAAATTGCACTGTCACTACAGCTTGGCCAACATGCCCTTGTACAATTTCTCTCATTTGGCCAGCAAAGGCCTGGCCCCCTTTTTGTTAAGATCTAGGCCTGCGGGTAGCTGTCAATTTTGTTACAGTCTTCTAACGCATAGGTTCACAAAAAATGTTTAATTTGGGATAGTCATGAATACGCATCAAAGATGGCACCATACGATTTTCTGGCTTAATAATGTTTCCTAAAGTAAAAGGAGAGCCGGATCGGGCAAAATTTCTACTATTCTAGAGATTAATTTTGCATTATGATAAAGTACCATAGTGGGGATAAAAGAAGTATATTATTAAGTTACAAATAATGCATTATTTGCATTCAACTTTTATTTACCAATGAGTGCTAAGCACTGTATTTTTGGTACTTTCCCCTCAAGTCCTGTCTGTGGAAAATCTAGCCGTGGAAAACACCACAGACAGCAATGTTTTGTTTTACTCGGCCTCAGGTGGAAGAATTTCGAACCCAGCCCTTTACCACTCCAGAAAAGATGACTTTAACTAGACCATCCGTCCGAGCTTGCCAAGTTGCTACAGTAGAGCAGAATACTAGAGCCAGTTCGACGCCACCCACCCGTGTTCGCGGAGCTCTCGAAAATTATTTCGATGCAAAACTAGCCTCACCTTTCGCCCCTTCTCAGAATGCGGAAATTGTTTATGAGTCTTACTATACGTCAGATACTAGTTTCTGGTCTGGGTCACCAACACACGCCCCGAATCTTTCACGACCGAGTAATTAATAACGCAGCGATTCTTAGAATCTTACCTGGCCTGCTTGGAATTCTGCCATGGTGCTCCAACTGTAGTACGTAATACGAGTAGCTAGCACTAGCAGTAATGACTTGTTGTAGACACAACTTTGACAGTACTTGGCCTGCTAAATACTAGGCTACCACTCTATACACCTACCTAGTACTTTTTTGTTAAGTTGTGGTGTCTGATTCTTGCTGGTTTAAAACTTTGCTGTATTCTTTTGTTTCGTATCACAGTTCCACTTATTCCGATCTGGCGACCCACGATCAATGGCACTCCCAAAGTAAATTATTTAAGATTACGTAATCACACCACAGACAAGAGAAAACCATCGCATAGCGTTGCGTGGCATCTCAAGTCTAGTCTCTAGGTGCAAGACGTTTAGTTGTTGTTCATCCTGCTAGCTGTTGATAAGTGTGACGTATTCCACTATAAGCCACACCCACTTCACACAAACTGGTTTCATCATCATCGATGGCAAAAGTAGGATGTCGACTTCCTAACTTAATTTATCTCTGGATAACAACCGTCCTGAAAGGTAGTGACGATGTACAGGTTTTTAAAAAGAATTTTCAGAGCGCGGGGTGGGCGATTTTCCGTGTCTGTTTTGTGTTTGTTGTGAACAAAATTCAAATGACGAGGATCTATGTGCGAGTATTGAATGCATTTCGTTCGGCCATTGTCGCTGAATATCAATCGATGAAATCAAGGTTTTCCATTTAACTCGGCTTGCTTCGCTTCGCCTCGCGGTGAAATGGAATTGTCTAGATTTCGCCTTGTGTTTTTTTGTACTCTCTTAACTATTAAAAAAAAAATTATATCGAATAGAAAAGAAAGAAAATCACAATACACAAATGTTTACAATAGTATACATTTATAATCCAATACACATTTTGTCAGTATAGGCCTATATATAATTATACATTTGGTTAAAAAGATTAAAGAGATTAAAAAGTATTGAAAAAAAAACCCACAAAACCAACAAACATACAACCCAACAACCAAACAACCCAACGAACAAACAGACAAACAAACAAACAAACAAACAAACAAACAAACAAACAAACAAACAAACAAACAAACAAACAAACAAAAACAAACAAACCAACAAACCAACAAACCAACCAACAAACAAACAACCAAACAACCCAACAAACAAACAAACAAACAAACAAACAAACAAACAAACAAACAAACAAACAAACAAACAAACAAACAAACAAACAAAAGCAGTACTCTATTATTTGCTCATTGAAAGAAATATGTTCTACAGTAACCCATCCTCATACAGCAGCCATCTTTGTGTGGTTACCTTCATTCATGACGAGTTATAATTCCCAGTTCATAGGGGAAAGACTGCTCTATCGTCTACGGCCGTGTTTGAATTGGCGACTACGGCTACATACTGGATCGCCATGTCATCATGCATTTAAGTATAGGATGTCCTTAGCAACACCACCCTAGCAGCAGCCGCAGCCGTAGCCGCTAATTTGGATAGGCTGTGTTTAAATCAAACAACTGCAGCCACAGCTTTGGCTGTTAGCTTCAGTGAAAACATTAAAGGTAAAATGTGGGATTGGTAAAGTTGATAGAGTAGTATTCTTACTTTGTGTGATTCTATATATACATGAAAAAACACATCTGAAAATTTGGGCTCAATCTGCCGTCAGAGTCAGGAGAAAATAGTGAAAAACCGTGCACACTTTTCAGAATGTAAACACATTGCCCCTAATTTCGATTGTTACAACCGAAAATAAAAAAGAGGTCTTCAAATTCTATTTTCACGAAGTTGACATTATTCCATAAAGAAATATTTATGTGGATATTTGGTATGAATTGGTATGAACTTCATAATCAGTGAGCTTTCAGACTGATACTAATAAAAAGAAAACTGATGGATACCAAACCTGTATTGTACCTTTAAAGTATAAATGCTTTTCCAGTGATCGGGACGTTGCCAATGCTAAGGCATTTAAATCTGACAAAGGCTTTGACTTGAAAAAAAAAATATAAATATAATTACAGCTGCATTATAATGCAAATAGTACGCGCCACTAAAACAAATCATATCAACAACAAATGGCTGCATTATGATGTAAAAAGTATCCCCCATTTAAAAATAATAAACAAATAAATAAACAAAAAAAATCAAAAACAATGGCTGCATTATGATGTAACAAGGACCTACTTAAAAAATTAATCAATTCATCAATCCAAACAAACAAAACAAAACGGCTGCATTATAATGTAAAAGTACTAACTTTTCTAAAGAGAGGTACTAGTCCTCTGATTAAAATCTCACAATAGGAGACTTTTGAGGACACTAGATGGCAGCAGACTTACCAGTTAAATCAATTGTTCTCGGAAATTTGCACATGCTCAGAACTACGTAAACAATGGAAATTTACCTGGTAAGTCTGCTGCCACCTAGCGCTCAAAAGTCTGCCATTAAATTAGTTTTCAAAATCATTTCCCAAAAATTATGTACACCACTTCCTACCCAATGAAAAGATGGCACTAATCCCCGAAGTCCTCTATGCAAACAAGGAAAAACTACAATGTAGTTTTGTGCATTTTTAATGAAAAAGCATTTGATAGTTTTAAAGTTTATTATACATACATTTTAAGACACTAATAAAAAATTCACACTTTTTATGTGATAATGTAAATTTGAATACTCTCATAGTTTCACCACTTATGCCAGCGATTAGTGAAATTCCACATTTTTCTGCTGAAAATTTACGTTCAGTTCCAAAAGAGAATGGAATTTTGTGTACTTTTTGCTGTAATAAGTTGTAACACATGGAAGACGGCAGTGTCGGTTACACTATTCAGATCTGATTATTAACGCCCTAACTCTATGTACGTAAAAAGTGAAAAAGTCCAGTGCAATAAAATAATAATGAAACTACAAAGTAGATACCCTATTTAAAATACATGGGGAAGGCTATACGCAAAGCACTCAGTGCATGACATAAAAATCTTTCAAGATGCCCATTTATGGATTCCTAATTCGCCCAAGGAATCTCATCTTTATAACAATTTAATTGATGCTGATGTGGTTGTTTGAACCAGTTTGCTGTGTGGTAGTTTTGCTGTGAATCTTCCGTTTTTTCCGTCCAGCCTGAAGGGATTATTTTCAAAAAATTGCTGGAATAATTTTTTTTTTTTGAGAGTACCGCTGGCACAAAGAACCCTTGACTTGACAAAGCCAAGAGAATAAGATTCACTTTGAAGCACCTGTTTTTTGGTTTTCTTTAACAAGAAAATGTCAAATTTGCACACCTGACTCGCAAAACCTCCACCGTGATCTACGGCAGAGGATTGTTCCTCAATCCGGAACGAAGGCTGGAAACTCAGTTCACTCAGACTTCACGCAAGTCTTGCTGCAACAGGTCTTGCTGCAACAGGTCTTGCTGCAACAGGTCTTGCTGCAACAGGTCTTGCTGCAACAGGTCTTTTCTGGGCATGGTTAACTACAACTGCAATTTTATGACATCATGCATGAAGTGCTTGGGTTATATCCCCAGCCTCAGTGCAAATCTTAAAGACAGAAATATATCAGAGTTAATATTGTCATGTTGTGAGTGCTTTATTTGGTACTGCAGAAACGATTCTCTTTGATTCGGTGATCAATCATGGGGGAAGGTTCGAATCAATCCAACAGCTTAACTGTTGTTATCCTTGTTCTCAAAGAACATGTAATCCTGCAATGAAGCCAGAAAAAAAGGCAGTTAATCTTGGTCATGTTCCTTGTATCCATTAACAGTAATGAATGCTAATATTCATTGACTACAAAAAAAGGAACCAGACTATTTCTCTTTCCAGCCTCGGTTTGGTTCAATTAAATTGATTTGATTGGGAGAAAAACAAAATGGCCGCACCATGATAAAGGTCCATATGGAAGAAAGGTTTCAGTTACTATTTCTTCTAATGTTTTCCTATAAAATAACAGTCCTCCATCGGTACGAAGAAATATTTATATTTCACCCTCCTACTCTTGGCCAACCTTTTGAAACCATTACAATACCAGTAGATGTTAATTTTTGCATCAGGGATCAAGAATATGATTTGTGTTTTTAACCCATAAACTGATGTGTGTTAAGCACTGTATACTCTGAACCCCAGAAGAACAGCATGAAGTCACTGATGAAGCTGTTGAGTTGCTTACCAAACTTGAATTGAGTTTATAATCGACATCAGCTACTGTGTCTTACGAGAAGAAGTAAAAGTCTATAAAAAGTTAACTCCACTACTTACAATCAGGAAAGTTGCTCCGAGGATATTTGCCTTCATTTTCACATCCATATCCATCGGGACTACAAGAAGAATAAAAAAAGAAACAATTTAAATAATGCAAGGGTAGTTTGAGGGTACTTTGAGGGTACTTTTTGGGAGCTAGGGTGGTTCAGAGAAGAGGTGAGGTTACCACAAATGGACCAAATGCAGGGTTATTTTTCATTGCTTCTTTAGATTTTAAATGGTGTAAAGTTTCAAGGCTTACAAGATTTTGTCATCAACCCTTACCCTCCCAAATCCTTCTATATCCTCTTTGCCAAATTAAAGGATTCAGACTGACTGAGGCCAAATATCAATTGCTTATCACTGGGTCAGGCATTCCAATCTAATCTCAAGTCCAACCATTTTGGTGTGGAGTGACATAGGAGTGGAGGGTACTGGAGGATTGAGGCCACCTGTAAGGCCTAGGGAGTAAGGGTTAAATGGTCTGTTCTAAATCGACGGTTAACTCAACAACCTCAGTTCTTGTGCACAAATCCGTACACGTTGACGAGTAGGTTATTGATTGATCATTGTCGTTCTGTGCCACTCATATCCCCTCTGGAGTCTGCTCAAACCCACTTAACCTTGTCTAGTCAAAGCGTTTGAACGTACATGCCGTGACGATTTTTTGGATTTCTTGCATCGCTTAATTTTCTGCAGTGAAAGGAAGAACTTTGCACCATTTACTCAAAGATTGACGTTAGTAGGCCCTTAGATTCACGATAAACATTTATTTATATTCTTTTCCTAACTTCTTTATACAGTCAAAATTGTCATTCCTTGTCAGTGCCGGCCATAGAGCATGTAGAATATCTCTTTGGTGCCGGCCCGTCTCACCCCTCGATCATCACGTCCACTTTCAAGCCGCAGTGTGTCGTGTGCTTGAACTGTGTCATGCAGCCGTACAAACGCGCACACAAGACATGCAGAATACTTGCGGGCAAATGCTCTTTGAAAATTAAAATCTTTCTTCATTGACGCACAATGACTAAACACGTCTGCATGGCGACTTCAAAACAGTTGTGCATATACAAAGTAGAATTAGCGCTATAGTCAATATATCGTTGGCTCAGAACTATAAGGTCATTAACTTCTGTAATCGACAAAAGGTCCTTAACATTTCCAAACTAAAAAACAGTAAATAAGATTTAAAAATTAAAAACTAATGGTTTGTCTATCCAAAAAGTAGTTTAGAATAACAGGTTAAACTACTTTCTGGATAGACAAACATTAGTTTTTGATTGTTTAAATCTTATTTACTGTTTGGAAATGTTAATGACCTTTTGTCGATTACGGAAGTTATTGACCTTATAGTTCTGAGCCGACGATATATATAGCTCTAAGGTCAGAGTGAACCAAGTATCCAGCCTTTTGGAGCAATCCTCAGACGTAGCTCACAGCCGAGGTTTTGCAACTCACGATGCCTGCATATTACGGTAATTTCTCGAAAGAGAAAGAATAAATCACGGTGCTTCAAAGACAATCTTTCTTCTCTTGGCTTTGTTTAGTCAGGTTTTCTTTGAGCCAGTGGCAATTTCGAGAAAATAATCCCGTCAGGCTGGAAGAATGGTTAACAATCTCCACCTGATACGATAATTGGCACTAGGAGTGTCATTTATGACAGACTTGACTGTAGTGTACACTCTTATTAATATTATTATCCCTGAAAGAATGTAAAAGTTCTAATTATTAAAACACCCTTGCCTAATGTTTGGTTTTCCTGAGCAACAATGTATCAATCAAAATCAGGCAGAGTAAAATGTTCGATTTGGTTGGAGGATTTTGAGTGTATTCGGGGAAACTGCTACTCACAGGTGCAGCTGAAGTTGTCGGCCTGGGTGATAACCTCACGGAAGAAACCACCCCACTGTTTGCTGATCTTCCCGACCTCAGTCACTCCATCCATTCCCATTACCTACAAGAAAACAGAAACAGTTTGTCAATTCAGCAGGCAGCAAAATCTGGGAAAGGTCAAATAATTGTAAAAGAAACTTAAAAACCAATTGCTCATTGTTCATTCATTGTATTTCGGCTGAATGAAGGTGAGTCAGAGTGAGCATGCAATCAAGCCAAGTTTCCGTGTTTAGTACCACTCCTATGCCAGAGATAACGGCCGATGTTTTGCAATTCACGCCTGCACGCTGTGTGAATTTGACATTTTCTCAGTCGAGAAAGAAAACGGACGATCCAGCAAAGATAATTTTTCTTCTCTTGGCATTGTCATGTCAGGGTTTCTTTGTGCCAGCGGTACCCTCAAAGAAAAAAGATTCCAGCAATTCGGCCAAAAGAATCCTGCCAGGGGGACGGGACAAAAAAGAAAGAATACCAGCGACAACTGGTTTAAAGATATTACACAGTGAGGCATTATTATTCAAATGAGAATCACAAGACCGCCGAACTTGTCCGGTTGTGAGGTGACGGGCCAAATGCTAAAATCACTGGCCGCGGGCCTGCGATCCAGTATAAAATTTGAGTCCTGCTTTTGCATGCAGTGCAGTTGGTTGCCCCCCAACAAGTTACCAGTAAAGAATGCAATGTGTGACATGGCCAAGGGAACCAGTAAACATTTCCCCAAGTAGTCCTGCTGGGCAGTTCATGCTACCCAAAGCTACGAAATCACTGCCTGCAAGGATTGTTCATTTGTCTTAAGGTTAACATCTCGTCGTGTCGGTGCAACAAGGTCGTAACTCCATTGCGCGACAAAGTCGTATCTCGCACAAACACTCCATGCAACAACATCGTATCTTGGCCTCCATTGACTTTGTGTGTACATCCAGTTCTTTTTAAGCGAGATACATAACCTTCAGACATTTTAAAACTCAAATTTCCATTTGGTGCTCGACATGTGGCAGGGTGTACCCCCCTCCTATTGTGGCTTCATTGTGTTGTGGAAATCTCTGGAATTCTTTTTAGGATTTTAGGGGGCCGGGTACTTCTGTACAAGAGGGGAAGATAGTGTTAAGAGTATGAGAGCATTTGGGGGGTGCTGGGGGGGGGGGGGACTGCCACATATCAGGCATGGTATACGAATTTCACAAAACACTAATTTAGTTGCATTGATTGACATGACGATCTAATGAAATAACAATGCCAAAACGAACAGTGAAAAAGCTGGAAGACTTCTAAAACAGCGAGCTCAACACAAACCAGAATATTTTGCTGATTCTGTTGAACGGAGGACTACACTAATAAACTGATCAAGCTTTCCATGGGATCAGGCGTACAACCATAATTGGGAGTCCAACAGTTCAGGTGTTGAGTTACCATTTTGGTGTTGGACTTTGAGCGATGAAGGATCTCAGTAAACCACTCCAGGGAGTTTGGGTTGCTTTTAGCCAGTAAACAGAAAAATTGACGTGCAAGCTCATTTGGCTTAACCCTCGATCCTCCCGTCTTAAGCCTAAGGAACATGAGCAAGAGCTACGATTATCGCAGCTCGGAAAGCAAGCTCTGTATTAAACCTAACCTGGAAGTCAACATCTCCAGTGCAGCAGATAGTCTGACAAGCACAGCATGGCCCACGGATTTTAAGAGCTGGTTGACCATTTACATCCAGGATTTCATACATCGGCTTCCACTTGCTCCCTCTGGGAAAGGAAAAAAAACATCATAGAAGCTAGAACTGATTTTTGACCAACTTGACCCGAAAGTTTGATTTAATTTTATATTAGCTATTTTATAGCAGAAGTGAGAAAGTTACAAGCTTTTGTTTGAGGTACTGCACACACACACAAAAAAACCAACAACGATAAGTGGTAGTTATTTTAAAAACTAAGAGTGAATTACTGTCTGGATTCCAAGATTATTTGCCACGTACAATTTTGCATGTTACATGTATTTTGAGCATTGGCAAAGGAATTGGCATTATCTGTGGCAAAGGAATGATGTGCCAAAATTCCCCACTGCGTTTAATCTCAGTCTTTGAGATTAACACTATGTATACATATGTGCTTCAAACCTAATCTTTGTTGTGTTGGCTTTGTCAAGTCAAGGTTTCTTTGTGCCAGCAGTACTCTCAAAAAAAAGGAAGATTCCTGCAAATAATCCCTTCCGGCTGCACAGGAAAACTGGAAGATTCCCTGTGTCAACTAGTTAACTTTATGGTCATGATCTAGAAACCAAGGAAAAAATCAAGTAAATCATCTCTCTTATAAAGTTGTTGTGCTTCACAAGCATTTAAGGCGCCGGATGACGTGAATACACGCAAATGTTTCCCCTGCCTGGAAACCGAAGCTGTGTAAAGACACCTTTGGACCACCAAAACAAAGGTCGCCCGGTCATTCAACTGCGGAGCATGCACGGACATCACACGCCGTCTAACCGGCAATCGAGCCATGGTTCCGTGTTTAGTGCCACTTATATGCCGTAGGTAACATCTTATGTTTTGCAATTTACAGTGCGTGAATTTGATATTTTCTCAGTCAAGAAACAAAACGGAAAATCCAATAAAGAGAATCTTTGTTTTCTTGGCAATGTCAAATCAGGGTTTCTTTGTACCAGTGGTAACACTCAACATGCTCAAAGAAAAAAGATTCTGGCAGTTCCGCCAAAAGAATCCCGCCAGGGGGATGGGGAAAAAAAGCAAAAAAATTCCAAGCGACAACTGGTTTAAGATAACAAAACTCACGTTTGTCTGATGGTTCCAATCACTTGCCCTGGTGGAGACTCAACTTGGATTTTCATGCTACAGCAGTCTTGATCTGCACACCAGCAACATCCAGCGCAACACTGGAAGTGACGAACCAAACGGATCACCTCCTAAAAAAGCCAGAACCAGGGATTTTAATCATCATACTACATGAAATGCGGTAAATTACCCTGGAGATATATGAAAGAGTTAAGGAAGTAAGCCTGTGGGAAAAAACCCATAAATTTCAATCTGAGAGCTCACAGTTCTTACCGCTCCTCTAAAGAAATATTTCCATCTGAAATATTGTCAAAATCAAGTCAAAAAGCATTTGGTAACTACAAAAAAACACTGATGCATATTTTGAATGCCAATCAAAACAAGCACTTAGGCCTACAAAATGTAAATATAGTAAAAAACAAGGTTCTTATAAAGCAAACTTATCCTAAAAAAGACTTGAAGGTTTGCATGGTGGAACTACAATAAGTAAGAATATGCAGTGACACCATGTGGTTTAAATCTCTCTTGAGTAGATGTGGTTCCGAAAGGAACCGGTTGACTCAACGCTTCAGACAGTATACTTTGTCCGTCGTCAGGAGACTGTGGCCCCAGTAAGCAGTCTCCTGATGACGGACAGAGTACACTCTCCGAAACGTTGAGTCAACCGGTTCCTTTCGGAACCACATATACTCAAGAGAGTTCTAAACCACATGGTGTCATCGCGAATTCTTACTTAAACTTATCCAATGAAATAGATCAAGGCACCAGCAGCGTAGCCATTGGTGTGGGCATTGCTTCCCATACTACTGCTGGGCATCATTGTGGCGTGTCATGGCCGAGCGGATAAGAACACAGGACTCAAGCTCTGGTGTTTCTGATCAGCAGAGTGTGGGTTCAAGTCCCGGTTCGGTCTTGACACTTGTGTCCTTAAGCAAGACACTTAACCTTTATTGCTTCGTCCTTCGGATGGGACGTAAAGCCGTAGGTCCCGTGTGTTGTGTAATGCACATAAAAGAACCCAAAAAAAATTCTAAAACACCTGTCTTGAAAATAATATAATAAGCGCATTGAGTACCCAATTGTTGGTAGATGCGTGTGCTATATGAGACTTGTGTGTTAAGTGTAAGGTGGGCTTGAGTGTTTCTGTTACCTGGTTTAGGTTGTCCACAATGTGCATGGTAAATCCACGAAACTGGCCACAGCATATTCTTTCACAGAAGTCCGATTCTATAAAAGAAACAAATACATAAAGAAGAATAAGCTGACCTTGCAAACTGCTTACCCAACCAACATGGCCTTTGGCAAAATTTGACCTTTGGCCCGTTTGCTTCGTTCTTGAAAAGGCAAGGGCACCATAGCATTTTCTCCATGGTAAAGGGCACCTCTATGAGGAAATTGTAAATTTCTATTGGAACATTTCACGAGCACCAATGCAATGACCAGGGGCAACGGAGGCAATTACATGTACATGTAGTATCAGACCTGAAAATATTTTGACTTTTGCGTTTAACAAAATATTTAGACTTAACTTCTTTTGTGTACACTGAATGCTAATTGAGTAGCAAACGATGCAAATATTAACATCTATCCAATTGTTTGCGGTACCTGCCGCTAATAATACTGGATTTGAACTGGCCCCTCGCCACCGGGCGTGATCGGTGGTCTAGTGGTTAAGACATCTGCTCTGGTCATGCGGGAGTCCTGGGTTCGAATCCCACCTGAGTTGCCTGTGGATTATTTTCCAAAGGACTCGAAAGCACTGAGCATGCTGAGTATACAGTGCTTTTCACACATCGGTGTAAGGCAAATTGAAATTTATTAACGATTTTTTGTTAGTTCAGCAACTGATACATTTTTTGTTGTACTTTGTAAGTGTTATGGTACGTGTATACAAGGGAAATCGTTCACTAACAACACACTAAAGAAACTAAGGCATTATTTGACAGCTCTAATTCTCCACTACAGTCATTTTAAAAATTCATAATGCATCCTTTATATAAAACGATCAAAAGCAGGCTTGGAATTTCATCTTTGAGAGGGCAAGGCCATTTTCATTTTGTAAAGGGCACTTCCATTGGAAAATCTTAAAGTCTATGGGAAACTTTTGAAGGGGCACTAATGCCAAGACCAGGTAGCCAGGGCAACAGATTGACAGAGGCCATGGCCTTTGGGCCTTTGTTTAATTCCAGGCCTCCAAAAGTACACTCAAAGAAGAAAGAGATAAAATACAATTTAGTAGACCTTTCTTTTGCAACGTCACAGCCAGTTTTTGCCAAGCAAGATGGTGAAATTACGGGGAGCCATCAATGCAAGGCAAAAAGAGATAACCACAGTTTGCAAAAATGTTTTACACAACTATTCAGAAATTGTTTAGAATTTGATGGAAACAAACTGACCAATAATGGGATGTACATGTATTTTCTTTAAATAGAGAGTTTGTAAAAAAAGTTGAATTTGGTCTCAACGTCTGTCAACAAGACTTGAATGTTTTGCTCCATTTGGCCATCCATGCCAACCAGCGTGGTTTGTTTATCAACAACACTTAACAGAAAGGTCTATGAATGATGATACGACAACCTCCATTGTGATTGTGTGTACTTAGTAATGTACATGTCCTTGAATGTTTAGTGCCCGACGACGGGAAAACAATTTTCACTTTTTATTTGTAAACTGTGATGAAATAAATAAAATTTAAATTAAGGGTATGATGACATTTACTATAGTGTGAACAATACCATAAAATTCTTCCTCCATCGTCCATGATGACACTATGCACTGTTTTACATGTAGGCCTACATGTCAAGTATTTAAGTTTCAATTTGCCTTACACCGATGTTTGGTAAGCACTGTATACTCGAGTGCTTTCGAGTCCTTTGGAAAAAAAAATCCACAGGCAACTCGAGTGGGATTTGAACCCACGACTCCCGCATATGACCAGAGCAGATGTCTTAGCCACTTGACCACCGAGCACGCCCGGTGACGAGGGGCCAGTTCGAATCCAGTATTATTAGCGGCAGGTACTAGAACAATTAGATTTTATGTTAATTTTTGCATCGGGGGAATGAACATATAAATTTCAATTTGCCTTACACCGATGTGTGATAAGCACTGTATACTGAGTTTTTTTCCAAAGAACTAGAAAGCACTGAGTATACAGTGCTTATCACACATCGGTGTAAGGCAAATTGAAATTTATATTCATTCCCCCAATGCAAATATGAACATTTACATATATCTAATGTTAAGTATTGTTCATACATGTAACAAATGCCATGGATCATTAATTTTAACACATGATCATAAACGTTGACAAACAGGTGTACAACAGACAGATTGCTACAAGGACATCTCGTAAAGCACACTGATGGAGTTTAAATAAAAGAGACTGGAATATCTCTTTGCTAATTTAAACTGAAACTTTAATTTTGTTTTCTTCTTTGTTGACAAAAAATAAAGAGCTGCAAAGCGTTTTTAAAATTATGGTGAAGTTTTCATTTGTACTCAGTTTTTTACTTTTCTGTTATGACGGGTAACAAAATCAAATACAATGTACCACACACTGAACTTAAAAGATTAATTACTCTTTTCGGGAACAAAATTAAATAACTTATTCTGAACTGTAGCTGTGACTTTCAAGTTAAATAAAGATGTGACATTTTATGGTTGCCATCTACATTCATTCTGTTGGCACATGTAAGTGATGTCGTTTTGGAGCCGAAAGTGCAATGTAACGAGTGTTCATGTTTATTTACATGTATATAAACCAATTGTTCACACCGCAATTCCGATTCCAAAACGTCATCACTTGCTAACAGAACAGGTCTTCCGATTAACCCTATCAGGACCGGGCTTTTTTTGGTTGTACGGGGACCGGGGGGGGCACATAGTGCCCCCCCTCCGTATTTTCCAAAGTGTTCGACCGATTTTGATGAAACTTGCCACAAATGTTCATTTCACCGAGTTCTACATGATGACGTCACAAAATTTCAAAAAACCGTCACTAGAGGGCGTTTTTGACTGATTTTTGCCCATTTTTGGTCAAAAATCGTGTTTTTGCCATAACTTCTGTATTTTTTGTCCGAATGTTTTGAAACTTGGCAAACTTGTACATTTTAACAAGATAAATATAATTTGAACCTAATTTAGTCACTGGATTTATCTTTAGGGGGCATAATAATTCATTAATTTATCCCATTTTCGGGAAAAAATGTTTTTTTGCGTTTTTTTCACTTAACAATCAAAATGGCCGCCGCCAAGGGCCCAGGGAGAAATAATAAGGCATGATTGACAAATCTTAACATTTTTTGGGTCTGAAAAGTAATAAATTAGCAGGTTGAAAATGTTCCATTGTTAAAAAACTTGATATAATTTGACCCCCTAATTACAGGCTGAAAACACAAAATCCAAGATGGCCGCCAAAAATGGCGGCCATTTTGAATTCCCGAAACCATTTCAGACTATCACGTGACTCACCACTATCACTTTTCTGGCAAAAAAACATAAAATAAGTGGAAATTATGTCCAAAAAGTTTTAAAAATCACTAAAAAAACAGTAAAATCGTGTGACCCAAGGTCAAACAAATGGTTGCCATGGCAACAGCTAACCCTCGGTATCAATTATTTTTTGCCAATATGATCCTAGATATATTTTAGGAAAAGTCAGAAAATTTCGCGGTGATCGGACTAAGCGTTAAAAAGTTACGGTAAAAAAATTGGTAGGGGGGCACATTGTGCCCCCCCCCCCCCGGTCCTGATAGGGTTAAGCTCCTGTGCAAAGTAGCCCAAGGGGCTAGGTAAACTGTGCATTTTACTTGGCCCCAGGACGTTTGTGTTGCTCAAATTTTACACATGTAATGTCATAAATGTATCTTCCTGATACTAATGGTAGTGATCACAACCAGTTTAACGGTCGAATGAAGTTACACTCACACACTCCCAAATAAATCAACACACTAAAATCTATTTTTAGAAGTACACACTGTATGAGCATTATAAACAAGTACATGTAAGTTGCACAGTTTTGAGTAGCCCACATGGCAAGTTGAGAAGTGGTGTTTACTAGCCCATAGCAGTTTTTACTAGACAATGTACACGTACACCAGACTAGTGTCAAGGGTGAGCCCTGCAGGATTTTGTGTACAACATTTCTATACAATTATGATTGGATTGTTTATGTACACTCAGGAAATGAGACCACATATTATTTTGTTTACATTCAGTTGAGAGTGAGACTGCAATCCATCTATTAAACATCACCACACCCAACATCCCCTGACTATTCAAGGGGGCAACTTGTAACCTTGCAGGCTGCCTAAACAGACTGCATTTAATCCAAACAACAAACAACATAACATTTGCATAGTCAGACAGTACTAGTAGTATTAAGCATGGGAGGAGGTTACTATGTATGAACAGTTAACAATGGGCATTAGGCCTCTGCATCTAGTATCCATACTGCCTGCTCTGTGAGAAACCTTGGTGTTCTCTTTGACTCTTCATTTTTTTATGTCCAACCATGTCTCTTCGATCTGTAGGCCCAAGTCTGTAAATAAGGTACTTGACTAGTATGCTATGATCAGCATAACTGGAAACCACTGTGAGATCGATGTGGGTATATTTTGCTGCAAGTGCAAAACAAAGAAATACTCAACATTTATGGCTTTGCATACATTTTTTTTTTTTACTTGTAACTACAAAATTGCACATGTCCATGTGTTGATACTGGTGGAAAACTGTGGCAAGTTTAATTCAAGAAGTTTGAAAATGTGTGATGGTCGGAAAAAGAGATCATTCTGGAAGTGGTGGTTGGGGAATCCCGAATGCTGGGCGGGTTTTCCGGCATCAACTTCCGTAGGAAGTACTTTGACTAAGAGAAAGGAGGACGGCAATTATAAAGTAGGACAGCAATAGACAGTATTTTTTACTGCAAGAGGGCGCACTACTAATTCCATTTTGAAAGTACACAAATATTTCAAAACATTAAAAATCCAAATTTTCCAAGCAGATATCTTATGCTGATTTTATTGTAAAACTGTCAATGAAAAAAACCATAAAAAGTTGTATATTAAATGCTTTATTAGAAGTGTAATTGCATCTGGTTTACCACACTGGTTCTATGATTTGACCCCCAGTTTACCCCAAAGGGCGCCTTCTTGCAGTCAAAAATAAGACTCAGTATAAAGTTACATTATCATCTTTCATAAACTCCAAATACATAGTACTTGTTTTATTCTCTCTTCTTCAGAGGGAAGATAGGGAAGGGGAAAAAAATACATATAAAAACTCTCTGGTTTTCAGGTTTTCAAAGAGGCACCATTAGGGTTTAAACCAGGCTAACTCTGCCCAATGCTGTGCTACATGCACCTGAGCAGAAAACGAGTTGATTGAAAAAATATAAATTCAAAATAAAAAGTATAAGCAGAGAACCAGTAAGCCTACATGTATCAAACAGAGCACATAAATGAGATAAACTGATAGGTTTGCTGGTAACTTTTTCCATACATTTTCCGCTTCAAATGCCCCGTGAAACTGGTCCCCACAGTCAACAGAGACTGAACACATCCTTGTAGTGTCAACCATGGAATTCTGTGATCACACACCACTCATTGTCAGCACCATATGACTAAGCATTCCTGGAAAGCATATATTGTTCCCAGCAGTACAATACAGCTTTCAAGGCTCCGCCAGTACACACCATCATTGTACATGGGTCTGCAGGATTTTTCAAAACTGTGGGGCATTCTGGACCCAAATTTTGAAAGTGTGGCCGAAGGACACTGACTGCCAGGTCCTTGGAATGTTTTTATTTGATGTTTATGTTTGGTTTGAAAAGCTCTACTGTGCAATCTGGAACATTTAAAGTGGTTTTATGTTAGTTTTTTTTCATTTGATATAGGCCTAAAATAAAAAATAATAGTAATAATAAAACTGTGTTACGTATCAGCCTCAAATAAGCAAAATATGCATTTAAAACAAGATACATCTCACATCAATCTAATAACAGACAAACACAAAAGCATTTTGAGTTTTTCTAAAGCACTTTTGACAGCTTTGATCGTTATTTAATGAGAAATGGTGTTTACATTTGTATGGACTAAGAAATAATTGCCATCCATCTTAAATTGTTTTTTTCCTTTTTTTCTCGCTCAAAATGTCAGAATTTGTTCCCCCCTCATTTATGGAATAACCCATGTACAATGTATGTTTGCACACTGGATTTTATTGCTTTAGATATAGAACTAAGACCCTACGACACATTTCTATTACTAATGCAAATACTTGGTTTGTTTGTCTATTTCTCTGTGTAAAGAGCTCATTGATGATGATGTAATCGTGTCAAATTTTCAGAAACCATTGCGTTGAATGAGAGTGGAGTCAAGTAGCCGGGCCATTAATAGTCAACAGCCAATTAATCACAGCAATAGTCATACACAAAACGGCCAGACACCATAATCAAGCAGCCGACTTCATTATCATATTCCCTATGCACATTAATCACATTAACTAATACTAAATATCGGCATGCTCGAATGGGGACCAGACTATTTTTCCTCTCAGTCTCAATATTAAGTTGAAACAAAATGGTCGCACAATTAAAAAAAAAAAAAGGTCATCGCCATTTAGCTCACAATTCAAAAATGTCACAGCCATAAGTACTGGCGTTTTTGCACCCCCGACTAGAACCATGCTCTGATCTTTGGTTTAATGGGTTTTCGCGCATTTGGTTCAGTACGAGTGATGCAGCTGTTCTCGACAAACCATAACACTACAGAGATGTTGGCTTGGTTGGGCTTGGTTTCATAATGACAAATTTTAAAAACTAACCAAATATGTCAATGGAATTTGAATGGAATTTCTTTTTTAAAGAGGATGGGCCATGGTGATTGATGTTGATGTTATTGTTTAGTTTTCTGCTTTCTATAATTATTGCATCGGACAAACTTCTCTTTTGTCAAGTTTGTGACATTAAATTGACAAAAGAAGTGATATTTGCAGGGAGTTTTTACTCCTTTAACTAGCCCGCCGCTAAACTTAACAAAATCATGGAAATGAGGGCAGCAAACAAATCATGACGTCACTGGAAGTACTGAATCCTCGGATGGTCAGCACTGAGCAGTGCTTCAATGAGTAACAACAAACAGCCGTTAGACAGAGGAGTACTTCCTGCGATGTCACTAATCTTTAGAATTTCTGGAGACAACTTTCAGGCACCGACTGCTGTTCTGATTTTGGCTCGAGGCAGGGGGGTGAAAAGATGCTCGAAACTGCCTTTGTAACGAATAACTACGCATTCTATAATTCTGTCACCGTTTTTTCGTGGATAAAAATAGGTGTATTTAGGGATGTAAAACTTTTTTTAAAGAGAGACTTCTAGCGTGGCCCATCCTCTTTAAACATAAAAACCTTGAAGCAAACCAATCCAACATTATAAAAAATAAGATAAAATTATTATAAAAGATGAAGTTCCATTTCTCTTGCATGTGAGTGGCCTGAGAAAAAGAACGCAGAAATAAATCTACTTGCCACTGTCATACTTTACCCATGTACAAATTTACAGCACAGTGTCCAGTGTTCACGTACATGTACATGTATGGTACACATCAACACATTCGTTAAGTCATGTTATACATGTAGTGGGCACATTTTTTGACCAACATCTTGATTTCCAATCCAACAATCATGTAGACTTACAATGTCACTATATTATTAGTGTCTGCTGGTCTGACAAACAGCGGATGATATGGATTGAAAATCGTCTTCCTACAATGTCCAAATGTATTGATGATGACCAACCCGACTTGCGACAACGCAACTCAGCTGCTGACAACCTCAGATAATTTGCTTAATCATGCTTTTCATACAGGAATCAAAACGGCGCTGATACCGAGCGAGGTTGGCCGTTGGTCCGCGCCATGAATACACTGAATCGTGACCATGCCCGGGAACCAGGCATTACACATCAGGCATCTAGCTGGGCACCAGCGAGGAGTCGCCCAGTTGGTTGCGCGTTGGTTCCTGGATGGTGGCACAACTGTAAATTTGAGGCGTGATTACGTTTTACGTGGTTCATAAACCACTTGAAAATGATTGCAGGTCATTTTCACTGCCGCGTGTTCATCTACAAACCAGCCTTTAAACACAACAGTGTGAACTTTGAGGTACAAAATGTGCCTTGATCTCCGGCACAAAAAGCAGAGTCACAGGAAAATACAGGGAGTGTATAAATAAGACACCAAATTCCGCATAAACTCGAAGTCTTACACCCCTGATTACTTGAAAATAAAATAAAGGTTGTATATTTTGAGAACACAAATTTTTAAGAGGTGCATTGACATGTACATCACAAACTGTGAATTTTACGTCAGAAACTTGTTGATGGCGGTCAGGGTGCCAAACCATGCCCCAGATTGAAACTCCTGTTCAAATTAACAGCCTGGCATGATGACTTCTCATCATTAGAATGATATAAAATAGTCAGACTAAAACCCGATTCATACCTCACGCGAATGCGAAGCAAATTTGACGCAACACTCCTACATTCGCAGCGAATTTTTAACACAGTTGAACTTGAGCGAATTATTTGTTGCAAATTTGTGACGTCAAATTCACTTCGCCTTCGCGTGAAATATGAACTGGGCTTTAGAAAAATAGAAGAAGGGTTAAATTCGTACCTTCAAATGCGAAATACACTTGCTGACCGAGCGAGTTCTTGAGAGCGTAGCGGTTTTTCGTCTCAATGTTTGTAAGTGCTTCAAACAGCTCGATCTGCTGGTGCATGAGGACCTGGTCAATCTGAGTCAGGTATTCCAAACCTCTAGGTACACCTTGGATTCCCTGTGGTATGGGCATCCATTGCTGGCCACTTGGACCGGTCGACCCTGGTTGCTTGACTTGAACCTAGTGAGTAACAGTGAGTGTGTTGTGTTGTCATTTAGCCTTTGAGAAAGACTCTGCTAGGGTCCAAACGTGACGCCATTAACATTTTTTTTGCATTTATACAACAGTTCCTTGTGGTTGGTGAGCAGTTTGCAACAGCTCATTTTATTTTTTCAACTGTACTACAACTTGTTAGATAAAAATGAAGATCAAGTTGGTGTTCAAAGTTTTTAAACATCAAGTTCAACAACAACAAAATGACATTGGTGATAGCCATGTGGCTATAGACTTGGATAAGAAATAATTGAATATTTCCCACTTTTTTAGTGTTTCTCTGTGGTTTAAACGGTCCAATTAATAAGAATGTGCACACTCAAATGTATGAGAAACCTTCAAGTGATGGGGGGGGGGGTGTAGATTTCCCACAATTATGATCACAATTGAGTCTATGCAAAACCAGTAACTGGGGTGCTGTACTCCTTTTTGCAATTTTTGACATTAACGGTCGTACTAGCGCGCTGCCGATAATGTCAAAATCTCAAAAAAGGCGTACAGCACCGCAACTCCTAGGTCTAAGTCCAATGATAATATTATTATACGTGTGCAAAATGTCTTCATGGTTTTCTTTTTTACAGTGAGTTACAAAATTGTTTGTTTAAATCCACACTCTGCAGACCCCGACCACAGCCGGATAGTATGGCTTGGCTAAAATGCTGTATCAGACTGCCACTTTATCTCCCTTAATTTTGGTCAAATTATATCCTTACCTGTCCAGAAAGGTTGACAGATGAGAATGTAACCAGGGAGGTACAGGCACTTTGAACGATTACAAAGTTTCGAAATCATGAAAAATATGCCATTTTCACATGTAGGTTGTGTTTGACAACGCTACTCGCGAAACGCCATTTTAGTTCTTTTTGGCTCATGTGCGCAAAAGTGCCAGCCGCGCGATAAAATGTCTGCTTGAGTTTTCTGTTTTAAAAGGTCAACGTTTAGCATTTTAGCTCCCAATTTCTCATGAGGAATATTTAAAAAAGGGAAAAAAAGCCCCACATCCATAAAAAATCTAAAAAATCCCTTAGAAAGTGGCAGTCGGATATGAAAACTTTTCCGGGATATATGGAAACTTTTCCGGAATAAGGAACTTTCTCCAAAATGCCATCAAACATTGAGACTGGACCCAACCCCTGTTTAACATTTGGACTAGAGTCTAGACCCAGTAACTGGGGCGCTGTACTCCTTTTTTGAGATTTTGACATTATCTGTCGTACTAGATAATGTCAAAATCTATGCCCATATGTATGCCCATGCCGATCAATGCCACAAAAGCGTTATCACAAGGATTCTTACCTGTCCTGCCATGGTGCTCTGCAGTCTGTGTACGTGTACCACTCACTACGCTAAAGTACAAATTTAGGAAAGCCCAAATGGTGGTATTTAGTACTACTAGGTAGTAGATAGGGCAGATACTGTTTTCTAAATATTATGACGACGTTTTTCCCCACTATTTACGTTGCAGGTGCTGCATACACAACTAACTATCTGACTAGTTTGAAAGTACTTGTTGTACGCACCACTGTACTGATTGTGCGCTATTCAAATCATTCCTGGCCCTACGCGACTATCGTATCTAAGACACACAAGCGAGTTCCATGGAGTAACTCCAAATTTACATCTATGTAAATTAATGCACTATCAACAAAGCTGGGTCCGGGTAGCGGGCCGTGAACTAGTCAGAACATCTTATGTCATTGTATAAAGACGGGGACCAGGCTAGCCAGTGAACGGTCATGTGATTAGAGCTACTTTTTGCCAGCGTTGTTTTTAATAGCCTTTCCTCAAGGCGCACATGTACACTAACTCTTGAACTAAAGCCCTTGGTTCTTGGTAAAACGACCCCTCCCTAGCGGCTCATGCCAAGCCAAACTGGGAAGTTGTGCAAAGTGTTGTTTTCTTACTTCTCATTCAACGCAATTTCGGGAAGAAACTTGACTATTAACTGGTATTAGAAATAAACTAGCACATCAACCGCATTATGATGACGTGGAACACAGACCGATTTTTTCCGGTTTTTCACGAGACTATTTTTTATGGTCGAGATTAGGACAAAAGAGGGCGCCCTATTAAGGAAACTATCGGTTGTCCTCTTGTCTACGTGACGGCTGCAGCCGCACGTCCAGTCAATTGTGAGAACTTTCCGTGCAGTGTTTTGATATCGTGAGGCATTGCATTGTAAGGCGTTGCTATTTGTACTTGTTTGCCTCGACAACTCGGTCAAGGCTATGATATCATGAGAGTAAGAGTAAAGAAATTACGACGACTATAATAGCAATGATGTTTTCAAAGCATTCTGGACCCTATGGGCAGAGTACCAGGCAGTGCAAGTAATTTTGGCGCCTTGGCGTCAATTTTTGATAGCAACCAAACCAAATGCTAACTTCTGTGCAGCTGTGATCTAACATGTGAAGTGTATAATGTATCATGTTCTGTTTACGGACATGATATTTGGATTTCTACTATTGTATGAAGAATAAAACTGCGATGGCTACTCCAACGTTATCATGTCGTCTGTTTGTCACCTTTTTATCCGATATCCCTGGTAGCGGTGTCAAGGGGGATTTCAGCCCAAGATTACGGGCTCAATCTGTCCGTGGTGTCGAAGACAAGCAGCTCGGTGATGATCAAGTGGACGGCATCAAACAGCACCAAAGCTGTGAGGTACGCCATCACCGTCATCCATGATCGCACTGGGACACTTTTGACCAACGAAACCATTACTGATCTAACAACCGACATCTTCGTTATCCAAGGACTTCATCACTCCAGAGTCTACACAGTCGAACTTCGCGTGCTCGACAGCACCGGGAAAACCGTCGATTTCGACTCACTGTCCGTGTCCACGAACTTCGTTTGGAACGACGAGTTTATCGTTGCGCTGTGCGTGATTGGATTCCTTGCCTTAGTGCCAGTTGTGTTGCTGATTTTGCAGGCAATATGCCTATCCGAAGATAAGCTACAGCGAGCTCGGAGTTACAAGAACAGAGGTGTAATGTCAGATAGTCAGAAATATTATTGAGTATTGATAATAGGCCTATCGAACATGTTCTGGTGTTGCGTTAATGGATGGGTGTCAATGAACTGCAACGAAGTATGGTTACTCGATTGGCCACAATATGACGCTTGACCAGTACAGTGAGATATTCCATTGTATTGAACATTGTACTTAGTTATAATCTGAAAGACTATGAGTTAGTCATCAAGCTATAATTATTATTATTAAATCTTTCTGGTAATGAAACCAAGGGACCCTCAAAAGTGACTAGCACTGTGACCCGTAGGCCTGAAGATACCCGTGTAGAGAAGATGATGAAGACTAATGTCAGTTTTAGATGTGGGAGGAAAACCCAAAATAGGGAAAACCCACACATTCAGGTAGGGACTGAAAACCCAATCCACATGCAAGACTCCAGTCTGGGATTCGAACCGGGGTCCACAGAGGTGAAAGATGAAAGGTGAATTATGACATAAACTAGGCCTATGGTTTCATGCTAAGAAAGTGTACACCCCGGAGAAAAATGGTTTGAATCACAGGCGTACGAGCCGGGGTGGGGGCAGGGGCAGGGGGCAGTTGTCCCCCCCCCCTCCTCAAAATTTTTTAAAATAATAACAATCGGGCAAAACTGTGGGGGAAAATCAGTCAAAGCAAGAAGTACAAAATAAAATTACCTTTTAAGTCGAGTTTGGTACTTCTTTTTTTATCTGTGTAAATTTTTTGGCAAATCGACCATCAGTCCCCTTAACCAAAGAGTCCCAATATACCTAAGGTTTGCATTGACTTACATTTCCTTCTCGAAAAGACAATACACTACTTTAACAATAAAATGTATAAAAGCCGGTTATAATTATGTTTTCTTTAAAAAAAAAAATGTTATTTAGGTTATTTGTAAGTTGCTAATCTTAAAAGTTTAATCTTCATCTTTCAAAAATAAAGCCAACATGCACTAAACCATCCCCAAACCATGTTTTCGTTTTCTCACAAAAATGAACATAAATTGTTTTTGTAATGTTCACATGATATGACATTATTCAAAAAGCCTTACTGTATATCCATTCCATTCCCCTCACTTTACAAAACCCTCCAAAATCCATGTTTTGTTGGATTCTGTTGTATGGAGGACTGTATTAGTAAACTGATCATGCTTTACTTGGGATCAGGCATACCACCGTAATCAGAGTCCAACAGTGTGGGTGTTGAGTTACTGAATGGTGTTAGAGTGAGGACTACACCAGTAAACCGATCATGCTTTACTTGGGATCAGGCATACCACCGTAATCAGAGTCCAACAGTATCAATAATACTGATGTTTGGCTCTTAAAGGCATTATTTTGTCAGTGTCATTATGGCTCATTAATTAGAAACCACGGCTGAGGCTATTCGGAACCCCTCTGTTGTTAGAATTGAGCCATTTCGTTATTTCGGTGTCAGCACCAGGCAGGATAGTCTAGGAACCTAGACTACTTGGGCCCTGACTTTGACTCAATTCTGTGTACACCCCCAAATGAAGCATGGTGCAGGGATGACATTTACACAGTTTGGTTTCGATCGGACAAAAGCTGTGTGTGTCACAAGGTCCGGCACGATCGGGACCCAGTGTGTGTAATACAGCTATCAAAGAAACCAAATCAGGGGTGGATTTCACAAAACTAGTCCTAACTTATGACAAGTCCTATCTTATGACTAGTCCTAACTTATGACAAGTCCTAACTTATGACTATAGTCCTAACTTATGACAAGTCCTAACTTATGACTATAGTCCTAACTTGTGACAAGTCCTAACTTATGACTAGTCCTATTATGACAAGTCCTAACTTATGACTATTCCTAACTTATGACAAGTCCTAACTTATGACAAGTCCTAACTTGTGACTATAGTCCTAACTTATGACAAGTCCTAACTTATGACAAGTCCTAAATTATGACAAGTCCTAACTTATGACAAGTCCTAACTTATGACTAGTCCTAACTTATGACTAGTCCTACCGTATGACTAGTCCTAACTTATGACAAGTCCTAACTTATGACTATCCTATAAGTTAAGGCTGGTTCTCATCGCAACTTGAGATAAGACTAGTCCTAGAGCTTTGTCATCAAACTCACACCTGAACGCACAGCACCAACAAATGAAACAAAGGTACACTTGTCCGTTCATGATTTTAACAAATTAATTACAGCAAATTAACCATTAAACAATATAAATAGATTACATCCATAAATCAATTTAATACATGATAAGTAAATTTACACTCGAACCCCATCTGTCAAGGTGAGGTTGGGTTTGTCGTGTGGAGATCCCGCGTCGTGGCCCGGCGGTTGACGTCAGGTCCTCCGAGTCGACGGCATCGTCATCAGCGACGCCTGGCCGTCCCGTGCCTAAACCCAGGACCAAAAAAGTCCCAGAAAATAAGTAACAAGCACAATGTATGCCTTAATATCCATCTGAAATGATTACACATTAAACACATGATATATCGAAAGTCTGCCGCACTGCTGAATTCACAATGCAAATCAGTAAACACCGAAAATGCATTTGTCACTAACTTACGAAAATCTTTTGACTTAACAGTTCGCAAAATCTCGAATATTAAATAAATAAACTTACAAAAAAAGTTAGATTGACTTAGTATAGCAGCCCCCGATGTTGGTAAAACTCAGCATCACGGATGTCCTTCAAAACCATCGACAGGGGCCGGCAAACACAAAATATCGATTGATCAGACAGACTGACAGAGCTCAGATCCGTGTGGACTACCCCGGAGTGGAGTCTCAAGCTATCGGGCCTCGGCGCCCGACGTCCTCAAGCCGGTGGTTGCTACTAAGTACTGGATAGTTCGCCAAACAATATTAAAAAGGCCATAATTTCAGCTCTGCAGTCAATTTGAAATGGAATTCGGACATGGTTTCAGTGCATGAAATTACATTTAGTTCAACGCCAAGTAATGTAACAGTGGTGACGACAAGTTTAGAATTGTGTTAATTTTCAATTTCATTTTTTTTAAACCAAATTTCATCCTGATTTTTTTGTAATGATAGATAATATCAACAAAAGCCCGATCGGCTAAGCACATGTTACAGTGTCCCGGAAAGACCATTGTGTAACGTAGCCACTGTTATATTTGTTCAAACTATTCTATACAGCATAACTCAAATATGGAGTTGAATTGAACCTTAAAAACCACCATACAAATGAACATTAACATGAAGACGGCACTTGAACAATGACGTTATGATGACGTCATCTGGTGTCAAATTACAATAATTCAAAGTTTAATATTTAAATAAATTATAAATCCTGAACCATACACTAGATTTTTACAATCAAAACATCATCGGACAGATCTTTGAAAAATAAATAAAGTCACACAGAGATGACCTCAATTTGAACTTGTCTTTCAGTTCAAACCGGAAGTTGAAGCAAAAACTATTAAAATGCAGTAAGTTGAGGTTCAAATGTATAATTTTTATGGGGTCATCATTGGATAATTTCAACCTTTGATGACATCATTCACGAACACCTTGTTTTTGTAATGTAACAGAGACTGACTTTCTTGGTTTTTATTACACCAGTCACGTTATACTCGACAGATGAATTGAGTTCACGGGAATTGAATGACTAAATCCTAATTTAGGTGTTTTCAGTTGCTGCCCCAATTCTTGTCGTGGCTGTATTGTTAGTTGAACTTCCCTGATGATCCACCCTCGCTGTTCCCACCCGGAACGCCTTTCGGATGCCTTCTCGGAACGGCTTATTCGTCATCGTATACAGTATTGGATTCACGCAGGAGTTGCACACGGCCAAGATGATGCCAATGTGGTAGGCGGGTGACGCGAAGTTGATGCTCACACCAAAGTTGTACAGAAGGAACATGAATTGGTTGGGAGCCCAACACAAGGCGAAGGTTACCACGAAGGTCAAGAGGGTCCGAATTAGCGTCCTGCTCGCTCGGAGCTGCCACATCTTGCGTCGGTCAACCTCAGTAAGAGGTGAGGAAGCTGAAGATGAAATAGGTAAATAATTCAAGTTCTCAGCTCCATATTGCAATCTATTGAGGTTTTCGTTAATTGTGGTATTTTCTGCAATGAATTGTGTCAGTTTTGAAAGAAACCGGGTTAAACAACTTCGGCTCAATGTAGAAATTTACCCAAAATCCGAGGGATGTAAGAGTCATTCCTGACAGAATAGGTCTAAAACTGGTATCCAAATCTTAGAAGGTATATTGAACACAACCATTTGGTAACCATTTGATTCAACAAGGAGCTTCTGGGAACAGTAACCTCAGTGCTAGAGAAGTACACTGAAGAGCATTAATTTTTTTATGTCTGAAGAAAATAACAGCTCCTTTTTTCATGAGACAGACATAAAAAGGTCTCATTTTAGGTTTAAAACTTCTCTTCCCTGAAATTCATGTTCTTACTACAAATTAACCTATTCCAGATTGTTTGTCCCACATGTGCCATAAACCGAATATTTATGTAGCGTGTTTAAAACTGAAAATTATACACACTTAAAATAATGATTTTTTCAACAGCTGAAAAAAATCATGATATCTCAGGAAGATTTTAACGATTTTCCCCACCCTATTTTGATGTCTTTAACATCGTAAATTGTCATGCAGTTTTACCTTTGGGTCACTCTTTTATAAGGTTTACAAAATAGTTATACCGTCAATTATACCCATACGAACGATTCGAACTTTCGATGTTCTTTTTATTCTTCATCACTTCTAAAATCTGACTGAGTCAATAAGCCATATTTGATGTGTAGGTCTTGAAGAAATTAGAGGTTATTTAAAACATTTACTCACCCATCCGACCATTTAGTGTCTCGACTTGTCGCTTTAGGGTCGAGATGACCTTCCATTGGGCCGCCACCATCACAATGAACGGAGCCAACAAATTAGCAGTGAAATTGTAGAACCCGACCAACGCCTGGACGGTCCGGTCCGGCCATCCCACAAAGTGGCACCCGACTATTTCGTCTTCTCGGTAGAGAAACAATACAAAGACCTTGCAGAGCGCACCGAGTACCCAACACGATGCCATCATGAGGTACTTATTGCGCCGGGTGAAAACTTTCTTGTACTTGTGCGGGTACACAATGGCGACAAATCGCTCCAGGTTGATGGTAACCAGGCAAAGCACGGACACCACCGCACAAACCCAGAACAGAAACTGACCGACGTACAGCTTGCATCGGAGCTGGCCAAAGAATCCTGTGTTGCGCTCGGACTGTGTCTTGGTCGGGACGATTTTGAAAGGAATGACCAACACGCATACTATGAAATCAACCATTGACAGGTGTACTAAGATATCGCTGGTGTTCGACCGCAGGGACGGTACGCGCAAGAGTACAAAGGCGACCAGAAGGTTACCAAGTATTCCAACAACACAGATAACTCCGTATAGAACGAGCACGAAATAGCTGTCGGCAAAGCTGCCCCAGTTGGTTGATTTTGAATTGCCATCAGTGACGTCATCGGACAAGGGTGTGAAACTGGTAGTGTTGCCTCCATTCGAAAAATACAGTTGGTTCATTTTGGAGTCTGGCTTTACGTGTTTACATTAATCTTATTTCGTGTAAATATCTTAGAACAATATTTTCATCGGCAATGTAAACCGGAAAACCCGTGACATCCTCAGAAGAGTCATAACCCTGCACAGAACAAAATAATAAAAAAATAACCCGATATTAGAACAAAACTATATTAGTCCAAGCTACATTGTGTAGATCGATGGAGACTATAGATGGACTCGGAAATAATTTGATTGGAAACAAAGAGCTCAGGTCAGGAGAAGAGGCTGATAGAAAAGAAGATAGGTGGATGGTGAGATCAAGGAATTTAGGGCATTACATGGAAACGAGTAACGTGGGGTACAGAGGAGTGGACATCTAGATCAATAGATAGAAATGAGTCCCGGTCTTGACACTTGTGCCCTTAAGCAAGACACTTAACCATTATTGCTTCGCTGCAGCACTCTGTAAACCCTTATAAGGTGCTACATAAATATGTCTTATAATTCAAAAACGTCCGAAGCCTGACTTAAAAAAAACAAAACGATACGCCCTTTTTGAGCTGAGACGCCCGTATTTCTATTAAAGCGGACCAAGTAAATACGACTTTACACAACAATAAGACAATTCAAAGCAGGCGTAGTTTTTGCTGTATTTTACGAGATGTAAAGGTCGGGGAAGTCATCCGCAAGCTTTTAACGCTGATGAGGGCTAGCTCTCTTCGTTGTAATGAACTACTTGTATTAATTATACTGAAGGGCATCGTCAATACCTTGATATAATTAAAAAAAAAGTTATTCTCGCTCGCCCTTTCTCTTTCACTTCATGCAAATGAATTAACTGATAAAACTCAAGACCAATTTTATTCGATACTCTTTCAGAGCGAAATTTGAAACATGACGTCATTGGATATCAACAACAAACAGGTCTGTACACTACGAAGAGGAAATTTTTGCGACAGTGAAAAGGTCAAATTCAGTGCCGTTTTCAGGAATCAACTAAAAATTTCCTGCACAAAAATGTGCAGACCCATATAATTACCTAAAGTGTGACGTCATTGGATGTTTTAGGATTTTGACAAAATTCGCACAGAAAGTGTATCAAATACAAAGTCATGTTACATCATTTTAAAGCCCCAGCTCAACATTGACAAACTGACTGTAAATGCTTGCATTCTTTGCATAAATTAAGATATTTTTTATAAACCAAAACCTGTGAAAATGTCAGCTCATTTCGTTGTTTCGTTTGCGAGGAAATAGAGAAAATGCATGAAGCATTTTTGTACGCATTCCTAAATAGGCACAATTTTCGTCTCACTGAGGCAAAAACTAATTTTCATTTAAAAACGATTACACTTCAGGCAGAAATAACTCAAGGAAAATTTTCTACCATCATTATTTTAAACCATGTAAGATATATGTAAATCTGTGAACATTTATTCTTCTTACCAGTGTTGAGCTGAGGCTTTTAACTTGAGGTTAGAGACTTGATTCGCACCCCGGCACACACACGCACTTTCATGGGGACTCTATCTAATTGGAAAACGAGTGCATCACAAAACTTAATTCGGTCTTGGTGCCCCTCCTTAACAATCAATGGTCTAATACTTCCAGGCGAAATTTAGGTTCAAGGATCATTGATTAAAGAGTAAATCAATAAAGTTATTTCCTTCATTAGTGAGAGGAACACAATTTGCCAATATAAGGATAGCGTGCAACTTGAAGGACGATGGGTGATTTGTAATGAAATCTCAGGTAGTTGAACAGTAATTGAGTGCGATGCCTGGGTGTTTTATTATCAACTGTGGTGGGACAAATTTCATGGCCCTGCTTTGCGCTCACCGTGCCTCGTATACAGCGCGCAGTGGGCCGTGAGCGAAGAATTTCGCGGTAAGCAGCGAACGGAAAATTGTGATAATAATAATAACACGAAGATTTATATAGCGCTTTATCACACCCTTGGGCGTCTCAGAGCGCTCAATATTTTTCCTGCAAGGTATGATGAGCTACGTTTTGAAGTATATGAGACCTGTTCCTTTACATAGCACCATGTAACGGTTTACAAGGTGCTGTGGCGCAATCTGCAGCCGATCAAACCAGGAACACCGAGCGAACCCCTTCTCCTTGCGATAAGTGTCACTGGGTTCTTTTACGTGCATTACACAACACACGGGACCAACGGCTTTACGTCCCATCCGAAGGACGAAGCAATAATGGTTAAGTGTCTTGCTTAAGGACACAAGTGTCACGACCGGGACTCGAACCCTAACTCTGCTGATCAGAAACACCAGAGCTTGAGTCCGGTGTTCTTATCCGCTCGGCCAATCGGGCACCGTTTGCTGAGAATGATGTGAATTTTAAAATCAAATCAAGTCTGAAATTGGACAGAACCTTCAATTTGGTGACAATTGATTGTCAGCGACATCGTGGTATGCGACCTTTCCCAGAGATGGATCAAATTTATTAGTTTTATTAGTTACTCTGAGTATAAATAGAGAACTTATTAATTTAGCATTCCAACTAGACAAAAAACATCACAAATAACTTTGTCCTTTCTCTCTTTGCTCTCTGTCTGTTTGCTTGTCTAACTCAGTGTTCTTGAACAAGTTGTGATTCACAGAGGTAAAGTCAAATCTCACTGAATAGAGACGTCATTTGAAAGAACGCGACCAGCATTGGTAAATGTCAAAAAACCAGTATCCGCACTTTGACTCAACATGAAATAAAAAACCTGTGACAGACAGGTCTCCATTCGACAAGCTCTGCTCTCTGGAGACCCCATCACTTAAGCACCTTTTATAATTAATTTATCCCACGTATCCGTGTACTAGGCTATTGATTGATTGAGTGGGAATAAAATTTTGAAGAAGTTTTGAAGATCTCTTTCCCAAGATGGCCGCTTTTCTCTTTGGAAGTTTATAACACTCTTGTATAGGGGTGTTTTATTTGCGATGAGCGCACCTCGAGGGACCCATGGGAAAAAAACATAAAATTGAAGAAAAAAAATACCTATAGATGTCAGTGCAAAAAAGTAATAATTATTTTGAAACAGGCCGTACCTTTTGACAGCAAGAGGGCGCGCAATACTGATCCCATTTTGAAAGTACAACAATATTTCAAAACATTAAAGTTCATAATGTCCAAGCAAATTTCTTACACTGGTTACATTGTAAAACTGTAAATAAAATTCTTCATGGCAAAATTGACGATCAACAGATTCCCTAACATTCGTATGTCGTTTTAAATTTAATTTATAGGTACTGTTTCCCGGTGTTGACTTCTGAATTTGAAGTAACACTGACAAGTCACTGAGAGCAGGGCGTGTTGAACAGAAAACAGCGTTAGCTTATAGCCTTGATTCAAGGCGTTCCCTTACTGTGTTTTTCATTGCATTATGGAATCATCAATGTACAGTATGAGAGGTACCAACTGAGAATGCATTAGATTTATATGTTGTCAAAATGTTAAAGTGGAGACCATCCAGCTATGAAAGTATGGCCGACAACTGGTTGATAACGGTGGTTACGGTTGCCCTTGAATGGAGCTTGTTATTGTCGGATTAGTCTTTGACAACAGGCGTTTCTTAGCTGCGATTTTCAATGCATTCATCAGTGCACGGTATAATAATAACACTGGAGTCTTATATAGCACATGTATCTACCAACAATGAGGTCTCAAGGCGCTTATGATATTAATTTTAAGGCAGGTTTTTGAGGGGTTTTATTTTTTAAAATACCAGAGCCATTTTTCTAGCACCTTGTAATGGTTTACAAGGTTCTGTATTCAACAGTCACGATGAAAAGTACCAACAGAGAATGCATTAGAGATATAGGTTAAAATATTTATGGAGCTACTGCACAGCTTCGAATTTGAAGTAGGGTCGCCAACAAGTAGGGCGGTAACAGTGGTTGTCGCCCTTGATAGGAACAGATGAGATTAGTCTTGACAAAAGGCGACTCTTAACGGTGATTTTCATGCATTACGGAATCCTCAAATGCACGGTATGAGAATGCTTTAGATGTACACCTATAGGTCGTTAAAGGTACTAAAAGGTAGACACTATACAGCTCTGAATGTGAAGTTGGGCCCACAAGTGGGGCAACTGGAGCTTCTGGGGTTAGTTAAGCCTTGGAAAAGGCGTGACTAGATGGAATAATTTAATTCTATGATGAATCACAAATATAAGCATTGCGAATTATGCGAGTGTAATAAACGCATGAGTTGCCATATTCAGGGCCCATATTCATGCAGCTAACGTAAGCCAAAAACCGCCGCTTAGTAAAAACGGGAAGGGTACAAATAAACACTTTCTAGGTGTAACAAGCGTGAAAAATTCACTCTCTCGCCCGAGTGGTGTCATTTTGGCTCTTTTGAGAGTGAAACTCACTGTGCATCAGTGAAATTTGAGTGAACTTCACTCTGATTCAAGTTGAAAATACCTGTCTTTTACTCTAAAAAGTTGCCCACCATATAGCTCTTCGCAAGAGCGGTATGGCGGACAAAACGAGTGGTTTTCACCCGTTTACATTAAGAGCACGTTGAAGGTATACGTTTTTTAGCTGGTTAGCAAGGATTGTTTTTGTTTGTGCGCGTGTTTACATTTGGCGATATACACTGTAAGCGGAGATCTGTAAAACCGGTAAGCTGCGCTATATGAAATTGGGCCTAGCTGTCACGCCGTCGTAACGTTAACGATTAAAGATTGGCCATGAAATAGGAAGAATGTGCAAAGGTAAACATTCATGGCCAGACTATTAACTATATAGTCTTGTGTCAAGGCTGAACTTAGAATTCTGATCTGGGCCAAGTTTGTATCCCCTGCTAATAGACCGATTTCGCGACAATGTTTACATGTGGTCACGTGACCCCCTATCGGGGATGACGTCATACAGCTGGTGAAAAAATACGTGTAAAGAGATAGGCCGTGACACAGAGTGAGTTCGAAAACAGTCGATTATACTTTCGTTAAGCAATGAATTAGTTAATCAGCCCCTTTATTTAAAGTAGTATGGTGTGGCATTAATTTAAATCACATCTCTGTTTCACAATTTAACAGAATTCTTCTGAAAAGAGGTTTTTAAGCCATGCACTACCGGCGTCGGACGACTATTATGTAGCCACCCGTCTGTTTTGTTTGTAATGTTGGCCTAAATCACTGTAAAAAAAAAAAAGGGATAAACAACATTGGAAAAGTGAGCATTAATACCTAGCCTTGCAGAATTTCAAATAGGCAAAGGAATCACACAGTTTTGGAAAGCAATTTCTTGGAGGATTTCAGCTTCAAAACTTTGAAATTTTTTTGTTGAAAAGTGTGTGGTGATCGCGGTCGTCTGGCCTAACGTTCCGTCGCGCGCTGTACACATCGTGCACATTTATACGGTACTTTTACAATTTTCAAGACTTGCTGGAACTATCCTTACTGGCTTTATTCGGCCACTTGAAGGTCTTTGGTACAAACTCTGGAATATGTTTCAGAGAGTTCGAGCAAAAAAAGCCTTGATCGAATTAACTAAATGCATTAATCATCGTGTACCGTACCACCTTTCCTATGGAGGATTACGTGTGTGTTTACATTATTTTTTAACCCAACAGGGTCACGTGACGAGGGTCGCGCAATCGGTCTATTGCCGCGGATTTGTGCACTTATACGGTCACCATTCTACGATAGCAGGGTCAGTTGTGTACGCAAAGATTGGCCATGAAGTAGGAAGTATGTGCAAAGGCAAACATACCTGGCCGCCCCTGTTAAAGGGGCTGTGTCGTCATGATCGTAGTCTGCCTGTTTCTGGGCCCAGAAACATGAACTCTCACCCGGTTACTGCACGGCCCGCGTTGACCCTCATATCACAAAGGGCGCCGTCTTTATTATTCTGTGATGTGAACCGCTATTCGCGCGCGTGTGTTTGCAATAACAGGTTGAGAGGTCATAATTCAGTCTAGTCACAGACTCGCTGTGATCATGACGACACAGCCCTTTCAACTATACGTTTATTAGCGCGGATCAGCTACTCTAAGTGCCAATTTAGAGCCATGGAATAGACCGATCCATTAAGCCCAGCCCCTAAACATATTGACCAATCACAGCATTGGCTACATCACTACTGGTACTGTACACGTGGGCAGCACATTGGCGTATCTTCAATGCACAACATGAACGCGCATTATAAGTACGCGCACACGCGTTTACATTTTCTAATAATGATTTTATCGTGTCGGACCTTCGGTGGCGTAGTAGCCAAGGTGGTGATTGGTCAACACGTACGAGGGCGGGGCTTAATGGATCGGTCTATAAACCGTTCCGGCTTCGGCAACAAGCCCCGCCCACACACCTTAGTTTATGTGCGTTTACGCTGCACGTGTGACCGAGTTTGACCGAGGTCACATGACTATAAGGCGTGATCCAATTGGTCAATGCGCATTGTTTGATTGACAGGCCGGAACGGTCTATTGGGCCCTACAGCCAAGGGAACCGGACCCGTGCCTGGATCCGGCGCAAACGAAATAGACGCATTTCGAGGAAGAAAGAGATGACGATCAGACCCTCTCCTCTCCCTACCTCGTTCTTTATCAACAAATAAAAATGCGAAGACAATCGACATGGATAAACATGCATGAGACTAGCCCTGGATGACTTTCAGCTGTGGCTGACCTTATGATGATGATGATGATGATGATGGTAAACACGACTAAATATTTCTTATAGGAAACGTCATTGAAAAGCTTCTTAATATAGCTTAGTCTTGTTTTTGCCTTTTAAATTATATTTTCTCTACCTAATTGTATAATGTTTTGGTATAAACAAAAAGAAAAAAAAAAAAAAAGGAGGAAATAATCCCATTAGCCGTTTTGGGCTATAGTTTTTCTTGTCTATTGTATTGTTACCCCTCAACAATTTGAGTGTTTTCAATTTAATGATTTGCCGTTATTACTTAAACTGATGTTTAATTAAATTATATTGTACCCTCTTACAACAAAACCGACAAAGAGATGCATTTACAGAGTTAATGCAAGATGTTCAAAGACAAAACGTTTCTGACTGACCCAAAATCTAAAGATGCACGCACTGCTCAATTTCTCCTCTTAAGAGATTAGGCATAAACCTGGTAAGCACTAAAAATCAGTCTACAAAATAATTCCGTAGACTTATTGTATTTCAAATGTTCATACACCACAAGTAAAAGCCTCTCTAGACGAACATTTCAGGGATTAAGTTAAATTGTGTTTCAGGAAATAAATCCGAATCCTTCAGGTAGCCTTGGACTATGGGGGAAAATGAAAGAAATGCGTAGGTGTCCCTGTTTACGATAAGTCAGTTTAGAAACACACCGTAGTATTAAATTGAACGCACACAGCGTCAACAACCAAATATTGTTGTTATTGTTACTATTTTGTTTTCTTTTCGTTTTCTTCAAACCCCAATTAAATAACCCTAAAAAGAAGAAGATGAAATAGATTGTAATTGGACGCACGGTGTCTACAACGCAATCAAGGGTTTAGCATATTGTTATTATTGTTACTATTTTTTTTTTTTTTTTTTTTCTTCAAACCCAAAATAAATAACAAAAAGAAAATAAGAAGAAATGGAGAACATATTGCATGTAGATATTAAGTGCAAGTATTTCAATGCTGAAAAAAGGCAAATGAAAAAGAAGAAGAAGAAAAAAAAAACCATTTAACAATTACATCAAACAGTTTATGTTTAGTCTGGACTTTTTTTCTTATTGATGTTCGTGTGACATTTTGTTTCAGATTTGCAGTATTTCAAATTGGAAACATTTCTTAGGACAATCAGCATTGGTATTAACTAAAAACAAGACTCAAAAATTGCAACCAGTACAATCGGATGCAAATCCTTTACTTTCCAAATAGACTTTAAAACCCTGATGGAAAACATTGACATTAAAGAAATGATGTGAAACATAAAGTCAACTTCATCTCGGACAAGACCGACTTTTGTTTTCTATTATGACTTTTTCGCCTTGCAGACGCTTCTCGTTTTAAGCAAATTCAATTAAGCTCGAAGGTTTCTTTTTCTCGGTTCTTATAATTCCATCTGGGACTAGAGAAAACAACAGATCAGGATGCCATCAACTGTTAGAAATTGGATTTTCAATATTCCCACAATTGCTCTGTCCCCTTGAAAGATGAGTTCCAAAGTAGGTTGAATTACTTTGGATACGATTTATTTGCACAGGGGCTTTTATTCTAATCGGTTCTGATTGGAACGTAGGACTCAAGGTTTTCGAGTGTAGTGTTCTTGGTTTGCAACAGAATCAGAAACGATTGTCATATTGTTTATTACATTTTTTTCAAATTGCCATCTTCTCCATGCTCCTTCACCCCAACTTCTTAACCCCTGTCTTTTAAGAACACTATGTGACGCCTAATTCTATTCATTTTTTTTTAAAACTTTGTATACAATTGCTACTTCTTCCACACAAAGACAGGCATGCAAACAAAAACGATATTATGCTTTTTTTTTTAATTCCTTAAGTGCGTTCCGGTTGTATAAAACTTTCTATGTGTGTCCCCCTTTAAAAAGACTCCCTAAGATGCTCTAAAATTATACCTTCAAAATGTTTTTAGTGATCAAACTATGGTCTATTCTCATGACTTGAATCATTTTTTTATTTGTATAATTTTGCTCTTCCTAATACATAAACATGAAAGAGAGCAACCAAGGCCTTAGCAATTCATCGTCGTATAAATTATTTTGAAAAATAGAATTCTTAATTTAGTTTCACCATGAAGCCGATGTGCGACAAGCACAGTGTAGACTCAGTGCTTTCTTGGTTATGCGGCGGGGGGATTCATGCTACTCTGTGGGATTCGAACCCATAATCCCGGCATTCAAGAGTAGATGTCTTGTATACAGTGCTTCTCACACATTTCCGATGTACACTATAAAAGCCCCCGGGTCAGAAGTGACCCAGGTCCAAGTGGGGCCGACCCGATGCGGGGCCAGGCTGACCCGGAAGCTGGTTAAACATTTAGATTTTGACTCGGCCTCTGCGTAAAATTTCGGGTCAGCCTGACCCACCTGCGACCCGGAATTCGAATCAATTCTGACCCGGCTGTTTTTTAGAGTGTGAGAATAAAACCGAAAAGAGATCAATATCTTTTATTCAAAGTAATGATTTTATCAATTACCTCGTTGTGGTCCTCGTTGCTAATACAGGATTCGAACCAGCCTCAAGTCACCGGGAACGTTCGGTGGTCTAGCGGTTATGACTTCTGCTCTAGAATGCAGGGGTTGTGTGTCCAAATTTCACCTAAGTAGACTGTGCAAGTTTTCCCCGCAGGACTCCGGAAAGCACCCAGTATAAATTGTTTATTTATTATCACACTTCAGTGTTCGGTTGATACAAAAAGGTCTTCATCTCTGGTGCTATTATTACATCAATTACAGAGGGGTTCCAAGGTGGAATTCAGTTTTGTGACGCACTCATTTTCCAATAGATAGAGTCCTTAAGTAGGAGGGGAAAAATGAAAGTCTCAAGTCTCTAACCTCACGTTGACATGGTGTAAACTGTCATTTTGTTTGACACTCTTTTTGTTTCAGAGCGAAATTTGGAACATGACATCATTGGATATCAACGACAAACAGGTTTGTACATTCCTAACTGGAATTATCGCGTCAGTCAAAAAGCCAACTTCAATGCCGTTTTGATTGAATATCATCTAAAATCAGGAATAAACTTTTTTTTTTAAATTCCCGTAAAAAAATGTCAAGACGGATATATTTGAAATCATGCATGTTTTTGGATGTTGACAATATTTGCACTGGAAGGGTTTTAAATACGATGAAGTTTAACACCGTTTTAACATGAGGTTAGAGACTTGGATTTGTTCACCAACTTTCATAAGGACTCTGTCTATTGGAAAATGAGTGCACCACAAAACTGACTTTGACCTTGGAGCCTCTCTCTAGAGATAGCTTTACAAAGTTCAACTTCAAAAACGGTTTCTTGGTGTAAAAATGTGGACCGGTATTCCGCACTGAGAATCACTTCCGTCTGAAATGCTGCAATCTTAAAATATAATTTTTCTGGCATCCAATCGTTTTTCCTTGCCTTTTAGACAAAAGAAATATACGGTTTAAAGCCCTAGCTCAAATTGGTAAACTGATTGTAGAACGCTTCCATTCTTTGCACAAATCAAGATACTTGTAATAAAACAAACCTGTGAAAATGTCAGCTCATTTCGTTGTTTCGTTTGCAAGAATATGGTAAAAATGCATTCAGCATTCTTGTACGCATTCCTATAGGCAGTGTTTCCCCTCACTGAGACGAAAACTAATTTTGGATCTTATTTCATTCATTATTTAAAAATAATAACACTTCAGGCAGAAGTATTTCAAGGAAAGTTTTCTACCATCAATATCTTTGTACCATGTAAGGTATTTTGTAAATCTATGAACATTTTTTTCTCTCTTACCAATGTTGAGCTGGGGCTTTAAGCTGAAACACGGCAAAACCGAACCCAATAAGCCATTTTCAGTCCTCCGGATGATTTTCTCCTTATAGTTGTCCTTGTCCGCAACAAAATCCTAAAATTGATCGAAAAAAAACTAGCAAGTCTTACAAGAGAGACCGTTCATTCTGGAAAATAGACAGATAAAACGCATGAATCTACAAAACCTAAAGCTTGAAGAAGAAGGGGAAAAAAAAACCAGATCAAAATACCAGAAAATAAACACATTTTGAATATCGCTACCATGTACCCACCTCATGAATCGTTCTTCCAGCGGCAAGAAGCTGAATGAAGTGATGATTTTTGCCGTGTATACCGGTGTACGAAATGCATCGCAACAGCCCTCAGTACCAGTGTCTTTCAACTGAAGTGTCCTTATATATATATGTGGAGTCGACTGGCGTGTTTCGCGTTGCGATTGGTGGATTCCTCTCGACGAGTTAATACGTCACAATGTTGCAGACTCTCTCTAAAACTGCGTTGTATTGTAGAAAATTGATACAGGAACGATTATATTCATCTCGCCGTCACTCTATTTTTAATATGCTCACAAAGTGACGCTTTGGAGTGGGTGGATATATCAACTTCATGTTTGCTTCGATCAGTTTTATCGTTTTTCTGTGTTGATACAGATTTATTCTCTTGGGCGGGCGGGAGAAGGTGAAAGGGAGTGGGGGGGGGGGCTCAGAAATCCCCCAAAGAAGTAAAGGATAGTAAATGAGTTTTTACGAAGTGACATGAAAAAATAAAGGTAATAATTTGCAAAAAAAAAAAAAAAACTCGATCATTTCTCGTTACATTAAAGACAATTTTATTTCTGCATATACGTTAAGGCGTTACGTTTAACATCTTCCACACATTCTGTTTATTTTATCCTAATGTGTAACTTGCCATTATCTGCTACTTTAAAATCTAATTTAATAGTTTTCACGTATATTCTGTTTTATCGATTTTATTTTGTTTAAAATGAGCGGGGTCTGGGAGGGCACATCTTTTTCGATGACAGATTTTTGACCTTTGCCCTTCCCTGGACGGCCTCTACTCGTAATCATGTCCAATACTAAATAAAATACAGAATACTTGATATTTGATTGTTTCATTTGTACAATTTTTCGGATGTAGTTGAATACATTAACAGTGAAGCTTCCTCCCAATTTCAATAAATGCCAACATTCGTTTATTAAGTTTACTTTTACTAATAATATAAGTTTTAAAGTATAGTTAATAAAATAAAAGCTAATATATTGAAAGGCACCTTTAAACCAATTTTCTGATAACTGGTTACTGACAACTGATAACTGATAACTGATAACCGACAACCGATAACCGATAACCGAAAACTGACAACTGATAACTGACAACTGATAACTGATCACTGATAACTGATAACTGATAACGGATAACCGATAACCGATAACTGATAACTGATAACTGGTAACTGATAACTGAAAGAAGTAAATTTTTAAGTTAGTCTTGAAGAGAGTGTTTGCTTGTCTGGGGTTCAGTGGAAGACAATTCCAGGGAGATGGTCCAGCATGTGAAAAGGAACAGTCTCCCCAAGAGTGTTTAGAACGTTAAGGAGCATGGTGTTTGTAGAGAAGGAAGCCGTCTTGTACAAACACTTAGCTGTATTGAATCTTGGCTGTGTCTATATAGAGGATGTGTCAAGGTTATGAACGATAGAACCTTGGCCTTAATGCATCCATGAACCGGAAGCCAAATATACACACAAAAAGCCGCCTTGGGGTGGGTGGATAAATCCATGTTTGTTTATATCTGTCGTTTTTCTGTACTGATACAGTTTTACTCTTGAGGGTGGGGCTGGAGGGGGGGGGCAGAAATCCAAAGCGAAGTCAGCTTAACAAACAGCATATTTTAGAAATTGATGATAAAAGTAAAACATAATTTTTAAAAAAAGTCTTTAGTTTCTCGTTATAGCAGTTGCACTAGAACCAATTTTATTTCTGCGTGAACCTTTAAGGCGTTACGTATAAAATCTTTCATACAGAAATCTTAGTATTTGATTGGTTTCATTAAATCTTGGACGATCGTTTTCGGATGCAGTTGTATACATTAACGGTAAAGCTTAAAGATGCACCATCCGTGAGTTTCCCCAAATTTCAGAACTCGTTTATCAATTTACTTTACCAATAATATGAGCTTTCAAGTACAGTTAAGCATATAGATACAAATTAAAACTTCTATATTGCAAGACACCTTTAAACCAAATTATCATCAGGTTGTCTTAAGTAAAGAGTTTTTCTTCTCTTTGTCCCGGTTTTTTTTTAAATAAAAAAAAAAAAATATATATATATATTTGTTTTATGAGGGGTAGGGAAGATGAGTCCGGCAGACAGAACAGGGAAATCTGTTTCTGTACCAAATTGATTCGTGGACTATTAATCTCATCTTTTTGAGTCCCCATTCATTATTTTGTCCAATCCATTATTTACCCTTCCTGGCCTTATTTCTTTTATTGACATATGTATTTTGTCCAGCGTGCCTTAAAAAAAAAACAATTTCTTTGATTGCTTCGTGTCGTACATGTAGGTTTAGTAATTTTCTAATGGGTTTTTAATTTACTCGATGTAAATTGAAACACAAGTCAAATAAATAAGTTGAAAAAAATAAACTATTTATTTAAAAACAAACAATCATTCAAAAAAACACCAAAGCGCATTGTCCAAATCCTTGTTCATCCGACCTTAATCATTCCTGAAATAATCTCAAACTTCTTTGGAGATATGTGTAATCTTGACAAATGGTACACTTTAAAATAAATTAAATAAAACTTAATGCTGGGGGAACTCGATTAAGGAAAAAAATAAACTCAACTTATTTATCTAAGGATCGACTAGGGTCAGACGCGAGGAAAAACAAGAAGTAGGACAGTGTCTCAATATTGTAGGTTTCCTGAACAATAATACTTTATTGGTGAATCAGTGACAGAGCATCTTAAAATGATCTTTTTGAAACCCAAACTTACACGAAGAAAACCCAAATCAAAACTTAATCAAAGAAAACACAGTAAAAACTAAACAATGACAAAAACACAATAAAAACTAAACTATGACAAAAACACGGTGCCAAAGCAAGTCACGAATTAAAATTTAAAAAAAGCATTGAAACCTATGTAAATAGAACAATATGAAGAGACAATTGATTAGAATACAATCCTTCAACCATGATAATGAAGAAACACAAATGTAACCAATGAACCTTACCTAAGATTAAGAATAGGGTTCATACTTCTAAAAACTAAAATTTGGACAGAGGGTGCTCATTCGACGCTATAACCCATGCGCTGTGAGGCTGTTCGAGAAACCCCATTATTTTGTGAAACACGTCCAAATTTGTAACTATTACACAGGTGTTATTATGCCAGCTCAGCATTGGTATTACTGTAAATGCTTCCATTCTTTGCGCAAATCAATATATGTGTAAATAAAACCAACCGGTGAAAATGTCAGCTCATTTCATTGTTTCATTTGCGAGAAAACGGTGAAAATACATTCAGCATTATTGTACTCATTCCTGTAGGCAGAGTTTTCGTCTCACTAAGACGAAAATTAATTTTGGATCTTGTTTCATTTATTTTTTAAAAACAATAGCACTTCAGGTAGAAATAATTAAAGGACATTTTTCTACCATCATTATCTTTATACCATGGCATATGTAAATCTGTGAACATATGTATTTTTTCTTACCAATGTAGAGCTTTAATGACACCATGAACGTCAGTTGGGCATAAGTCTTAATTGTTTACAAGTAACTTAGGAATACTTGGGTCGTTTTATCATCAGGTTTCCTTTCTTTCTTTTATTTTATTTATTTTACTTTGATATATTTTATCACTTACTATGACATTTCCAACAACATATATAATTTCCATATATAACCACGTTAAACTAAAGTAATTGACGAAACAAAATCTCTTCAACATAAAGTCTATATAATGGTTGCGACCACAATGGTCCCGGAAGTTCGAATACGCGCGAGACTTGCACAACTCTATTCCGGGTTCAAGGGGGGCCTGACACATTTCCAGGTCAGGTTGAACCGGAAACGGGTTAAAAAATTGGATTTTAACTCAGATTCTGCTTCAGTTTGACCCATTTTTGCGTCAACCAAGAAATAGGTCAGACCCCCTGGAACTTCGAATCCGGGTCATTTCTGATCGGGGAGTTTTAGCGTGTGCGAATTGGTCCTTCTTAGGACTACATTATACACGTCGTCATCTTTGAGACAGCTAAATGTTTTTAGTTATACTTTTCATTCCACAGCCGTCGTCTTCGTTAAACAGTGTCATTGTGCTTGTGAGAATAATGTATATAAATTCAAACCCGTTAAGTGTAGAGCTGCCTCCTGCCCTTTCTGTCATTTTGAACCACAAGAAAATTCACAACGATTGATAACTCATAGAAACTGTTAAATCATTTATATGTTAAATGAACACAAATGTTAAACTGGAAACTGGTCTTTATTCACGTCGATATGAAACATTAATGTAATGCATAAGAAACACATTTTAAAGTCATTTGTGCTAGTTATGCTGACTGGAAACAACGAGTCGGTGGGGGAACATATTATCACATTTTCTTATAGCTCTATATTGTGAGAAAAGGTTTGCTTGTAAATCCGTTCTTTCCAATTGCAACATGGTACAAATGGCTCTTGATAACATCTTTAATTTCTTTGTTTTGTTGAAGGAGATGATCTTTCTTGGCAGTTAGATGGCCATGTCTAAATGCATGTTTTTATTCTCCCAAGGCAATGTTAAACGAGGCCATTTACATGCAATGATCCCAGGCAATCTCCTTGAAGAAACGAACGTAATATTTTCTTTCCCATCAAACAAAACGATATTCTAAACAGATATGTTTCTGGGGGGGGGGGAGGACACCAGTGCTTGATTTAATTTTGTATGACATACAAAGATTTCAATAGACCAAATGGCTGCATCAAAACTTGCAGGTAGTAGTGTAGGAAAAAAATGTATCTTTTGCTGCTACACAGTCTTCCTTTAGCACAGTTTGTTGCCTTTACAGGTAAAATATAGAATTGGGAAAGCTAATAGTGCAGTGTTCTTACTTTTTGTATGATTCGATACACATTAAAACAAAATGTGAAAATTTGGGCTCAATCCGTCATCCGAGTAGGGTGAATATAGCTTTCAGCATGTTAACACGTTGTCCTTAATTCCGGTTGCTAAAACCGAAATTAAAATCGGGGTCTTCCAATTCTATTTTCTCGACAGTATTTCAGACAGAAATATTATTGACGACGATTGGTACCGGTGTGAACTTCATAATCAGTAAGCTTTCAGACTTATACTTATAAAACAATTTTTGATGAATACCAATCCTGTATTCTGCCTTAAGTGCCCGTAAAGCTTATGTCATGAAGTAAAACCTGAATCACCACTACATTGTACAACATCGAATAAGCCTTCGCTTTACTAAAGTAAATGCCATTCGTTACTGGGTACATACATGTAGGTTATTTTGTATAAAACGAAGCTTAAAACCTTGCTACACCACTAGCGGAAATTAAGCTGTTTTAACGGGGCCCCGTTCGAACACGCATGAGGCTTGCACAGTCTATATTATTTATATATATTTATTAAAAGCGTATCCGTTTGCATGTTCACTTCCTCGACTGCACCATTAGTTTTAAATGTAATTTTTTCTTGATTAAACACGCATCCATTTTTACAGCAATTTCATTTCTCCCTCGAAATTGAGGAATGAAGTTAGTGACGATCTGGACACCAATGTTCTACACACCCTTTATTGGTGTGCGTTTCCATTAGATGTTTTTCAGAAAATATGTAATAATGGGCTTGTGGGGGGGCGGCCATAATGATGACCTTGAAGATCCATTTCTATTATTCCATTCTGACATAGAGTCAGACATCAATTTCCTAAAAAGGTCTCTAAAATATATTTCAAACAACAATCTGAAATATTACAACACGAAATACTTTGGGATTTGCTTTTTTGTTTTAGCTGTTTTTTCCCGGGGAGAAGCACGGTTTCTTCAGCAAAAATCAGATAATCTCTTTGGAAAAGGATTACAAACTTTGAAGAAAGAAAAGCACAAAGACAACTGAACAGACGTACCACAATTACGGTGAGTGATGTAATCTTTGTCACGTTTCTTGTATCCGACAACGGCTATGAATATTAACTCTTGCTCTACAGATTGGGGACCAGACTAGTTTGGTAAGATTGTTAAGAAAGAGAGGAAATTCAAGATGGTTGCGTCATCAATGTCTCATCAATGAAGGCGCATGCATATGAGCGGTGACATCTCCTCACTTTGACCGTATGAAAATTGGATTATTTCGACTTGCGAGTTCAAGACTGTGTTCTAATTTCTGAGTCATCAGAATGTGGGTTCGAATCCCCGTCAGGACACTGGTGTCTATTCGCAAGACACAAATTGATGATTTGTTTGTTTCTTTCCATTTACCACAACAAGACAATCTGAAAATACATGGATTATATATAAATGGTGACAAAATGGAGGGCACCAGGAAAAAAGCCGAGTCTTAAACAAAGATTAATCGCGAATCATTTAAAATGCGAATCAATCCTAATTAGCAACGTGTGACGTCACAATACAAATCACTATGGTAATACTGACCACTCATCTTAAGATGAACCTTAGCGCTTTGTGAAATCGGTCCCCAGTCCCTTTAGTTAATAAATGATAGTATTAACAATAGGTTGTTGAAACTAGAGACAAACTGCAAAAGATTTGTCCCTGGCCTCAATCGAAGAGAGTTATTTTCAATCTAACTATTAATTTTTAAGAGAGTGGAGTATTAGTAATAATGACTGAAAACTACATTATGGAGAAGTGCACATGTATATAGCAAACGATATTTCGTTTAGTAAGCTATCTGTAGCTAAAGCTACTTATACGAATGGAATGAATGTGGGAAGAAAATGAAAAAGGGGGAAAGTAAAAAAAAAAATAAAAATAACAAAATATAAAAAACTAACTATTAAGTGAGTATAAGACTAAATTGGAACGTAATCATCTTAGACAATATTCGAACGAAATAAGTAGGTTTTTCTTAAAATTGTGCACAATGCTTCTCATTACCTTGGAGTGAACTGGTGCCTGCGACAGTAGAGATCAATGTATATTTGGTTTGCGGTAACACCATGTGATTATATCTACTTTGCTATATACAGTAGATTGTTCTTGTGAGAGCTTGTCTTGCTATTATTCTACTACCGCGGAGTAGATTTCGGAATTCGGGAGACAACTTAGTTCTGACAAGCAACTGTCCTGCTTTTTAAGTACTACCTGGGGGTAGGAAATCGGCCGGGACTACTACTTTTTTTTCGCTTAGTGGATTAGGGGGGGGGGGGAATTCTCGGATAACTTCACTACCGCGGAGTGAGTTTGGTCTCTAGAGATCGATGACGGCAATGATTTATAATCAGTAAATGCTCCCATGACTGTCGGCGCTGCATAGACAGGGTAGAAATAGCTACAGTTGATTACCTTTCCACTGTTTATATTTCCCCCTTAATCTCTTTTTTAGCTCTTGGTTAACTTCTTAATCAGAAATACATTGTAATAAACAATAAACCCTCTTGTATAATCCTTGGTAGTGTGGTAAGTTAGGGAGAAATGCAGAATTTAACAAGCGGTAACTCGAGGTAACTCAAGTTTAAACCCTGGATAACCCCAGAGAACCTCAAAAACCCTTGCGGCTAACCTAGAGTTACCGCCTGTTCAGCCTGGCAGCGCGAGGGGAACATCACATTTTCGAGTTCTCCAAATGCATTCTTCAGTTACATGACTGTACATGTACCTTTATTTACTAAGTTTTGTCTACTTCGAGTTGTTACTGCTAGTATATATGGACTCAGTAAATTGATTAAACTTTGTGTTATTATTAAGTTGTCTAATTACTTTATACTTTTGACTCATAATACTTCTGTTCTGGCAGATTTCATTTCTAAAGTTATATTATTAAGATCCGACACTTATACTTGGTTTAGTTAAAATGTTAATGTTAGCAAATTATTTGTTCCAATATGAAACTGAAAATGTATTTATGAAAAATTGCTATTAATATTTTGATTTCCAAGACTTTAGTATAAATATAATTTAAAGAGAAGATTTTATTTCATAAAACAATATAGTCTTTTTCGACTTGTTTTCTCATTTTCGATACATGCGAGACTTGCACAGTCTAAACGACGGTTCAGTTCTGACCCATGAGTTTTCGGAGTGCATGATGCTTGATATCATCAAAGGTTATCCACAACTAAGCTCTTTAGATTACAGTTCTGCACTATTACGATCTGTTTTTGGAGTCGTTGTTGACGGCATTACCGGGCCAACCCGCGTGTCTCTCGCCGGTCTAAACGCTTCCCTCAACCCGTTCCGAAAGCGCCGGTTCATCACCGCGTAAATAACTGGGTTCACACAGGAATTGCAGACGTTGAGAATAACGCTCAAATGATACAGCGGAGATTTGAAGTCGACGGGGCAGCCGAAGTTGAAGAGCAGAAAAGTGAGTTGGTTTGGCGCCCAGCAAACAGTAAAAGTAACGGCGAAGGCTCGCAGGGTCCTCACTAAAACTTGAGTGGTCCGGAGCTGCCATACTTTATCCAGTGCATCTGGATGGTTTGCCAGCGAGGCTGTACCAAAGGAATGTAAAATAAGATACATTGAGGGGACCTTGAGATCGAGATTGAAGCTTTCCCGAGAGGAGTTTTCATCCACAGAAATTTCCCCGAGGTGATTTTGATTTTATTAGATTACTTTGGCGAGTAGACCTACTGGAAACATCTAAGGACATGTGAAATGAAGGACACCGACATAGACTTAATGCGTGTCTGCTTTTTAAGGATGCTTTCATATGCCGGGTTTCAAAATACCATACACAAATTACTCGAGTTGGCGATGGTCGAGAAAAAAAATCACTTTATGTTTAAGGTCACATTTGAAGAATGCAGGTTTAAAACTTGTTATAACATTCGTTTTTGGAGCAGACATTATGATATAACACTTTGAAATGCTTTTTCGGCGCCAGCACGCCACTAAAATTTTCGTATGCTTTGTAATAACTTCACGACCACTACAATGGCCTCTCCTAGAGAAACTCTGGGAGGCGCACTTTATTGTGATTCCCGGAATTAATATTTTGGTATCTGGATTTTTGGAACACAGAAATTGCCCCCTTTCTATTGGTAAGAAACTATTGACTGAACAAACTTGCGTTTTGTTCCCTTAAAAGTATAAAACAAATTCATCAGATGTATCTTAGGAAGTTTTGTCAACAAATATCTTTGACAGATCTTGCACCAACCTATAAAAATAAATATTTGTAAACAATAATACTCACTCATTCGACTTGAAAGCAGTCGAGTTTGTCTCCTCAGTTTGGAAATGACCGCACACTGAGTGGTAATCATCACAACAAACGGAAGAAAAAAGTTAACCAAGAAGGTATAGAACCCTACCGCCGCCTGAACTTCTTGACTGGTCCAGCTGCTAAAACTACACCCAGCCTCGGCATCATCTACGAACCGAAACAAGAGAAAGGACTTGGAGAGTGCGCCCAAAAGCCAACATGACACGATCATGAGAAGTTTGTTTTGTTTCGTGAAAATCTCCCTGTACTTGTGCGGGTACCCGATTGCAACGAAGCGTTCCAAGTTCACAGTGACCAGACTAAAGACGGACACCAAAGCGCACACCCAGAATGGGTACTCTCCGACATAGAGCTTGCACCTAAGGTCTGCCCAGAATCCGGACAGTCGTGATGCATTCCCTAGCTCTGGCGTCAGGTTGTACGGGATGACGAGGACACACACTGTTAGATCGACGAGGGCAAGGTGCACTAGGAACACGCTGGTGTTGGTCCGGAGAGACGGTGCGCGTAAGAGCACGATCGCGACCAGCAGGTTACCGGTGATGCCCACAATACTAATAATGACGTACAGACCAATGACCAAGTTGTTATCTGTAACCTGATCGACACCCCAGCCGGACATCGCCGTATCGAAGACGGCTTCTTCAAGCCGTTGACGCGTTACTGTTCCACTCAAGGTGTAACTGTGGCTTGTGTTCATAGTCCATTCAGGCGGGAAAACACAGTGACAGTTCTTCCAGAAGACGATTGCTTTAATGTGATTCACACATAAAATAGAAATCAATTTAACAAATGAGACGGCTTTGATGAGAGAGACAACACGGCGCTGACATGAACAAATTCAGTCACAGACCGTTGGCACAACACAAAAAGCTCTAGACAATTAAGTAATTCAAAAGATAATCACAAACCAAAAACTGTAGATTTTGCACCTGCGCACGTACCAACCCTATTACGCCATGTTGACTTTAACCCCAGCATTACATTTGATCCAATTAGCGTAGGGATATGGTGCGCCATGATGTTTGCAAAATGGTCTTTACGCAAACACGAATCTCGCTGTTTTCTAGGGCCAGAAAGGTTTAGGCAGAGTAATTGATTAACAGACAAAAGCCTCAAATCTATCGCGTTGCAGTGTACACAGACATAGACTTGCGCCTTGTTATTTCCCAGGAGCTTCACCATCACCCGGTCCCCAACTGCTGAGCAAAGGCCTTTCCCATCACACCAGTTATTCCTGTTTTTGAAACATTATTTCCAAGCTGATGTCCCTGTTTTCCCCCAACAACGTTTCTCTCCATCTTGACCGATGACACACTCTCTTTTCTTCTTCTTCTTCTTCTTTTGCCATTTGTTACAGGGAACGCCATTCTGCTGTAAATCGGCTCCAACTTTCATCATGTCTTCACTCCATTTTTTTCTGTTTGTAGCCCCTTCTTCTCTTTCGTGCAAAAAGGTGTTCTAAATCTGCCTTTGATTTTCGAACATGCTTTGTGACATGTACCAGTGGCGTAACTAGACAATTTAGATCAGGGGAGGGGGCCTGATTCGTGTTTCTAACCGATCATTTGATGCATTTTTTCGATCTTATTTAGGGACGAGGGTTCTGAGCAGGTGGGCTCCAACCCCGCCCCATGCCCCCCCCCCCCAACCCGGTTACGCCACTGCTCCGCACCTACAGCACACTTTGTCATTCGTTTACAAAGAGAGGTCGTACAAAGTCTTTATTTGCATCATATGACATCATCATTGAGAGTATCAAACCGGGTGCAAAACAAACACTGTATTTGTCATTATTATTATTACTATTTTTATTTTTGCAAGTTGTTAATGGCCTCACGTTTCGACCCTAGAAGAGTATTTCCTGTAGCCTTTGAGAAAGACTCTGCTAAGATCATTAACAATTCTTTTGCATTTATACAACAGGTCCTTGTGGTTGGTGGGCAGTTTGCAAAAACTAATTCTATCTTTACTTTTGTTTTTAGAATTATTTTGGTTAGGGCGTGCAATTAGCAAAATACATCCACAAATAATGAACGAAGTAGTATCGTTATTGGGCCTGTGGGTTGCGTTTCACATACTATTCCATACTGTAATATAAATAATTTACTATCCAAATCGTAGAGTTCACCGCAAGCAATTGAACTAGAAGTAAACCAATATTTCAGATTATTCCTGAATGAGACCTCCGTAAACTTGGTGGAAAGATAACAACTCACCGTTGAGTATACAAGACGACAACATAACCCATAAATAAACTCTTATGCTATAGTTCTGATATCGGAATGTGGACTGTGACCAAGTGGCAAGAGCTGTTTTGTCGTGATCGTTGGTAGCACTCGTGACACCTTCAGTCTGTGTAGTCATCACACGGCCTTCAACATGTCGAAATACGAGCGTATGGGGACCGAGGTGAAAGAGCCAGGCCTGGCTGGAGAAGCGCCGCATGCTACATCGGCACCCGTGGCCGGTCAACAGGAGTATCCCTCCCAGCAAAGTCCACAGATCCAGACACCGGTATGATTAAAATAATGTTTTTTTTTTATTGTTGCTCTGAAGGGACATACAAGGTCCAAAAACTGACGTCAAATTTTTCATGGCAAGTTTATTGTCTGATACCCTGACCAAAGATTCCCTGGCGGCTCTTGTTAAAAATTGACAGAAAATAGTTGGAGACTTTGGAGTCTGGGAACTAGACTAGGCAAATATCACGACTTTCCCTCGAGTTTCATGTTCTGCGACCGAGTTTTTCCCTAAAATCGAGAAATTTTACTCAAATTTCATGGTCTACGACTGTCACTTATGTACTGTACTCAAAGGGACACAGGTTATGAGACATCGAGAGGCCATTCCCATTTTGGATTTTACTGACTCAATTTGTTGAACAAATAGGTGAAACTGAAATAAATAAATACATTTAATTAAATACATAACTCACAATGAATCCAAACATTAACATTAAATGCACAAGTTCGACTGGTCTACGTAAGTTAATCCAGAATAATCTTACACAAATATCAATCCAAAATATACACATTCAAAGTAATGGGTGCCCTGCACCATAACGGAATTGTCATAAATAATAAATGAGTTAAAACCTACAAATCGTGTGGGGGAGTGGCGTCCCATAAGTACACAAGTGAATGAACAATTTTCCTGGGATTAAACGTGGGTTGCAGTGGTATACGGGGTGCTGGAATAGAGATAGATAAATACAATATAAATACTGCAAGCACCCATATAACAATTTGTAAACCGTAATTCATGTACAAATGCACGTCAGGACGTCCGTTACTAAATTCTAAATAAACATCAATTGACTAGAAAATAACCCCCAAACTTTTACTATAAAATTACAAGAGTACGTAAATAAATTTCTTTATGAATTAAGCACTGTATTACAGAAACCCACATAAAGTCTACTAAAAAAGAAAATAAGAAACGATAACTTACAGTCTCCAGCGTGATGGAAGGCGTGGGGAAGACTGACCCAAATATTTTTACAGCTAACTTAAATATCCCCTTGCTTTACAGGGAAAACGAATGCTGCAATACGATAGGCTGAAAACCCAAGCTCTATGACCCAATACAAAAGACTAATGAATAATAATAAGTAAAAGGAATACATTAACAACGCGTTGGGCATACCATGCAAATACGGCTTATGCAAAGTGGAAACGAGACATTCCAATAATTATGTATGAAGACTAAACACAAAGAAAACCTATCGGTGAAGATAACAACGACTCAACCCAAAGATTTCCTGACGGCTCTGCTCTTGTTAAAAATCGACAGAAATAGTCGGAGACTTTTGGGTCTGGGAACCAGAGTAGACAAATATCACGACTTTCCCTCGAATTACATGTTCTGCGACCGAGTTTTTCCCCAAAGTCGCGAAGTTTTACTCAAATTTCATGGTCTACGACTCAACCCAAATGTCACCCAAGGGTCAAACAAGACTTAAATATTGACATCAATATACACGGTAAGAAATTCACGAGTTTTCCCCGTGTCGTGAAATTTGACGTCAAACTTCATGTTTCTAACTTCATCTGCAAGTTTTCCCCAATCGGGGGACAGATGCAGTTGAAAGTCGCAGACGTTAAACATCACGACATGGTGTCGTGAATTTCTTTCATGAGTATTGACGTCAATATTTAAATCGTGTGTGTCTCTCCAAGGCCACCGTATGTCTTGCCTTCGCTCTTGTTTTCTTATGTTTTGCTCGATTGAAATTGTTACTGTTTGTGTACAGAAGGTCTGTCTGGGGTCTAGTATCATGCATCGTAATACAACATTGCTTAACACATTGAATACACCGTGAAAACATGCGGGTTCTCTCGCACATTGGAAACTGAACGAGAACGCTAAAGAGGCAAGTCACAACGTTTGAATGCGCGAGAAACTTGCACACTAATGATAAAAGCCTGTTTGTTAACCGGTTAACGTCACACACGGCTACTGTTTGCCACGCCCGCCATTTTGGGAGCAAAAATGCATGTAAAATTATGGCTGGTGTGTAATAATAAAAACGGATTGGACGAAAATACATGGTGAATGACAAAGTGCACGGTTTATGACGCAGGCCGTGTAATGGTTTGATTAATGAATGCCAATTGGCCTCCAGTCCACCAATCAGATGACAAGACCTATTTGGGTGTTCAAAAGTCGTTCAATTGTACAGGTTTAATTGAACGTGTAGTTTTGATTTCATATAGGTCAGTTCGTATCAACTTGGTTTGCCTGCACCTGCACCTGCGCAGCAGCAGCTGCAGTGGATGTCTCCTCCTTCTCATGCAGTTCCCGGATGTCCACCTGGACTGGAGTACCTGACACTGGTGGATCAGTTACTGATTCATCAACAGGTGGAACTGTTCGAAGGTCGGTATCACGTGACTCAACTCAATCAGCGACTCAAATCAACCACGGGATTTGGTTATGGATGTTTGCGCGGGAAAATCGTAAAAAATGTGTAATAATCCAAACTAAAGGGCATGGAAAAAGGCGGCTTTTAGAATCTTGAACATTTGTTCTGAATAGTTTGATGTGAGGATGTAGCCCAGCGTAACGTAATGGGAGACTTTGGAACGCTAGGTGGCAGCAGACTTACAAAGTAAATTTTCATTATTTACGTAGTTGTGAGCGTGCGCACATTTCCGACAACAATGGATTTACCTCGTAAGTCTGTAGCCACCTAGGGTCCTCAAAAAGTCTCCCATTGAATACAACAATTTATAATAACACTCTTTCTGATATCAATGATTAGGCGATGCACAAACACTCTATAATGATATTAATAATTATGTTCAACGCTCACAGCCCCAGATGCACCATTTTGATGAGTTTATATTTTGTCTCCTTTTTAATAGTTTTTACAGATTTGATGAGGTTTATGTGATAACGGTTTTGATCATATGATTTTCGTTCTTTGTTTCACAGTTTTCACTGACATCGAGACGGTGAATCGGTACCAAATCAAGAACAGTATGGGTCAACAGGTTTACTTTGCACACGAAGGTATGTTATCTAACATCATCATTGCCCAAAGGCTGTTTACAAAAAAAAAACAGAGTGCAAAAACTAACTAGGCTACAACCACGGACAAAATTGTTGGGACAGTGTTAACAGCACCTCCGTATCCCCAGTTCAATGTTGTCAAGATGTTGCTGGCAACTGCAATCAGAAGTGATCATTGCTTGGTTTGCTGATAGACATGAAAGTACTCAAGATGCAACAAGCGCTCTGGCAACTGCAATCAGAAGTGATCATTGCTTGGTTTGCTGATAGACATGAAAGTGCTCAAGATGCCACAAGCGCTCTGGCAACTGCAATCAGAAGTGATCATTGCTTGGTTTGCTGATAGACATGAAAGTGCTCAAGATGCCACAAGCACTCATGGCAACTGCAATCAGAAGTGATCATTGCTTGGTTTGCTGATAGACATGAAAGTGCTCAAGATGCGACAAGCGCTCTGGCAACTGCAATCAGAAGTGATCATTGCTTGGTTTGCTGATAGACATGAAAGTGCTCAAGATGCCACAAGCACTCATGGCAACTGCAATCAGAAGTGATCATTGCTTGGTTTGCTGATAGACATGAAAGTGCTCAAGATGCGACAAGCGCTCTGGCAACTGCAATCAGAAGTGATCAATGCTTGGTTTGCTGATAGACATGAAAGTGCTTAAGATGCGACAAGCGCTCTGGCAACTGCAATCAGAAGTGATCATTGCTTGGTTTGCTGATAGACATGAAAGTGCTCAAGATGCGACAAGCGCTCTGGCAACTGCAATCAGAAGTGATCATTGCTTGGTTTGCTGATAGACATGAAAGTGCTCAAGATGCGACAAGCGCTCTGGCAACTGCAATCAGAAGTGATCATTGCTTGGTTTGCTGATAGACATGAAAGTGCTTAAGATGCGACAAGCGCTCTGGCAACTGCAATCAGAAGTGATCGTTGCTTGGTTTGCTGATAGACATGAAAGTGCTCAACATTGAACTGGGAGTACGGGGGTACGAATTTTGTCCCGGATTGTAGGGGGCTGTATTTAACACTTGTGTTGTGCAGACACTAAGTCTTCTCAAGAGTGTCCTCCGCTTTAATGAATTTGTCTAACCGTAAAAACAAGGTTTTTAGGTTAGATTATTAAACACAAACGAATGCCAGCTTTGAAACCGAAAGAGAGCGAAACGTATGTGTGTACTACCAATGTGCGCGCATGTGACGCAATGCCTTGCCAACAGGAAAGGCGAGGTCATGTGGGGGTATATTCAGTGTTGATGTTTTTTGCAATACGGATGACGTAATATGAATAACTGGAAGTATGCTCCTAGCCTTGCATGCATTGTGTTTTGGTCATATCTAAATGAGAAACGTTCAACCTATGGTAGAAAGATATTGTACAAAACAAGTACAATTACCTTTAAGTATTAAAACATAGATTCTGTAACTTTTTATACTGTTGAATGGGAGACTTTTGAGGACGCTAGGTGGCAGCAGACTTACCAGGTAAAACCATTGTTCTCGGAAATGTGCACATGTTCATAACCACGTAAACAATGACAATTTACCTGGTGAGTCTGCTGCCACCTATCGTTCCACAGTCTCCCATTGCCTATCTCTTCTCATCGTATTGTAGAGTCTGAGTTTTGTGAGCGGCAGTGCTGTGGACCTCTCCGGGGATTTCAGATGCACATTACCGATAACACGAACCAGGTATTTCTACAGCTGTTAAAAGTAACCGTTACAGAGAATCTAAACATAATCAATTTGAACCACCTAGCGTCTTAGAATGACCCATCCAGTCGCGGGATTCTCAATCATAATTATCTCAAGAATTATCATTTTAAATTATACATATTCCAACTTCAAAAAGTATTTTTACCTTAATCACGTAGACTTGACGTAGTAACACCGGCAAACTTACAGGAACTGGTGTTCTTAAAAAACACCCCCAGATTTAAGTGGTCCGAGCTCCCTCATTAGTATTCATAATATTCATGCGTCATAGTTCTGTAGAACGGTGCACAATGTTGACAAAGACCTTGAAAACAATACAAGTCAAGTTGAAACTTTTCCTTTTAACGTGCCAAATCCAAAGCTTTAACAGAAGTTGAAACCAAACAACGTCCGGAAAGACGAAAGTAAAAGTTCGTTGCTCCCGCTTCACGATTGCTTTACCTTTAGACGTGGCATGATAGCAAAAGTGAGCTTTAAGGTAGCACTTTGCACTTTCCATTAGCCCCGAGTTGTCCACGCACAGAGCTCGTTCGTAAGGTCGATACGCAGTCGCATACTCACACTGTCCACACACGGACTGTGTACGCGTTGAACATCGTGTGCTAGAGTTTGGGGCTTAGCGTACTCTATGGAGCATAGACGTACAAAAATATGGCAAAATGCGACTAAATCGGTCCGTCCGGCTGACGCACCTTGATCAAGGCTTGCTCGGAGCTGGTCACTATACAGATTTGAAGTTGCAACACTAGTGAACTGTGAGTCTGGAATTGACTTTACTAACAGCCAACGGAATACGGAGTGAGGCAGAATCCCACCAGGGGCAAATTGAAAATGTTCATGGCTCTGCTTACCACAGAATTCTGTGCTTACAGATCCCTGAAGCAAGTGAACCTTTGGGCTGTAGTAAGCGCAAAATTCAGTGGTAAGCAGAAACATGAAATTGAGCCCCGATCTATAACTCAAGATTTCTCTGCTGAACTCCGCATCACTAAATTATGTGGAGTACTCGGCATCGGTGGATGGACAAATAAAAAAAAAAGTTTCTCTTTCTTCAATGCAAGTCTGAAGAAGAAACAAATACTGATTGTTATTCCTATCTTTTAGGAGGTCATGAGACTGGTTCGTGAGTTTAAGTGCTGTGCCGGGTGCTGCTGGTGTGCCTCTACCGAATGTTGTGCCATGGAGCTAGCCATAGAGGCCCCAGTTGGCAATATCGTTGGATACATCAAACAAACGTACGTAAAGACTTTTCACTTGAAACGCCATTAGTGTCAGAACCTTGATTCACATTATAGTGCGCCACCAAGAGTTTGCAGCGGAGAGGCACGGCGAATCTAGACTGGTCTCCTGTCTTTGTCCATACAGTGTAACGTAATTTTGTATGTTGTTGTAGGACTGCTGGATTCGACCATCACAATCCAGCCTCCATCCCATGGGTGTAAGACCTCGATACGCCATTTTGTCCCAGCATGCCCTGCTCGAAAAAGAGAAAAAAAGAAGACGACATGGCACGCTGACAGTCGGAACTACAGGTGATCAGCACATCATATCCACAAATACAAAAAATACATTGGAGTGTACGCAAACAAATATGAAGGTTTTAAGTAATTATTTTTACTGGTTTTGATTACTTTCATTAACAGTTTAATTTTATTGATGTTTTTTTTTCTTTGTTTTTTTTAGTCAAAGTTGGTGGTATCCGCATTATGAAGTCCTTAACGTTGCCAAGGAAACGATTTTAAAGATTCGGGGTCCTTGTTGTATCATCCAAGGTGTTTGCTGCACGGCAGATTTAGATTTTACTGTAAGTTTCCCTTTAATAACATTCTTCTTGGTCAAACCTTCAAATGATATTCAAGAAGAGGCGATGTGGGGTTCATCACGAGCAGTATCACGAAATGCTGGTTGGTTAGCCCGTGTGTCTTTTTTGCTCGGCACAACTTTATGAGTTCATTGGCGGATCCGTGGGGACAGGGGGGTCTAAGGGTCTAAGCTTTAGCCCCCTTTAAATTTTAAAAAGAGAGAAAGAGAGAGAGGGGAGGGGAGAGAATACCTGGCCTATAATTTTGTCGGTAAATGGTTGAGCAGTTCGTATAATTGGCCAGAGTGACAAACTAATGCCAAATACATGTACATTAATTTGTCACTGTGTGGATTGAACAATTTGAATAGACCTTATGCATTGACGTCATCACGCCGCCATCTTAGAGGTAAATCGATGATGTAACAATGGAAACGCAGAGATTTGTACGCGCGGCGCACAGGATTGACCAATGAACCTCATTTTGACCTCTAGACGAGGGCGCCCTACTCAAATGACGTCATGTGCATAAGGTCTATTTGGTCAAAATTGTTTGTGTTTTTTGTCAGTTCAAGAATAGAATCAGATACAAGCTTTAAGGTATTCCCCCATCCCACGTGTTTTCCCTCATTTCCAACTCCCCATTGTGTTTTGTTTTTCTCTCCCTTTGATTACTCTTTTCATTGTAATTCGTAGCACTGAAAATTTGTTGTTGATCCTCAGCCCCCTAAAAAATATATTCTGGATTTGTGACCAAAAAGCGATGCCAAATTCGTCTGGAGCAACTCTGACATTTTGTGTCTTTGTGTTTAATAATATTTACCTATTACTCAAGATCCTGGACATGAGTCTGACTACAGAGCTTGGTAAAGTAAGCAAACAGTGGGGAGGATTCATCAAGGAAGCATACTCCAAGGCCGACAACTTCTCTGTCAGCTGTGAGTACGGCAACTGAAAAATCAACATTTATTATATGGCATTGTATAAGCCATTTTGGGATATATGATGGTGGACACAATGCTATGACACTGTTTGGTGTGGGTCAATTTGTCCGTATACACCCAAATCAAACAGTGTATATACTCCTAGTGGTGTCCACCATATCTCAAATAGGATATTATGACGAAGCCCTGTATCTTAACTATTATACTAAGTCCTTTCTAGAAAGCACTGTCACGTATGTCCGAGTCAGGACGAGAAACGAAAGCACAAATTATGCGGTTCTGTAAGCTTTTAGTGTTTGCAAAGAAAAAAACAAACACACACAATTTACTAATACAATTGGAGTAAACTTTAACTAAATAACTGAAATCAAATACTACTGAACTGACATCAATAAACCAGTAAACTTATAAACTTAATAACTGAAATTAAATAATAACTGAACTGAAATCAAATTCGTTATTCGCAATGCTGATTCATCACGGAAAATCCTGCACACGGAGAATAATTGGTATTTGACTATTTTACAGTTCCTATGGTATTAGACAATTTTACAGTTCATTTGGTATTTTACTATTTTACAGTTCATTTGGCATTTGACTATTTTACAGTTCATTTGGTATTTGACTATTTTACAGTTCCTTTGGTATTATATTATTTTACAGTTCCTTTGGTATTTTACTATTTTACAGTTCCTATGGATTTATCAGTGGAAATGAAAGCTTGTTTGCTAGGAGCCGTCTTCCTGATAGTAAGTTTATTCATGTCAAAACTGATAAAAATAAATGCGTTCTTCTTGTTCACAGGGAAAATCAAAGTACATGTTCAAAGATCATGACAATAACTTTTTTTCTAATTTGAATTTGAATAATATTGAATCCGGTTTGGAAGGAGTATTAATAATAATGTTATTAGGATATCAAGACAGAATGGGGAAAATTAAGGGGTAGATTTAAAATAAAACAAAATATATATTTATAAGTACTTGTTTACCTTAGGAAGTGTTTTTATTTACTCCCTATATAAAATGTAACCTGTAACATCACATAGTTATAAAAATACACAGTGTTATGTCCGGGGGTCCTTTGCCTAGTAAATAACAAGGAACGAACTCACCATGTTCAACTGTCAACTCATGTCTTGGGGGCAGACATCTTAGAACCCTTTATTAACAAGTAACGTGTAGTTCGTGTCATAACACAATAACAAGTAGTTCACTCAATACAGCATCTCCCCCCTTTTCTGAAAGGAAACAAACTTGCTAACATTCAACCAATAAAATACAAACAAATGAGTTTGAGGGTTAATTTAAAATGAATCATCAGAGTTCAATATTTTTGGCAATCCTTAATCTTGTCTTTCCAGAATAAATGAGCTAGAGAGTAATCCTGAAGTAGAGATTTCAGATTATTGTGTTTTTTGATTATATGTGAGGAGTTCAAAGTTCAATGTTCACAAGTCTTAGTACATGACATAGTCCTGATGCCATGCTGGAGTGTTCATTGTACGATGAGGTCTGGTCATGGTTGGTTGGAGAATCTCAGGATTGTTGTTATGTGGGATCTGGGCATCAAGGACAAGTTCCAGTTCTGGTTTGGAAACATGCTTTAAGTGACGTCGGTTTCTGCGATACTGTGCACCATCAACTGTGATAATGTACGAACGGTGGGTGGACCAGCCTTTCGCATTACCTCACCCACCAGACTCCATCCTGATTTGGTGCGAATCCTGACATTGTCACCTGGTTTCAGTTCATGAAGTTGTTTGGCACCATGCTTCCGGTTGAAGTAGGACTCGCTCTTAGATTTTTTGCGACTTATCGGCTTCCTTGAGTTTCTTGTAGCTCGCGATCTTAGGACAAAGTTTACTTGGTAGTGTGGGCAATGTTGTGCGTATCTCGCGTCCCATCATGAGTCGTGATGGAGACACACCAAGAGCAGGTATAGGTGTGGAACGGTAGGTCATCAAAGCTTGGACTGGATCAGTCTGACGGAGTATCATCTTTGCGATGTGAACTGCCTTTTCTGCCTGACCATTGGCTTGTGGGTAGTGAGGACTAGATGTGACATGTGTGAAGTCATACTCTTTCGTGAATGTGTCAAATTCACCCAAGAATTGTGGTCCATTATCGGTCACTACCACCTCAGGAATACCATAGCGTGCAAATGTCGCTTTCAAGTAGGTGATGACGGAAAGTGAAGTTAGCTTATGTAGGTGATGGACTACTTGGAGTAACAATCCACTAGAACAATGAACAATCCACTAGAACAATGAACTGTTTCCCTTTCACATCGGCCAAGTCACAGGCTATTCGTTGCCATGGCCGCTCGGGTAGTGGTGTTGAGATCAATGGTTCAGCCGTCTGGGCTGACTGTTTTGTCTGACAGTGTGCACACTTCTGGACGTATCGGGCTATGTCGGTTCCAATACCTGGCCACCAAACTGATTGTCCAGCGCGCAAGCGACACTTGGATATCCCCTGATGGCCTTCGTGTATCTTCTGAAGCATCTCTGGCCTTAATGATGCGGGAATGATGATGCGATCACTGTATGTTAAAACGCCATTGATCAGACTGATTTTGTCTCGATCATCCCAAAAGCTTCGGACACTGGCAGACTCAACATCCTTAGCGTACTTAGGCCATCCGCTTTGGACATATGATGTGACATCTTTCAATTTGTCGTCGAGAGTGGTCTCATGCTCTATCTCAGATAGTTTCCCACTGGAAACTGGCCAATGCTTGGTAATCAAATTAACGTGAGCTTCCACTTCATCCGTGAGATTGTCTGTCCCGTCTACTGTTGATGTCAAAGGTGCACGTGAGAGGGCATCCGCAACAACAAGGAGTTTCCCGGGTGTATACACTGCAGAACAATTGTACTTCATCATATGCATGAGAAGACGTTGACACCTGAGGGGGACGTCACAGAGATCCTTGTTGTTGATAAGTGGAACAAGCAGTTTGTGGTCAGTCTGGACTGTGTAGTGTAGGCCTCGGAGGTAAACATAGAACCTTTCACATGACCACACTGAGGCTAAGAGTTCCTTCTCTATTTGTGCATATTGCTGTTCGGCTGCGGTGAGACTTCTGGAGCAGTAAGCAACAGGTTTCCACTGTTGATTATCATGTAGTTGGAGGATACAGCCTCCTATGCCATAACTGCTCGCGTCTGCACTGATCATTGTGTCCTGTGATGGGTCGTAGAGTGCGAGAGTGGGAGCCGTTGTCAGTAGTCGTTTGAGGTTTTGGAATGCTGACTGCTGTGATAGACCCCAAATCCAGTTGACATTACCCTTTAGTAAGTCATTGATTGGTGCAGCGACTGTGGATACATTGGGAAAAAAACGCGCTAAACAGTTCACCATTCCCATGAGTCGTTTCACCTCTTCTTTAGACGTTGGTGGGGCCATCTGTATGATTGCTGCTACTTTAGCAGGATCGGGGTGCACACCATCCTTGTCAAGCTTCATGCCGAGAAAATCGACTCGTGTTTGAGCAATCTTGCACTTCTCCTTGTTCAGCTTAAGACCGGCTTTCTGGACAATCTGTAGAACTTGCTGCAGTCTGTCATCGTGTTCCTCTTTTGTTGTGCCAGTGATCAACACATCGTCCATATAGACTGCAACACCGGGTAGCCCTGTAAGAAGTTCACACCTGATCCGCTGGTACATCTCCGGAGCGGATGTTATGCCAAACGGTAAGCGCTGGAAGCAAAATCGACCGAATGGCGTAATGAAAGTCGTCAGTCATTGACTCTCATCGGCAAGTGGCACTTGCCAGAAGCCGTGCTTGGCATCCAGCAGTGAGAAAACTTGTGCACCAGAAATTCTGCCTAGAACCTCTTCAACAGTTGGTATGGGAAACCGCTCTCTGGCAACTGATTTGTTTAGTTGCCGTAGGTCTATGCAAAGTCTAATCTTCCCATTTTTCTTTAGTGTTATGACTATGGGTGAGCACCAGTCTGTAGGCTCCGTAATACGCTGAATGATCCCCTGCGTTTCAAGTTTCTCAAGCTCTTCTTTGAGCTGCGGTAGGAGGGGAATGGGTATTCGGCGAGGTGCATTGACACAGTAGGGTTTGGCATCCTTTGCGAGCTTTATCGTTGCTCGCTGACCATGCATATATCCTGGGCCTTCAAAAACGCTATCGTTGCTGATGAGTGAGTATACACGTTGTAACAGCCCAAGTGCTTCACAGGCTCGCTTACCCAGGACCGGTGACCCCTTATCTAGAATCAAAAACTGTAACGGCTGTGTCTTGTCTTTCACCTGGCATATCAGTCTGGTTTGGCCTAGTGGTATGGCTTCACCACCAAAGAATCCAGACAGTCGTGTTGATGTCTTATCCAATGTCTTATCTGCAATGTTGAGGGATTGGTAGATCATTTTCAACTTACTGAAACTATCATCAGAGCATGCACTGTTGGTTTGAAGTACAGCCCGCATTTGTTTACGACTGGCTCTGCACACCTTCGAGAAATGTCCCATCTTGTTACAATTGTTACATGTCTTCCCTCTCGCTGGGCATGACTTATGTGATGCATCATAGCCACAATGGTTGCAAATGTTCTTGGTTGGTTGTGGCTTTGTTGATCTGTCGTGTGACTTTCCAGAATGCTTGGGCTTGTGCGGTTTTCTGCGCACTGCCTGTACTGTGGCTCCGTCGTCCTTAGATTTGATGTCCTTCAAATCCTTTGTTGCTGTCTCGAGGGTTTTTGCTACCTCAACAACTTTCTGGAAGGTCAGTCCATCTTTTGTCAACAGATGTTTTTGTATGTACTCACTGGTGATGCCACAAACCAATCTATCTCGTAGTGCATCATCGAGGAATGCGCCGAATTTACATGGACCGACCAAAGTCTGTAATTCAACCGAATACTGTGCAATTGTCTCTCCTGTCTTCTGGGCCCGCTTGTAAAATCGGAACCGTTCTGCTATGACCAAACGCTTAGGTCCATAGTGCGATACAAGCAAGTCACAGAGGTCTTGATAAGTCTTGTCTGACACTGGGCTTGGCTCTGACAAGCTTTTCACAGTCTTGTATACCGTTGGTCCAACAACACTTAACAACACGGCACATTTCTTTGCTGTAGGTATGTCATTGGCGACAAAATAGAGCTCAAGTCTCTCTAAATAATTGGTAATGTCCTCCTCCTGGTCGTATATATCGAGCCGACCGATTAACGGGGAGGGCGCCCCCACTGAAGACTGTGGCATTGTGTGGTATACAGTTGTTAACACACTTCAAAGACGAAACTCATCCACGCACACGACGTGACTTTGGCAGGCTTATTTCGTTGGACATCGTAACAAAATGCACTCAATAACTCAGTTATAATGTGTCTGGATATTTACTGGACCCAGCGCTGCCACTATGTTATATCCGGGGGGGGGGGGGGGGGGTCCTTTGCCTAGTAAATAACAAGGAACGAACTCACCATGTTCAACTGTCAACTCGTGTCGTGGGGGCAGACATCTTAGAATCCTTTATTAACAAGTAACGTGTAGTTCGTGTCATAACACAATAACAAGTACTTCACTCAATACAACACACAGAGGCTGGACTTCGTGCAGACACGATTTGAAAACATAAAACTGTATATTTTATGGAGATTGCACTGTCTTGATTTTAATCGATTTTTGGTATGAAGAAAGGAGGCACATCTCAAAATTTGTTCAGCTGTTATTTTTACTTCTCTTGAAATTATTTGAAAAATTTGACACAAAGTATCAAACTTCCCATAATTATGACCAGTATCTCGCCCTCAGAAAGGCTTTAAAATTCTGTAGTAGTTGTGGGACTCTTTGAAGATATTATAAAATGTAACTTTTTGTAATGTATTTCTTTTCCCTCTGCAGGATTTCATGTATTTTGAGCACAAAAAGAACAACAAACACTGAAGGCTGCTTTGTAGACTGCTTTGTAGACCATATTAGATGAAGGGATTGATCACCGCAAGGATCAGAAAAGAACGATGCTGAAAGACCTAGTATGATAATTGTTTCATCTTGTTTAGTTGAACGCGTAAATATACTTTCGAAGTTTTAAGGATAAATAACAGGATCGGCAGTTTTTAAAACAATTGATTAGTTTATTCTTGAAGATCACAAATTATGAAGTTTACATCAGCAGAAGAGTTGTTGGACTCGAGTCCAGGACTCGGACTCGACTCCAGGCACGTCGGCAAAAGACTCGGATTCGACTCGACTCCGGGTGACACAGACCCGACAGTGATGACTCATGACTCACGAGTCACGTTCATTTTTAAAAGCATTTTTCATGATCAATAAAACAATAGAAGTTTGTTGTTTTGCAAAGCTGTTTTCCGCAGCCATAGAAATAACTCATGTGGAACCAGCGGCGTAGCAATGGGGGCAACAGGGGTGGGGGAATTGCTTTTCAGTGGGGAGGGGGGTCTATGTTTTTATGAATTACATGTATCTAGATTTTTTTCACGTACGGGGCACCCGGGGGCACTGAGAACCCGTGGGTTACGCCGCCGCTTGGAACATTATTAGGGAGGTTTAGCTACACGTATTTACCTGAACGTCAACGTGAGCATGATAATTATTTTTTCGCTGACGTCACGTAAAAAAATACGCTTACGTATCAAACGTATATTTTCACGTCAATATGTCCGTGCAGTCGACCATATGCGAGCTGGAATGGGCAAAAAGTGATGACATAATTTTGCAACAGCACAGACTTTTTGCGTTCACGTTAACGTTTTTCCTCACGTAACGTGCAGCTAAACCTCCCTTTTATTAAACATAAACACGCGACGTGTGACAACTTAAAGCGCAGCTGTTTGCGTTTACATTTTGTATCTGTACAACTGTACCTCACGTGGACATTATGGTGCCTATGCGCCCATGCGTATTTTCACTTTACAACAACAGATGTAGCTCCAGTTCCCCATTGCTTAAAATAACTACTGCATTTCTTGAGGCTATGACAGAGGTCTGCACTATTCAGCTTTCTATTGCCTCAATCAAGTTTCCGGAAAAGGTTGGCCGTAGTCTCGTTTCCTTTTGTTTGGTTGTAGCATGAAGTGGGAAAACAGGAAGAAATCCGCGTCGTGGCGCTCTATTCTTTCTGTATCTTTGAACTTGAGGCAAAACGTCAAGAACCGCCTTTGCAGTGTAACTGTAGAGTTACCATAATAATCTGCAGTGAAGTGTAACGTTAGACGTACCCAAAAATAGAACAAACCGCCTTTTATTTAAAATAGTTATACATAGGCATGCTTAAAGTTGCTTTTTATTCAGCTAAACATTTTTAGTTCCACAGCAAAATGTAAATTCATAAGTGATTTTGATTAATTCTTAACTAGCAGTAACATGCAGAATCTGTGTATCCGTGCTATAACTTTTAGTATAAACTTAACTCAAATACGATTGTACGGAAAAAAAGGTAATGGTCGGGACCACTGTTACCGGTAAGACAGGGGCGTGTTTTGGCGACCTCGACAAGAAACAAGTTTCTGACGTCAAATTCACAGACCAGAACAATTTTTGAGAGCTACGCAAAAACGGGTCGGTGACCAGGAACAGTTTGTGACGTGGATAGATTTCTTAGAAATTAATGTTCTCAAAATGTACAGCCTTCTTTTTATTTTCAAGTAATGGAACTTAGTTTTTGTAATTTTATCAACATTGTTGGATTGGTATGCTTTAATATTTTTCATTTTTAAAAGAATTCTGTCGACTTTTTTTTGTATGTTTGTGGAATCAGCCATCTTGAAACCAAGCCTAACCGAGCCGACAACTCGGTTACGGTTTGGTCGGAACAGCTGGGTCACTGCGGTTAAACAGAACACGCAAAAATGCTAAACCAATGACCGAAGCTCAACCTTGTTTCTGGTCGAGGTCGCCAAAACACACCCCAGCATGGACCTCCTGAAGACAACAACATGGCCCGACGTAGCCCACACGCATCCTTGGTGACCACGAGTGTGTGTGCGGCCAAGATATCTTATAGGCAAAAGATTATGTAATACACATTAAGCGATTAAGTTCACGTAACGGTCTTTAACATAAGTAAACAACAATAAAAGAATAATTAAGGCATGGTTAAGGCATGTGCAGCAAATACATCGCAAGTTTCTTTCTACAAGTGGCTGTGCCTTGACAATGATGAATTCTAAACTATGATAAAGGTAAATCCATGTGTATTGGGTTCGTAAGTGACTATGTCATACGCGCGCGCATTGAAGGCACGCACGCACGTTTGGCTACTTCTGGCTCCAAAACAAGAACAATTCACCGTGTAATCCAATGGGATCCGAACCTTCATTTCGCGTTTTTGACAATCTTGGTGCAATTCTGTTGTCGAATCGGCGCCAGTGGCAAGATGTCGATCACTTGAATAACATATATGAACATGAGTAGGCCTACTTATGATTTTCGATTTCTCGTGTAATTCTTTCAAGAAAATTTGGGCAATGCATTTTTGTGTACAAACTGATTTTTGTTGGAGCCAATCTTGTGAAAGTGCACGTGGCTTATGCTGCCGTGACGTCACACTTACGAACCGGATAACAAGTGAGATATGTATATCAGTGTAAAATATTAACTATTTCATTAATACAAACCGGGTTATGAAAATGTTTCTCTTGCTTATGCACTATTATTCATTGTTTAAAACTATTATTCTATTTACACGCAATGTTTTTTACCTTCACTTCACACATAAAAATAGTAAACTGCATAACAGATGCTCCTCAAATGGGCTGGTTTATGAAAAAATGTAAACACACGCTACAAAGTTTTAATTGAAACTTTTCGTTTTAATTCTCGTTTTTTTTTTTTTTTAAATGTTTATTTTTTTTCCATTGTGTTTAAACTGTTGCTGTATTTTTGCATCTCTGTGTGCTTTGTTGAGGTCAAATAAGAAATAATAATAATAATAATACTAATAATAATTTTAATTGACCAGGAGTGCCCCCCATCTCCCACCTATAAAAAAAGATGCACTTGTTATGTGTAACCTTGAAAAATGGTGCACTTTAATAAATTAAATGAACTATAAACGCTGGGGGAACTTATACAAAAACTAACTCAACTAATCTTTTGGAAAATGGTAAACTCTGAGAATGACGAGGGTGGCTATAAAAAAAAATTAAAAAATAAAAATAAAAAACAGGATCGATAGGAAAGATCACAAACTTTCTTAAACCAATTGGGACAAAGAAAAAATGTATTTCCCTTCAAAAACACAAAAGGAAAATGGCTTTATTTTAACTTTTCAAAACAACGTTTCTGGTAGAATAACAACAAACAGTTTAAGAACTAAAAATACAGAATTCACAATTTAAAGCATAATTTTTTAAAATTCAAAAGGTTAAAAAGGTAAAACGTCATCTAAAACCAACACAGCACTAAAGTGAAATTTACAGGCAATCAAACAAATATAAAAAGGATTAAACTATGGAGGGTAAGGTATAGAAGGGGCGAGGAAGAGAGGACGACAACGCCTTGTGTGGATCACAAATGTCAGAGAATGGAGCGGGACGGATCCGAGCTGGTGGTGCATGAAGAATGTATCAGGTACCGAGTATGTTGGTACCGTGCCCCGGAGTGACTTACAGGAGGAGGAGGAGGAGATTTTTGAAGTCAACGCACCTTTTAACCTTGAGCTAGTTCAGAGCCTTGATGATTGGAGAGATGTGTGATGATCCGTTGGTCAGGGTGAGTAATCGGGTAGCTGAATTCGGAGGCCTTTGGGAGACGCTTGATCTGGTATTCTGGAACTAAATAAACATTATTTTCTTGAAAGGCATGGTATACTTTTGGTATTTGGAACCGTACGTTTGTTTCAATCCTATATAATTCGACATATACCATTATAAAACTAACCGCTGAAAATTTTGTTTCAAAAGATGTTAGCGTTCTTGAGACACCCGCGGAAATCTGGAGCGAATAGTTCCACGCAGAAGGATCCGAAAATGCTGAAACTGCATGTTTTTAGTGAAAAAGGCTTCATGCCGGAAGCCTTTCTCAGATTCAAATAGTTTAGCGAGAAATTACCTCTTTCTTAAAAACTACGTTACTTCAAAGGGAGTCGTTTCTCACAATGTTTCATACTATCAACAGCTCTCTGTTGCTCCTTACCAAGTTAGTTTTTATGGTCATTAATTTTGGGAGTAATTACCAAAAGTATCTCCTGCCTTTAATACTTCTACAAACTTCACAGTATTAGTAATGTCCAACTTTCCATATTTGTTGATATCATGAAAATGATAACTTTTATTCGTTAATTTTTTTTTGCATCGGGGATAAAGAATATTATTTGTGTTTATTAACCCATACACCGATGTGTGCTAAGCACTGCATACTCAGCCCTTTCCTGAGTCCTGTGAAAAAGTAGTCGGTAGTCTAGTTGGTAAGACATCTGCTCTAGAATGGCGGGGGTCGTGGGTTCGAATCCCACCCAAGGAAATATGCCTGTAAGGTTTTTTTCCACAGGACTCGGGAAAGTACTGAGTATAAAGTGGTTAACGCACATCGGTGTATGGGTGAAAATAATAATATAAAACATGATTGTTGAAATTACCTAGTTGATAACTAAAATCATGTCTAAAATTCCAATGATTGGTATCAGGGTGTAAATCGGAGTTTTGGATGGATTTATGTTAGTCTTAAGCAGTATAGACCTCATGCATCTGACGTCATGAGTCCCATAGAGACAGTGAACAGCGCCCTCAATAAGGTTAAAACGGCCGTAAGTTTACTGCAGGATAGTGCACCCTCTATTGACAAATGTTTACGAGCGTGAAAACGCTGCAATAAACAATCCATTCACTGACCACCATAGCAGACAAAATGGCCCACTGCAGACCTTAACATTAACATTGCTCTCATAAGTGCCCATTTTCCCAATTCTGTATTATACGATGCAGTTTTCTTTACAATTATTACACCTAAAATTCTCTCACTCCCTATACTCAACAAACCTTATCAACACTGAAGATTGGTAACTAACACGGATGTGTCCTCAACCCTTGCAGGTTCATTCCTTTCCGTGTCAAGTTGATCTTCTCCTTTCCCGAAAGAAGCGGAAGCCGGCTCTTCCAATCCCAGGGGACGGTCCGGCAATGATTGCCAGAGCAGTTTCCAAAACTGCTCTTGGTCAGCCTCCCTCTGTGGACCTTGGCCATCTAAGACGGCATTGGGCCAGGTTATGTAGGAGAGAGTACGGAGCACGGTCTGGAGGTCTTCGGAGAGGTTTGCCAGGTCACCAAGATCCTCAAAGATGACCGGGATGATGTCCATCTGACGGCGAAGCATCTGGAGAAGAGCTGCTTGGAATTCATATCGGCACCATTCACTCTCGACAAAGCCTGGGGTCAGAAGGAGAAGCGTCTTGCGGCTTCGGCGAACTGCATCTGAGATGTTGTCAATGATACCTGATAAAAACAAGACAAATGTATAAAACACATCTCCAGTATTTCAACATTTTTATATCTTATAGCATCTTGTACCATCGCGGCTCTATTCGTCGTCTGTTGCGCACTCGTTCTACTGAGGCAAACATGGCGCGTCTGATCTGTTGTCTCCAGCCAGCTCTGTCGTTAGCCTCTCATTTTCAGTTCTAACGGCTTCACTGAGCTGGGCTGGTGACAAATTGATACAGACTAGAGAACATATTTAGCCTAAAAATGTACTCACTTCTCCCCGGCATGAAGAATCGATAATGAACACAGACACAGTAACCATCTTTCTCCAACCTCGGAATGAGTTCCTGAACAACAAATTCCTCATCAGAAGTTCCACTCTTGTACGAGATGAACACATCAAAGTCTTTGTCATCTGAATCATAACAAAAAATAGACCCTGTTAATAACGCTGAGATAGTGTGAACTGGTTCTACACCGGTGTCATAGGGTATTTCCTCCGGGTAATGTGTCCACCATACGGTAAATTAACGTGTGCTGGAGGAGTTTATTCAAAAGAGGGCGCTATCAGAAGGAGTTAGTACACAATTCGCCGTATGCTCGGACAGACTCTCCCGCCGGACAGAATCTCCTTCCACACCGGCTCCACTAGAACTCAAAGATTCCAAAGTTGCTGGAATGCAGTATCAAACATCACAAGGTTTACCTGAAAAACAAACTTCTACTTTGGGTGAAGATGTGGCACACTGTGGCTTTCAGGGCCTACTCTGAATTGTGGCTGTCAGGGCCTACTCTGAATAGTGCTGGACTTTTATACTTTTGTGTATTTAAAATACCTAAAGCGAGACTTTTCATTTTTTTTTTAACTGCAACCTCTTCTTATAATGGACAAGCTGAACTCTTACTTTGATTCTTGCCAGTCTTCGCAGACCACCAGAGAATGACTTCTCTACGGAAGCGATAAGCAAGGACACTCGAGAACACCAACACCAAGAAACTCATTCCTCCTAAGACAGAGAATGCAGCAGTTGCAGCCGGTGTGAAGCCGTTCTCTAGGACAACAAACACAAATACTATAAGTTATCACACATTCAAGCGCGAGTGGAATACGGAAAAACATGGCGCTTCTGCGTCCCCTACCCAACGAGGCCGCAGTGATCGGTTGGGGGAGTGACGGCCTCACAATGTTTTATCAGTTTTTGTTATCTGTTTTGAACAGATTTTTATCTGATTTTAATTGATCCGCAGTTTTAAACAGTATAGTCAACGTCTGTATCAATTTGTCACCAGTCCAGCTCAGTCCTGAAACCGTTAGAACTGAAACTAAGAGGCTATAACGACAGAGCTGGCTGGAGACAACATATCACGCGCGCCATGTTTACCTAGTTTAAACGATTGCGCAACATACGACGACGAACTAATAGAAACACATTTCAGATTAAGAGCAACTCGGAAGGAGAGGAAGGGTTCAAGAAATTTAATATGGAGAATGCTTATTGTTACTTTGAACATTTACTGAAGAAAGTTCTACTCTCTGTGATCTCCTCACCTGTCACTTGCATCTTCACTGTATCATTTGTGTCACCAATCTCATTCCCAGCTCTACAGGTCAAGCAGGCCAGGTCATAGGTCATGTCAACGTTCTTTAAATGGTAGGTATCACCAGCTGATGAATCAATCTGTGGTGGTTTGTCCGGTCGAAGAAGAATCCAAGTGTAGTTGGTTGGATGCGGGTTGCCTTTGGTCAAACAGGAGACGTCCATATCTTGTCCTGAAGCAAGCGATATTGGATCTGGACTGACATCCACAATGGGTTTATCTATAATTTTGTGAAGTAAAATATAAATATGTTGTAGAGTATCGTAAGTTTAGCTTCAGCTTAAAAGGTGAACGGAAGAATAAGCAGAAGTTAAACGGGTCATGTTTCACCTTTGTTATCAATTTTGTTCTCAGGTTCTTAAATGGTCCATGAAATGTTTTTGTTTTAATGCAACCCTAGGAAATGCGTCTTTGTGTCCCATTTATCCTCATTTTCAATTTTCATTTTCAAAGGTATTTTGGTGCTATTTTGTCAATACAAATTTATCAAAAAGGGATATCAATTACTTCTCATATACTTGAGGGGATTGGAAAGTAGTAAAAATATAATAATACAATTTCACTTCAGGGCCCTGAATCACTCTTACATGTATTCACTGTGATGTGTGCCTCACTGCTGTTCATTCTGTTCTAAAACAAACTTCTACTTACATTTTACGTCCAATGAGGTGGACATTTTTCTACTCCCCTCCCAGGCTGGGCTTTCCATGGCAACAGAGACTCTCCTCCCATCATCCCCTGGGACAGGGACAAAGGTCACAGAGGTGTTGACATCAAATGAATACTGATCACTTGATAGAGTGGTTACTGTTGTAGGTTGTGGGCTGATTTGTCTGCCCTCTATGGCCCAAGTGAGTGATGGAGCTGGTTTGACTTTCTCCATCAGGCACCAAAGGGTCACCTCCTGACCTGATGCAGCATCCACAACATCTTGGAAGGAACACTTAGGTTGAGGATCGGCTAGAAAAGAGTACAATGAATGTTGTTTTAAGATTGAACTTATGAAGAACTTCATTCTTGCAATAGTGTGTAGTTTGTCGTGGATAAGCAGTTAGTGGATCGGGCTCAAGTTCTGGTGCCTATAAGTCATCAGGATGTGGGTTCGAATCCCGGTCATGACAGATGTGTCCTTCAGCAAGACACTTAACTACAATTGCTTCAAAAGGGGAAGAGGCAGTTTTGTTTGTCTCGCAATGGATTCATTTACCCCTCCCTGTTCTTAGCTGTGCTGTGAAGAGACTTGCGTTTATATCTCGCCATGTCTTGTTCCTGCGCATTGGGCAGGCTTCTATCCCTTCAAAAAGTAGTCCACACCTCAAGTGGCCTTTGGGCTTTGTGATGGGCGAATTGCATTTTTAAAAAGAGATAATAAACTTTTAAAAAATTAATGTTTGTTTGCAAACACAGGAACCATAGAACAAGAATGTATTTGTGAATTATAACAATATGATAACAATATGATAACAATAAATATTCATGCGGTCATTTAGCTGTAAGGTGAGGGTTATATATCACTCACATTGGACAATAAGGTTTGCCTCTGCGTAGTTTAAGTCTGGTTCCTTGAAGGTGTATCCAACATAGCATCTGTACACATCCTCATCTGAGAACTCTACACCATAGATATGAAGTTCAGAAACACCATCAGAGAGGTAGTGTACTCCGTAACGACCAACTTCATTCTTGATCTCTGAGGATGGTGGGTTGTGACCTCTGACCCATTTGATGGTCCCAGCTACCTTCTTGGTCTTACAGGTGAAGACAGCATTTCTGTTGATGAGGGCGGTTTGGTTCTGAGGAACTTGAATGAAGGGATCGGGAACAGCTGCATGTCAAACATAAGGAAACAATAAATGAGCGAAAGGTTCAAAGATTGACAAGAGGAATGAGAATTGTGGCTACAAATATATACAAGTTCCTTTACATAGAACCAGGGCCCAATTTCATAGAGCTGCTAAGCGTACATATTTGCTAAGTATAGACAAGTTTTGCTTAGCAGAGCTGCTAAGCAGCAATTATGCTAAACATTTTTTTTTGCTGAGCAAAAATTAGTTGGTAACCAGTTACATATAATGTACATTATATGGTATTTTGGCTGGTAACCTAGTTTTGCTAAGTAAGATTATTCAGTGCTTAGCAAAATTGTGTGCTTAAGCAGCTCTGAAATTGGGCCCATCAAACAAAGGAGATGGGTTCTGTATAATCATGTACGTACATGACCATAAGTAGCTCAGGGAACAAAAGTTTAGAAAGGATTTGGAGACATCTAATACCTATGACGGTGACGTTGACGTATTGGCTGTACACGGTTCCATTTCCATCATAGACTTCACAGATATAGCCACCATTGATGGTTGTGTTGTGCGCCACCAAGGTGCTTATCAAAACAACAGGGCTATTGTAAAAGGAAATTGTAAGAAACTTGTTTAATACACAAACTTCAGTACAGTGTCTTATTCAATCAGGAAAAGCACACTTGCTTTTAATGCAGTTTGACAATTTTGTTTTGATACAAAATGAGTTTATACTGATTTCCTGTTTAATTCCTGACATTTAAAAACGTCATTTTGGTCAGTTTTAATTTTTTTCAGTTTATTTTTTATTTTTCATTCATTTATTTGTTTAAAGATCATAATATTAAAAAAAGAATATCAGGTTACGAACATTATAGCTCGAGACTCAGAAACCAAATTTTGTGACACAAAGATTTTATTGAAAGAAAAGCATTTTGTGGTGTCATCAAAGATACTAGAAAAACAAGAACGAGATTGGACACTCTGTATAAAAACATGAAACGCAAAATAGGTGCGCCCGCTGTTGTTACAAAAGGACGTAAGCAACGAAATAGCTCCTGACATGAAAAATATATCATTTTTGTTAGGTTTTTTTTTTGCTAGAATTACCCTGAAGACATTCCCCATTCCCCATTCCCCATGCAGAATTTAACCTTTCTAGAATGATTTTTGGATGGCAACATGTTTACCAAACTTTCCCGCTCATAATTCTTGAAACACAAATGTTGATGCGAAACTAACCTTGGTTTGTAAGGGACTGTTTTTTCTCTGGATTCAGTGACTAGGGGTGTTGAGGTGCTGTCTCTGATCCAAGAGAAATTAGCTGGTATCATCCCATCAGCAGTGCAGGTCAGGTTGTGTGATGTTCCATATGGTATATACAACTTTTCCTGTTGTACACTGAGTCTGGGAGCATCTAATGGTGAAAGAAGGGGGTGGCATTATATCTCTTCCAGGTACAAAACGAATGTAAAAGTTGTTTGTCATACACTTTGTATGGAAAAGGATGTCAGTATACACGCTTTTATCTGTTTCATTTTGATTTTTTAATTGTACCTAGAAATACAATGTGTGCTGCATTAGCATGGAAAAATACTTATAAAGGTTTGAATTACTTAGTATTGATGTTTTTTTTTTTTGTTTTTTTTACACCTTATGGGTAATATACAATAATTCAGTTGAAAAAATCATTTTGTGCCTTCCTGTACTTTTGTACATGATTTATTTTCTTTAAAAACAATAGTCTTCATGCAGGAACACCCACAAAAATAGGTCACTTGCTGACATGGCTGGATTCCTTCTGCGACGTCACATATGCATTACATACAGATTCATGAGTGAATTTTGAAAAGAAAGAACACAAATTTGCCAATCCTTTGGCGGCGGACCCCGCCCAGGAACGCTTGTCCTCTGGAATAGCTCGTGAATACATTATGTAATGATGATGTCACGGAAGGAATCCAGCCATGTCAGCAAGTGACCTATTTGTGGGCGTTCCTGAAGACCATTACTTTTAAAGAAAATAAATCATGTAAAAATAAACTGGAAGGCACCAAAAAAAAAAAAAAAAAAAAATCCAACTGAATTATTGTATGATAATTATTAGGTGTAAAATAAAAACATCCAAACTTAGTTATTCACCAAACCTTTAAAGTTACTTTATTTTAAAGACGATGGACATTGTCTGGTGCCAGGTATAGAGGGAGCGTATGGTGTGTGGACATTCCGTGCATTCCTGGAACCTCACTTCAGATGTTTAAGTATGTTAATAGTAATAACCATTGAGGGGAAATAGAGGCTGATCAACGATTTTAAGAATCGCTTGCTGTTGCCGTTATGTAACAGACAATTTAAATACAACAATGGTCACATAAGGAGGAGTTGGATAAAAAAGCGACATTAAATAGACCTTAACGAGGATACCATCTCCAAAACAACATACACGCTTGCGACTGCTGAGCTAAGTTTTGTTTAGTCTTTATTTTCTGAAGTTCTCTGGTTTTTTTAATGCAACAAAACTGTGAATTTTGAATTGTGAGCTTTTCAAAAACAGATTCACGAGAAAATATAACTACATTAACTGTGTCGCTCTTGCTATCCGCTTAAATGATTATCAGTTCCATGTTCCCAATAATGCCCCAATCCTATCATTTGTTTAATTTTTGTCAATTTCCGAGCCACATGAAAAACGAGGTATCGGAACTAGGAAAGAATCTAATCAAAGCTTTGCGAATGTGTGCCAAAACAAATGAAACAAGAAATAATTGCAAATTTTCGGACAGTTTAGATAATACTGCATGCGGATGTAGGTGTTTTGTTGAGAAATATGCCGTTGAAAAATGCTTACCAACCATGAATATTACCAATTATAAAATAATAGTTATACCACCATAACTACCAGGCACGCAGGAAGATGATTCTACCGGGGGGTGGGGCCGAAAATGAAATCTCTACGTGGGAAGTCCAAGGCATGCGAGTGCATAGCTCGCGAGCACCAAGTGTGAAGCCTGCACGGCGTGGGGTTCGGGGTCCGCTTAAGGGCCCGGGCAAATTTGGCGCATTATAAGCCTCACTGGAACACCTTTTGAGCAACAGATATTTTAAAATTTCAGCACTTTCAAGGATAAAGGGGAAGTGGAATTTTTTTGACATACCTTTTTTATCCAATATCCATGCTGAAGGACATTTTAAAAGAAAATGGAAAGTCATTTTTTGTACTAGAATTAAGATTTAATGTACTATCTAAATTTTCAAAAATGACAACCCTTACACTGCTACAAATACTATCCTTTCAGAGAATGCAATTTACAATTTTTTTTTGATGGGGGGGGGGGGGCGGCTCCCAAATGCTCATATTTTCAACGCACCATATTTTCAGGGAGGCCATTGCCCCCCCCCGGTTCCTGCGTGCTTGAGCTATTAAAAAAAATGGTTAAATGCCCTCACATTTCGACCCCAGCAGCAGAGTCTTTCTCAATGATAGCACCACACAACACACATAAAAACTAGTATGACAAGAATTGTCATAGAGCGAGAGGGGTAACAGAAGCAGTTATGTGGAAAGTGGGTGAAAGAATGCAGCAGAATGCAGCCAAACGAAACCAAGATGAACCAAGAAAAAGAAGTGGTGGTGAAAAGAGGTTTTTCATCTGTAACTGAACAATTCTTGCTTGCCGAGAATTATTCCACCAGACCTGAACTGAGGGTTAAGATCATCGCATCCAACAAGAACCTAAGTATCATTTTTATCATTGTATTGTTGATAGCATGATAAGTGGGTGGACTGGGAACCGCCTCCAACTATCGTAGACCGTTAGTATGAACGGACTATTTGAAAATCAGATAAAATTGTCGGTTATTGATAGTTGGGTAAGAGTGCGGTCGGAACACCTAAGTCATTCATCAGTTAGTGATATAACTTTGAATGTTTGGGCATTTCCGATACTTCCAACAAATCCTGCCGAAAACAAGACTTGTTGCAACAAGACTTGTTGCAACAAGACTTGCGACAAGTCTTGTTGCGACAAGTCTTGTTGCGACAAGTCTTGTTGCAACAAGTCTTGTTGCACACATAGACTGGCCACTTTATGTATTCATGAGCAGTTAAGAAAGTAGTGCCACAGTATTTTAAATTATACATTACACAATTCATATTATGAGGAAACGCATTGTTGCAAAACACTCGTTTTGTCTTCCATGCCACTCTTGCAAAGAGCCATATGGCGGACAACTCTTTTAAAGTGAAAGACGGGTATTTTCAACTGGAATAGAGTGAAGTTCTCTCCAATTTCACTCAAAAAGGGCGACGAACAGCGAGGCTCACTCTCAAAAGAACCAAAATGACACCACTTGGGCGAGAGAGTGAACTTTTTACTCATTTACATTTAGAGAGTATGAAGAACACGTTCATTTTTAAGTACAGTTTTTCATTTTCACTTGTTTTTTGTAATCTATAGCAACATTTCTTGAAGTTGTTTTCAAAATGTTAAAATCATGCTGTTTTTCTTCATAAAGTGTTGCTGCAAAACAAATTAAGAAAATGGTGCACTTTAAAAAGTATGTTTTACAGTCTTTTGAATTTATACCTTTTCTGAGCTACAAAATGTGACACATTTTTTATTCAGAAAATTATTGCATCATAATGTACGAAAAGAAAATATGCACACATTTTTATGACAATGCATGCTTCATTGTCGGGAAATTTCGGGGAAAATTTGTTGTCCCGACAGATCTATTTTTGGATTGAGTGCTAACAATTTCAGTATTTAAGGAGGGGATAGAATTTTCTATCCCTTGTTCCTCAAACCTGGCTGGTGAAGAGGAAATGATAGATTTTTCTATCCCTTGTTCCTCAAACCTGGCCGGTGAAGAGGAAAGGATCGATTTTTCTATCCCTCGTTCCTCAAACCTGGCTGGTGAAGAGGAAATGATAACATTTTCTATCCCCCGTCCTCAAACCTGGCCAGCAAAGAGGAAGGGATAGATTTTGTTATCCATTGCAACATTGAGGTTTCTGCCTGATATGACATCACACTTTTGCTCATGAATATGGAAATTAGCATAAACATAAAACCCAACATGCGATGCGCGCAGGGTTTGTGAATATTGCATAGGTACATACTATAAAATTATGTAAATTTCATTCAAATTTGTATTGAATATTCATTAAGGTTAATAGCAACTAGTTGTGCAGTTACTATTAATAAACTACATAAGTGATAGGCAAAACAGCTCGCCCCGGAGGCTGTCAGTAAAGTGGTGCGAGTCGGCTGCCGCGCGTGTTACTGCATGTAAATAATGGTAGTGTGACAGACAAAAGTTGTAGTTTTGAATTCGATGTGTACATGTATAAAACAAACCCGAAAGCAGAAGTATTTGGTTTCTACAGCAAGGAGACAATCTAAACTTACAAGGGATATAGTTAATGTTCAGTACCTGTTTATTTTGGGAGATTTTGTTTCATGAAAAGAGGATGTATGCATTTAGCCTATACCGATCTGTGTGTGTAGTGTAGCGTGTATTTCAATGCTGGTGGTTTGCATGGAGAATGTCCGTTTACTTGTTGTAATGAAAAGGCACCAAAAATTAATACCCTTGAAAATGACAAAATGAAAATTTAAGATAAAGTTAAATGGGACACAAAGGTGCATTTCCAAGGACTTCATGAAGAAAAATTGCATTTCATGGGCCCTTTCTGAGTGGGTTTGTCAATTAGTCTTTGTGGCACTTACTGTATTCACAATGAGTTCCTTTAAGTCCAGGTGGGCACATACAAACTCCATTGAAGCTGTGACACTCAACTCCCTCAACACAAGAACAGGTTTGGCTACAAAGACCACCGTATCGCCCCGATGGGCAACCTATACAAAGTAATACAGATACAGCACCTCATGTAAGAAAATGTGCAAAAGTTGTTGGAAGTGTAACTTAAGTAGAAACGTTTTGAGAGTACCTCCATGATATAACTTGTTTTTAGGTATTGGCTGTGAAAAGAGTAATAGTGATGATGATAACACCGTCTTATACAACAATTAGGTACCCAAGGCGCTGAAATTTTTGAATTATGAGACCCATTTATGTAGCACCTTATAAGGGTTTACAAGGTGATGCAGCGCATTCAGCAGCCACTGAAAGAAACACCGGGGCAAACCCCTTCTCTGAGCGATAAGTGTCACTGGGTTCCTGCTTTACACAACGCACGGGACCCACGGCTTGACATCCAACCGAAGTACGAAGCAGTAATGTTTAAATGTCTTGCTTAAGGACACAAGTGTCAAGACCGGGACTCGAACCCATTCTCTGCTGATCAGAAACACCAGAGTTTGAGTCCGGTGCGCCAGACCGTCGGCCACGACAGTAGAGTAATCCCTATATTTTAATATGTGACCTCCCTAGTTTTCGTCTTCTTTTTTAATCACAACGATGCAAAGCTGAACTCCAACAACAAAAAACAGTTCTTCAAATAGTTACACAGTTACCATTAAGTTGTACAGTCACATTCAGGTTGTACTGTGAGTCTGGAATACTTCTCAAAAAGGGTATATTGCAGAGAAGTGTCAGTGGTTCAACTGGAATGTAATCAAAGTGCGCAAGTATATTAAGACCTCTCAGCCAATCTAGCGGCAAACGACTTAACTCCTCATCTGGTACCAGTTTTGTATTATTGCCGAAAGCTCCAATGTGTCCTATATGAACAAAGAGCGGAAAGAATATTCAATTTTCACCTCTTCCTTGATATAATTATGCTGCGTTTTTAAACTACCAAATCAACTGACAAATATACTTAGCAAGGAATATTTAATTTTCACTTATTCCTTGATATAATTATGCTGCGTTTTTAAACTACCAAATCAAATGACAAATATACTTTGCAAGGAATATTCAATTTTTACCTCTTCCTTAATATAATTATGCTGTGTTTTTAAACTATCAAATCAAATAACAAACCTGTTGTGAGGACCTTGTCGTACCAGCTTAATCTAGGTGAAAATGTACAGTATTCCTGAGACACTTTCTGTTCCTCTTGTTCTATAAATGCCTTGAAATGGGGGTCCAACCATATGTTGAAGTTGCAGTAATACACATCAAGTCCACCTGTTTGATGAAACATGCAACTAATGAAGGGTAAACAGAAACCCAATCCAAAGTATAATTGACAACACAAAACAAAATTGAAAAGTATAGGGTAACAGCTTTAGTGACACTCAAAAGAGTTGGTCTTTTCCAGTCTGTTTTTGTTTTAAAAAAATCTGGAAATCAGTTAGGGACAATTTTTGATGTGCTTGACTATTGTGAGGGTGATGGGTGATACCAAGGATGCTAGAAACACAAGATAGGACACTTGTGCCGTTTTGCACGGTAACAGATGTAACGCCTTTTTACCTACCAACCGCGTGATGGCGCCCTTCCCCATGTGTCAAGTTTGCTAAGATTATTGCCACAATTTATTGCCGAACACCAAATTTTCGATCTGACTTCACCTTTTTTTAGTTGGTGGAATCGTTTGGTCTAAGTTTTTCCATTTAGTAGGCCCTATCTATTGCACAAACGATCTTTGGTTTTACCTACCAAACGACAGCGGGCGCACACATTTTGCGTTTCATGTTTGAGTGTCCTATCTTGTGTTTCTAGTATCTTTGGTGATACCTACAAACAACTCCTGATGGGCCAGGGTACTGAAGAGGGGAAACACTCGATGAGAATTTCAAACACTGAAGGATGGAATACTCACATGTCCCATAAGGAATTGGCAATATTTGATAGTCCTGAAACTCAGGTTCTGATGTGTTGTCCAAAGGGGGATAAGAAATTTCCATGAATAGAAACTGTTGGAACAAACACAACAATTAAATCGGTCTTAAACGTCACTTTTTAAACCTAAATTATTAATTTATTATCTCAGTCATGAAGAATAAGAGTAAAATGGTCATTTGGTATTGAAAATAATGGTCGATGTTGGCCGCACAAAGAAACAATTACACGTAGTCTACAACACAGGAACATCATTTATAAAATAGTTCACTTGATTTAAGCACACAAAAATAAACGCTATTAACAGATATCTTGTTTTGTTCCTATTAGCCTCAAAAGGTGCGGCAAAGACACAACATTTGACGAAATATTTACCTGCTCCGTGTCACTTCGTTCGGAAGGAGGGACAAAACATGACCTGTCATAGTCGTTGCGCTGTGACTCGTCAAGTTGGTGAACTGATGTTGACACAATTGGTGACCACGACACTGTGACGACAATACAGATGGCTGCTAAACTGGTTGACGATGACATCTTTTCACGGGATGCTTCTCTTTACAATCTACCAGGAAACATTGGTTTTGCCAGAGTGAATGTTTACCAACCAACTTTAATTTCCGTAATTGTACACTACATACTCTCCGTAAAATGTGTGTGTAGCTTGAGATTAGGCCGATTACGCGACCAATATTTACATGTCATTACGTGACCGGTATACACTCTAAAAAACGAAAGTGTTTAAAACAACACTTAAAGGTTTCAGTCAGTGATAACACTTTTTTAAAGTTAGATTCAACTATTTGTACAAGTGTCAAACTAGCGATTCAGAAGCTGAGATTTAACTCTTAATAGTGTAAACTCAACTCTTTGACTGAGTTACATTTAACTCTTTCAAAGTGTTGTCACTGACCGAACTCTTTAAGTGTTGATTTAACACTTTGGTTTTTAGAGTAGTGCAGGGTACTACGTCATCTCAGCTGATGACAAACTACGTGCAAATATTTTTGATGTATGGCGGACACTACAGGAGTGCACTGTTTGGTTTGCAAAGTGTCTTTGCAATGTGTCTACCATCTCAAAATGTCTTGTAATGTGTCCACCATCTTGAGAATGGTGGACAAATTACTAGGGCACTATAATTGGTTTGGTAAATTTGTCTGCAATACACCAAAACCAAACAATGCACTCTTAATTTTTTCAGCGTCCGCCATACCTCAAAATGCTAATGGAGGACGCCGTGTTTGTTTACGTTTAATACCCGGTTTGAGAGCGCAATCGGTCTGTTGTTTCCGCTTGTGCACAGCTTTCTAAATTCTACTGAAAACAAAACTCCAAGCGATGGTGCATCAATGGAAGTGTTCTTATTCCGACCCAAAGTTTTGTGTGTACACACGTCATTGTCACCATCAATGAAAATCGTTGGTAAACTGACGAATAATTGTGTCAATAATGTGAAGCTTGTGCACGTCCTATACGAATGAAGATTGTATATATATAATTATATCTCATCATTTTTTTTAGATATGTTTGCTTAAACTAAATCGAAATAACCACTTACTTCGGAAGACACCTTTCTGGAACAAAACGTCAACTCTTCAGGACCCAAATAGTGTATAATGTTATGAGGTTGGTGCGCTATGAAATTCAGTGCGCTGCGAAAATACTTCCTTGCCGCTGCGTCATGTCAAAGGGGGAGCCCCTGTCTGCTGGTCACAATAGGCAAGCCCTTGGCAATAACCTCCGATTGCATTGTTGGGTACTAGGCATGAATAGAGCTATTGTGTAGTTGTTTACGGCCCGATACAATACACATTGTTATGCTGATATAGCAAAAGCATAACGTAAACTGTAAAAACAGAATTGAGGCAGGAATGACTCATTCTGCCATGGAAACCGTAAAAATAATATTCTGACGCATACATTTTAATGTTAGGTTAACAAAGAAGCCCACTGCACCGGTTGAATGGCTTACAGTTACTAGGGTTAAAGTGGCAGAAAAGTACAACTTTAGTGGGGTTTACTTTGTCAGCGGAAGGGGCTCTACATACACGCCTTTAAGACTTGCCCCCTGACAACAGCGCCGTAACTAGGGTAAATTTTTGCGGGGCACAAGGGGGGCACCATTTTTTGTAGGGGGCACTTTTGGCCAATCAAAACTGAAGTTTCCGTTTGTATTTTTTTTCTGAACAAGCCTCTTTTCAGCGCTCTTCTGACATGTTGTGGTAAAATAAAACACATTCTGCGTGTAAATAATAGTTTAAAAAAATAGTTTTAAAAATATTGAGGTTACTACGTAAAGGCCAATTAAATGTAACATTTTATTCTGGTAATTTTTAATCTCAAAAGTCCAGATTTCAAATGGGGGCGGAGCACCTGGGGGCTCGGATATCAGTTGGGGAGAACTTTTTGTTTTCAATATAAAACAAGTCTAAAAGGTTGTTAAAGGGGCACACCGGCTTCGTTGGGCTATTTGGGCTACAAAATAGGCTAACATATGACTTCAAAGGTCTTCCAGGAATGGAGAAGAATGGTTCCTAAAAGAAGCCATCAAATTTTGCCGTTTTCGAGCATTTTTTAAAAACGATTTATCCGAACCAAAAAGTGGTTCTGATAAATCACGTGATCTTCGCGTTAGTTTTACTTCCAGCCGTATAAAAGTAAATTACTGAACCATATTTAAATCTCTTTTTTTTTTACAATTATTTATGAGTATTTGACAAAAAAGACTATGCATTCAGATTATTGATACAATTTGTAAATAATGATGAAAAATCGAACGTAATATTCGCATTCAGAGAGTCCGTGCTACCGAAGCGTGTTTTACGGCGCACCAGCGTGGGAGCTAGCGGAACGTAAACCTTGGGGCATATCCCGTACATCCTGTGCCGTGTCTCGTGGGGACAGAGAGACAAACCCCGGGGCATGAACTCCCCATTGCCGGTCTAGCCGTAAGCTTGGGAGCTTGTCGGAGGGGTTGGGAGCCAGACCAACAATTACGTTTTTTTACAACTGTTTTAGTCTGTACCCCTAGCTATTATCCCCTACCTGCGTTTTAGTCTGTACCCCTAGCTATTATCCCCTACCTGCGTTACACACACGCGGGACGACGACGGGGAATGTTTATCCATGGAGATAGAAATTAGACTAATTTCTACCTCCATGGTTTATCCCATACAGCTGATCTATCTACTTCTGTGAGGCCAGCGTATTTTTGTTTTCATGCTCCTTCGCTACGCTCATACGCATGAAAAACAGTTTTACCCTTATGAACAACCAAATTAAGCACACAGTAAAGCAGTCAAGTATATTCTACGAATTTATTGAAAAACATGGGAATAAGGCCGGGATTCGGCCGCTGAGTACAACTTCTATGTTTCTTTTGTTTAACAAAAAGCACTTTTCGTTTTCAACACAATACAACAACCTCGACAATCTCTTCAAACCAATTTTCTCTTTTTCTTACCGATTTCCACAAAGGAAAACAGCCCTTTCGGCTCTTCAGACATCGGTCTGGAAACTAACATATTGAGTAAGCAGTTTATCTGTAAACATAACTCGCAACATCGCTTAAACCTCCATTACTTTGAGGAATTTCCATCGATAACAATCTCAAATCAGAGTCATATTCAGTATTGACCGGTGTTAATATAAACTCAAACTTTTCTTATTTCTCTTTAACCGTCTCCTAACGGAAAATGCAATTGAACATAAATCTACTATTAAATGCCGTTACTTGTAATGTTTGAGCAAGAATAATAAATAGATAAATAATTAAACTTGTCACTTATTAATTTCATAATGAGATTTTGACCATATTCTTATTATAAGTCACTACATCTACATCTGGATCACATATGTAATCTTCCTTAATACAATACTTTAATCCCCAGAAAGAATTTTTACCACATTGAGGCGTTGGGTGACTTCTCTTTTGACATATCTGTTTTTTGCATTGGTGGTTTTCCACCTCCCATGTTGCATTATGAGATCTCCGGGAACCCCTCTATTTGCTAAATGCGTTGCTCCCCCGGACCTCATACTATGAAGTCCATAATTGGTTGGTTCGTCTATTCCTACTTGCTTGAGTGCATCTAAAAACATTTCTCTGCATCTTGTGTAACTAAGAGGTCTGCTGAGCAACGGGGTATGAGATGACGTGCTTGAATGGAAGGACATAGCTGTGAATAAGTAGACATCTTGGCCGATTTCAATATTGCACTTGGCCATGAAACACTTCAGAATTTTTACGGGAGAATATTTGTCTCCAGAGTCTGTTAAGAAAGTGGTATTACCGTCCCTAAAAATGTCCGTTTTAGAGTGAGGAATAAAGATGCTAAGGCAATTTTCTGCTGGGAGTTCCCGAATGTGGCTAGCTTTAATTTGCGCCATCTCAGCGTGCCTAAAAAGAAGCGTGAGTTTAAGGGAGACATAGCATGCCGTCCTTAAATCGATCAGACTGCAATCAGATTGCCCAAATTTATCGATTATAGCTTTGACTAGACTGAATGGAAGGGGCTCTTTTTGCACGGGTGGTTTGTGTAACTTTCTTCTTTCACTTATAATTAGTTGTTGCATTACTGGTGAGTCCAAGGGATTGGGTGTGATGTTTACTATTGAGTGAAGCCATTTTATGGCAGCTGCAATTGACACTATTGTACTGTCAGAATTTGCGAACTTACTTTTATGAACGATGAATGCGGCTATAGCATGTACTTTAATGGGAAATACGAGTGGAATATTTTGTACCTTAAGCCAAGCTAAGAATTCCCTACACTTGTATAAGTAACCAGTTATATGGTGCCGTTCGCCTTGGCAAAAAGAACTTCGAAAAATATGTGCATCTTTGACTCCTCCATGCTGGTAGGGAAATCTGACCAAAAGGCCTGACTGTAAATGATCTGATACACATTGGGGAGAACAATATATATAGATTTACTTGGTGCAATCAATATAAGCTACACATACAAGGCTCTTTAACTTATTGGAACCCAAAAGAGAATTCTTATTTCTTCCCAACTGCAGTGCACTAGATCCTTCAAATGTGATAAATCCTTTCATCCAAGTTCTATAACAAGACCAAAGTAATGGCCAAAAAGGTGAAGATGGCCACCAGGGGAAACCTAAAGCTCTTTACCGTTGCAAAAATGTAAATGTTTTAGGACTGCTGGAATCAATACTACTGGAGGAACTAACAAACAATTTTCATTTGCCCAGTTCTGTGCAAAAGCATCCACCGCGGGTGACCCCGGGTTCCAAAACCTTGAGAAGAAACGGGGCAACTTGGAATTGTAAAAGCAAGCAAAACAATCTACTGTAAATGGTCCCCATGCATCATTAATTGTTTGAAAAATGCTGGGCTTTATTTCCCAGTCGTCCAAATCAATAAGCCTACTGACGAAATCTGCTTGTTCGTTACAAGTTCTAGGAATCCAATCTACTTCTAGTGACACATGGTTGTTGAGACAAGTACGGAATATATCTTGATAGCAAAAGTGAGCTCTGAGCTAGCACTTTGCCTTTTCCTTTAGCCCCGAGTTGTCCACGCACAGAGCTCGTTCGTAAGGTCGATACGCAGTCGCATACTCACACTGTCCACACACGGACTGTATACGCGTTGAACATCGTGTGCTAGAGTTTTGGGCTTAGCGTACTCTATGGAGCATGGACGTACAACAAAAATATGGCAAAATGCGACTAAACCGGTTCGTCCGGCTGACGCGCTTTGATCAAGGCTTGCTCGGAGCTGGTCACTATACAGATTTGAAGTTGCAGCACTAGTGAACTGGGAGTCTGGAACTGACTTTACTAACAACCTAACAGTCTTATGGACTGGCTAAGTTCAGCTGGGGTTTCATGTTCTCGCCTCTTTCTTGTTGTTAGTTCCGCTCGGTTTCTTACCCGTTGTCTCTCTGATCCAAATCGGCGTTCCAAGGCTTTCAATAAGTCTGCGTAGTTGGACTGAGACTCCTTGTGGAGCGAGCAGACCAATTCCAATGCCGGGCCTTTTAAGGCAACCAACAAGTAGTCTGCCATTTCCAGCTGACTCCATCTGTTTCTCGCAACTCTCTCGAAGTGCACGAGATATTCCTCAATGCAAGACGAGCCATCGAATTATCGGGCCTTCACCCTTAGTAAAGTCGTGGGGCGGGCTTCTGCCTGACCATTGGCTTGTGGGTAGTGAGGACTAGATGTGACATGTGTGAAGTCATACTCTTTCACGAACGTAGCCTGGTATCCTGCGTTGACTGCGCAAATCAATATGCATGTCAGGGCATCAGCGAACATTGGCGCTACACACAGCCTGGTATCCTGCGTTGACTGCGCGGAAAACAATATGAAAATTAGGGCCTCAGCGAACACGCAATCCTACCTTGCAGCATTTATACACATAAGGAAACGGTCGTTGAGTATCACATTCAAAATGGCGATTCTAACGGCAAATTTGATATACATAGCCTGACGAACGTAGCCTGGTATCCTGCGTTGACTGCGCAAATCAATATGCATGTCAGGGCATCAGCGAACATTGGCGCTACACACAGCCTGGTATCCTGCGTTGACTGCGCGGAAAACAATATGAAAATTAGGGCCTCAGCGAACACGCAATCCTGCCTTGCAGCATTTATACACATAAGGAAACGGTCGTTGAGTATCACATTCAAAATGGCGATTCTAACGGCAAATTTGATATATGCGTGATAGTGGGCTAAAAATCATCGATTTGGAGGACCAAAAATGATCGTGAGTACAATCAACTGCATTTTATTTCACCGTAAATACCTGGAGAAGCCAGTAGGCGATTTTCAAGCAATTCTGTCGAGTCTTTGTCGCAATTTTGACAATTTTGTAACTGATTCAGAAAAAAAACGCTTCGGAGCACTTTCCAAATATACCACGGACTGGGGCGCTAGTACGACAGATAATGTCAAAAATCTCAAAAAAGGAGTACAGCGCCCCAGTTACTGGGTCTACCGTTGGTCCAACAACACTCAACAACACGGCACATTTCTTTGCTGTAGGTATGTCATTGGCGACAAAATAGAGCTCAAGTCTCTTTAAATAATTGGTAATGTCCTCCTGCTGGTCGTATATATCGAGCCGACCGATTAATGGGGAGGGCGCCCCCACTGAAGACTGTGGCATTGTGTGGTATACAGTTGTTAACACGCTTCAAAGACGAAACTCATCGACGCACACGACGTGACTTTGGCAGGCTTATTTCGTTGGACATCGGAACAAAATGCACTCAATAACTCAGTTATAATGTCTCTGGATATTTACTGGACCCAGCGCTGCCACTATGTTATATCCGGGGGGGTCCTTTGCCTAGTAAATAACAAGGAACGAACTCACCATGTTCAACTGTCAACTCGTGTCGTGGGGGCAGACATCTTAGAATCCTTTATTAACAAGTAACGTGTAGTTCGTGTCATAACACAATAACAAGTACTTCACTCAATACAACACACAGAGGCTGGACTTCGTGCAGACATGATTTGAAAACATAAAACTGTATATTTTATGGAGATTGCACTGTCTTGATTTTAATCGATTTTTGATATGAAGAAAGGAGGCACATCTCAAAATTTGTTCAGCTGTTATTTTTACTTCTCTTGAAATTATTTGAAAAATTTGACACAAAGTATCAAACTTCCCATAATTATGACAAGTATCTCGCCCTCAGAAAGGCTTTAAAAATGTACAAGGTCACTCTTTTTTTAACACAGGTTACATAGTCTGTAGTAGTGGGGACTCTTTGAAGATATTATAAAATGTAACTTTTTGTTATGTATTTCTTTTCCCTCTGCAGGATTTCATGTATTTTGAGCACAAAAAGAACAACAAACACTGAAGGCTGCTTTGTAGACCATATTAGATGAAGGGATTGATCACCGCAAGGATCAGAAAAGAACGATGCTGAAAGACCTAGTATGATAATTGTTTCATCTTGTTTAGTTGAACGCGTAAAAATACTTTCGAAGTTTTAAGGATAAATAACAGGATCGGCAGTTTTTAAAACAATTGATTAGTTTATTCTTGAAGATCACAAATTATGAAGTTTACATCAGCAGAAGAGTTGTTGGACTCGAGTCCAGGACTCGGACTCGACTCCAGGCACGTCGGCAAAAGACTCGGACTCGACTCGACTCCGGGTGACACAGACTCGACAGTGATGACTCATGACTCACGAGTCACGTTCATTTTTAAAAGCAATTTTTCATGATCAATAAAACAATAGAAGTTTGTTTTTTTGCAAAGCTGTTTTCCGCAGCCATAGAAATAACTCAAGTGGAACCAGCGGCGTAGCAATGGGGGCAACAGGGGTGGGGGAATTGCTTTTCAGTGGGGAGGGGGGTCTATGTTTTTATGAATTACATGTATCTAGATTTTTTCACGTACGGGGCACCCGGGGGCACTGAGAACCCGTGGGTTACGCCGCCGCTTGGAACATTATTAGGGAGGTTTAGCTACACGTATTTACCTGAACGTCAACGTGAGCATGATAATTATTTTTTCGCTGACGTCACATAAAAATACGCTTACGTATCAAACGTATATTTTCACGTCAATATGTCCGTGCTGTCGACCATACGCGAGCTGGAATGGGCAAAAAGTGATGACGTAATTTTGCAACAGCACAGACTATTTGCGTTCACGTTAACGTTTTTCCTCACGTAACGTGCAGCTAAACCTCCCTTTTATTAAACATAAACACGCGACGTGTGACAACTTAAAGCGCAGCTGTTTGCGTTTACATATGTATCTGTACAACTGTACCTCACGTGAACATTATGGTGCCTATGCGCCCATGCGTATTTTCACTTTCCAACAACAAATGTAGCTCCAGTTCCCCAGTGCTTAAAATAACTGCTGCATTTCTAGAAGCTATGACAGAGGTCTGCACTATTCAGCTTTCTATTGCCTCAATCAAGTTTCCGGAAAAGGTTGGCCGTAGTCTCGTTTCCTTTTGTTTGGTTGTAGCATGAAGTGGGAAAACAGGAAGAAATCCGCGTCGTGGCGCTCTATACTTTCTGTATCTTTGAACTTGAGGCAAAACGTCAAGAACCGCCTTTGCAGTGTAACTGTAGAGTTACCATAATAATCTGCAGTGAAGTGTAACGTTAGACGTACCCAAAAATAAAACAAACCGCCTTTTATTTAAAATTGTTATACATAGGCACGCTTAAAGTTGCTTTTTATTCAGCTAAACACTTTTAGTTTCACAGCAAAATGTAAAATGATAAGTGATTTTGATTAATTTTTAACTAGCGGTAACATGCAGAATCTGTGTATCCGTGCTATAACTTTTAGTATAAACTTAACTCAAATACAATTGTACGAAAAAAAAACAGGTAATGGTCGGGACCACTGATACCGGTAAGACAGGGCGTGTTTTGGCGACCTCGACAAGAAACAAGTTTCTGACGTCAAATTCACAGACCAGAACAATTTTTGAGAGCTACGCAAAAACGGGTCGGTAACCAGGAACAGTTTGTGGCGTGGGTACATGTCTTAGAAATTAATGTTCTCAAAATGTACAGCCTTCTTTTTATTTTCAAGTAATGGAACTTAGTTTTTGTAATTTTGTTGGATTGGTATGCTTTAATATTTTTCATTTTTACAAGACTGAATTCTGTCGACTTTTTTGTATGTTTGTGGAATCAGCCTTCTTGAAACCAAGCCTAACCGAGCCAACAACTCGGTTACGGTTTGGTCGGAACAGCTGGGTCACTGCGGTTAAACAGAACACGCAAAAACGCTAAACCAATGACCGAAGCTCAAACTTGTTTCTGGTCGAGGCCGCCAAAACACGCCCCAGCATGGACCTCCTGAAGACAACAACGTGGCCGGACGTAGCCCACACGCATCTTGGTGATACAGACCACGAGTGTGTGTGCGGCCAAGATGTCTTATAGGCAAAAGATTATGTAATACACATTAAGCGATTAAGTTCACGTAACAGTCTTTAACATAAGTAAACAACAATAAAAGAGTAATTAAGGCATGGTTAAGGCATGTGCAGCAAATACATCGCAAGTTTCTTTCTACAAGTTGCTGTGCCTTGACAATGATGAATTCTAAACTATGATAAAGGTAAATCCATGTGTATTGGGTTCGCAAGTGACTGTGTCATACGCGCGCGCATTGAAGGCACGCACGCACGTTTGGCTACTTCTGGCTCCAAAACAAGAACAATTCACCGTGTAATCCAATGGGATCCGAACCTTCATTTCGCGTTTTTGACAATTTTGGTGCAATTCTGTTGTCGAATCAGCGCCAGTGGCAAGATGTCGATCACTTGAATAACATATTATATGAACATGAATAGGCCTACTTGTGATTTTCGATTTTCTCATGTAATTCTTTCAAGAAAATTTGGGCAATGCATTTTTGTGTACAAACTGATTTTTGTTGGAGCCAATCTTGTGAAAGTGCACGTGGCTTATGCTGCCGTGATGTCACACTTACGAACCGGATAACAAGTGAGATATGTATATCAGTGTAAAATATTAACTATTTCATTAATACAAACCGGGTTATGAAAATGTTTCTCTTGCTTATGCACTATTATTCATTGTTTAAAACTACTATTCTATTTACACGCAATGTCTTTTTACCTTCAATTCACACATAAAAATAGTAAACTGCATAACAGATGCTCCTCAAATGGGCTGGTTTATAAAAAAACAAAGTTTTAATTGAAACTTTTCGTTTTAATTCTCGTTTTGTTTTTGAAAATGTTTATTTTTGTTTTCCATTGTGTTTAAATTGTTGCTGTATTTTTGTATCACTGTGTGCTTTGTTGAGGTCAAATAAATAATAATAATAAGAATAATAATAATACAGTTTTAATTGACCAGGAGTGCCCCCCATCTCCCACCTATAAAAAAAGATGCACTTGTTATGTGTAACCTTGAAAAATGGTGCACTTTAATAAATTAAATGAACTATAAACGCTGGGGGAACTTATACAAAAACTAACTCAACTAATCTTTTGGAAAATGGTAAACTCTGAGAATGACGAGGATGGCTTTAAAAAAAATAAAAAAATAAAAATAAAAAACACGATCGATAGGAAAGATCACGAACTTTCTTAAACCAATTGGGACAAAGAAAAAATGTATTTCCCTTCAAAAACACAAAAGGAAAATGGCTTTATTTTAACTTTTCAAAACAACGTTTCTGATAGAATAACAACAAACAGTTTAAGAACTAAAAATACAGAATTCACAATTTAAAGCATAATTTTTTAAAATTCAAAAGGTTAAAAAGGTAAAACGTCACTTAAAACCAACACAGCACTAAAGTGAAATTTACAGGCAATCAAACAAATATCAAAAAGGATTAAATTATAGAGGGTAAGGTATAGAAGGGGCGAGGAAGAGGGGACGACAACGCCTTGTGTGGATTACAAATGTCAGGGAATGGACAGGGACGGATCCGAGCTGGTGGTGCATGAAAAATGTATCAGGTACCGTGTATGTTGGTACCGTGCCCTGGAGTGACTTACAGACGAGAAAGAGTTTTTGGAAGTCAACGCACCTTTTAACCTTGAGCTAGTTCAGAGCCTTGAGGATTGGAGAGATGTGTGATGATCCGTTGGTCAGAGTGAGTAATCGGGTAGCTGAATTCAGAGGCCTTTGGGAGACGCTTGATCTGGTATTCTGGAACTAAATAAACATTATTTTCTTGAAAGGCATGGTATACCTTTGGTATTTGGAACTGTACGTTTGTTTCAATCCTATATATAATTGGATATATACCATTATAAAACTAACCGCTGAAAATTTTGTTTCAAAAGATGTTAGCGTTCTTGAGATACCGGCGAAAATCTGCAGCGGTTAGTTCCACGCAGAGGGATCAGAAAATGCTGAAACTGCATGTTTTTCACTACGTGAAAAAGGCTTCATGCCGGAAGCAGCTATCCGTTGCTCCTTACCAAGTAAGTTTTTATGGTTATTAATTTTTGGAGTAATTACCCAAAGTACCCCTGCCTTTAATTCTTTTACAAACTTCACAATTGATAATGTCCAGCTTTCCATATTTGCTGATATCATGAAAATGATAAGAATATATGTTTTAAAAAAATTGCATCGGGGATAAAGAATATTATTTGTGTTTATTGACCCATACACCGATGTGTGCTAAGCACTGCATACTCATCACTTTCCTGAGTCCTGTGAAAAAGTAGTCGGTAGTCTAGTTGGTAAGACATCTGCTCTAGAATGGCGGGGGTCGTGGGTTCGAATCCCACCCGAGTTTTTTTTCACAGTACTCGGGAAAGTACTGAATATACATCGGTGTACGGGTAGAAAACAATAATAATATAAAAATGATTGTTAAAACTACCTAGTTTATAACTAAATCGTGTCAAAAATTCCAGTGATTGTTATCAGGGTGTAAATAAGAGTTTTTGATGGATTTATGTTAGTCTTAAGCAGTATAGACCTCATGCATCTGACGTCATGAGTCCCATAGAGACAGTGAACAGCGCCCTCAATGAGGTTAAAACGGCCGTAAGTTACTGCAGGATAGTGCACCCTCTATTGACAAATGTTTACGAGCGTCAAAACGCTGCAATAAACAATCCATTCACTGACCACCATAGAAGACAAAATGGCCCACTGCAGACCTTAGCATTAACATGGCTCTCATAAGTGCCCATTTTCCCAATTCTGTATTATACGATGCAGTTTTCTTTACAATTCTTACACCTAAAATTCTCTCACTCCCTATACTCAACAAACCTTATCAACACTGAAGATTGGTAACTAACACCAATGTGTCCTCAACCCTTTCAGGTTCATTCCTTTCCGTGTCAAGTTGATCTTCTCCTTTCCCGAAAGAAGCGGAAGCCGGCTCTTCCAATCCCAGGGGACGGTCCGGCAATGATTGCCAGAGCAGTTTCCAAAACTGCTCTTGGTCAGCCTCCCTCTGTGGACCTTGGCCATCTAAGACGGCATTGGGCCAGGTTATGTAGGAGAGAGTACGGAGCACGGTCTGGAGGTCTTCGGAGAGGTTTCCCAGGTCACCAAGATCCTCAAAGATGACCGGGATGATGTCCATCTGACGGCGAAGCATCTGGAGAAGAGCTGCTTGGAATTCATATCGGCACCATTCACTCTCGACAAAGCCTGGGGTCAGAAGGAGAAGCGTCTTGCGGCTTCGGCGAACTGCATCTGAGATGTTGTCAATGATACCTGATAAAAACAAGACAAATGTATAAAACACATCTCCAGTATTTCAACATTTTTATATCTTATAGCATCTTGTACCATCGCGGCTCTATTCGTCGTCTGTTGCGCACTCGTTCTACTGAGGCAAACATGGCGCGTCTGATCTGTTGTCTCCAGCCAGCTCTGTCGTTAGCCTCTCATTTTCAGTTCTAACGGCTTCACTGAGCTGGGCTGGTGACAAATTGATACAGACTAGAGAACATATTTAGCCTAAAAATGTACTCACTTCTCCCCGGCATGAAGAATCGATAATGGACACAGACACAGTAACCATCTTTCTCCAACCTCGGAATGAGTTCCTGAATAACAAATTCCTCATCAGAAGTTCCACTCTTGTACGAGATGAACACATCAAAGTCTTTGTCATCTGAATCATAACAAAAAAATAGACCCTGTTAATAACGCTGAGATAGTGTGAACTGGTTCTACACCGGTGTCATAGGGTATTCTTCCCTCCGGGTAATGTGTCCACCATACGGTAAATTAACGTGTGTTGGAGGAGTTTATTCAAAAGAGGGCGCTATCAGAAGGAGTTAGTACACAATTCGCCGTATGCTCGGACAGAATCTCCCGCCGGACAGAATCTCCTTCCACACCGGCTCCACTAGAACTCAAAGATTCCAAAGTTGCTGGAATGCAGTATCAAACATCACAAGGTTTACCTGAAAAACAAACTTCTACTTTGGGTGAAGATGCGGCACACTGTGGCTTTCAGGGCCTACTCTGAATTGTGGCTTTCAGGGCCTACTCTGAATAGTGCTGGACTTTTAATTTTTTTTTTAAACCGCAACCTCTTCTTGTAATGGACAAGCTGAACTCTTACTTTGATTCTTGCCAGTCTTCGCAGACCACCAGAGAATGACTTCTCTACGGAAGCGATAAGCAAGGACACTCGAGAACACCAACACCAAGAAACTCATTCCTCCTAAGACAGAGAATGCAGCAGTTGCAGCCGGTGTGAAGCCGTTCTCTAGGACAACAAACACAAATACTATAAGTTATCACACATTCAAGCGCGAGTGGAATACGGAAAAACATAGCACTTCTGTATCCCCTACCCAACGAGGCCGCAGTGATCGGTTGGGGGAGTTACGGCCTCACAATGTTTTATCAGTTTTTGTTATCTGTTTTGAACCGATTTTTATCTGATTTTAACTGATCCGCAGTTTTAAACAGTATAGTCAACGTCTGTATCAATTTGTCACCAGTCCAGCTCAGTCCTGAAACCGTTAGAACTGAAACTATAAGAGGCTATAACGACAGAGCTGGCTGGAGAAAACAGATCACGCGCGCCATGTTTACCTAGTTTAAACGATTGCGCAACATACGACAACGAACTAATAGAAACACATTTCAGATTAAGAGCAACTCAGAAGGAGAGGAAGGGTTCAAGAAATTTAATATGGAGAATGCTTATTGTTACTTTGAACATTTGCTGAAGAAAGTTCTACTTTCTGTGATCTCCTCACCTGTCACTTGCATATTCACTGTATCATTTGTGTCACCAATCTCATTCCCAGCTCTACAGGTCAAGCAGGCCAGGTCATAGGTCATGTCAACGTTCTTTAAATGGTAGGTATCACCAGCTGATGAATCAATCTGTGGTGGTTTGTCCGGTCGAACAAGAATCCATGTGTAGCTGGTTGGATGCGGATTGCCTTTGGTCAAACAGGAGACGTCCATATCTTGTCCTGAAGCAAGCGATATTGGATCTGGACTGACATCCACAATGGGTTTATCTATAATTTTGTGAAGTAAAATATAAATATGTTGTAGAGTATCGTAAGTTTAGCTTCAGCTTAAAAGGTGAGCGGAAGAATAAGCAGAAGTTAAACGGGTAATGTTTCACCTTTGTTATCAATTTTGTTCTCAGGTTCTTAAATGGTCCATGAAATGTTTTTGTTTTAATGCAACCCTAGGTAATGCGTCTTTGTGTCCCATTTATCCTCATTTTCAATTTTCATTTTCAAAGGTATTTTGGTGCTATTTTGTCAATACAAATTTATCAAAAAGGGATATCAATTACTTCTCATATACTTGAGGGGATTGGAAAGTAGTAAAAATATAATAATACAATTTCACTTCAGGGCCCTGAATCACTCTTACATGTATTCACTGTGATGTGTGCCTCACTGCTGTTCATTCTGTTCTAAAACAAACTTCTACTTACATTTTACATCCAATGAGGTGGACATTTTTCTACTCCCCTCCCAGGCTGGGCTTTCCATGGCAACAGAGACTCTCCTCCCATCATCCCCAGGGACAGGGACAAAGGTCATAGAGGTGTTGACATCAAATGAATACTGATCACTTGATAGAGTGGTTACTGTTGTAGGTTGTGGGCTGATTTGTCTGCCCTCTATGGCCCAAGTGAGTGATGGAGCTGGTTTGACTTTCTCCATCAGGCACCAAAGGGTCACCTCCTGACCTGATGCAGCATCCACAACATCTTGGAAGGAACACTTAGGTTGAGGATCGGCTAGAAAAGAGTACAATGAATGTTGTTTTAAGATTGAACTTATGAAGAACTTCATTCTTGCAATAGTGTGTAGTTTGTCGTGGATAAGCAGTTAGTGGATCGGGCTCAAGTTCTGGTGCCTATAAGTCATCAGGATGTGGGTTCGAATCCCGGTCATGACAGATGTGTCCTTCAGCAAGACACTTAACTACAATTGCTTCAAAAGGGGAAGAGGCAGTTTTGTTTGTCTCGCAATGGATTCATTTACCCCTCCCTGTTCTTAGCTGTGCTGTGAAGAGACTTGCGTTTATATCTCGCCATGTCTTGTTCCTGCGCATTGGGGCAGGCTTCTATCCCTTCAAAAAGTAGCCCACACCTCGAGTGTCCTTTGGGCCTTGTGATGGGCGAATTGCATTTTTAAAGAGATAATAAACTTTAAAAAATGTTTGTTTGCAAACACAGGAACCATAGAACAAGAATGTATTTGTGAATTATAACAATATGATAACAATATGATAACAATAAATATTCATGCGGTCATTTAGCTGTAAGGTGAGGGTTATATATCACTCACATTGGACAATAAGGTTTGCCTCTGCGTAGTTTAAGTCTGGTTCCTTGAAGGTGTATCCAACATAGCATCTGTACACATCCTCATCTGAGAACTCTACACCATAGATATGAAGTTCAGAAACACCATCAGAGAGGTAGTGTACTCCGTAACGACCAACTTCATTCTTGATCTCTGAGGATGGTGGGTTGTGACCTCTGACCCATTTGATGGTCCCAGCTACCTTCTTGGTCTTACAGGTGAAGACAGCATTTCTGTCGATGAGGGCGGTTTGGTTCTGAGGAACTTGAATGAAGGGATCGGGAACAGCTGCATGTCAAACATAAGGAAACAATAAATGAGCGAAAGGTTCAAAGATTGACAAGAGGAATGAGAATTGTGGCTACAAATATATACAAGTTCCTTTACATAGAACCAGGGCCCAATTTCATAGAGCTGCTAAGCGTACATATTTGCTAAGTATAGACAAGTTTTGCTTAGCAGAACTGCTAAGCAGCAATTATGCTAAACATTTTTTGTTGCTGAGCAAAAATTAGTTGGTAACCAGTTACATATAATGTACATTATATGGTATTTTGGCTGGTAACCTAGTTTTGCTAAGTAAGATTATTCAGTGCTTAGCAAAATTGTGTGCTTAAGCAGCTCTGAAATTGGGCCCATCAAACAAAGGAGATGGGTTCTGTATAATCATGTACGTACATGACCATAAGTAGCTCAGGGAACAAAAGTTTAGAAAGGATTTGGAGACATCTAATACCTATGACGGTGACGTTGACGTATTGGCTGTACACGGTTCCATTTCCATCATAGACTTCACAGATATAGCCACCATTGATGGTTGTGTTGTGCGCCACCAAGGTGCTTATCAAAACAACAGGGCTATTGTAAAAGGAAATTGTAAGAAACTTGTTTAATACACAAACTTCAGTACAGTGTCTTATTCAATCAGGAAAAGCACACTTGCTTTTAATGCAGTTTGACAATTTTGTTTTGATACAAAATGAGTTTATATTGATTTCCTGTTTAATTCCTGACATTTAAAAACGTCATTTTGGTCAGTTTTAATTTTTTTCAGTTTATTTTTTATTTTCTATTCATTTATTTGTTTAAAGATCATAATATTAAAAAAAGAATATCAGGCTACGAACATTATAGCTCGAGACTCAGAAACCAAATTTTGTGACACAAAGATTTTATTGAAAGAAAAGCTTTTTGTGGTGTCATCAAAGATACTAGAAAAACAAGAACGAGATTGGACACTCTGTATAAAAACATGAAACCGCAAAATAGGTGCGCCCGCTGTTGTTACAAAAGGACGTAAGCAACGAAATGGCTCCTGACATGAAAAATACATCATTTTTGTTACTTTTTTTTTGCTAGAATTACCCTGAAGCCATGTTTCCCCATTCCCCATGCAGAATTTAACCTTTCTAGAATGATTTTTGGATGGCAACATGTTTACCAAACTTTCCCGCTCATAATTCTTGAAACACAAATTTTAACATAAATTGTTTACGTCCTTTTTCCGGGAACTTAAGAATCCCTGAAGGATGCGAAACTAACCTTGGTTTGTAAGGGACTGTTTTTTCTCTGGATTCAGTGACTAGGGGTGTTGAGGTGCTGTCTCTTATCCAAGAGAAATTAGCTGGTATCATCCCATCAGCAGTGCAGGTCAGGTTGTGTGATGTTCCATATGGTATATACACCTTTTCCTGTTGTACACTGAGTCTGGGAGCATCTAATGGTGAAAGAAGGGGAGTGGCATTATATCTCTTCCAGGTACAAAACGAATGTAAAAGTTGTTTGTCATACACTTTGTAAGGAAAAGGATGTCAGTATACACGCTTTTATCTGTTTCATTTTGATTTTTTAATTGTACCTAGAAATACAATGTGTGCTGCATTAGCATGGAAAAATACTTATAAAGGTTTGAATTACTTAGTATTGATGTTGTTTTTTTTCTCGTTTTTTTTACACCTTATTGGTAATATACAATAATTCAGTTGAAAAAAATCATTTTGTGCCTTCCTGTACTTTTGTACATGATTTATTTTCTTTAAAAACAATAGTCTTCATGCAGGAACACCCACAAAAATAGGTCACTTGCTGACATGGCTGGATTCCTTCTGCGACGTCACATATGCATTACATACAGATTCATGAGTGAATTTTGAAAAGAAAGAACACAAATTTGCCAATCCTTTGGCGGCGGACCCCGCCCAGGAACGATTGTCCTCTGGAATAGCTCGTGAATACATTATGTAATGATGATGTCACGGAAGGAATCCAGTCATGTCAGCAAGTGACCTATTTGTGGGCGTTCCTGAAGACCATTACTTTTAAAGAAAATAAATCATGTAAAAATAAACTGGAAGGCACCAAAAAAAAAAAAAATCCAACTGAATTATTGTATGATAAATATTAGGTGTAAAATAAAAACATCAAAACTTAGTTATTCACCAAACCTTTAAATTTACTTTATTTTAAAGACGATGGACATTGTCTGGTGCCAGGTATAGAGGGAGCGTATGGTGTGTGGACATTCCGTGCATTCCTGGAACCTCACTTCAGATGTTTAAGCGGACCCCGAACCCCACGCCGTACAGGCTTCACACTTCGTGCTCGCACGCTATGCACTCGCATGCCTTGGACTTCCCACGTAGAGATTTCATTTTCGGCCCCACCCCCCGGTAGAATCATCTTCCTGCGTGCCTGGTAGTTATGGTGGTATAACTATTATTTTATAATTGGTAATATTTATGGTTGGTAAGCATTTTTCAACGGCATACATATTTCTCAACAAAACACCTACATCCGACTACCCATGCAGTATTATCTAAAACTGTCCGAAAATTTGCAATTATTTCTTGTTTCATTTGTTTTGGCACACATTCTCAAAGCTTTGATTAGATTCTTTCCTAGTTCCGATACCTCGTTTTTCATGTGGCTCGGAAATTGACAAAAATTAAACAAATGATAGGATTGGGGCATTATTGGGAACATGGAACTGATAATCATTTGACTTTACCTTCACCCCCAGTCATTTAAGCGGATAGCAAGAGCGACACAGTTAATGTAGTTATATTTTCTCGTTAATTTGTTTTTGAAAAGCTCACAATTCAAAATTTCACAGTTTTGTTGCATTAAAAAAAAACAGCGAACTTCAGAAAATAAAGACTATACAAAACTTAGCTCAGCAGTCGCAAGCGTGTATGTTGTTTTGGAGATGGTATCCTCGTTAAGGTCTATTTAATGTCGCTTTTTTTTCCAACTCCTCCTTATCTGACCATTGTTGTATTTAAATTGTCTGTTACATAACGGCAGCAGCAAGCGAGACTTAAAATCGTTGATCAGCCTCTATTTCCCCTCAATGTTATTACTATTAACATATTTAAAAAGTATGTTTTACAGTCTTTTGATTTAATACCTTTTCTGAGCTACAAAATGTGACACATTTTTTACTCCAGAATATTATTGCATCATAATGTACGAAAAGAAAATATGCACACATTTTTATGACAATGCATGCTTCATTGTCGGGAAATTTCGGGGAAAATTTGTTGTCCCGACAGATCTATTTTTGGATTGAGTGCTAACAATTTCAGTATTTAAGGAGGGGATAGAATTTTCTATCCCTTGTTCCTCAAACCTGGCTGGTGAAGAGGAAATGATAGATTTTTCTATCCCTTGTTCCTCAAACCTGGCCGGTGAAGAGGAAAGGATTGATTTTTCTATCCCTTGTTCCTCAAACCTGGCCGGTGAAGAGGAAGGGATAACATTTTCTATCCCCCGTCCTCAAACCTGGCCAGCAAAGAGGAAGGGATAGATTTTGTTATCCCTTGTTCTTCAAATCTAAATTATTGTGGTGATTAAATGGAAAACATAAATAAAATAATCAATTGAAGCGTCCTTTTAGTGAAATTTTGTCGGTGATTGTATGACCAAAACAAAACGAATGAAAATGTGCATTAAATTGCAAACAAATTACTGGAATTCATTTATATTGAAATTGTTAGCCTTGCAAAATGAGATTTATTTGTAAAACCTGAAGCATGATTTTGACATTTTGGGGGAGAAAACAGTAAACGAAAAATTCGTAGCTATAAATTTTGTTTTTTTAATAATTTTTTGACTAAAAAGATAATTTTAAGCTATAAATTTGAAAAATAACAAAAAATGAAAAATTGCAGTTAAAAATGAACATGTTGAAGACTAATTGACATCATTTTTTGGTTAATTTTATTGAAAGGTTCACATAAACTTTACAAATTTTCCATGCTTTTCCGAACAACTGGGGACTCTTTTGTTATGATGTCATTTCAGGGAGACAGTGTGGTTTTCTGTTGAAATGGCATGAAATTGTGAACCCCAACGTTCGCTTATTGAAAACAGTTGTGAGAAAAGTTTGCTCATTGGCTTACTACCATGAAGTGACACAAAAATGAATCACTAAAAAAAGGGAAAGTTTTTGAAAGCGAAACATCCTCAACTCTGTCAACTTGTTGTGCATAAACTAACTGCAACATTGAGGTTTCTGCCTGATATGACATCACACTTTTGCTCATGAATATGGAAATTAGCATCAACATAAAACCCAACATTACAATAAGTAAGCACGGGTGCAGTGACAAACTTTAATGAGCTGTGACATCATAACATCATTTACATGCTGTCAATTACAGCGCGCAGCGGTTTGGAAAGTAATGAACAATTAACGATCACACGGTGACCTAGCCAATCAGCATGCAGTACCGTCAATAGTTGCATGCGATGCGCTCAGGGTTTGTGAATATTGTATATAGGTACATACTATAAAATTATGTAAATTTCATTCAAATCTGTATTGAATATTCATTAAGGTTAAGAGCAACTAGTTGTGCAGTTACTATTAATAAACTACATGAGTGATAGGCAAAACAGCTCGCCCCGGAGGCTGTCAGTAAAGTGGTGCGAGTCGGCTGCCGCGCGTGTTACAGCATGTAAATAATGGTAGTGTGACAGAAAAAAGTTGTAGTTTCGAATTCGATGTGTACATGTATAAAACAAACCCGAAAGCAGAAGTATTTGGTTTCTACAGCAAGGAGACAATCTAAACTTACAAGGGATATAGTTAATATGTTCAGTACCTGTTTATTTTGGGAGATTTTGTTTCATGAAAAGAGGATGTATGCATTTAGCCTATACCGATCTGTGTGTGTAGTGTGGCGTGTATTTCAATGCTGGTGGTTTGTATGGAGTATGTCCGTTTACTTGTTGAGTACTGGGCAACTTGAACATCGACCGTTTCAGCAATAAAGTACCTGATGATTGGTTTGTTTTTGCGGAGCTCGTGAATTTTGCAGCTATTAAGTGCCATGCAAAGGGTTTCAAAACAAGCAAATTCGAACTATGAGTCATTGAGTGGTATCGTGGAAGGCTATAATTACTGCCTTGTACAAATACCGCTATAATTTTATCTTTTGCAATTTTGTTTGAACGCATTCTTTAGTATCAGTGATAAGGATTTGTAAAACTTCGTCATCTTAACATTTAACACTTTCCCACATCATTGTAACTGTTCAGACTATATTTTCGTGTTTTTAAAACCTGCATATTCAGCACCTTATAGTTCGTTAGTTGATTACAGGATACTTGTTTTCTCTGATGTTAACTCTTCCTTGAATTTACTTGACACAGTTTTAAGGTCATAATAGCCGGGGGTTAAGGTGATTATGGCCAGGGTAATGATCCCTGCAAAATAGTGGCCGTTACAACTGCTTCCATTCCGCACCTGGACACTAACTGGCGCGTATTATGTGCAATCGCGTCCTGTGTCCACTGCGCATGCTTAGTGGACACTATTTGGCAACGGACACCTTTTTGGCATGACACCCGGCAGAAGCCCTTTATCAAATAACAAAAGCCGAAATCCTTAGGCTTCTTACAAAACTTCTCCGCCTTTAAACTTTTTCATTTGTGGGTGTTGCGGCATCCTTTTCGCAGAAAAAAAACTACATGACGTTGCCAATAGACCGTGTAAGTCTCGTGCGTATTCGAACATCAGGGTCCGTTATAAAGCAACCAAATGGTCCCAAAAATGGTCGAATATGCCCAAGACTTAAGCCCGGTTCATACTTCACGCGAAAGCGAAGGCGAAGCGAATTTTGGTGACGCAAAAAATTAGTACGCGCTGTTTTTCAATTGTGACGAGTTTTGGTTTCATGAACAGAGGATGTATGCATTTAGCCTATACCGATCTGTGTGTGTGTAGTGTAGCGTGTATTTCAATGCTGGTGGTTTGCATGGAGAATGTCCGTTTACTTGTTGTAATGAAAAGGCACCAAAAATTAATACCCTTGAAAATGACAACATGAACATTTAAGATAAAGTTAAATGGGACACAAAGGTGCATTTCCAAGGACTTCATGAAGAAAAATTGCATTTCATGGGCCCTTTCTGAGTGGGTTTGTCAATTAGTCTTTGTGGCACTTACTGTATTCACAATGAGTTCCTTTAAGTCCAGGTGGGCACATACAAACTCCATTGAAGCTGTGACATTCAACTCCCTCAACACAAGAACAGGTTTGGCTACAAAGACCACCGTATCGCCCCGATGGGCAACCTATACAAAGTAATACAGATACAGCACCTCATGTAAGAAAATGTGCAAAAGTTGTTGGAAGTGTAACTTAAGTAATATAACTTGTTTTTAGGTATTGGCTGTGAAAAGAGTAATAGTGATGATGATAACACCGTCTTATACATAGCGCACGTATCTACCAACAATTAGGTACCCAAGGCGCTGAAATTTTTGAATTATGAGACCCATTTATGTAGCACCTTATAAGGGTTTACAAGGTGATGCAGCGCATTCAGCAGCCACTGAAAGAAACACCGGGGCAAACCCCTTCTCTGAGCGATAAGTGTCACTGGGTTCCTGCTTTACACAACGCACGGGACCCACGGCTTGACATCCAACCGAAGTACGAAGCAATAATGTTTAAATGTCTTGCTTAAGGACACAAGTGTCAAGACCAGGACTCGAACCCATTCAGAAACACCAGAGTTTGAGTCCGGTGCGCCAGACCGTCGGCCACGACAGTAGAGTAATCCCTATACTTTAATCTGTGACCTCCCTAGTTCTCGTCTTCTTTTTTAATCACTACGATGCAAAGCTGAACTCCAACAACAAAAAACAGTTCATCAAATAGTTACACAGTTACCATTAAGTTGTAGAGTCCCATTCAGGTTGTACTGTGAGTCTGGAATACTTCTCAAAAAGGGTATATTGCAGAGAAGTGTCAGTGGTTCAACTGGAATGTAATCAAAGTGCACAAATACATTAAGACCTCTCAGCCAATCTAGCGGCAAACGACTTAACTCCTCATCTGGTACCAGTTTTTCACTACTGCCGGAAGGTCCAGAGATTCCTGTATGTGTAAAGAGCGGATAAAAAAAAATACTTAGCAAGGAATATTTAATTTTCACTTATTCCTTGATATAATTATGTTTATCATATCTCAATCCCCTGTGGGCCAGTATAAAACAAGTTACAAGAAGGATTTACTTCCCCATTATGTAACATAGTTTTTTCGATCTCCATCTGTCATTATCTTAATTTCTTGTTGCCTTTTAAATGCATCTTGTCACTTTTACCGTAGGTCCTCACTTGATTATGTTTCATAGCGCATCCTTTGCATATATTTATCTACTCAATATAACGTGCTTTGCTTTGCTTGCCTGTCACTGTCTTTGAGTTTGTCTTCAAATCGTTTTCCCCGTGACTTTCTGTTTTGTTTTTGTATTTATAACATATTTAAAGGCATGTTCTTATAAGCTTCGGCTTTCGTCACCATGCCTCCATCTGTACGTTTCTTTATAGTTTTGCATTTTGTAAATTGTTTTCTGACTGATGGAAATAAAATGTTACTGAATTGATTTGAATTGATATGCGGTATTTTTAAAACTACCAAATCAAATAACAAACCTGTTGTGAGGACCTTGCCGTACCAGCTTAATCTAGGTGAAAATGTACAGTATTCCTGAGACACTTTCCGTTCCTCTTGTTCTATAATTGCCTTGAAAGTGGGTTCCAACCATATGTTGAAGTTGCAGTAATACACATCAAGTCCACCTGTTTGATGAAACATGCAACTAATGAAGGGTAAACAGAAACCCAATCCAAAGTATATTGACAACACAAAACAAAATTGAAAAGTACAGGGTAACAGCTTTAGTGACACTCAAAAGAGTTGGTCTTTTCCGGTCTGTTTTTGTTAAAAAAAAATCTGGAAATCAGTTAGGGTCAATTTTTGATGTGCTTGACTATTGTGAGGGTGATGGGTGATACCAAGGATGCTAGAAACACAAGATAGGACACTTGTGCCGTTTTGCACGGTAACAGATGTAACGCCTTTTTACCTACCAACCGCGTGATGGTGCCCTTCCCCATGTGTCAATTTTGCTAAGATTATTGCCACAATTTATTGCCGAACACCACATTTTCGATCTGCCTTCACTTTTTTTAGTTGGTGGGATCGTTTGGTCTAAGTTTTTCCATTTAGTAGGCCGTACTTATTGCACAAACGATCTTTGGTTTTACCTACCAAACGACAGCGGGCGCACCCATTTTGCGTTTCATGTTTCTACATAGAGTGTCCTATCTTGTGTTTCTTGTATCTTTGGTGATACCTACAAACAACTCCTGATGGGGCAGGGTACTGAAGGGGAAAAACTTGATGAGAATTTCAAAAATGGAATGGTGGAATACTCACATGTCCCATTAGGAATCAGCAATATTTGATAGTCCTGATAGTACTGTTCTGCTTCTGGGTCCAAAGGTGGGTATAAAGACATTTCTATGAATAGAAACTGTTGGAACAACCACAACAATTAAATCAGTCTTAAACATCACTTTTTAAACCTAAATTATTAATTTATTATCTCATTCATGAGGAATGAGAGTAAATGGTCATTGGTATTGAAAATAACAGTCGATATTGGCCGCACAAAGAGACAATTACATGTATTCTACAACACAGGAACAGCATTTATAAAATAGTTCACTTGATTTAAGCACACAAAAATAAACGCTATTAACAAATATCTTGTTTTGTTCCTATTAGCCTCAAAAGGTGCGGCAAAGACACAACATTTGACGAAATATTTACCTGCTCCGTGTCACTTCGTTCGGAAGGAGGGACAAAACATGACCTGTCATACTCGTTGCGCTGTGACTCGTCAAGTTGGTGAACTGATGTTGACACAATTGGTGACCACGACACTGTGACGACAATACAGATGGCTGCTAAACTGGTTGACGACGACATCTTTTCACGGGATGCTTCTCTTTACAATCTACCAGGAAACATTGGTTTTGCCAGAGTGAAGGTTTACCAACCAACTTTAATTTCCGTAATTGTACACTACATACTCTCCGTAAAATGTGTGTGTAGCTTGAGATTAGGCCGATTACGCGACCAATATTTACATGTCATTACGTGACCTGTACACTCTAAAAAACGAAAGTGTTTAAAACAACACTTAAAGGTTTCAGTCAGTGATAACACTTTTTTAAAGTTAGATTCAACTATTAGTACAAGTGTCAAACTAGCGATTCAGAAGCTGAGATTTAACTCTTAATAGTGTAAACTCAACTCTTTGACTGAGTTACATTTAACTCTTTCAAAGTGTTGTCACTGACCGAACTCTTTAAGTGTTGATTTAACACTTTGGTTTTTAGAGTAGTGCAGGGTACTACGTCATCTCAGCTGATGACAAACTACGTGCAAATATTTTTGATGTATGGCGGACACTACAGGAGTGCACTGTTTGGTTTGCAAAGTGTCTTTGCAATGTGTCTACCATCTCAAAATGTCTTGTAATGTGTCCACCATCTTGAGAATGGTGGACAAATTACTAGGGCACTATAATTGGTTTGGTAAATTTGTCTGCAATACACCAAAACCAAACAATGCACTCTTAATTTTTTCACCGTCCGCCATACCTCAAAATGCTAATGGAGGACGCCGTGTTTGTTTACGTTTAATACCCGGTTTGAGAGCGCAATCGGTCTGTTGTTTCAGCTTGTGCACAGCTTTCTAAATTCTACTGAAAACAAAACTCCAAGCGATGGTGCATCAATGGAAGTGTTCTTATTCCGACCCAAAGTTTTGTGTGTACACACGTCATTGTCACCATCAATGAAAATCGTTGGTAAACTGACGAATAATTGTGTCAATAATGTGAAGCTTGTGCACGTCCTATACGAATGAAGATTGTATATTATATAATTATATCTCATCATTTCTTTTAGATATGTTTGCTTAAACTAAATCGAAATAACCACTTACTTCGGAAGACACTTTTCTGGAACAAAACGTCAACTCTTCAGGACCCAAATAGTGTATAATGTTATGAGGTTGGTGCGCTATGAAATTCAGTGCGCTGCGAAAATACTTCCTTGCCGCTGCGTCATGTCAAAGGGGGAGCCCCTGTCTGCTGGTCACAATAGGCAAGCCCTTGGGAATAACCTCCGATTACATTGTTGGGTACTAGGCATGAATAGAGCTATTGTGTAGTTGTTTACGGCCCCATACAATACACATTGTTATGCTGATATAGCAAAAGCATAACGTAAACTGTAAAAACAGAATTGAGGCAGGAATGACTCATTCTGCCATTGAAACTGTAAAAACAATATTCTGACGCTTACATTTTTAATGTTAGGTTAACAAAGAACCCCACTGCACCGGTTGAATGCCTTACAGTTACTAGGGTTAAAGTGGCAGAAAAGTACAACTTTAGTGGGGTGTACTCTGTCAGCGGAAGGGGCTCTACATACACACCTTTAAGACTTGCCCCCTGACAACAGCGCCGTAACTAGGGTAAATTTTTGCGGGGCACAAGGGGGGAGGGCACCATTTTTTGTAGGGGGCACTTTTGGCCAATCAAAACTGAAGTTTCCGTTTGTATTTTTTTTTTTCTGAACAAGCCTCTTTTCAGCGCTCTTCTGACATGTTGTGGTCAAATAAAACACATGTGCGTGTAAATAATAATTTTAAAAAAATAGTTTTAAAAATATTGAGGTTACTACCTAAAGGCCAATAAAATGTAACATTTTATTCTGGTAATTTTTAATCTCAAAAGTCCAGATTTCAAATGGGGGCGGAGCACCTGGGGGCTCGGATATCAGTTGGGGAGAACGTATTAGTCTTTTTGTTTTCAAGATAGCCCAATATAAAACAAGTCTAAATGGTTGTTAAAGGGGCACACCGGCTTCGTTGGGCTATTTGGGCTACAAAATAGGCTAACAAATGACTTCAAAGGTCTTCCAGGAATGGAGAAGAATGGTTCCTAAAAGAAGCCATCAAATTTTGCCGTTTTTGAGCATTTTTCAAAAAACGATTTATCCGAACCAAAAAGTGGACATTGAGGCCATGTCGCAAATATTGGCGTCAATATATATTTGCGATGACCCTTTAAAGCCACCATATCCCCAGCGTAACCAAACGTTGGGAGTTGATAAATGAGCAATTTTGTTTCCTTTACACGTCAAAGTAGAGGTTCCAAATTTTTGTTTGTACATACAACATTTGAATTTCAAATAATAAACCACTAGAGAAACTGACGCAGTACATTTTTAATTTAATTTGGGGGTGAACATAAAAGTACACTTGAATAAACACAAACTGTAAGACATTATAAAGGCACAATATTTATTTTAAAAACGAAAAGGTACAATTTACATACAGGTTTTTATGGTTTGGTTGTTTGACGAAAAGTAAATCGAAAGAAAAAGAAAAATTACAACAATTAACCAAACACGATGTGATGAGGATTGTGAAATTAATTTCTACCCTGATTGAGGTTCTTGAGAAATACTCTTACAAACTATCCCAAATGGGATAATGATAACCCGATTTATTGTTTTGCTTCGCTAAAAATAATGAAATAAATGAAACAAAATTGTCACTTAGGTGCACCCCCCCCAAAAAAAAAAGGGGGATCTTGGCCATAGAAGTGATTAATATCTTTAGCAATTAATGGAGATACCTAGAAATGTCAACTTTAAATCAAATTCCGTTTTTAAACCAAGAGAGTCATTACCTGTGCTAGAAAGAATGAATCAAAACATGTTATAATGGTAGTAGGTGTAAGCTTGCTTATTGTTAACAAAAGTTTAAAATACACGAAATATATATATATATGCATTGTTGATTTTATATTAATGCTATTCCGTGGAATATATGAAATCCATTAAGTATACGCTGTATTTGGATTGGAAGTTTAAGCCAAAGTTCAATTGTTGTTGTATGTGTCGGCTGTTCACGCCCTCTATGACAGCTGTCGACATAGGGCATCAATACCATGTGACAAGGCAAAATCAACAGCAGATCATTTGCCATCCTACAGCTAAAATGTCAGCCCGCACAGATAATTTCACGGCATTCTTCGGGATCGAAGATCCTGTCCAAATAAGCGACTGGGGCTGCGGCTTGATCGGCACGTGAACAAGCGTCGAAGCATAGGATGGCCATAGCAACACCCTTAGCAACAGCCAAGGTGGCCGCCTGTTCGAACAAGGCCTCATTTTTTTGGAATCCGCCTACCTCGTTCCCATGGGCAGCGCGTGGTATACCCTCCTCTCACTTAGAAAAAAATCACGACGAACTGGCACCCAAATGGGAACGAGGTTGGTGAATAATGACTCTGCACCACTCCTTGTTGTAAATCAAAAGTCACTGTCCGAAGATACAGTGATTCAATTCAAAATGGCGACTCTTCATTTAATGTCCTACAGTTAGATAAAAGAAGTATATAGAGGGCGTACAAAACCATGCGACACGGCCCGACAAGTTTGACCATTGAGAAAATGGCACTGACCAATCAAATTACACTAGTCACTCTTTCGTTTACTCGGCAAACATTTTCAAAGTGAACATTCGTATGCAATTGAACCATAGGGATTTTCGCCCATGGTGGGTCAGCGGAGTTCCGTGCACGACATAGCGTGTGCTCCCTCTAGTTCTTATATAACTCTATGTTTAATGTATATACAAAATTGTGACCAATATATATATATATATATATATATAAATCTACTGTCAAAATACAAATGTGATCTGAAAGATACATCATTTAAAAAATGGTAGAGAATTCGAAACCTTTCAAAGACCTAATTATTTGCAAACGCGGTTTCGTTCCTTTTAAAATTTTTCTATTTTTCACTCTTAAAGCTCAAGTATTACGTCAGTTCGATTCTTAATTTTTTGTAATGTGTCACATTTTTTTTATACAGTACAATGTAATTAGCAAAACAAAAGTAAGATCAATATTAATTTTTTACAAATTTAAAAAAGGAAAACGCTCAAACTTTATTTATTTTTGGGCGCCATCAGTCGGCTGTTTCATCTCCCTTTCTTCTCCTAATGGTTGTTATTCTTGGGCTGCTCAAAGAACATGAAGTCCTGAAGAATGTAAAATATAGAAAACACAAACTCTAAACAGGGGTGGAATAAAAGTAATCCGCTCTCAGACTCAATGCTCAGGGCCCAATATCATGGAGCTGCTTTGAGCACAAAAAGTTGCTCAGCACAAAATCAATTACGCTGACCAGATTTAGATTACCAGTCAAAACACCATGTCATGTGTACCATTTGTGACTGGTATCCTGCTCATTTTTGCTTAGCAGAAATTTAATTTGTTAAGCAATAATTTCTGCTGAAGAAACTCGATGAAATCGGGTCCAGGTGTTTTTCAGGTTTTAATTTTAGTTAACAACAATTCAAACCCATTGTAAACGTGCACATGCACTGTCAAATCTTCTGCGTCCAATTTCATAGAGCTGCCCAGGCACAAAGGTAGTTCAACACGACAATATCATGCTTACCAGAACAAGGTTACCTGCCAAAATACCATCTCACTTGTACCATCTGTGACTGGTACCCTGCTTTAAGTTGCTTAGCAAAAACATTTGAAGCACTATTTTCTGCCCAACAGCTCTATGAAATTGGGCTTTGGGTAGTTCACGAAATACACTTACGCAAGTTGATCAACCCAAAGCACAAAAATGTGATTTTCAACGGTAAGAAAACAAGATGGCTGTTTTACACTATAAAGCTCAGTTAGACAAATGAAAAGGAAATGAAAACTCACAATCAAGAAGACAGCTCCAAGAAGTGTGGCCTTAATCTTCACGTCCAAATCAGCTGGGACTAAAATAGTGAGAGCCAAAAGAAGAGTCACAAAATGGGTGAAGAAAAATGGTTGCAAAATGGCTGCCTGCGATTTTGATTCTAATTAATATCTCGAGTCGGATTGGGGGACTTTTCAGGACACTAGGTGGCAGCAGACTTACCAGGTAAAGCCATTGTTCTCAGAAATGTGCGCATGCTCAGAACTACACAAACAATGAAAAGTTACCTGGTACCCGGTAAGTCTGCTGCCACATAGCGTTCCAATGGGGTCAACGAACACCATGTCGGTGTTCTCACATTATAGATATCGAGAGAATCAATTTAACAACCCAGTTTTTGCAGTGTTAAGTTTATTTTCCCCTTTTACCCAAACCTCGGCTTACTCCGCAGCTATATACGGGCTCCGTCTGATGCTTGAAACACCGTGGACAATGCACGGTGCCCTAGCCGTTGCCAGAGCCCAAGCCATAGCCGTAGCCAAAGCCATAGCCGTAGTCCAAACCGAGGCTTGGAGAGGGGCCTATGTTGGGATTTTAATCCCGCAGCAGGCCTCGAAAATACATTTCTGAGAATTACAAAGCAAAAAATGTTAGGAGTCATAGTTTCAGAATGGAATAAAACTTGTCCAACAATTAATACCAAAAGAACTTACAGGAAACACCGAAGTTGTCTGCATTGGTGTAGATCTCCTTGACAAATCCAGTCCACTGTTTGCTGACTTTGCCGACATCATTAACCAGGTCACTGCTCATGACCTGGTAGTAGCAGAGAAGAAAGCACAAGTGGTGATTTAGGATTAACAGGGATTTAGGATAGGGATTTAGGATTAATGGGGATTTAGCATTGGGGGTTTAGCATTAATGGAGATTTAGGACTAACGATGATAGACAGTTACGTTACTAATATCACATTCTTACAATATTACAAATTAGAAGACAAGCAAAAATCTGAACCAGCCAGATAATGAAAACAATCCAATAATATTTTTTGTAAATTGTTTTCAAAATTTCGGTTCGTAAAGCTTTACATGTCTTAAATACATGTATATTGATGTTAAAAGGAAACATGTATCTTGCTTAGGTTGTTCTCACTGTCATATATATTTCCTTTTATTTTATTTTGTTTTATTTCGTGTTTTTTTTAAACCAGGATAGCCCCATCAGTTTTCAATGAAATGTTCTCCCTGGGGCCCAGGTGTGGATTCCACAAAGCGCTATAGTCTTATCTCGAGTTAGGACCAGTAACTAGTCCTAACTTATAGGACTAGTCATAAATCAGGACTAGTCCTAAGTTATGACTAGTTTTGTGAAATCCACACCTGGATACATTCAATACAAAATCACAAGAATGAAAGACAAAAAACAGCTACAAATAATACCCAAGTGAGCACATAAAATTTTAAGAAGTAGGTCTACATATTGGGGCCTACGAATAAAACACACACAAAAAAACACATCCAACCACAAAAACAACAGGCGTTCAGCGACAAGAATAAAAAGAAAGAATGAATTCAAGCTAACAGTGCATACAATTGTTGGCTATAAACAAAAACAAAACATAAGTAAATAGAAAATAGACGTTCAGCAGGAGGTATGGTGAACAAAATGGCTTAAAACCCCAGTTCAACATTAGTAAACTGACTGGAAATGCTTCCATTCTTTGCACAAATCAAGATGTTTGTAATAAAACCAACTTGTGAAATTTTCAGCTCATTTTGTTGTTTCATTTGCGATAAAACGGTTATAAAAAATGCATTTGGCATTTTTAGTATGCCTTCATAGGCAGACTTTTCATGAGACGAAAATTAATTTTTTTATCTTATTTCATTTTTTATTAAAAAAACGATAACACTTCAGGCAGATATATTTCATTGAAAGTTTTCTGACATGATTATCTTGATACCATGTAAGGTATATGTAAATCTGTGAACATGTATGTTTTTCTTTCTTACCAATGTTGAGCAGGAGCTTTAAAATACACATGCATCTCCTTACGGAACTTACATTAAACTCTTGATCCCATGTGCAGCAGGCACCTTGGCAGATACAGCAAGGTCCACGGATCTTCAAGACCGATTCTTTGTTGGCGTTCATGATGTCGTAGTGCGGGGACCAGCCACTTTGACTATAATACATGTACAGTGGGAATGAGATACCAGTTATATTCAACACAGATATCGGCTTCTGTTCAGGCCGTGTTGGAATTGGCGGCTACGGCTGCGGCTGTTGCTAAAGTGCAGCCTACGCTTTAACGCATGTTGACGCAGTGATTCAGCCGTAGCCGTAGCAATATCATAGGAGGCTTTTGAGACGCTGGCGGCAGCAGACACAACGGTCCTTTTTGACAGTTCTGAGCACGCGTGCACATGCTCAGTCGTGCCCGTCTAGTTTTGAGTGTGGGTTCTACCGGTGAGAACTTTGAAAAAAGACCGTCCAAAATTCTCCCAGTGTTTACAAATTAGATACCACATTTCGAACTAATCGACTGATAATGCAATCCAAATTTAATACAATTGAGGAAAACCAGCATTCAGAATTACCATTCCAGGTTCTGGGAATACTTACGTCTGCCGGACGTATCCAACGACTTGACCAACGGGCGCCTCTATGGCAACCTCCATGGCACAGCAGTCGGCCGCCGCGCACCAGCAGCACCCAGCACAGCACTTGAACTCACGAGTCACCCGTATCACCTCCTAACAAATGTAAAAGCGATGATAACAAGTTAACAGACATTTTGTTATTAACTTTGGGGGGGGGGGAAATGAATTTAAAACCTGAGAAGAATATAATAGTATCATGCCCTTTTTATGAACAATTCTAGATAACAGAAAGAAAAACAGGATAACAATGCAGTCAAAATACAAAAAATATCATATAAACTGTATATAGTATTAATAAAACCCAGAACACCGACTGATGGACAATGTAAAAGTGGGTTAAAAAGTTGAAATATTGTAGTACAATAGAAAACAAAATCTGGTAATCTACTGTCCTACTTTATCAACATTAGAAATATGAAATTGATAATTGGTGAAATAAAATGCAACTGGTACGAGAGAAAATGAAATGTACAAAAGAGTCTGTGTAAATGTTGCAGCGGTGAGCAAGAGGCGGTTACATACAACTCCAGAAAGGTCATACAGTGGCAGTAAAAACGCCCTCTCGTGACATAAAAGTGTGCTCCAATCCATCCAGAACGTGTTGAGTTAAAGACTATTATGAAAAATGACGTACCTGCTGCATGTTGTCGGTGATGTGCATTGTGAAGCCACGAGACGGCCCGCAGCACTGTCTCTGGCAAACTTCAGACTCTAAAACGGGCAACAAAAAAATTAAATTAAATTAAAATATAAAAAGTGAAATCTTTACTTTTCATTTTTGTTAATATTATATATATTTTTTCTCGTAAAAACTGCCTTTCCCTTTTCGTGGAGTGAAGAGGTCTAGATCACCGGACTCAAGTTCTGGTGTTGTCGGCTGCAGATCGTGGGTTCAAATCCCGGTCGTGGCACTTGTGTCCTTGAGCAGGATACTTTACCGTAATTGCTTTGTCCTTCGGAGTGCAAGTAAAAGAACCCAGAACACTTATCATGGAAGAGTAGGGGAATCACCTCGGTGTTTCTGGTTCACATAGCAAGCACCCTTGTCTACAGGTTTCCTCAGGCTTGAGAGCTACAGTGATTAAGTTCACTTATGAGGCATCCTTGGTTTCATTACCAGAAACGTATAATAATATAATAACAGAAATTCTTCTAAAATGGGTTACAAAGAGTCTTTTTATACGTAGGCCTACTGGTACACCTATAAAAAAAATCTCAGAGAAAAACAAATTGAAAAAAAAGATTTTTCCACTACTCGCGTCTGTCTGAAGCCGCGTTCACATTGGATTTTTAACCGAGACCATGGGTAACTTCCAATGGGTATATCTTACCGGTGTCCGCACTTGGCATTATTTGACGTGGGTAGGTAACTGAAACAATGGATAAACTAACCGAGACGATGGTGAAACAAACCAACTGAGGCGTCAGCGTCGGCCACCTTTTTAAACCAGCCTTTGCACGTGTGAACCGGATGTGGTATTTTACTGGCCGGTTTTACTGTGACGATGCGCGTCCGCACTGGACTTTTTGGTTAGGTTAGTTTGACCAGGTTAGTTTACCTGGGCAGAAGGTGGCCGGTTAAACTACCCATTGGACTCGGTAAAGTTTTGTGGGTGAAATGATCATGGGCTGGTCGCACTGGACTTAAGATGATCAAGTTACCCATTTGCTCGGTTAGTTTACCTCCAAAAAGTCAAATGCGAACACGGCTTTAATTTAATGAAAAACAATGGGAGGCTTTGGCACGCTAGGTGGCAGCACACTTACTAGTCTTGGTAAAATTTCAATATTGACTATTCGGAGCAGGCGCCCATTTCCGAGAACAACGGGTTTAACAGGTAAGTCTGCTGCCACCTAGTTTAGGCCCAAGACGTTATCTGTCATAATAGTTAGTGGATTGTATATTATAGGCTCGTAGTAGTTCTTAATAGCGCGCCCTATTACGGCATGATATTATTACGAATTCTACCAGCGTGCAAACACAGTTCACTATCGATCACTGACGTCTTGGGCCAAGACTAGGCTGCCACCCATCGGTCCCAAGTCTCCCATTTAGCCGTCTCGAAAGATTATTTTGATCACACTCACCTTCATGTGCGAAGTAGATCTGTTGCCCAACGCTGTTCTTAACTTGATATCTGTTCGAAGTTTCCCAGTTCGTGAACACTGAAAAGTACAATTTGATAAGAACATTTTACTAGACATTAAAAACGATAGAGTTTCTTAATTGGTGGTAACTGGTTCCGTCTTTTCATTTGGGCCAAAATATTCAAATACAGTCTGCAATCTACGTGTGGTACGTAAAGGTCACAACACTTCCAAAGGTCAAAGGTAAGGTTGCTGTTCGTAACTGGACATTAAAAAAAAATGAAAATGGTCTCGTTCTATTTTAGTTTTTGAGGTCGGTTACGTATTCAAAAAAATAAGATTAATTAAGAGGGATCAAATATCTAAAAAAAATAAATTCGAATAAGGCATTATTTACCCTCAAATAACTCCACTTGTTGGTGGACAAGAAGCTGGTCGATCTGCGTTAAATATTCCAGCCCAGGCGGACATCCGGGAATTGCCTGAGGGGCAGGCATCCACTGCGCAGGCGCTGGTTGACCGGGTAAAGCCCCCGGCTGACCCATTATCTGAGGTGAAGGCAGTTAAATCGCATGAGAACGGGGATACATGCATCAGACTAACAGAGCTCTTTTGAATGTTAAGTATTCAATTCAATTCAATTCAAATTTATATTTATTTCCATGCTTTAGTATGATTAATAAGTACCTTTAATTTTCCGCTAAACGATCGAAAGAAGGTCATTAGATATGAAAGTCTAAACAAAATGTAGCTCCGAACAAAACACAATACTCTTTGGACGGTTAACTCTTTCCGTAATAATGAACTATAACAATGAGATAAGTCAAGTCTTGAGCTTTTACCAATGGCATATTTTGGACCAATAGGTGGCAACAGACTTTTCAGGTAAATTGTCATTGTTTACGTAGTTATGAGCATGCGCACGTTTCGGAGAACAATGGATTTACGTGTTAAGTCTGCTGCCATCTAGCGTCCTAAAAAGTCTTCTATTCTGTGACACTGGACCCTTTCATAAGCTACCCCCCCCCAAAAAAAAAAAAAACAACAACAACAACAACAAAACAAACAAACAAACAAACAAACAAACAAACAACCAAACAAACAAACAAACAATAAATGTAAAAAAATAAATAAAACAAATCTACGGTATCTTCAGTATCATCATGCACTAGCCTTTCAAAACCCAACTGTGTCTGATTATGTTAGACTGCTGAGGACAAGGGATCAGGCAAACCACCCGGCATAATCAGAGTCCAACATTTTGGATGATGTTGGATTTTGTTCGAGTGAGAAAGGACCCTATAGTAAATCAGAGAGTAGGGGTGTTATTACTGACCGGTTGACCAGGAAACCCTGGTTGGCCATAGCCCTGTGGTGGCTGACCGTAGCCCTGGGGCGGTTGACCGTAAGGCTGGGGTGGTTGACCGTAGCCCTGTGGAGGTTGACCATAGCCCTGTGGAGGTTGGCCCTGTGGTTGGGCGTAGCCCTGTGGAGGTTGGCCCTGTGGTTGGGCGTAGCCCTGAGGAGGTTGGCCCTGTGGTTGGGCGTAGCCCTGAGGAGGTTGGCCCTGTGGTTGGGCGTAGCCCTGCGGAGGTTGGCCGGGCTGTGCCTGCATGGCTACATTCTCATCTTTGTTGTTCTCCATAGTATTGCTGACTGGCGATCACTCCCTTGCAAAAATCTCAATTTTAATCTGTATTTAAAAAAGGGAGAAAAAAAATTATTTTCAGTTTTTAGCTGGAGAGCAGGCTATCCTGAAGGTGCCCTCTATTTGCAGCAACCCTAGGCTAGATTTCACAAAGCACAAAAAGTCATCTTAAGATAGGTTGTCAATATTACCATGGTGATTTGTATTGTGACATCACACTTTGCTTAGCAATTAAGATTGATTCACAAGTTCAATCTTAGCTCTTCAAGAAATCGGCCCTGGCCAATTCCATACCGGTAATGAAAATGAGGGTATCATGCAACGGCTGGGTGTCAAGTTTGTACACAGTTTTTCGGAAAAGTTGAGTCCTGCAACAAGGTTGGGTAGAACTATGGTAGAACCCAGTTCAACTTTCATATATACACGTACAGTAATAGTATATCTAACTATGATTTCCGGTAGACCACTGTAGACTTCTGTTTTCCTTGCACTTCCTTGCTGAAGGCGAAGTGTAGAGAATAATAATTATAAGTCTCATCTTTTTAGAACTCTAACTGTAAATTTTAAAATGTACGGCCTACTTCCGGCGGGTACTTTAAAATCACCATTTGACAGTGGGTGGTCGAGTTAACATGTATGATGGTGTTAAAGGGGCTGTGTCGTCATTATTGCAGGCTGTTCATGGAAAGAACTTTCATCCAGATATTGCACATGCGCGCATTTGCGATCAAATCACAAAGGGTGCCGCGTTTGTCAAACTGTGATGTAACCGTCTTTGTCAAACTGTGATGTGGCCGCACGCACTCGAGGTAACTGGGTTATTCCATTTACTGCTCTAATCATGACGACACAGCCCCTTTAACTTCGTATAAATAACTGCGCCGGCATATTCACGTACATACTATATACAGCCAAAAATCCTTGTTTCACAGCAGTTTACATGTTTAATAAATAAAATATGGATCATTTATTGTTTATGATAAACATACGCATATGCATTCAACAAGGTTTTTGTGTACTTCATTCCAAGATAAATATATATCTTGCAAATAGCAACGTAACTGATAACAGATCGTTATGTATTCATGTTTGTTAAGATGAGCGCGAAGCGGGCGTCGTTGCCGTTTGTAATCAGATTTGAATTTCAGATGGAATTATCAGTTACATTTGATTACCATATGAAGCCCTTTACCCGGCAATCAATCAAAAACCTTCAAAAATATAGCTACATTTGTTTTGGGGTTGACCAGTGTTGTTGGACTGAGGACTGAAGTAGTTTATGATAGGTGGTACATTTTGTCATTCCGTTACCGTCAAGACACCAAATCTTAAAAGACATAAAAAAATAATAATACATAAATAACAAATGATGACCGTTTATCTCAAGTAGGGTATCATGCTTCAGTTTACCCTTAATGAACGCAGTTGCTCAATTTAAAACAATTTAAATATACGTTATGTATATAGTCTCTACTGAATGATGGGCAATAATAAAAACAATATTGTTTCCATATGGACGTGAAACAGGTTTTGAGACAGTGCATTGTATCAATGTATACTGGTTTGCGGTAACACCATGTGATTATATGTACTTTGCTATAGATTGTTCTTGTGAGAACTAGTCTTTTATAATAGATGTTAATTTTTGCATGGGGGATAAAGAATATTATTTGTAATTTTTACCCATACACCGATGTGTGTTAAGCACTGTATACTCAGTACTTTCCTGAGTCCTGTGAAAAAAAATTCACAAGCATATTCCTCGGGTAAGATTCCAAACCATGAATGACGGGGGTCGTGGGTACGAATTCCATCCGATAAAAATACCTGTGAATTTTGTTCACAGGGCTCGAGAAAGTACTAAGTATACAGTGCTTAACACACATCGGTGTATGGACTCGGGGAAAGTACTGAGTATACAGTGCTTAACACACATCGGTGTGTATGGGTAGAAATTACAAAATAGAACTAGTCCTGTTATTATTCTACTACCGCGGAGTAGTTTTCGGAATTCGGGGGGGGGGGGGGGGACAACTTAAAACTGTCCTGCTTATTAAGTACTACCTCGGGAGGTAGGAAATTGGCCTCAGTGAATCGAGGGGACTTCTCGGATAACGTCACTGCCGCGAAGTGAGTTTATTAATTGGTCTCAACGTTTTGACTTAGCCTGCTCTAGTAATCGTCAGGAGACGTGGGTGTAGTTTAAAGTGGTGTCAAAGAGCTGATATCGGTTTTTGAGTACATTAGTGGTATCATAGAGTCTTCATGAATGGAATCAGCTATTCGCTAACCAGAATAAAATGACGGCATTATGGTACTTCCATTTCATTTCGTTTATTAATTTCACAGGATAAAAACAGCTACAAGATATAGAAGAAAAAAACATACACATATAATAAGTTTATTTAACAAACAATTGCACAAAGTAACACTAGAATTTAACAGACACCCCCCCCCCCCAAGAAAAACGACCAAAACAAAAATGACAGTGCCTCCTGAAGATTGCAAAAAGCAGACTAAATTACCCTATTTAGTTGCTCTCCAAGCACTGCCAGAAAAACAAACATTGGAAACAGCAGGCAAGAACTCAAAAACACCCCAAAGAACCTATATACAGTAGTTTAAAAATGAAAATAAAATAAATGAATAAAAGAAGTCCTGTAAGGGAGTTAAAAAGAGCAGTAAAGGTTTAAACAAAGCTCATGAATCAGATTTACCCTCCCCCACCAACCCCAACCCACCCCCCGAAAAAAGCTCATGAATCAGATTTATGTTAAAACGATTGAGACAACGGTGCTGTGAATTGTGATATGTGATATGACTCACTTATTCCTATAACTTCTTTCGTTTCCATCTTATTTAAAATTTGCCATTGGGTACTTCAAGATGACTATACCAGTGTCAACATGGCCAATGGCACCGCAGATAAGACTACCTGTATAATGCAACACACGGTACTATCTTACCGGGGCGTTATTTGTTTGTGCAGCGCGATGACTAGATTTTCCATGGGGGAAAATGAGCCATTCTCTCCCAGTGGTTTCATGCCAAGAGAATGATTCCTCCATAGAGCAAGGACCAGTCACAATTGCTCTTTGATTCCTCCGGATTAAGAGGTAACCCATGGCAGGGGCACAATAACGGCCCTGCTTACAGTGGAATTATGCACTAACGGCCCGTTATGTGTTTTACAAGCGCAGAAGTCCACGGTTAGAAGAGCCATGAAATGGCGTCTGGTGTATATACACGATGCAATACTTTGTTCATGGTGCGGCAATGCTTATCAACCATTCATCCAAATGTAACGAAACGCCGAGGCAAAAAGTAGTCTGATATCTTTAAATGGAATGAGACGAACGATGTCATTATCACTGTGTGAGCAGGGAACCAAACAAAGATGGCCACACAAAGGTACAGGTCTACACAGCAGCAGTTCTAGTTTACAACGCACGGGGAGCCAGACTTTGTTTGCTTCATCTGTTGGTGTAGTTGTTTGCCAATAAGATATGAACTTCTTATTTTATTATTACGATAAATTTATGTCTTTGTAGTTTTCAGAAATGTATTTCTGAAATAGATTAAGATCGTTTCGAAAATTCCTTGTAAATAAACGATCACGTTATATCAAAACCTCGTTCAAAAGAATCCTCGAGCTCCTCTCCAATGATATACCCCTAGCTTTTTTTTCCCTGTGAGTTCCATTGGTTCATTTCAGTTCTTCATTTTTTGACATTAGTTAAACATGTACCTAGCCCATCCGCTCTGTCCTGTCCCCTTTATTTTGTCTGTGTTGTTTGTATGTCCAAGGCTATTCCATTATTCCATACAAGCTTCTGCTTATTTGAACAGCCTCCATTACTCATCTATTTTGTTGTATTCTTCTGTATTTTCATTATTAATGGGTCCACCAGTTTGGACCTGAAGCTAAGGCTACTCTCCATCCTTAATTTATTACTTTTGTTCGTTTACAAACTTTGTCTACTCATGCCCTTAATGTGCTTATAAATATTGTATATAACATACGGATACTGTATTTTGATATATAAATAAATGTAATATTGAATTGACTTGAATTATTGGAGTTAGTATTGTTGATATATTATGATTGTTTATCCGGATACTTCCATGTAAAAGGGAAATGTAAGTTTGACTTGAATTAAACTAGACTGGAATGTGTGTAGCTAGGGTACCAGACGAGTGCAACGGCCTTGTACTTAAGCTTCCGTTTCTTGCATATGATACATTTACATGTGTATATCGATCGATCCTGTTGTTCAGTATAATTGTTTTTCATGAAGTGTTTTGTACCATGACATTTTATTATGTTTATAAATGCTTTTATTGTTGCCATTTGTACATGTAGATTATTTTGTTGGCAGGGTCTGGGATGGCACAATACTTGGATGACAGTTTTTAAAACGTATGCATTATACCATGATTTTGCCCCTGCCAATATAGAATTATGTCCATAGATTTAAAATATACATACTAAAAAAGTAATTGAGTTATTTTATTTATTCTTTTAGTCCGTCTGGTTTTACCAGGTAGCCCGATATTGTCAAAGAACGCTTCTCCGGTGCTCGAAACAAAAGAAAATTTTACAGTGCAAATAATTATACGAAAAACAATCATGCAACAAATAAAACACATGTTAAACTCATACTTGATTAGAAATCTTAGGGTGAAAAATAATATTTTTCTGCTGTATTCTTGTATTTTATATTTTAGTAATCTTGTTAAACACATCGGTGTATGGGTAAAACATAAACAATATTCTTAATCCCTCCATGCACATTTAACATCTATTTCTTGTTATGTGTTAGTGCCATGATCACTTTTGTTGATTTGTGCGCTTTCTATAATTTCATTATTAGTAGTTATTTTATCAAAAGCAAAATAGATGAAAATTTAAAATTCAGTTCCTCAAGACTTTTGTTTTTTTATTGCGTAAATTTCATACTACATGTATTCTCACCCGTGTTGTCTGTAACCATCATTACGGTGGTCACCATAAACTGTGTGTTTTCACGCAAAATACATTTCGATGGTTTCAATTATTCATGTACGATATCGACGATATTAAACACATTCAAAGCTTGCGTTTACACTCAAAACTGAGTGCAGTCAATGCAATCAAGATTGTAGAATGCATGCGGCGGATATTAATCCACGTTAAAACTCATGGCGGGTACTGTTTGAGCGAGTCGGCAGTGGATTAAACCTGCCACGAAAAGTGGATGCTATGTTTTAGGGCGAGTTATCCATGCCAACAAAAATGGCGACAAAGAAAGCAAACCAGTAGGCCTACACGCCTATCTCATGGCTACCTGCATCCACAACAGTGTGAACAAGCGTGAGCCCGGAAGTGTAAACATTTGAAAGGGTGACGACATGAAGAAGAAAAAATTGTTGAAAAGCAGTGGACATTTTTTGAAAACATTACCTTCATCAAAACCATTATCTTTGTCTTTAAGGAAATTCATCCAAAAAAAGCAATTCAGACCACAACATGCATGTACAATAGGACGTTTGAACTGGGTAGGCCTATGTACTGTTTCCACGAATAAAAACTATAATGGTTTTTGAAGACAAAAAAATCGAAAAACATGATTTTTGAACTGCAGAAAACTTCCATTTTGCATAAATTGGGTTATGAATAGCAACATTAGTATAAACAAAAAGGTCATTTTTAGTTATTAATATGGATAGCCTACAAAGTGAACAGGGGCTGCCAAGGAACAAAAGATTTAAACATCCCATCAATTATCAACACATTTTTTAAAATCATTATTATTACATGTAATTATAAATACAAACAATAAACATTTTTTTAAATTGGAATGTGAATAAATTGCAAGTTTGAAAGGTGGACAAACAATTGTGACAGAAAACTGTCAACTAAAAAAATTTGAATTACAAAAAAAAGGAAAGCAATATCCTAAACTCAGCCATAAATATTTGCCATAAGGTTATTGAGTTCATTAGCTTAAAACAAAATAAATGAATGGATTGATTTTTCGAGGTAGAGTTGGCTCACACTGTTGGCATTAGTGAAGAGTCGTTACATAATGAAATAAAACAGGAATCTAATTACAGAGACTCTTCGTTCTTATTATCATAATTCCAATTAACAAACTACTTAACGTCCAACCTTAATTTGAGCACTAACGGAAATAAAGTGCAAGTCTCTTTGCGCAGTCAAATAATTGAAAGTCGGTCACCGCGGTTTAAAGATAGCTTTGTGATTATGTTTCCTTTAAAAACCACAATATACGGCCTTGGCAGGGGCGGTTCCAGGTTTCTCAGAATGAGGGCGTAAACTAATTTCTAAAATTGTCAGTAATCCTGTTGTTGTTTTAGAGCTTGTGCAACCATCAAGGAAGAATGCAACTCACTGTCCTATTTGTACTGTTAGCCACGCCCGATTCACGCAAACTAGTTCCACTGATTATCCGAGTTGCATTCTCTTTGATTGAAGTGGTTTTTCTTTAATGGTTTATGCAAGACAAGTTTAACAATTTGAATTGGCTTTTTACAAACGTTCTTCAAAGAGTAAATTTCCTCTCAGAATTAAACGTTTCTGTAATATAAAATGATTTTGCACGATGTGTGATGTGTTGGTAAAATAACACAAACGGGATGCCATCTTTGAAGCGAACATTTTGGGCGTGCAGCAGATCCGCCGCGCATGTGACGCAATGGCTACCAATAGCTTAGGTTTTTTTATACACATTTAAAGTGACAAAAAGAACAGAGTGAGATTCCTGTATCCGTTAAAACCTACAACTTAATTGGGGGAAAGCAACCATTTCCACTGAAAGTCTGCATGATGGTTTGTAGACCGTACACTGAGCTAACGATGGCAGTAAATCGACCTCTCTTCTGTGCCGCCCGGTATTTAGTCACGGTCGTAAGTCAATTGTATTGAGTCTATTGTGAGGATAGTATCACATGCAAGTTAGTCGTTAGGATATTTCCATGACGTCAATAAGTGTAAAGTTTAAGAATTCCAAAGGCCATAAACCCGTGCCAAATTCAGAATTATCGTCACTAATGACGTCCAACAAGAGTTTTTAATTTTTTTTTTCGTATTGTTACTATTTTTGTAGTTTCGAACCTTCAGAAGCACAGTGTGTCTAAAAGCCAAAAAGATGTCTCTAACACATTTTGTTCCGTTTTTCGGTTTTCTGACCAAAATTGAAATAAGTTTAACTGGGCACAATTTCATAGAGCTGCTTAAGCACGAAAAGTAGCTAAGCAAAACAAAAGTTCGGGCCTATGCTTACCAGAATAAGGTTACCAACCAAAATGCCACGTCACATGTACAATCTGTGTCTATGTTGGCTATAAAGCAGAAAATTCTTAAGCAGTATTTTCTGTTCAAGCAGCACCATGAAATTAGGTCCTGAAAACATCACCGTTAATACTCGATTTGGTTGGGGTTTTTTTTCGTCAATGGTTATACCACGGATGAAGGATAGCCTTCCTACATGGTTATAGGCTACGATGTGTTTGTTGAAAACTAATTCAGATGAACTCCAAAGTGTTCCCGCCCTGTACTCTTCCATAAAACATTTTTGCATTACATAATTCTTTACAGTTTTGAATAATATTCTACACAGGTAGGGTTGGCCTTCCGGAAAAAAAAATGTTTTCGGAATTACACTGGAAAATTTTAGTTGCTAATAGTGTAAACCAACCCTACCCTTAACAACCAGCAATTGTTTCGTTTCTATTAAAGTAGTTCAGAGTGGTCACCGTTGGCTGTAATCGGTAAGACTCCCACGTCCTGTTTGCCAAAGCCTTTTAAAATGTTGGACTAAACACACAATGTCAACAGAAACAGACTTATTATTATTCAAGGACAATGTAAACAGTAACACATTTACAGGGAATATCTATTTTTAATCTATGGGCCATTGATTAAACCTGGCAAACTCGTGGGAAATATTAACTACCCGGGGAATAGTTACCCCTGCTTGGGACTAGGGTTGAGCGAGGTAGCCCCCGTGGCTGGAGGATACTGAGTGGTCATTCTTCACAGGAAAATTGCATGAAATGTAATACGAACATGGGGTGGCGGTGGGGGTAAAACTCCCAGGGATTCCGGTGGTTTCTAAGGAAGTGGCTCTGTATTAATTTGGAATTACAATGCAATGTAATAAAAGAAACGTATCACGCGAACGTGAAAGTGAACAAGTGACAAAAATGGCGGGATTTACGCAAATTCAATGCAGAAGGTGAACGCCGCCATCTTTGAACTAACAAGAACATAAATAGGTTCCAGAAACTAACAAAATCAAAGCTTTTCCCCAAATATTTTACTAATAACAGAGATATTCAATACTTAAGCACATTTCATTTTTGGCGGTTAAACAAAATGGGGGTAAAAAGGGCAGGGCCCAATTTCATGGCTCTGCTTACCGTAGAATTTTGCGCTTACGCTCTGCTGCGGCCCATGGAAATATGCACAACACAGGGCGCCGTAAGCGCGAAATTCTTTGGTAAGCAGCGACATGAAATTGGGCCCAGTTGAAGTGTTATTGACCGTGAATGTCGGTCGTTTCGTACCAAGTCGTTTCCTATATCCATGCTATGTCCAAGTCGTTTCCTACCCAGGGTTATAAGCTCATCAGTACTAAGGTTTCCAAGTCCTTTTCTATTAAACCAACATATACTATACAACATACAGACTCGATTTCAACACCAGTTGTAATGAAAGAAAAATGACAATCAAAATTGTGCGCCGCGCCCCAACCGGTCCTACTATTGCTGACCCCAGCCGACCACCGACAACTTGAAAAAAAAACTTACCGACAACTCATTCCATATGCACTCTTAGTCACTGGTTTAAGCTTTCAATGATAGATAATGTTACTTTGAGTCCTAGAAGCCTTATTGTTACTTCTTTGATATAAGAGAAATAAGCATTTTCAATCACGTCGGTAGGTTTTCCCGAGTTGTCGGCAGGGGTCGGCAATTACTACTAGTAGGACCCGTTCCAGCCTCTCAGTGCTACGACCCAGGCAACTTCACTTCACAACCAAAACCAAGGGCAAGGCAATAACATACATCTACACCGTATAATTTGTCTGCCATACTGTCGTGTGAGCACACACTCAACAAACTAAACAATGCATACTATTATAATATTATGGCATAAACACTCACTCTGTGCACTAGTAGTACAATGACAGTAGATGGATCGTGCGTGGCGTGTTTCCTTGTTGTTGAGCCTGTAACTACTCCACTTTGAACGCTGGATGTGCGGCCTAGTTTATGCAACAGCAGTGTGGTTTGGAATGTATTAATTATTAACGTACATACCTGTGTGGTGTCACACCCTCTACGCTGACGAGAAGTTACAGATCACGGTAGTAAAAATGAAACACCGTATAGAGGTGTATTTTTGTGGTAGCCTGCCTTTGACTACTATATAGATTAATGTTACATCAGTTATGTGCGATATTTCACTATTGTTATTATAATTAGGTCATCAAACAGCAGCCGTGTCTAGGTTATCACCCAAAATAGAAACGCTTTTTCTCTCGCATAGAATAATACACCACACACCAAGCTTGCATGCAACACTACGCAACAATCGATATTATTTGCATATGCATTGAGTATAAAGACAGACCGTTTTGACGTCATGCTTGGTTGCCGCGACGACAGTGTCAGACACAATTGCTAAATGAACGCTTGAGTGTGCGCATAGGACCAGAGAGCAGTTTGGACCGGCTGCTTATTGGACCATGGAGCTGGGTTTTTTTTTTTTTTTTTGTAAAGCTTGGTTTCACAACAAGCCACAATTGATTTTAAGTGCGAACCAACTGATAAGCAGGGTATAATGACGTCACAATATTTGTACAAAGGGCTGGGAAGAAGGGCTGGGAAGAAGGGCTGGGGACAACGCGGTGTAGCCAGGAAGTTTTCTGTAGGCTGGGGGGGGGGGGGGGGGCATCGGGGGCATTGCTTTTCAGTAGGGGGCCCAGGTACTATGTGTGTTTTTTTTATGAACTACATGTATCCACAATTTTTATGGGGGGCACCTGGGGGCACTGGAAATTTGTAGGGGGCACACTGCGGCTGGGGAAGGACAATTCTTTACACGAAGGTGCATTTATGGCTTTGAAAGTGGAGCACTGGAGTTGTCGACACACGACAGAACAGTTGTCGAAATCTGCTGGTTTTTGTTTTATCTTTTTTTAAACATGCTGTGTTTGATTTTTTTTCTTCTGATTATTGCCCCGAAAATGTTGATTTAAATTTTGAATATATAATTGCTAGTTAATTAAAAATTAAAATGAAATTATTGTCTGGATACCAACATTATTAGCTCACGTCAATCAGCCTCGTGCAAAAAAAATGTAATGTTTTTAATTTGTTTGTGCACCCGGGATGCCAAAGTTTTTTGTATGTTGGCGTGTTTTAAAACACCATAATCTATCAAAATTTGTTCAGACCAAATTCTTCAAAAAGAACTCTTTCAGCAAAAATCTCCATATAATTAAGGAGAAAGAAGTAGAGTTAAAACACTGTAACGGATGCTACTTTTTATGAATTGATTTTGCGTCAGTCCAATGCGTGCGATGGCAACTAAGACAACAATTTTGAAACGTTTTTGTAAAACAAATAATCAAAAAGATGAAGTCACACAGTAGTGTATCTCCCATGGAACGTACTTTATAAATGTAAAAAAGTGGAAACCGCTCTTTTTGTCCCCCACAAAGAGCCATAATGGTGGATAACTCTTTTTAGAGTGAAAAACATGTATTTTTGCTAGTTTCAGAGTGAAAATCACTCCACTTTCACTAAGTTTCATTCTCAAAAGAGCCCAACTGATACCACTCTGGCAAGCGAGTGAATTTTTAACTCTTTTACATTTAGAGAGTAAGCTTTTATGGTGAACGTCATTTCTTCCTTCAAATTCAAATAAAAAAAATATTAAAAAAGTTAGTTCGAATTGTAACAAGAATTACTAGACGTACGTATCTTGCCATAATAATCTCACATGAATTTGAAATTAAACTGACCTGCTAAAAATACAAACCTCGACGAGACAACAAGAGCATAGTTTGTTCTCCAAGAATAAGATGACGAAACTCGAAATCATCGTTCAAGCCCATCGACCCCACCCCCACACCCTCTCCTCTGGTTTACATGCCTCTGGCTGGCCTACAGCAGTTCAATGACGGAACTAAAGAGGGCGGCATTTATTATTGTTCACCCACGGCTCTGTGCAGTGTGTTGCCCACACACAGATAAGTGACATCATAGCTAAAAATACGCACGATAATTTGTTTTTGACGGTTCATGAGCGATGTCATCAGAAATTCGACGTCCGATAGCCACCTAGTTTCATTTACTTCTATGGGCCCCATTGGGCTCCTGTATCTACAACGATATAAAGAACAGTCTTATTTTTAAAGAACGGGTGATTTTTATCTCCCGGATCCAATTTTGGGTGCCGTGAGGAGTGTTGAAATCGTTGGCGTTTCACGATGTCATTACGCACTGCTCTCGCAAAAGTAGTCGGTCTTGCGCGGCGAAGAGTTCTTGGAACATACAGAACCAACCGCTACCCAGCAGTAAGGCATCAAGATCAGCCAGCTTCAGCGAGGCTCAGCCTCCAGAAATCATTTACCAGCGGTCAGGGAGGTAGAGTTCAGAGCTTTGCCGCTCAGTTGCGTCGGAATGCGGCGCTGAGGTTCATCGAAACTCGCAATGCCGCCTACGGGATAAGGGCGACGAGGAGGTGGGGAGGATCGCTTCCTGGGTTTGCCTTCGTGGGACTGACTCTAGCAGCTGGGGAATGTGACCGTCTGATGAGACAAGACAATGACGAGTTATCTGTGAAAGAGAAGATGCAAAGGTTGCCACTGGATACGTCCTGCAATATAGTTAGGGTGAGGTTAGATTAGATATTCCCACAGACCCTTTCGTTTTAGACTCAGTTGCAGTATTCGTATCCCTAGCCTAGCTAGACCCAGTAACTGGGGCGCTGCACTCCTTTTTTGAGATTATGAACACCGAAAACGTCAAAATCTCAAAAAAGGAGTACAGCGCCCCAGTTACTTGGTCTATCGTAGACCCAGTACTGGGTCTATCGTAGGCCTACATTCTACCCAGAGCGGTGATACCCAGAGTCCGCTCCACATTGGCAGAGCCAGCTCCTTTTTTGCAGAGAGGCAAAGGGTGGGGGGGCACAGATAATTGTAGAGAGGGCAATTTCAGCTAAAAATGCCTGATTACAGCAAATTTCACAATGTTCACTAGGCTGACAGGGGGGGTGGGGCTGCCCCCCCTTTACACCCCCCCCACCCCCCCCGGCTACACCACTGACACTCCATCTCCTTTCAGAGGTGTCTGCTCTATGTCTACCCATTTATGTTCCGACAACCCTTGTGATCTACACATAAGGTATGGTGAGGGTTAGTGTTAGGATTTATTATAGGATTGTAAGAACTCGTACAGGGGTCTCGGAACATGGGGGTGTAACCTTGTCAGATCCAATCCAGGTCCTTTTTTTGTAGATTCAGACCAGGACCAGGTGAGATACATTTAGATGTGAACATTTCTTCCTCCCCAACATGTCCAAATTCAACCCCTTACCCTTATACCCATTTTTTGTCCAGGAATGCTTCACTGTGGAGAAAAAAACACATCACTCCTTGCTTTTTGTTTCAGGATATTTTTGGCAGGGAAGACACTCGTCTTGACCTTCATCTTGAAGAGAGAGATTTCCCCTCTGACATCTCATCTTATGACATCTCCAAGACACTTCTTGGCAGAGGCACTAGTGCCTCCATCTATGCAGCAAGACTGTCAACCCACTCAGAGGAAAGAGTCGCCAAACTGGAGGAATCCACAAGTGAGGAAGACTCTCTTGAAGGTGACGATGATGATGAGAGTGAAGATGACTGGGAGATGGTTTCTGATGATGGAGGACTGGGACCTGGCAATCCTCAAGAAGTCTTGGATGCAGATGAAGGAGCTCTTGATGGGGCCAGGGAAGATTGTTCCCAAGGACTTCCCTCAAAGACAGATGTTGATGAAAGCTATGATCTGGCTCTGAAGGTGAGACCATATCGGGCAATAACAAATCTACAACACAAGGGTTTTTGTTTTGAAAATTTTGTTAACAGAAACACTCAGTATGAAGCCAAAATGGCCAGAAATGGAGCATCGAAAACAGTATACACAGGCCAATTTCACAAAGAGATAAGACATCACACTAGCAATAGGCTTTATTTTTTACTGCAAAAGGGCGTCCTTTGGGGTAGATTGGGGGTCAAACCACAGAAATTGTCTGGTAAACCAGATGCAATTAATAAAGCAGTTAATATACAACTTTTGAGGTTTTCTTTATTGACAGTTTTACAATGTAATCAGTGTAAGATATTTGCTGAAAAAATTTGTATTTTTAATGTACTGAAATATTTTTGTACTTTCAAAATGGAATTAGTATTGTGCCCTCTCGCTGTCAAAAATATGGCCAATTAAGATTCATTCTCAGTTAAGCCCGATTCATACTTCACACAAATGCGAAGGCGAAGCGAATTTGACGTCACAAATTTGCGGCGAACAATTCGCCTCAGTTAAAATATGTTCAACTTTTTGCGAAATTCGCTGCGAATGTAGGTGAGTGAAGTCAAACTGCTTCGTATTCGCATTTGCGTGAAGTATGAATCGGGCTTTAAAGATTAATCTTAGCTCTTTGCTGAAATCGAGTCCAGCACAAGGAATGCATAATTTGCAAGTTTAAACACAGGTAGGAAGTGTACCTTTTAATCATTTTTACCCCCGATATCATCTCAGATGATGTTTAACTACGATGTCGAGTCCAACTTCTTGGCCATCGAACAGGCTTTTCAGAGAGAGTACCTGCCTCTCTGGCCAGCAGCTGTAACCAAGGGGACCTTTGGAGATGTCCAATGGGAGAACGGGTAAGAAGATTGTGTAACAGCAAAGTTTTGTAAGGCTATGTTTCATTGGATGTTAGGTAGAGAAGAATGGTAATGGTTAATACAAAATGTTGATGTTGAATGAGTGCTTTGGTGAGAATAATGTCATGAGTTGAAAGATGGACTGTTCCATTCAACGAGTTGAAGCTGAGTTGAATAAAAATAATAATAAAACGCAGTTCTTATATAGCTTTTTATCACACCCGATGGCATCTCAGGCACTCACGTGCTTTTCCCTGCAAGGTACGCAGAGAACGTTTTGAAGTATGAGACCTGTTCCTTTACATAGCACCATGTAATGGTTTACAAGGTGCTGTGGCACAATCTGCAGCCGATCAAACCAGGAGTTCCCCATCTTGCGCTTTTTGTAGGCGCTCTATAATCTTTGGTGAAGCCAAACCGACAATCCTCCAATTGTATGACACGGATTTATGTGGGTGTTAGATAAACCATCTGATTGGTTAGTTGGCACTGTCCTCACACATCAAAAAAGCTGTAACTCTAAGACAGTTGTTCAAAAACTTTTTCGATATTGGAATTTGTTCCTACTCCCCAGGCACAGGGCAAAGAAGAAGAAAGAACGCTTCCTTCCATCTCATCCAAACACTCTTGAGATCTACCATGCCTTTGTGGCATCAACGGTGACCCATGACCTGGAGGAGGCACGGACTCTCTTCCCAGCTGCATTGCCAGTGAGACTTTATGTGGATGGGATGGGACGGAACCAGACCATGTTTTTAATCATGAAGAGGTGTGTATTGTAAAAGATTCCCCAGAAATTGAAAAAGTCAGCCATATTTTTATAAAAGCTATTTAAGCATAATGAATATATTAATAAGGTAGAATCCTGCACAATGCCGCTTGAGTTCTGCCAAACGTTAAGAAGTACGAACATATCGCCCCAGTCCTTAAGGAACTCCACTGGCTCCCGATACAAGAGAGAATTTAATACAAGGTTCTCACATTTGTCTATAGAGCACTCCATGACTCTGCACCTGGTGACATTAAAGATCTTCTCGAAATAAGACGCTGTCACTATCCTCTCCGTTCTGCTGCCTCAACCCCGTCTCGTCATTTCTAAATCTCGAACTACACATTATGGCGATCGTGCCTTCTCACACATTGCACCAGTCTTGTGGAACAATCTGCCCAGTGACATAATAAACATTCACTCTCTCAACACATTTGAAACTCAAATTAAGAAACTTCTGTCAATTGCAAGTTATTAACACATGAGTGTATTTTTCTGTAGAGAGCTTTGTGACTTTGTTTTTATCAATGTCATTTCATTCTTTGTAGGTATGACATGACACTGGACGAGTACAACAATGCTATTGGTTGCCCATCACAGCGTGTTGCCATGGTGATGATTGCGCAACTTCTGGAGGGGGTGTCACACCTGGTGGATTATGGGATAGCACATCGTGACCTGAAGTCCAATAACATCCTAGTTGACCTTGGAGAAGGTAATTAAAAAAAAATAAAAAATGACTGATAAAGAATAAAGCGTTCATAGACCCTTTGCACAGGCAACCATCGCTGTGGTAGAACAAAGGAAACGTGTATGTGTGTACGCACTTTGCACTAGCTCAGCCAATGATAGGTCTTCCTTTTTACCTCAGTGAGGGCGCTGTTTGTGCTTGTGACGTCAATTGACCCCTTTGCACCAACATCAAACATGGCTCCTGTGTGCCACGCTTGTCATTTTTCGAATAATGGTAAGCGTGTAAAGGCCGCATCGCCTAAAATGCACACTTCACTTTACAACACACAGGGACATTGACTCCCAAAATGACACAACCAAGATTATTGTGATAATGATGTCAGGTGAATTGGGTCAATAGCGCTGCACACTAAACGCTAAAAATAGGTCATGCAAGTACCCGGATCTCAGATGTTTCAAATCTCAATGGCGGATGCGTTCGTTTATCGTACAATACGTACTGTATGCTGTACCGATGCGGCGATCACGTGAATGGTAGAATGATTGTCTGACATCCAGGTTTTTTTAAGCAAAAGTGACGTCATTAGTGCAGAGTGCTATAAGCCAACTTGAGATATGGTGGACACAATACTATGACACTATTAGGTTTGGGTAATTTTTGTCTGTATACACCCAAACCAAACAGTGCACTCCTATAGTGTCCACCATATTTTATAAAGGCTCATTGATGATGTTTCGGTTCAATTTTGAAGGGAGCCCCCATGTGGTGATAGCTGATTTTGGATGCAGCCTGGCAGACGACACAGTGGGACTACACCTTCCCTACCCAACGAGACATACTGAGATCGGAGGAAACAGTGCCCTGATGGCCCCAGAGGTAGGATATGTACACATGTTGCATGGTCAAGTTCCTAGCCTGTAATTGATAACCATAAATGATGATTCTTGATCTACTAAGAAAGGACCAAACTACTTTTACCTTTCAGCCTCAGTTTGGTTACAGATTGAATGGGAGAATACAAGATGGCTAGATAGGGCAAAGGTTTAAAGGCAAAGTATACCTTTGGTTTTTGGAACCGTACATTTGCCTTAATGCTATATAATTGTAGATATATGCCGTAAAACTAACCTGTGTAAATTTCAGTTCAAAAGGTGGCAGCGTTTTTGAGATATCACCAAAAATCTGGAGCGGTTGTGTTCACGCAGAAGAAACATCCGTCATTGGAATACACATTCTGAGAAGCATTACGGCCATAACGCTTCTCAGATTCAAATTTTGGGGGTATAAAAAGTGATGTATTTTTCCATAACTGCAGTACTTCGAAGTGAAACATTTCTCAAAATGCATTATACTATCCAAAGCTGCTGTACTTCTTACCAAGTGAGTTATTATTGCCATAAATTTTCAGAGTCATTACCAAACGTATACAGACCCTTTAAGGTTCCACTATTGTTGATCTTAGAAGCTGGATAGGGTTAAAGGTTTTAAGGACCCAGCGATGTTCAGAACCTTTTAGAGTATTTCTCATAGGATTCGTACACAGCAGCAATTCAACATGCAGGCCTTGAACTTCACTCTTGAAAGGGCACGGCAATTTTCTTCTGGTAAGGGGCACTTCTATGAGGAAAATGTAAACTTGTATTGGAACTTTGCAAAGGGCACCATGGCAAAAGCACAGGGCACCACGGCAACTGCTGTGGGTGCCGTGGGTTATTTCAAGGCCTGAACATGTTAAAGAGTGACCACCTGAATTGAGGTCCTATCATTTCATTAGGTGTGAGCAAGTTGGACAAATCAACATTTACTTGGCAACTTTTTAATCTTTTCTTCCGTTTGTAACCATATCTGTTGTATAAAAAATGTTGATGATGAGAGCAAGTAACAACGGTCACTGTGCATTGTTTCAAGAAATGAAATAATAAATCATGGACTAATTTCCGCATTATCCATCTTCAAAAAACACAGGTCAAGTTATCTAAGCCTGGCCCTGATTCTACCATCAACTACACCAAATCTGATGCTTGGGCTGTTGGAGCCATAAGTTACGAGATCTTAGGCTTGCGGAATCCTTTCTATCGCCATGACGGTGGGAGGCAGGGGCTCGATAGCGCATTGTACGAGGAAGATGAGCTGCCTGAGTTACCTGACAACACACACCCTGGACTTCATAAAGTCATCAGGGGTTTACTGAAGAAAGATCCCAAGATGGTAAGGTGTAACTTAGTCATCGTCTTTTTCAAAAGAAACTTCTTTACAAGAAGTCTGTGCACCATACCCTGACCTCTGACCTGCTTTGGACTACACTTTAAAACAAGGGATCGCTGCGATCAAGCGACTCAAATTCAGGCAAGCTAGACCTTGTTAAGTTTGACTTATGAGCTAGAAGTGTGTTTGGGTTTGAAGGACTCATGTTAACATTTGGCAGGATACAGGGCAGATAAGTGGTCTCTTGTCACTGGGTAAGCTCAGAAGACATCATGCAAGAAGTTGTTAGTTCGAATCCCACCCGAGGTGCAATTTCAATTCAATTCCTGAACTTTGAAAGTACTATCAGTGCGTGGAAATTCAAATTTGTCATTATGGGTTCTCTCCGTTAGTGGCCAACCTATCTTGGTTATAGGCCGACTTGGTATAGGTTATTAAAGGCTCATCAATTGTCACACAAATTAAACGATTTGTTGGGTTCCTTTTTGAACCGTAGAAATCGGCTAAGTATGAGATGAGAACGCCTTTTTTGTTATCTTTCTGTTGCTGCATTTTGTACAGTTGTAGGTCTGCAAATTTTACACTCAACTGCAGCTACTTTCTTGAGGCATTGTATGGGATTAACTCAGCAGGGTGTTGTTTACTTTGGCACACAGGCTACTGGCTTTATGATTGCAGCTAAAACCAAAAGGATAAATACATCAGCAAATTTCTTCACGTAATGGTGGCAAAATTTAAAATGAAAAAGTGACACATTTCAAAATGTTTGATATTTGTTTTTCAACAGCGACCTACTGCGAGGATAGCAGCCAACATGCTTCACCTGTCTCTATGGCAACCTCCAGTTTTCACCTTCACATCACTGAAAGATTGTGGTTTAATTCCTGCTCAAATCTCCATCCAGCAGCACCTGAAAACATGGCTGCTGTGCATGACAGCTGGCCTGCTGTGCCAAAGGTCAACCCAAAGTCAGATTGGCAACGGTCACAAGCTTTGGCTTGACCCGACTGAGTATCAGTTGTGTACAACCTTCATGTCAGGTGTGACCCAAAACGACCTCCTACAGGCAGCAAATCTTTTGGTTGAATAGGCCAACTTCACTATATCCATTTCATGCACAACCCTACGAGGGCGCTCTTAATAAAAACAATTGTCACAAAGGACCGATCCCAGAGAACTGTTTGATCTTAAAAGGGCCTTGGCAAAACTCTTGCAACTGATAATTCCCCATAAAAGTGTTTCACTATCAACCAATCATCAATGTGGAACTATTGACTTCTTGCATGACACGGAACACCCCCCCCCCCCCTCCCCGCATGATGCCCGTCTACCAGTGCCACCATTTTGGGAGTCAATTCCTTAGTAAACAGGATAGGCGTGTGTATTTGCTGGCTCTTTTTTTCACATTTGCTTGGCAGAAATGTTGGCTTAGCAGTATTCTTTCTTTCCTTGCATTTAAATTGTCTATGCAGCATGAAACTTGTAAGCAAGTCCCGGCTGGCTTAGTTTTTTTGCCGTTCACGCTTGAATCACGGAGAAAAGGAATTCGCAACATGCATGAATCAATCCATTCTGACAACAGCAATAGAGACAAGTAGTGTATTACTTAAAGACGCACGCTCATCAACGCGCAACAAATTCGTGCCACGAAAGATCACCTTTGGCTGGCGCACGTGTTGTACGTAAACTATGTACGGGAACACGATCGTTTTGTGCCACGGAAACAGCCGTCGAATAATGGTGACGAGCCTGCGTCTATAATAAAATAAAACAAAACAAAAAACAGCTCTTGACAACAGAATGTTTCTTGACTCACTAGTGTGGCATTTATTTGCATACATTTGCCTCGTTGTCAAGAAGACAACATTACAAAAGAGGCCTTGTCTCCTAAAAGTGTATTTGTTCTTGCAGAGGTCTCCTCACAAATTATTCAATTCTTTTTTAATATCTAATATTGTTACATTTTGCTTAGTTGAAAACCCTAAAACTTCCATCTCCATTCTCCATCAAATAATTTTAATGTTACTGCTTTATTTATAAATGTCTCTCTGTGGGAAAATGTTCCTCTCTTCAGAAACCAAGAATTCTCATTTAAACTTTACGATTTGTTTACTGAAGTTTATAGTTCACTAGTTTTTAGGTAATTTTTTTATAACAAGAATTAAAATCCCTCTTCATGTTTTGGGGATAGTAATTTGAAAATTATTATAGCACAGTTTTTAATATTTGTTTCTTTTTTTTGCAATAGTTTTCTTAAATAGTTGAAATGAAAAAGGAAAGTACATGATTAGTTTGTGGTAGAGAAACTTCATGCCGATCCTCTGGTTCTCAAGAAATATGCCTCAACCTGTGATAAACACAATCAAAGTCTGTGGCTACATTTTTTTAGTGGAAATAACCGAAACAAATAATTTCATTTTTTTGTCAGGGATTTTGAGTAATTGGGCTTATTTTGATTGCCAGAATTGAAATAAGCAGCAGTGACTTGTGGGGTCTTTCAATGCTATTTCTCCAACTTTGACAACGTTTCAGACAGAAATATTTTTCAAATAGCAAGTAATAAACCACGAAGGAAACTGACTGGGTTCCCTGTACTGCCACTTCCCAGGTTGTGTCGTAAACTTGGGTGTGATCCCTGGTTGTACGGCAGTTTCGGGTTGAATGGCTTCTGACTGGCACCCCATGAAAAAAGATTTTGACAAAATAGGCCGCCATCATAGGTCTAGATAGCTCAGTTGACCGCAGGTAGGTTATTTTGGAGGTCACAGGTTCAAATCCTGTTATAGTCAATTTTTCTTTGTTCACCCAAAAATAGAAATATTTTTCGTGCGGATTGGTGTTGTAGTATGAACTTTATGATCAAAGCTCCCACATTTTGTTATTGTGACCAATCCTGTACTTTGTCTCTAAACCATTTTGTGTTCAACTACAAGTTTACAAAGATTGCATGGTTTTTTAAAAGTGAAAACAAAACTTGCAAGGCTTGTTTCTGTGGAAATAAAGATATATACCGATTTTAGCACATTCTGACGCCAGTTGTGTTTCATTCCATATTATTAAACAGTGTCGTTGCATGTGTAATATTGTACAACTGCCACATTATTTATACAGCTCCAAAACATTTCTATGTGATTTGTGTGGCTTCCGTGAAAATATTTCCGTGAAAAATTGTTCACAATTTGTTTTATTAAAAGGGTTTCACTTCTATTATGCTAAAGACCTTTGTCATGTTGACACTATCTTTGTTGAGTCCCGTGTGCAATATTGACCCACGGAATTGACCCACGGCACCCACGGCAATTGCCGTGGTGCCCTGTGCTTTTGCTGTGGTGCCCTTTGCAAAGTTCCAATACAAGTTTACATTTTCCTCATAGAAGTGCCCCTTACCCGAGGAAAATTGCCGTGCCCCTTCAAGAGCGAAGTTCAAGGCCTGATAGTGTATACTGGATCAAATCTATATTGATGGACCAGACTGTAAGCCCTTCCAGCCTCACTCTGGGTACACTGAATTGAATGGGAGTAAATACAAGATAGATGCCCCATGATAAAGGTCTATGACCCAAGTATAATTATTGTCTTTTTTACTCATTGAGATGAAATTGACTTGGTTACACCCGTTATGGTCAGACACCGCTATGTTCTGACACCCCTACAAATGTATGTTCGTAACTCTAACCCTAACCCTAGTGTGTAGCTCGCGAGGGGTTATTGGAACATGGCATTATCGGAACACAGTGTTGTCAGAACATTGGGGTGTCGGTACATAAGAGTTCCCGAGACTGAAATTCCCTCGTCTCATTTACCTCATTTATCGGTTATCTAAACATAAGGTTGTTGGAACATAGGGGTGTCGGAACGGAGAGCAGTCACCTTTTGAGTTCTGAGACTGAATTTCCCTCGTCTCATTTTTCTCTTTTATTGGTTATCTGAACATAAGGTTGCCAGAACATAGGGGTGTCGGAACGGAGAGCAGTCACCTATTGAGTTCTGAGACTGATTCCTCTCTCGTCTCACTTCTCAGATTTGGGAAGAACAAACTTCCTTTTTGCGTGATGAGATGAAGCACTTGGCTGGTATCATGGGGGATAACTACAGGCATGACACTCTTCCTTTTTAAATCTCGTTTTCGATTTGCTTCCCTGTAGAAAATCAGTCAGATTGTTACTAAATAGTCTGGAAAAGTCTATAAAAGCTCATATTATACTATGTAGGTCGGCCTTTGTCACTCAATAAAATCTTCCAGCTCTTTTTCAAAATCAAATATCATGCCTGTAAATAGTTTGAAAGGACACGTTGCCTTCAGATTAGGCGCTTTTTGGGCTATTATAAAAGCATTTATGAAATGAATATGGTTGGAAAGATATTTTAAAAGTAGAATACAATTCACATATTCCCCTTGAAATTGTGTGGTTTTGGTTTAATTTTGTGACAGAACATGTACGGTCCGCCATTTTGTAGAACCAAATTTTTGACTCCACAAAATGGCGGGCCATATGTTTCTATGCAGAAAGTGGTTCCACTGGTTGTATTTTCGAGAGGTAAATGTTATGTGTTTTGAATCACTACTCACTAATTACAACACACAGTATAGGTGTTTTATTGCATGAACAACTTTTTAGAAGGATAAGGAGCACTTCCAAACAGCAAAATTTTACTCAGAGATTTGAAGGCAATGTGTCCATTTAAATTGCTTTCCCCAATTCTTTGGTCATCTTCCAATCAACATCATAAACGCCGCTTTCTTTTCTTAGCACCCTTGAGAATACAGTATTTTGTGTTTTATGTCACTGTATCTTCAAGTAAAATAGTATCAAATAAATAAACATAAATTGACTTTAAGTTTGTTGCACTAATGCATAGCATTCTTGTTGGATCCCAATGTACCTTCTGAAAAAAACTGAATTATTCACCAAAAAGCTTTTTAGGTCGATAAGCAGCAACTGACAATACAAGTTAATCCATTATACCTCTTGAATAGAACATGACAAGCTCAAACAGCGCCCTCATTGAGGTCAAAGGAAGGCCTATAGATGGCCGTGAGTTAGGGATGGCACGTACACATGAGCACAGTTCCATTGTTTGACCTCAGAGATGTTTGACCAAAGATTATAGAGCGCCGAAGGCGCAAGAAGGGAAACTCTAGCTGCAATGTGAAATCTCACTGGACGCCATTTCGGCAAGTGACTCAATTGATACAATAATAGATACAAGCAGACCAGTGTAGACAATGACCATTTCTTTCTTTGGTCATCTTCCAATCAACATCATAAACGCCGCTTTCTTTTCTTAGCACCCTTGAGAATACAGTATTTTGTGTTTTATGTCACTGTATCTTCAAGTAAAATAGTATCAAATAAATAAACATAAATTGACTTTAAGTTTGTTGCACTAATGCATAGTATTCTTGTTGGATCCCAATGTACCTTCTGAAAAAAACTGAATTATTCACCAAAAAGCTTTTTAGGTCGATAGGCAGCAACTGACAATACAAGTTAATCCATTATACCTCTTGAATAGAACATGACAAGCTCAAACAGCGCCCTCATTGAGGTCAAAGGAAGGCCTATAGATGGCCGTGAGTTAGGGATGGCACGTACACATGAGCACAGTTCCATTGTTTGACCTCAGAGATGTTTGACCAAAGATTATAGAGCGCCGAAGGCGCAAGATGGGGAACTCTGGCTGAAATATGAAATCTCACTGGACGCCATTTCGGCAAGTGACTCTATTGATACAATAATAGATACATGCGGACCAGTGTAGACAATGACCATTGCTATCAATGGGAAACAAAGCATTCACTTGCCGAAATGGCGCCCATGCGTATTTCACATTCCAACAATAGATAAAGGCCCAGTTCCCCATCTTGCACCTTCGGCGCTCTATAATCTTTGTGTTTGACCTTGTGTATGCAATTTGTCTATAGCCCTTTCTATTGTTGATAAACAAACCGTGCTGGTTGGCAGGGGTGGCCAAATGTAGCAAAACATTCAAGTCTTGTTGACAGACGTTATGACCAAATTCAAAATTTTTGCAAACTTTCTGTTGCGAAAAGTGTGATTATCTGTTTTTGCTTTGCATTGATGGCTCCCCGTAGTTTCTCCATCTTGGTTGGCATAAACTTGGGCTGTGACGTTACAAAAGAAAGGTCTATTGATCTAGAAATAGAAAGTTCCCACTTGACCTCACACAGTGTAAAGTCAGCCATCTTTACGGGCAAATTAATTCTGAACACACAACTCTGCATTATGCATATATACCATGTGTAACACACAGGAGTTTTATCCAATTCCTTGCATGATTGGTCAGTGAACCTTTTGGCTACATAGAAAAGTTGGAAAGCTTGACGCAGCTCAAGTTGCCTGTAAAGACATCGTCTATCAAGAAGTATCTATTGTGGACAATCCAATTTTCGATTGGAAACAGGGCCTTTGCGAATCACCAGTTTTGGTTTCAGCTCCACCATAGGCTAGCTACTCCAGTTTTCTGAAGCCTCATGCCCAAAGCAAACAGTTTGCTTACAAAGCCTAAGAAACAGCCGAAGCCAAAGCTGTGGTTTCGAGAAGGCCCAACATGATGTCTGCTGCCACGAAGTGTTTCAAATATTCCATTCAGTGTCCTCATCCCGGAAGCTTTGCAAGGTGGAAAACACAAATCTAGCAACAGCTCACAAAAGCACCATGCAATTATTCTCCCATTAGCTTCTGTCAGGGAATTGCCAACGACCGATGAGGGCGTTCAGCGGAGAAATGTCGAAATGGCGGATAATCCAATGCTAGAAGAAAAACATTCAAAAATCACAACAAAATACTTAGGAATGGTTCACCATGCTGAAATTTCTTTTGAAATAATCTACGATTTCAAAGGTTTATTTTCTGTTTTAATTGCATGGCTGGGGAGTGACTAATATTTTCCACTGAGTTACTCCAGCATGAAACACTGCCATCTTGAGAAATTTCCGCAATGACGTCACTGTGACAGAGGCTAATGAAATGCGGTTTTATATTAAAAGGTCAAAGGTTAACTTCATGGAGGTGTTTAAACAAACACGTTCTAAATACATTACAATCTTGCTTAGCAAAAACAGGTTACCAGCCAAAATAATATGTAATCTTTAGAGTTTGTAACTGGTTCCCAACATCTATTTGCTTAGCAGCTCTATGATATTGGGCCCTTGTTCTGAGAAGAGCCAAGTGGTACGACAAGTTGAAGTTTCGATCAGTACAATCCTGAAGACCACCGGAGCATACTGATCGAAACCTCGAGTTACCACACCAATAGTTTTCTCAGAACTTGCACCTCTTACAAGAACAAATGACAGCAGTTCTCCCCCCTAATCCGTTAACAAATATATTAACATTACAAATACTACAAAATGAACTTAGTTTATCAAAATTGTATTATTAGAAAACAATCTGGCCTTGTGAACTAAAAACACATGTTTCTCAAACTCAAAAGCTTCGGGACTTATTTCCGGCCCGTAAAGTAGGAGACCACTAGAATTCTCGTTCCAAATATGGTCATCTTTTACCAAATTGTTGAATGTTATTAGTCTTAATTTGCTGTTTTGTATATATAAGAGCTGCACCTATACCTGAACACAGTGTTTTGTACATCAAGACTGTTGTACATGTAAGGTCTGGTACCTTGTAACAAACGACCGCTTTATTTACCTGTATAGTAAACTGATTTATGCAGACTACCAGCTTTTCATGTTAATTATAGTGCAAAAGACTGGTAACCTGCAGACTAGGCAAGCATTTTTATTTTGCTAATTTAATGCCGACTACCAATCCAAATGCATTGTTCAGAATGTCACAAGGAAGCTGTTAAACTGGCAAAATTGTTCCTACAAAAAGTGGTGAAATTATTTTCACAAATTCTTTTTATTCACTCCATCAGTTTCTTTAACGGTGACCATTAGACTATAGTTCGTCATGTGCCCGGCAAAAGGACGTAAGGGAAAGTTCCCGGCAAGAGGATGTAAGCAATTTATGTTAAAATTTGTATTTCAAGAATTATGAGCGGGAAAGTTTGGTAAACATGTTGCCATGCAAAAGTCATTCTAGAAAGGTTAAATTCTGCATGGGGAATGGGGAAACATGTCTTTCAGGGTAATTCTAGCACAAAAAAAACTAACAAAAATTATATACTTTTCATGTCAGGAGCCATTTTGTTGCTTACGTCCTTTTATTACTGGGACAAACTAATTTAAATTCCCGGCAAAAGGGCGTAAGGCCATACGCCCTATTGCCGGGCACATGATGAGTTAAAGTCCTGACACCTTGTTTTCTTCCCTATGTGATGAGGGGAAAATGCAAATTTAAACAAGCAGTAACTCTAGACTGAACCTTGTGCAACCTCGGGGGGGTTTTCTCCAAGGTACATGAGCCGCGTTCACACTTGACTTTTTAGGTCCGGTAACTTTCACCAGCCCGGTAAGTTCCCGCCGATTCACTCTTGGATTAATTTGTGTCCGGTAACTTCTAAGATAGCTGGAGCTGTGAAGGCGCTTGTAGCCATATGTGTGTGTTGGCACACTAACTTACATGGGTAATTAATTAATGCATAATGCAATTAATGCATACCGGAACTCAATGTAAAATCTATCATCACATGACAATACATGTACTGTTAAGTTTACTGCAAGTGTGCTGGTCGCATGTTGTCTCTGTTAACTTAACAATTGTTAAGTTAACAGTTGTAAGTTACAGCGACTGGATTGGGGCTGTTAAGTTAACAGTGGTGCTGCGGTAACTTACCACCCAGGTTAAGTTACCGGCTGTTCGCACTTGGACTCAATATCGATAAGTTAACAATTTGTCGCGGTAAATTACCCATTTTTAAGTCCAATGCGAACGCAGCTTTAGTCACACGAGGTTCAACCCTGAGGTACTCCTTGTTTTATTTTGCATTCCTCCCTAATACCTCTTCCAAACCAAGGCTCGGAGATTAAAACAGTCTGGCCCCTTTTTTGGTATCAGGGAAATCAATATTAATGAGTGCTCTTGCAGACAAGAAACATGACAAAGTGATGGCATGTGCTTCATTCCAGTTTGGTAAGCTGAATACCATGAATAAAATGTACGAAAAACTGGGAGAACTACATATTATTTTATGAATAAGGATAAATATTATTTATCAAACATTTTGTCTTCCACTTTTTTAATTTATAGGTTAACACTTCCAAATGAAGGATAATTGACTCTAAATCTTTCGGAGCCTTTTCTTTCTCCAAAAATCAACCAGTTACAAAATAAATACAGCAAATAAATAGTTTTAAAAAAACTTGGGTTAACAAAAACCTCATTGTGCGATTTGTTTCATGCCTGTCTTTTGAAAGTTCTTGTTGCAAGTTGAAGTTTATTTAAACCCTGTAGTTAACCATCTGAGAAGAATATCTTTGCTAAAAGGGGGGAGGGGAGGGGGTGGGGCCCCGGATGACCTCGTCACAATGTAGTCTTCTTGGATTGCATCCACTCTGAGATTTTTTGCTTGAGATCAGTGGCTGCAAAGAGAAACAAAAAATATTTATTAATGGGCGAGTTGGCGCCATACAAGGTGTATACACGCCCATGTTTTCCAAGCTGGCAAAAGGGTGACGTGAGTTTTGTATTTGCCCGGAAAAATAGGTCGCCCGAATATTTTGTTTCAGATTGTGCACAAAGCATGCACTTGCCGTGATATGCTTTGTTTCACCCACACAAGGAAGACAGATGGAGTCGAATATTTCACTGATTTTTGCCCACTGTGCGGGGACTATTGTGTAATCCTCGATTCCGGACTTTCGTCTTTTTGTTCCAAGAAGAGGATTGTGTGGCATCGACAGGCTTCCACCATTAAGTATTCGTTGTATTTTGGCTCCATGGAGCCAGGTCCAAGTAAACAGAGTATCCAGCCTTGGTTCTGGGTTTTAGACCAATCCTTGGTTGTGGCTCACGGCCGAGGTTTTGCAATTCACGGTGCATGAATAAGACATTTCCTCGGTAAAAGAAATCTCAAATCCTGGTGCTTCAAAGAGAATCTTTGTTCCCTTTGCTTTGTCAAGTCAAGGTTTCATTGTGCGTTACTCTCAAAGAAAAATGATTCAGGCAATCCTGATAAAATAATCCCCTCAGGCTGAACGGAAAACGACGGCTGATTCCAGGCGGCAACTGGTTAATGATAATGTGTGATTGGTAATAAGCGAAAACAAAACTGAAGAATTTATTTTATCCAAACTGGCTTACAGGAGTTTTCCACACTTTGTTGACCTACCTGGTTCCAGCATGTCGCTGGTAAGTTCTTGCCGGTTGAAGGGGTCCGTCTGGGAGTTGAGGAGATGACGCTCAATGATTTTCCTCTCCATGATATGACCAGAGGGGAGAATAACCGGGTCATACATCAGGGTATTCATCAGAGGATCTGTAAGGAGTAATTCTTGTTATTATTATTATCATTATTAATTTCAGGTAATGAAACCAAGGATGCCTCAAAAGCGAACTTAATCACTGTAGCTCGGAAGCCTGAGGAAACCTGCAGATAAGGATGCTTTTTATCTGAACCAGAAACACCGGGGTAAAGCCCTACTCTTTCACGATAAGTGCTGCATCTCGCTTAAAATATCTCAGATGTACTCAACAAAACTTATACGTCGAGATACATTTTTGCATAGAGTCTCTCTCGTGCAAGATACGAGTTTACCACAAAATTGAGATCTGACATCTTTGCACTGACAGCAGGCCTTGATCTTAACCAAGGCCGCCGAGGCCACTGGCCTCATGCCCTGTCGAGTTGGCCAGCATGCCCTTCAGAAATATTGCACTGTCACTACCAACTTGGCCAACATGCCCTTCTACAATTTCTCTAATTTGGCCAGCAAAGGCCTGCCCCAGTTTTTTCTTAAGATCGAGGCCTGCTGACAGATGATATCACATAAATTTTGAAGCTGAAAAGGCAAAAAGCCTGCAAGATAAGATGTTTTTACAAAGTTGACATTCAACATCTTTGCACTGTCAAGACGATATCATATCAAGCTTTAAGTTGAAAAAGCAAAAAGCCTGCAAGTGCAGCCGCTGTGTGCAACATGACCGACTGACCTACTGGGACACTGGCATGAACACTGACCTTTGAACTCATCCGGTGCATCGTCAAAGTCCATCTCCTGTTGTTGGTTTCTGGCTCTGATCTCGCTGGCTCTGTCCATCAGTTTGGAGAATTGCTGGATCTCTGAATTTGTCTTGAATTTGTACAGGAAGTGAATGGCGTCTTTGACCAGCTCGGCTCGAAATGAACGCTGACATCGGAAAAGAAACACCACCAAAATACTTTAAATTTTGAAAATGTAGATGGAATGTGATGGCTCAGTTTCATAAAAATTGAAAGTTATCACAAAGAGGTTCCTGCCTTTGCAGATTATATACACTAATTAGTTGTGATTTCTGACAAATTTTCATCAATCATTTTTTTTCTTCAAAAATTAGTTTGCAGGAAACCAGCCAAAGGTATTGGTCACCATAAGTAATTTTGGATGGTGACAAGTTCCTACCGAGTGAATTTGTGATTACGCATATTTATGAAATCTGGTCAAGAACTGGTCTCAACCGGTTTGAACCAGTCGTATCTAGTTTTTTTTTTAATGTGCTGACCTCGTCATTGGCAAGGGCAACAGCCAGCTCCTCACTGTCCAGATTCAAGTAGATCGTGGTCAGTCGGTCAAGCATCTTGCGTGGTTGGAAGCCATACTTGTCTTTGTTCTCTACAATGAGGTCATTGCACTTTGGTCCGCACAGCTGCTGAAGGTTGAAGTTCAGCATGGCAGCGAGACGATCGCAAAGTTCCTATGAATGAGAGGGGAAAAAATATACAAAATAATCATTCAAACTAATTGATGGCAGGTATGTTGTAAATTTTCCACAATGGGAGACTAGGTGGCACCTCCATGAGGAAATTGTAAATTCTGTTGGAACATTTGAAGGGCACCAAGGCAATGACCAGGAGCAACGAAGCCAATTGCCTCCGTTGCCTCGTGTGAAGTATCAGGCCTGCATTGTGATTTTTATTGTGACATCACACTTTGCTTAGCAATTAAAATTGATACACATCTTAAGATCAATCTTAGCTGTTTAAGAAATCCAGCCCTGGGTCCAATTTCATAGAGCTGCCTAAGCAGCAAATAATTGCTTAGAAATTGTCTGCTAAGCCAAAAAAAGCAGGATACCTGCCACAAAGGGTACATGTGGAATGACAGTTTGGCTGGTAACCTTGTTTTGGTAAGCATAATTTTATTGTGCTTAGCTCCTTTTTGCGCTTAAACAGGGCCATGAAATCGGGCCCCTGGGTCCAATTTTATAGAACTGCTTAAGCACAAAAAGTAGCTAAGCACAAACAAAATGATGCTTACCAGAATAAGGTAACCAGCCAAAATAGCATGTCACATGTATAATAAGTGACTGGTATCATGCTTATTTTTGCTTAGCAGTAAACTTTTAAGCACTATTTTGTGCTTAAGCAGCTCTATGAAATTGGGCCCCTGGTCTTACCGGTCTTAGGAATGGTTTCTTGATGACATTAGTGAGGTAATTAAACATCTCTAGAGTTTCATTGGCTAATGTCAGATAGGAGCGACACTGTCGTTCATCAGTGGACAGCTGGCGCGTCTTTCCTTGTCTTTCCTCCTGGAAAACACATTCAAAAGTTAAATAATCGTTACTCACATTTACCTGCATCTACCAGACCATCTCCCCAAGGGTGATGCAACTTTTTTATTTTAAATATTAAGCAATAAACCCTGAGGGAAACTGAGCTAGCTCTATGGTTGTATCGTATAATGGGGTGTGATCCCTGGCTACACGGCAGTAACCGGTAGAATGGCTTCTGACTAGCACCCCCTGAACAAAGACATTGACAAAATAAGGAGACCGCCAATATTAGGGCTGGATAGCTCAGTTGGTAGAGTGTTGGTATGAATAGCCGGTGGTCGTTGGTTCAAATCCCGCTCCAGTCAATTTTTCTTTGTTCAACCCCTATTTTGTTAAACTTTTTGTGACATCGCCTTATTTTTGTAAATTGTGAGTTTATGGGATGTAAGCACAGAAACCCACGGTTAACAGTTTAATGAAATTGGGCACTGATCATTTGGGGCCCTCTTAAAAAAAAAAAAAAAAGCAAAAATCTCCACCAGTAATTAAACTTTAGGTATAATATTACACTATAAAAAAAAAAAGCTATTAAAAGAGAGAGAGACATGAATAAATTGAGAAAATAAAAAAGGTATAAAATGAGTTAAATGTTTACAGAGATTTTTTTATAAAAAATTAATAGAAACTTAGATCCCCCATCCCCCCATCCTCCCACAGAGCACCGTTAATAAATGTTAACAAATTGACTAAAATAATTCAGAAAAACAGGGGGGAGGGTCTCTTTTAAACCTAGGAATAAGACATAGCAATAATAATACGCAGTTCTTATATAACACTTTATCACACCCGATGGGCGTCTCAAAGCGCTCAGTATTTTTTCCTGCAAGGTATGCAGAGTTACCTTTTGAAGTATGAGACCTGTTCCTTTACATAGCATGGTTTACAAGATAAGATGGATCAGGTAGGCTCAGTGGTTTCTTTCCCTGCCTTTCACCTCTGTGGACCCCGGTTCGAATCCCACCTCAGACCTGGAGCCTTGCATGTGGATTGGGTTTTCAGTCCCGACCTGATGGCGAGGGTTTTCCCCATTTGGGTTATCCTCCCACATCTAAAACTGAACATTTCTCTACACGTTTCCTAATCATCCTGTTATTGGTGCTTGTGCTGTTGGATGTGTAAAAAACATAAAAACTGAAAAAGAAATTTCACCTGATCCAAAGCATTCCAGGCCTCTTTGTTCTTCATGGCTTCTTGGACCTCATGAATTCTCTTAAGACAAGCCAAACTCTCATCCAGTAGGAATGTGGTGTCATTCATCAGCATATTGATAAAGCGTACAAACTCAGACTGTGATCTAGTCAAAAAGAAAACACAAAACAAAGTTGTTTTCATAAAAGTCTATGCTATTTTAGTTCCTGCGCGCACAAATTTGCTGAGCACGAAAAAGTACTGCTTTATCACAAACAGATTATCAGCCCAAATACCTACTGTTTGCAACTGGTGCTCTCCGACTTATTGCTTAGCAAACAAATCTACTAAGCACTAATCGCTTGGGGTTCAAGTTCTGGGATCAATTTCACAGAGCTGCTTAACAGCCGATTTTGTGCTTACTGTGCTAATTCCATTTCATAGTGCCGCTAACCTTAAGCAAAGGAAATGGGATGCTAACCTTCCGGTGCTTACTGTAGGAAAGTGAATGACGTAACAATGCAAATCCATGGTGAACGCTCAAGCTGACCGCCTAATTTTCTTGCTATACTTAGCACACGCATTTGCTTACTGTTGAGAAGCACTATAAACGTGCCCCCCTGGTGCTCAGGTCATCAGGATGTGTGTTCGAAATCCCAGTCACGACACTTTACTATAATTTCTTCTCTTCACCTTGGAGTACATGGGTACCTGTTAGGGCATAGCTGGTTCTTTGGATTGATTTAGATTGATGCACTACATACTTTGCAGCCTGCACGGCACAGGCTAAACACTCCCCAGGGAGTCATGATGGTTTAAGGAATAAACTAAATTGGCCCAGAAACCAAGTAACAACGCTCATGCGCCGTGAGGGTCAAAATTGGCTGATACCGGCGCTGTATAAACATCTGATATTACTATTTGTTACTTACGTGCTGAATCTAACCATGGCGTTTTGATGCATAGGAAGTCGCCATAGCGACTTGAAGATAATACTAATGTGGTAGCGAATGCTAAATTTATCGTAGAACTCACTGCTGGCACCGGTCTGCTCAACATCTGTAAAGTCGATAGAAAGGGCAAGATTAAGAACAATTTAAGTGTTATAATAAATTAAAATTTTTAAAATATTTTTATTTAGGTGTTTTAATTATCCTGTTTCTTTGATCCTGTTAGTAATTCATTGCGTCACGTGTATTGGTAGAACAAGCATACATTTTGCTTACATCTGGTTCCAAAAGCTAATCTTCGTTTGTGTGTAATTTAACCTAAAAGAAATTGTCTTTTTTTTACAGTTTGAATTTTTTTTTTTAAACAGAGGAGGCAGTATTTAAGACGATTCAGTGTCTGTACAACACCTGTATTAAATACAACCACCTACAATCTTGGTCAAAATGCTTGGGCCATGCGGCATTAGTTTTACACTCAAACCACCTTTGATTCGCCGTCCCCCCTCTCCCCCTTTCAATGTTGTTTATTCCGACTGGAGCGCAGACGGCGCAATGGGAGCCAACATTGAACGGGGGAGCGGGGGTGGCCCAAGGAGATATGACCAGGATTGTAGCTCAGTTGGTTTTTGCATAAATCGTTGTAAAAAATTTTGGTCGATGCATTTGCCATGGGGCTTCTGATGAGGTTTGGAGCCGCGCTGGCACGTGTGAAGTGGGCGTGGTTTATGCTGTAATGGCGCCAGACTTTCCAACAGGATATGGCACTTTTCGAAACCATTGCTCCGGCTTGGATTCCGCTTGGGATCTGGCTTGGCTTCTGGTTGGGCTCCATCAGTAATTTTAAAAGCATCCAATTTCGGTACGGGCGGACAATGCGTAAGCCAGAGCCAAAGCCTTAACTGAGCTTCAATATATTTACAAGAAGAGCCACAGAGCCTGGACTTCCTGCAGGCAGGATTTGTAAAAACCTCAATGGAAGAAAACATCTTACTATTTTGGGAGATTGCACCATACGATTTGTAAGAACTTTTGATATGAAAATAGGGGGGCAATTTTAAAACTAGTTCAGCTGTTGTTTATGCATCTTTTGTTTTAAATGGTACTTCCTATGAAAATTCCTACTACCAAAGTGTTTTTTCAAACCTACCTGTATAGAACGTCATGAGTGAGGGAACTAAGTGATTCAAGGCTAGTCGATGTAGCTGAATAGCTTCATAGATCTTTGCCGTTTTGGCCTGCACGGCTGGACTCAGGACAAATACAACCTGGAAACAGATTTACACCAAACTATAAAGACTCGCCAAGTAAAATGTTCAAATGAAAGCAAAACCATCTTCCCACAAACTGTTAAGTACAAATCAAATAAAAACTCAAGAGTGATGTACACGAAAAGTTGGCGAATCTCATCAAACAAAACCAAAGCAGAAATGTTTTGTAGACACTGGAGCCTGAGCCTGAGTTCAAGCAACCAGATGGACAAAGAAAGAAGATCCTTGCAGATAATAAAGACCCTTTTACCTCTACTAGCTTAGCGACGAGGTACGGGTTGCGGATACAGTGGGCAGAGCAGATGATGATCACAATGAATTGAACCATGTCTTGTTGGGCAGTGTCTTCAAGAGCTTGTGGGCAGTGTCTGAGAGAGAGAGAGAGAGAGGGGAAGAATAATGGGTGCTAAAATATGACCTGCTGCAATATTATTAAAGTCATCCACACCTGGAGCAGGTCCACAGAGACGTTTTGCTGAGGGGGCAAGAAGTCATTTGTCAGGGGGGCTTGGTTGCCATTTATCAAGGGTGAAAGCGTTGGATAAACTTGGACAAGAAGCCTAGCGTGGCCGAGTGGTCTAGTGCACCGGACTCAAGTTATGATGTTTTCAGTATTTGGGTTCGAGTCCCAGTCGTGTCACTTTGGCAAGACAAGCAACCATTATTACTGGCGTGTCGTGGCCGAGCGGATAAAAACACCGGACTCAAGCTCTGGTGTTTCTGATCAGCAGAGTGTGGTTTCGAGTCCCAGTCATGACACTTGTGTCCTGAAGCAAGACACTTAACCATTATTGCTGCGTCCTTCGGATGGGACGTAAAGCCGTAGGTCCCGTGTGTTGTGTAAAAAAATGCAAGTAAAAGAACCCAGTGCACTTATCGCAAAGAGAAGGGGTTCGGCCCGGTGTTTCTGGTTGGATTGGCTGCAGATTGCACCACAGCACCTTGTGAACCATTACATGGTGCTATGTAAAGGAACAGGTCTCATACTTCAAAAACGTAACTCATCATACCTTGCAGACAAAATACTGAGCGCTTTGAGACGCCCATCGGGTGTGATAAAGCGCTTTATAAGAACTGCGTATTATTATTATTATTATTATTGCTCCGTCCCTTGTAAGGGACTTTGGCCCTGTGTGTAGTCCAGTGGATACAGGTTATAGTAAAATAAAATTGTGCATTTTCCCACAGAAGCATCAAATTTGGTGCAGATGTTCAGTTTGACATACGAAATACTTTCAGACACGGAGCCATCAAAAATTTGGATGTTTGAAGGCCTGTATTTCAGTCAAATAACCTAGTGTCCATATAAGGATTTTCATTTTTCACAAATGATTTAGTGCGTGTGATGCCCTGTCTCTATGTTGTGCGTTGAATATAACATATAGGCAGATAACCAGACTATTCAAAACAGCTGTGAAATTACAATAAACTGGAGTCTTAATAAAGTTTGACCGCTTTTTGAGCAGAACAAAAGTTGTTGCTACGGGCTAGATTAGACATTTTTTCAAATGGCCATCGGGGCAATAATAGGGTGAGTTTGAGATGGCTCCGCATCTTAAAAAAAAATTTGACCACACCTCGTCAACAATGACATTAAAATCAACAACAGTGGGAACAACTACTGGGTATGGGTAAAACAGAAATAATATTCCTTATCCCCGATGCAAATTTAATAAAAAAAAAATCATTGCAGTACCAGTTGCTTACAATAGGATTCAAACTGCCTCTATGTACTGGGCAAGCTTGGTGGTCTAGTTGGTAAGACCTCTGCTCTAGAATGGCAAAGTTCATGGGTTCAAATCCCGCCCGAGTAATATGCCTGTGGATTTCTTTTCACAGGATTGGGAAAAGTACCGAGTATCATTGCTTAACACACATCAGTGCATGCGTAAAAACACAAATGATAATTACAGAGTAACAAGAACAGAGCTTGGTGGTAAATTGAAGTTCTTGTAGGCAGTGATAAGAAAGTTAGAGCAACCTAGAATATTTTGACTGGCTTCAAAACTTACTGTACAGTAAATAAGATGAATTCAGCGATGTCTTCGATGTAGTGTTCAGGCAGAGTGGCGAACTCCATGGGCACTTCTTTCGGCAGAGGTAGACTTATTCTTCTGCCAAAAACCAAACAGGGAGAAAAATATAAAATTCAAAACAAAAAAGCTTGCAAATAAAATGCGCGGCACACACACACTGCGATGCTTAAGAGGTGTCGTTCTCAGAGTTTTTTCAACATTTATTTCTTAACAAAAAAGGGCACTTATGAATGGGAATAAAACAGTGGTGACTCAGTCTTAATCAAACGTTTAAAAGGGAATGCTGCAATGAGGGAAATGCAGGAAGAGGGAAATGCTGGGATGAGGGAAATGCAGGAAGAGGGAAATGCTGGGATGAGGGAAATGCTGGGATGAGGGAAATGCAGGAAGAGGGAAATGCTGGGATGAGGGAAATGCTGGGATGAGGGAAATGCTGGGATGAGGGAAATGCTGGGATGAGGGAAATGCTGGGATGAGGGAAATGCAGGAAGAGGGAAATGCTGGGATGAGGGAAATGCAGGAAGAGGGAAATGCTGGGATGAGGGAAGTGCTGGGATGAGGGATGTGCTGGGATGAGGGAAGTGCTGGGATGAGGGAAGTGCTGGGATGAGGGAAATGCTTGGATGAGGGAAATGCTGGGATGAGGGAAATGCAGGAATGAGAAAACACCGGGGTGAAGGACACTTACTCTTGGTCCTTTGGCTTGAGCAACATCAGGAGAAGGGACATGACCGAGCCGTAGAATTGGAAGCAATTCCTGAGAAGTGTCTCATCAAGGAGGCCGGCATCACCGCACATCTTGGCTTTGTCAAGTTTCTGATGTGACCAATACAAATTAAGAATTGATTTTCCTTGTAGTTTAGGGTCGATCAAAGTAACACAACATAAACAACATCCTCCCCCCCCAACACAAAAAACTAATAGTGTAAATAAATGAATTAATATATAAATAGTTACATATCAGCACATTAAGAAAGGTGGATTCTTGAAAGTGGAACCAGGCTTTCCTGACTTTTTGAATATTTTTATGAACCAACTATTACTTTGTTCATACAAGCTTGCACCTGCAGTCTGTCAAGAGGAAAGTTTTAGGTAAAGCAAGAGTTTGTACTTGGTTTTTCAATTTTCAATGGCACAGTTGTGAAACCAAAAACGAGGAAATCAGCTGATCAGTGGAAAAGTTGCATGTCTGATTCATAATTGCTAGATGAGAGACATCACATAGGTTCTGAAAACATTGTCATCACCTCTTTGGCCCTGTCTCTTTTGCCTCTTTTGCACGTTTTGCCTCTTTTGCATGTTTGCCTCTTTTGCCTCTTTTGCCTCTTTTGCCTGTTTGCCTCTTTTGCCTTTTTTTGCCTTTTTTTGCCTTTATGTCTATGCAGGCTTACAAAACACCCCACAACTCCATACCTTTATCTGTGACTTCCATTTCTCAAGGAGCTGTCTGTTGCGTCTTTCATTGGGCGTGCCCTTCCACTGTTCCTCCTGTCCCTGCATCTCCTCCACCATGCGGGCAAGCTCTCTCATCCCGCGGATACGACGGGTGAAGTGACGGCACGCCGGCATCAGGGCCAGGTGCTGGCAGTGCAACGTCAGGAAGTAGCATTGGGTTGGGAATTTGGGATCCGCCCAAGACGTTGGAGATTTTTCTGAAGATAGATCATTTGGAATTAAAAGTACAATGCACCACCAAGAGTTTGACCTAGAAGGGTTATTAAGTTCTCGCTTAACAGTGGTCTGCTGGCCAAATGCCAGCTGAAACACTTGGTGACCAGATTCTGAGTGGCCAGTTCATTAATTCTCAATGCTAACCAAACCACTTCCTGGGGCCAATTTCATCAAGCTGTTTAGCAGAAAATACTTCTTAGCAAATTTCTCTGCTAAGCAAAAAATTAGTGGGGCACCAGTCGCAACAGTGTAAACATAATGGAATGTTGGCTGGTAACGTGTTTCTTCTAAGCAAGATTTTTCTGTGCTTAGCAAGTTTCTGTGCATACAGGCTTTATGAAATTGGGCCCTGCACATAAGGTCATATGGCTTCAAAGTTAAATCCATTTCACAAACGACCGGTGTTGTAGTGAAGCGGTCACAGAAAATACTCACAGAAATTTAGCCACCCCCTATAAATTGTTGGTTTGTTACTAGTTCCACATTGTAACTGTTTCAAGGGTACAAGTGTCATGACCGGGACTCGAACCCACACTCCGATGACTCAGCCACCAGAGCTTGAGTCCGACGCACTAACCACTCAGCCACGACACGCTACAGGAAACTTGCGTTCTAAAACAAGCCCATACTCAATACTGGACCAAAAAATAATCTGTGCTCAAAGCCATGTACTCAAAACTTGACTGATAATTTACTCCGACCCCGATTATAAGTACCAGTGGCCAAAAAAACACTTTCCTTTCCACTTTCTTTTAATAGCGTGCATTACTTCAAGGTAAAGAGGAATAAAACTCTGGAAAAGTAAAATTGAAGATGTATTCATGTATAAAAGATAGTTAGCATAACAAGCACACACTGTTGTCCAGAAATTAGTTAAAATAAAAACAAAATGTTATACTTCATTTTGCAGTATTTTTTTTATTAAGTACTTGTACTCTTACTTGTACTTGGAGATCCAAGTACTTGGTACTCGGCTGTTGGACTCGGTACCCGGATATCAGAATACTTGGTACTCGGATACACTGGTACTCGTACTCAATGGCCCAAGTACTCATACTCCAGGACTACTCATCCACCCTAGTACTCGACAGTACTTGATACTCCACTTACCAGTACCTGACTACAACACTGCAAATGACTATCAGAAGGGAACCTTACCAATTAAAAAGTGAAAAAGCTTGGAAAAATAAAGGACACATTCTGTCTTTTTCAAAGAAGGCAAGTTGACAAGCATTAGCCAAAGTTGCTGTGAAAACGATTTCAGAGCCTTGCAGACAAATACACCACAGAGAAGACTTGTAACTTGATAAGCTTAATTGTTCAAAGGTGAACTTGATCTCGCAAATTTAAGAGAAGTTTTGTGACAAGCTTCAACTCTAAATAATTGTTCCAAAGGATAGCAAATTGAAATGGTGAAAAGCTATGTTTTCGCCAGAAAATGTTTACCTCCACTTTTACCAACCATCTTGAACTCCTCTTTTTGTAAAATAAAATTAGACTTACTGATTTGCTCCACCCATTCAGTAGCCTCTTGTGACGTTGCTTTTAGTCTGGTGTCATTGGTGATGTCAATAAGGGATTTGGGATGATGTGGGTACATCACATCAATCTGATGAAGTAAAAAGGGAACAAGACATGATTAGAAGTTAAGGTTGTCATTTTACATCAATAACGGATTTTGGAGGATAAGTCAGGAATAAAAACCGTTTTGGATTTTGCAAAGGGCACTTGCACTGGGAAATCTTCAAGTATTAAAAGAAAATCTATGCAAGACCACAGGGTTTGAAACGTAAAACTTTTACTGGACCTAAAAATAATTACCAGACCCCCAAAATTCTTTCTTGTTTCATATTTGCTTCATTTTTAAAGAGGAAGTTTGAAATGAAAAAACTTTAGTGCACTTCTGTAAAATTCAGTAGAAAACACTAGACTGTAGGACTTGTTTAGTTTTGTTGGCACAAACTTGCACTTTTTATTGAACATTTAAAACCCTTTTTTATGAATATGTGTACTTTTTAAGTGATGTTTGAAGCTTTGCACGATGTGAAGGATAAGTGACTATAACTAGTAAACTAGTAAACTTGCAGGTACAACCATGTGTAAATCTCTTTTGGAAGGAATGGTGGCTCTGAAAAGTGCCGGTGTGGTCTCGACGTTTGAACAGTATACTCTGCTTGTCTATATACTCTACTCTTCTCCTGAAGAAAAGCAGAGTATGCTCTTTAAAACGTCAAGACCACACTGGGTCTTAGTACTACTAAACACTTAAATCATACACTATTAGACACAATCGTATCAATTGGGGAAAGCGAAGCACCTGGAGCGACGCCTAATCTGCATTTTATTGTACAGAGAACAACTGAGATTTACAAAGTAAATGTAAATAAATCTTTACGCTTGAATACAGCGGCCTACTTTCAATCCAACGATCAAACTATCGGGATACCGTAACAATCGCCGCTAAAAAACGTTAGACGCATACAAAGCCGTCCCAAAATGTCGATGACTATAGACATTCCGCTAACAGTAGAGGCATACAAAGCCGTCCCAAATGTCAAATGACTAGACATTTCGACTCACTTCATCAGAGAACACGACGTCCAGGCAAAAAACAGAGATCTTTAAAATTCCTCTGAAAAACCTGTGCCCAAAAACTTTCAGTGCCCTCCTCCGTGCAGATGTTGGACTTCACCCATGGCATGCCAGAATAATATAATTATGCAATATTTAACATAATATTAAAATTAATGATAGCAACTGACTGAAGTGCTTGCTAGAACTGACTTACTGGACCATTGTCCCCTCTATTTAACCTCACTCACTAGCACCTATTACATAATAGACCCCGTTATACACCCGAATGCATACCGACTATGCGTTACTCGAATACCTAAGACAATTATTTCCCGCTATACAGGGAAACGCGGGAAATGTTTAGTCTTAGTACTACTAAACACTTAAATCATACACTATTAGACACAATCGTATCAATTGGGGAAAGCGAAGCACCTGGAGCGACGCCTAATAGAACACGCCAAAGCAAGAGCCAATAAAAACAGGATATTGCAAAATATAAGTCCGACCCATTTACTTGAATAGAAATCTAATTATGAACTTAAAAATTACAAGCCAAGACCTTGGGTAACCCTTAACCGCTTTTCCAGCGAATCTTCAATGTACCCATCTTTGCTCTCATCCCTCTTCCAGCGTCCATGACGCTTGAGACAACGGTCTCGTACATCATTATTAGCAGCTGCCGTTGCCCCTCCCGATCTAAGGGAGTGTATCCCAAAATTACTTTCAGGTGCTACAGACGTTAACAATTTAATAATACACTCTCTGGCTCTGGAATAACTCAACTGTTTGTTTTTTGTGATCAATTTCGAAACACGTTTTGATCTAAATGCAGGTTTAAACAAAAATTGTGTGGATACGGTACTAATGTTTGCTACCTTCAAAAAACGTAACATCATATTAAACGGACAAGCAGAAGTAGTACCTTTAGCAATTAAAACTTGATTGCCTGCTCTGTATTGGTCGTTTTTACTCTTATTAATGTTAATCGTAAAATAATCCGACTGAATTGACAAATCATTACAACAAATAGAACTTAGCTCATCATAACGTAAAAAACCAGCAAAAGCTGTAGTTATCATACACAAATCCCGTATTAATAACACATCTTGGCTAACAATAAATTTGTTGCAAAGCTCTATCAACATGTCCGAGGTAACAACATCTTTCTTAACAGTTTTGCGACCCGTGAGGCGCTTTGCAGACTCATGAAGATTACGGATGAATGCATTGTTCGTTGGATTTGTCAAACCGTTCATATCATGGGCCCACTTGATGCCGTATATTACTGACGAAATTACATGATGCGACGAACCCGCGTCAAGCAACTTTGTCAGATAAACTGCCACGTGTATAGGCTCTGCTGGCATGTCTCGGAAATTGTTCTGTTTGCAGAAATCCTGCCATCTCTTGAAAGAACCGTAATATTTACTGACGGTATTGTCGCTTCTTGCAGACACCATGTAGCCGCACATCCTCTCAGCCACGCCTGATTCAACAACACCAGCACTCCTCAGTGCTTCACTGACGCTTCGTTTCAAATGGATACCTGTAAAGAAAAGCAAAGGGAAGTCACTTTACCTTTGCCCTGTAAAATCATCGACAAACCCCATTATACAGAACTGTATACAATGATCTAAATGTCACCGACTGGCGAAAACAATGATCGAACAAAACTGCCAACTGGCCAAACACTTTCAAACAAGGCCAACTGGCTGTCAATGCCATAATTGGGGCATAAAACTAAACGAGCTGCAAACACTGCAGAACAGATCGAAGAAAAGATATTACTTCACCTCACTTTCGTCACTGACATAAATCAGAAAACAATTTTCAATGCAATTAAATTGAACTTCAACGGGTTAACTGCAAAAATTCCGTTATTACCGCAGCCTTTGCGAATTAAATTCCGCTGTGGTAAAATTTCCTTTTCGGCAACAAAACTGTGAAACGAGCCCGTCTCTGAAACTAAAACAGGCCAAAACGGAGCTGATTTCCAAATAGGAATGACAAGGGTACCGAACGCCTTTTCACTTTCCATTTTCTTCAAAACTTCAAAAATAAGCCTTGGAGGCGGCACAAGCCAGTTACACACAGTTGACCAATTTTGACTGAAAGCATCTACCCCCTCAGTACCGGGGGACCAAAACCTGGAATTAAACCTTGGGCAATGCGTGTTCAAATGCGATGCAAATCTATCAATAGAGTGTGGGCCCCATGCTTCATCAAGATATGCAAATACCCACGATTGGATCTGCCAATCATCACTATCTGATGTTCTACTGAGTGTATCAGCCATTATATTTTTTGTTCTATGAATCCATTCTGGATCAATAACTATACCACTTTGATCACAAACTTTATTGATATTTAGAGAGATCTTTTGCAGATCGGCTTTTTTGCTACCAGAATTTATTATTCTTTTCACATTTTGGTTATCAGTAAACCACTTAACTGTTTTGTTTTCTAAAACCTTGATATTACTTTTGAGAACTCTTTCGACTGCTACAGCCTCTCTCCAACTGGAACTATGCTGAGCCTCTTCACTGTCCCATGAACCTACGACCTCTGTGCCTTTAATTAAGGCTCCCGCACCAAGGGAAACATATCCGCCATAACCGATCGCGGATGCATCACTAAACGCTTCAATTTCAGCATCAATATCGCATTCAATGCTTAAACCCTTATCATTCAAGGTCCGAAGTTCACTTCTCCAAAACTTAATTTCTTCATAAGCCTCATGATCAACCAATACCGGGGCGTTCCAACTTGCCCTTGCATCAATACACCGATAGAGTGCTCGAGTTTTTAACCTTACCAATCTACCGATTGAGTGTGTCAATGACATTATTTGGCCAACTGCCGAGGCTAAATATCTAGCTGGAACCAGATAACATTTGTCAGAAACAATCTGATAATTCAGCGAATCTAAAACCATTGTAACTCTATCAATTCTAGCTGATGTAGCATGTAATGACCCCGAGGTCAAGTTCCAGTTGAACCCCAACCAAGTCACAATTTGTGAAGGTTCCCAAACGCATTTATCGTGAGCAATCAGAAAACCGAAATCTTCCAAAGACTTCTGTACAGTTTTACTAAATGCAAGAGAATCTACAAAGTTGCTGCAACCTGCCAAGCCATCATCTAAGAACATAATTACATTATGGCCCAATGATCTCCAGTACGTGAGCACTACTTTCATCAATTTTGTGAAAATGTACGGCGCTGTAGCGAGGCCAAACGGCAAAACATTGAACTGATAATAACGATTTATACCATCTCTGACCCAAGAAAAGCCAAGGAAAGTTTTATGATCTTCGAAAATCTCTATATGATGATACGCTGATTTAAGATCAAATGCGAATAAAAAATCGCCTTTCTGAAAGATCTGTTTAGCTATCGATACATCTTCATATTTGAACCTAAACTGGAGCAAATGGGGATTAATATCTCTACAGTCCAAGACTAGTCTGGCCTTACCGTTCCTGTTAAAAGCAACGGTTAGAGGATTGACACACTTTGGTCTTTGTTCAACCTCTGCAATACAACCTTTTCCAACGAGCTTATCAATCTCACCTAAAACAAATGAACCGTTCTCACGAGCTGAACTGTTGTTCTTTAAAACAAAGCTTTCCGGCAAGGTTCTAAATGGTATTATGTACCCCTTCTCGATGACTGCTTTAATATGTGCATTTGCATTGCAAAGATCCCAGTGTTTCAAAGAACCCTTTAATCTACCAACTGGTGAAGCCACCCCAAAATCTTTCACGGCTATATTTTGACTGACCGCTGCCTGATCGTACATAGACTCAGTTTCCTGAACAAATTCAGTACCACGTTCAACTGAAATTAAAATATCACTTATCTTGTCATTTATCTTGGGAGTTTGTCTCCTGTTTTGCGAACACTCGTACTTCCAGTGGCCCGGCTGGCCACAGTTGAAACACAACCCCGGCTTAGTCGATTTGGAGAAGCCACTCGCACTGGTTTGAAGGCTGGCTGAACTAGCCCGGTCAACCAGACGTGACGCTGGCCATGAAGAAAAACGGGAAGCTTTCTTGCTTCGTTTTGACTGCTCCAGCTTTATCTTTTTGGTAGCTCTGGATTCTGCCCGGTTAATCTTCTTCTCGTCGTCCGAGTCGGACGCCAGAGGATGTGATTCATACTCCATCACCACTCTCCAGCCTGACTCAGATGCGTCCGCCATTTTAATCAACTTTTGACGGTGGTTGATTAGGGTTATACCTTCGCTAATGTCCTTTTCAGACTGGGAAAGATCCTTCTTCATATTTGTTTCTGCATCTCGTAGTTTAGTAGCCACCTTTACGTTAAATTTAAACTGATCCTCACAGCTTTTGCGTTTGAAAATGTAACTATCATTTGTCAAAATGTTCTGTTGGATTTTGACCAACTGACTGTCGGAAATGTCTTTCTGGGAGTCACTAATTTTGGATTCGAAACTTGATAGCTTTGATGAAATAAGCACATCTAGCTTGTCTAGAAGGACTGCCTGAGAAGAAGCAACAGCATTCTGAACGCGTTCATCTATGTACTGTGCTTGTGCACGTGGATCCATATTTGCAGAAAAGACGCCTTCTAATGATAGCAACTGACTGAAGTGCTTGCTAGAACTGACTTACTGGACCATTGTCCCCTCTATTTAACCTCACTCACTAGCACCTATTACATAATAGACCCCGTTATACACCCGAATGCATACCGACTATGCGTTACTCGAATACCTAAGACAATTATTTCCCGCTATACAGGGAAACGCGGGAAATGTTTATTCTTTTCATCCCAGCAAAAGAGATTTTTACATGGTTGTACCAGCAATTTTACTAGTTTACTAGTTATACTTTCCTGTGTACTTTTTGTTTTGGGTAACACAATTGATTTTATAAATCTGTGATATGGGTAATTCGATAACATTGTTGTATTTAATGGAAAAATATCTTGGGGTTTTTAAAGCAAAAAAAAGGTCACTAGCTCCCTGCCTTTCTTGGTCAATCCTGGTGAATACAATGCGCCTTGTCATACGTACCATATCTAGTGTAATTTTGGTGCTGAGTTTTTGTAGAATGACCAGGAGATTCAACATCGATCCATCACCGGCAACGAGACTTTCATCCACCTGATAAAATAAAAATACACAAATAATAAACAACAAACAAACAAAGACGATTGATATGCATCGGCGTGTGTTATGCTACAAGAACCTACACAAAGGGTGGTCGGGTTGTGATGGTGGTGGCGGGGGAGGGGGGGGGGGAGGGCATTTATATTTACCTGCATCTGCGCTCTTTTCTGATTCCGTCTAATGACAGTTGCAAAGTATGTCACCATCGCTTCTCGACTGTCTGAATTAACAAGGATGCTGTGCACGATATCATGCAGCTCTTTCTAAAGATGGAACAAGTAAAGTCAACCAAATCACACGGTAAGAAACATAAGTTTAAAAATTCATCATCAATCATCAAAGCATTTAACATCTCTTGTTCCCTGAGATCGAGGGTTGGACGCAGTCATGGTCAAGACAGCCTGGTCTGATGGCATTTCTTCATGCCTCCCGGTCGTGGGTAAGGGTCAAGTTGATGCCCTTGATGTCGTCTGTGATGTTGTCTGTCCAGCACTCTTTGGGGTGACCACGTGTGCGAGCGCCCTCTAGGGATAGATTATGATACCTGTGCATGAAATACCCATACATGTAATTGTCTACTTACCCTGACATAGTGTAGATGGTGTTGTAAACTTTCATTTAGCAGCCGAATATCATCCTGTGTCAACATCGGCCCAGAGAAATACTTCTCAACAACTTTTGTCTGAAAAATTATAAAGAATTTCAAAAAAGACCAAAGGTCAAGCCAGCGCTACAATCCAAAATCTGAAACGTAACTTTCAAACGTAGATTCTTAAAAAACAGAAAGACAGAAAAAAAAGTTGTTGTGAACTGCTTACCAACCAAAATGACCTGGACACGATTTCACAAAGCACTAAGATTCATCTTGAGATGAGTTGTCAGTATTACCATAGTGATTTGTATTGTGACATCACACTTTGCTTAGCAATTAAGATTGATTCGCAGATGAGATCAATCTTAGCTCTTTGTTCAATCTTATTCAGTTGTTAATTGTGCAATACCTAACGCATATATCAGTGTTGTACAACTCATGATTGAGATTTGGACTCTTGTTTGACTTGAGTCCATTTTTGACAACTCAGACGTGGACTCAACACAAATGCCTAGGGACTAGGAGTTGGAACTGAAGACTCGGAACTGGATTGAGGACTCAAATATAACAAGACTGGCATACACTCATGGTACAGAACTAAAACAAAAGCAAAACAACAAAGACTGAAGAAAGCTCTGAAAATGGCTCGATCATGGGATGAAGAGAACCATGCACCAGGTTAAACAATCCAAAGAGATGCAGCATGAGGAAAAAGGAAGCTGGTGGACTCAATGGGAGACTTTTCAGGACACAAGGTGGCAGCAGACTTACCAGGTAAAGCCATTGTTCTCGGAACTTTGCGCATGTTCAGAACTACACAAACAATGGAAATTTACCTGGCAAGTCTGCTGCCACCTAACGTTCAAAAGTCTCCCAATGTTGCGATACAAAATCACATTAATATCATCAACGTACATTATCTTCAGCAAAGACGGACAGTGACAGGAAGGCCCCTAGAAGAGAGAGTTTTTCAACTTCTCTGCCGGCAGCGCCGGTGATGGGGTCTGGTAACCACTCAGGTAAGGACGTTATCTGAAAACAGAATAGAAGTATTATCAACTATAGAGTGTTGTGGCCGAGTGGTTTAGAGCATGAGACTCAAGTTCTGGTGTTGTCAGAGCGTGGGTTCTAGTCTCGGTCACGGCACTGGTGTCCATGAGCAAGACGCTAGATCATAATTGCTTTGTCCTTTGGAAGGGGACGTAAAGCTGGGACGTTTAGCTGTCCTTTGGATGAGATGGGAATGTATGGGATGTTTAGCTGCACGTTACATGAGAAAAAACGTCAACGTGAGCGCGATACCTTTGTGAGAACGTCATCACTTTTTGCCCATTCCAGCTTGCGTTTGGTCGACGGCTTGGGCGTATTGACGTGAAAATGGTATGCTTGATACGTCGGCGTACTTTTTTACGTGACGCAGCGCAACATGTTTCACTCGTTCACGCTGACGTTCAGGTAAATCCGTGTAGCAAAACCTTCCTATTGGAATAGCACAAGGCTTGGTTGGGCTTTGGGATGGGTGTATACTTACAAGCTTGCATATAGGTTTGGAGTTTCCCAATTTGATTTTGCACAACTCGTTCATTGCCTGTGGGTCAAAGGAAAACAGGTTGTTACACTTGCCACTTGAGGGATGGTTTTTAGCAAGTATCCTGTTGGTAAGTGATGATGTTTTGGAGCCTGAAGTGCATTGTAAACAAATGTTATACATGAACATGAACATTTGTTACACTGTAAAAACTCCAAAAATGTTACACACCAAAACGTTATCACTTACCAACAGGGTAATATTAGGCATCTATTAAGCGTTTTAACTCATGCACTGTCTGACCATTCAATGTGATCAACTTTGTTTTTGAATGATGGATAAACTATGCTAGCTTGCAATTTGGTATCATGAGACCACTTTGAATTATACATGACACCATCTCACCTCCTTGGGGGCATGCAGCACCAGTACCAGGTCTTAACTTCCAAACACTGCATTTTGTGCCTCAAAGTTCTACCAGTTTGAAACCCAACTTCTAAAAAAAAAATTACTTACAGTTAGCGATGCTTTGTACTTGTCATTGTCAAAGGAGCATCTCTGTATCTCCTGCACAAGACCCACTAACACTGGGGTAAATATCTATCAAGAAAACAAGGAAATAAATAAACATCTTAATAATGTCGGTCATTTATTTATATAGTGCCTTTGACACAGGATTCAAAGCACTGTACCATCTGGGCCCAATTTCATAGTTTGTGCTTACTGTGCGATTTCCATTTCCTTAGCACTGCTAACAGTAAGCACACAAAAAGGCATGCTAACCTTCCGGTGCTTACTGTAGGAAAATGAATGACGTAACAATGCAAATTCTTGGTGAACGCGCAAGCTGGCCGCCTAATTTTCTTGCTAACCTGTGAAATACGCTTAAGCTTAAGCACATTTTTCTGCTATAGTTAGCACGAAAATTTGCTTACCGTTAAGCAGCACTATGAAATTGGGCCCTGGCCATTCAATACCATCCACTGTGGTTTTGAATGATACATAAACTATGCCAGCCTGCAATGTGATATCATGCTGTGAATGCATACACAGCACACAGACAACCCTCCTACTGTCTGACCACTCAATATTACCCACTGTGGTTTTGAATGATAAACTATGCCAGCCTGCAATACGATATCATGTGGTGATTACATCCTTCACAGTACACACTCAGCCCTCCTACTGTCTGACCATTCAATATCATCAACTGGGGTTTTGAATGATGGATAAACTGTGCCAGCCTATAATATGATACCATACGGTGAATGCATTTACACAGTACACAGTCAACCCTCCTACTGTCAGACCATTCAATGTCATCCACTGTGGTTTTTAATGATAGATGCATGATGCCAGTCTGCAATATATCGGGATCTACACATTACACAGTCAACCCTCCTACTGTCAGACCATTCAATGTCATCCACTGTGGTTTTTAATGATAGATGCATGATGCCAGTCTGCAATATATCGGGATCTACACATTACACAGTCAATCCTACTTCTGTCTGACCATTCAACATCATCCACTGTGGGTTTTAGTGATAGATACGCTATGTCAGCCTGCAATATGACATTATGTGGTGAATGTATCTACACTGTACTTGGGAAACAGTTACCCCTCCTACTGTCCGACCACTTAGTATATCATCCACTGTGGGTTTGAATGATGGATAAACTATGCCAGCCTGGTGACTGCATCTACTTTTACACTCATATAACATCTAGTAATGTGCACAGTGGTGCCACCACACAGAACAAGTGCAGTGGAATTGTTTCAAATGGTTGATCAACTACCTGCCACCAACTCCATAGAGCTGCTTAAGCACGAAAAGTAGCTTAGCACAACAAAATTATGCTTACCAGAATAAGGTCACCAGCCAAAATGCCATGTCACATGTAAAATTTGTGACTGGTCTCCTGCACATTTCTGATTAGCAGAACAAGTTTAGGCAATATTTACTGCTTAGTAAGCTCTATGGAATTTGGCCCTGGTTAATGGCTTTTCCCTTGCCTGTTACTCCGTGGTTATAAATCCTTCAAATAATGTTTACAATTTATCTGGAGATCTCCAAATATATGGAGAGGGAGGGGGGAGGAACTCACCAATCCAAAGCTGGATGCATCTTCGTGGGTGGCAGCAACCAGGTCTCGAAGGAAGCCCGTTGGAAGAGAGTGCGCTAGGAGATGCGGCAAAAGAATGGAAGGAGCAGTCCTAGAACAAACGAAAAACAAAATCTTTTACAATTCAATAAAGAGAATCTTTGTTCTCTTGGCGTTGTCAAGTCAGGGTTTTCTTTGTGCCAGCGGTACCCTCAAAGAAAAAAAGATTCCGGCAGTTCCGTCTAAAGAATCCCGCCAGGGGGACGGGACTACAAAAAAAAAAATCACGGCGGCAACTGGTTAAGATGAATCTTAGGGTTTTATTAAAATCAAGCGCAGTGCAGCTGAATTGTTTTAAATGGTTTTACCAAGAGTAGGAGGGTTAATGTTAATTATGATTATCAATATCATTACTGTTGTGAAATTACACATAGAATAACAGTTATAGATTTAACCTTCATTGTCAGTAAATTGTAGCTCATGCAGTACATCGCACCTAGTATGTAATAATCAAACTGCCATTTGCAATGTAGGAGCATTCTGTGTTTACACTGCACACATGAACTAGCCGTGCTAGCGCCCTCTGTTGGCAAATACAGTGCCATGTTATTGTTATTTAAGGAAGTGTAGACAGGGGCGTGTTTTGGCGATCTCGACCAGAAACAAGTTTGAGCTTCGGTCATTGGTTTGGTGTTTTCGCGCATTCTGTTCAACCGCAGTGACGCAGCTGTTCCGACCAAACCGTAACCGAGTTGTTGGCTCGGTTAGGCTTGGTTTCAAGATGGCTGATTCCACAAACATACAAAAAGTGTCGACAACATTCTTTTAAAAATGAAAAATATTAAAACAATGTTGATAAAATTACAAAAAATAAGTTCCATTACTTGAAAATAAAAAGAAGGCTGTGCATTTTGAGAACATTAATTTCTAAGAAATCTACCCACGTCACAAACCGTTCCTGGTTACCGACACGTTTTTGCGTAGCTCTCAAAAATTGTTCTGGTCTGTGAATTTGACGTCAGAAACTTGTTTCTGGTCGAGGTCGCCAAAACACGCCCCAGGTTTATTTAAGGAAGTGTAGACAGGTAACAATACATTCAATTTGTCAACATTGACTGAGAATGACTTTAATATTGTCACTTGGTATTAAGTGGTCTCTTCCTGGTTCAATATCCACCTGTTCGGTGAATTAGTTACTATACACCCACAGCATTATCAACAGAGGTTTGAATTTGCATTGTGAATAAAGAATACTATTTGATCTACCAATACACCGATGTGTGTTAAGCACTGTATACTCAGTACTTTCCCGCCGAGTTCTGTGAAAAAAAATCCAAAGGCATATTACTCAGGTGGGATTCGAACCCACGACCCCCGCCGTCCTAGAGCAGATGTCTTACCAACTAGACCACCAAGATTGCCAGTAGCCACAGGCCGTTTGAATCTTTTTAATTTTTTTAAAAACTTTTGCAGCGGGTACCAATAGAAGTTAAATTTGCATCGGGGATAAAAAACTTTTTTTTTTTTTAACACCAATGTGTTAAATCACTCTTTACTCAGTACTTTCCCCCGAGTTCTGTGAAAAAAAATGATAAAAAAATCCATAGGCATATTACTCGTTATTATTATTATTTTTATGATTCAAGTTCTACAAATTCATCATGCTTGACAGGTCATCAAATGTTTTGCATTCCTACCCAGGCTGTGTGAAGGCTCCCTGCAGGACTAACGCTGCATGGTAAACACACTGTGATCTCGCGGCAGACACCAGCTTCTTGAATTGTGTCTGACTATAACGCTGTAAAACACAGACACAAATAAAATGATGAAAAATAATTTATTAATAATAATAATAACATTTATCAAGTCAAGTAGGCTTCTCAAAATGCCTTATTATTACCCCTGTTCATTGAGCCTGAAATATTCCTAAACCATCTCAACTCCTTTGGAATATGCAGCACCACTGGCAGCCAAATCAGCCAAATCAGCGCATAGGTTGATGATCATTCACATCAACAATCTCTACCCTTGCAGGTACCCATTTACTCCTGGGTGATGAGAAGCAATTATAGTAACGTGTCATGCTCATGGACACAAGTGTCACGACCAGGATTCGAACCCATACTCTAGTGACCTAGCCATCAAAACTTTAGTCCGATGCGCTAGAACACTTGGCCACGAAACGCCACATGAAAAACTGTGATCTTGCAGCAGACACAAGCATCTTGAATTGTGTCCAACTGTTAAGCTGACAACAATAACACGAAAAATAAATTCTTTAACTTTCCCATTACCCAAGAGTCGGACAAAAGTCTAACATGTTAAAATCCAAAAGCTCTAAACAAGCAGCCGCCATTTTGAATCTTGTGTCATAAATTTTGTGTGTGGTACAAACTACAAACAGGCAGCCATCATTTTTTTTTTGTGTGTCACAAATTTTGGTATGTGGTGCAAACTGTAAACGAGCAGCCAGTGGTATAGTCAAGACCTGGAATTCCGAGGCTGAGACCCCTGACATCCGAGACCGAGACCGAGACCGAGACCGAGACCTGCCCTTCCGAGTCCGAGGCTTTTGCAGGCTGAGACCGAGACCAAGACCGAGACCAAGGTATGCGAGTCCAAGACCAAGCCAAAGCCCATGCATACATACAAATGTTAGTTTTTGAAAGTCGAGGTCCCACTCATCAGTGCCCTATATTGATTGAAAACAAAAAATGAATTGAATCCTACGTGCGTGTAATTGTTCGGCTGTTGCAATGGTAGGCGGGGCCTAATGGATTGGTCTATGCAGAAAAGTGCCTGAATCATTTCCTGACTTCCCTGCTTTGTCATTCCTACTTGGAAATCCTCAGTATGAAACTATTATCCTAAAAATAATAAGGAAATCAGTTGAAAAGTAACATGCCTCATTAAGAAAGTAACGCCGGAAACCAACTCATAATAAATCACCCGATTCGACTAGCCACTGTCACTTCTAAGCGAGGCGGTCAAGTATGATAGCGCTCATGATACCCTTCTGAATAACCTGTTCTAAATCCGCATCGCTTGTAAGAGTGGATGCTCTTATCATGATACCGTGATAGTATCATGGGAGGTTTATAGGCGAATCGATTGAACAAATTGGCTTGTTCTTGGAAAGAAACTGACTAACAAAGTTTCACATAAATCTGACGTTATTCAGGGTACATGTGTATTTAATCAAAAAGGGCATTGACCACTTTTTAACACAGCACAGTGTTTGTTTTCCATGGTTTCATTCCAATGTTTGCTATATCATTGTTTTTTGAAAAACAAACACGCATTTCCATCCGCTGATTTTCAACGAAAGACCACAGAACCAACCTGTGAAAATATCATTCAATTTGACAACTGTAGAAAACATGAATTGTGTTGTTTTTATCTACCTCGCCTCTCTGTTCTTACATTCTCTATAATATCTTTTGAATGTTTCTTGCAATTTTCTATTTTTATATTAATGAATGTTTGAAATGCAAAACTTTTGTTTTCGCCCGTAGTAACGTGTGCTCAGAACTACGTGTGCAATACTGAGCATGTGCGCGCACGCTCAGAACTGTCAAAAAGGACCGTTGTGTCTGCTGCCGCCAGCGTTTCAAAAGTCTCCCATTGCTGGGCACCGTTGAAAAACAATGTTTCACTTAAGGGTTTCCCCAGAATAAACAAGAAATAAATAAATAAACAAATAGATAAATAAATAATTAAAAAAGTAAACGAAATTTTTTTTTAGATTATGTCAGTTTTTTTTTTTTTTGCAAGTTGATAGGCGTTCTTTTTTTTGATTTGGCAAATTGGAAGAGGAGCCGATGACCGGTGTATGTTTACCTTGGGTGAGGCACGCTCCTCGGCCGTGACGCGCCGGTAACACTGTAGTAGATAGGATAACATTTCTGATTCGGGATTCCCTGGTTCCCTGCCACACTGGTCCCCAGCACTACTGGGCAGTGGAGACGGCTGCTGTGATGAACTGTGGAAAACGAAGCACAGACATATTATCTTACTATTGGTAATGTAGAGTGTAATGTTGTGCGGCTACCATACTTCTCATCTAATTCCATGTAGTCAATGGAACCATACTGAGGCTTTGAGGAAACTATAGTCTGGTCCCTGGAGATGAGAAGAAAAGGTGCCATTGTCACTGTATAATACGGGGAATCCATCAAGGCAGACCACACCATGATAAACAATTTGATACTTCCTTGTTGTTATAGACCTTTCGTTTGTAACATCATAGCCCAAGTTTTTGCCAACCAAGATGGAGAAACTACGGGGAGCCATCAATGCAAAGCAAAAACAGATAATCACAGTTTGTAAAAATGTTAAACAAATTTTCAAAAATTGTTTAGAATTTTTTGGAAACAAGCCAACCAATAATGGGATGTATTTTCTTGAAATAGAAAGTTTGCAAAAATGTTGAATTTGGTCACAACGTCTGTCAACAAGACTTGAATGTTTTGCTACATTTGGCCGTCCATGCCAACCAGGGCTATAACTGATGTCACATGAGGCTACTGTATGTCCATGCTCAGCCATTTTGAATGACAAGATTCATGTCAAGATGCGGTACTCGTCTAACTATGAGCGCATTGCCCAACAAGCACTGGCAGTAACCAGGGGTAACACATGGCAAATCTAGGGATAAGAGTGGATGAAAATGAAAAATTAACGAAACACCAGTGGAGGGTTTGGTGGTTACTAACCACGCCATAACCCGTATCAATGGCAGCATTCTGTGCTTAAATGTGTAGTCAAAATATGGAACATGTAAGGCTTTACAGGGACCTGGATCTATGTAAATTATTATTTTTTTTTTTGGATAATAATTTTTTATTTGTTTTTTTTTAAGTAAAAGAATTCCACAACATTAATTTTGTTAAATCCAGGAATCCGGAAAAATCCGGAGGAATTTTATCCACTGGAAATCTGACTACCAAAATGGTGGAACCAAGAGTTATCATGTGATGTCGTCCGGAGAACTGCGCCAATTGATCCCTTGCACGACACGGACTGCACCTCCGCACAATGCGCGTCTGCCATTTCCACCATTTTGGGAGTCAATTCCTTCGCGTACATTATGACAGGACACGCAATCATAAAGGCCCTGCGCGTCATGAAATGGGTCAATACAAAAGATTTTTATCGAATAAAATTTGAGTTTAGTCGGTACCTTTGTGGGGAGTGGCCCCCTGTGGCTGCTGCGGACACTGTAGATGAGCTAGATGAGAGATTAGCAAACGGGTTACCAGTGCACGCATGCTGCGTTAGCACCTCCATCATCACCTGACCAATCAGATCCTCTGTATTGGAAAATACTTCACAAGAAAATTGGAAAGACTGTTTTAATTACATTGTTGTAGAACAAGTAGACACCACAAAATACTACCATCGGAACTTTGAGGTTGGGGGCATCCAAACACATGCTATCAAGTTTTGTTAAATTCTGTATAGAAGAGTAAAATTTAGTTTTTGGGTGAACAAAGAAAAACTGACTGAAGCGGGATTTGAACCTGCGACCCCCGGCTTAACGCACAGACGCTCTACCAACCGTAACGTAAATAAAAAGATATAGTGATCCGTGCTCAAGCCGAGTTTACCTTGAGAATGAATTGATTCCATCAAATGAGACTTAAAAGAGCATGTTATTTTATAATGAATAAAATTAATAAATCGCGTTTTGACCTTGTTGATGGCTATAAAAATGTTGTTTTTGAAACGATTATCCCAGCCAAGCACTCTACGAGAAAATGTGTACGAGGGCCATGCCCGCTGCTGGTACCCAGAAGTCAGCTATCTGGCTATGCTACAGCATCATTTTGTCTATGTGTCGTATGGCATCCGATGATTTTAAGCAGGCAGCGCGCAGAGTACATTGTGCTCCACACAAGAAGTTGGTTTTTTTCAATTAACTACTGTCCTTAATTTATGTTTTTTTTTCCATTCCCATGCAGAATCAAACTTTGCTACAATGACCTATGACTGGCAGTCAAACGTTCACACTTTCACACTCGGTTGTTTTGAAACACAAACTGCTCATGGCATTTTGCCGGAGACACTTTCATTACGCCCTTCTGCCGCCCACACAATGACATTTCACTTTACTTTACTTTTACTGCATTTAAGTATCTTTTCATCTTAAAATTTGGTTCTCGTACATCTGTTGAATTATTTTGGTGTTTAATACTTGTATTTTTATTGAATACTTTAGTCTTCAATATTTCAATTTTAATATTTAGTATTTTAATGTTAAGTGCCTGGGAACATTAGCCACCCTAATGGCTTTCGCGCTATATAAATGTGCATTATTATTTTTAATATTATTATTTCTACAACATTATCAACCCTTACCTTGCCCTACACAACAAGATCCAACAGTTCTAAATCTGTGTTGTACTACGTTGCACAGGGAATTCTGTGGCTTCCTCTCATGTGTGAGTTTGTTTAGGCATTCAAACCGGGGACTTATAACAAAAGAGGACAATAGGGTCCCCAGTTGGAAAAGGTCCCCAGTTGGAAATCGTGTTCAAAACCAATGGGAGCTGTTGCTAAAAAGTTAAAGTACAAACAAAAGAGGGACAATAGGAGGTCCCCGATTGGAGGTAAATACACACTTGTGTGTGTGTGTGTGTGTGTGTGTTGTTGCACAACACAACAAGATCCACATATGGATCTTGTTGCTTGGGGCAAGCCACTCACATTGATAAGTGTTGTATGGTGTTGGACTGGGCATATAACACTGTGTGGTATGGTGAAAGGATAGGGTTAATCTGACAAAGCACTGTGTGATCTGAGAAGAAGCGGCATCGTCATGCAACGGTAATAGATTGTGAATTTTTATTGGTCGAGAACCAATCATGTGATGTGCACACTCAGGAGGGGAACATGAGTGATGTACCCCACGGGTACATTACCTTGATCGTGCCCACCCCTAGTCGTTTCCACCGCCTTGTACAATATAAGAAATAGCCCCGGGTATGAGGTTGTTATTTTGTGTTAGAGTGTTTGAATTTGTTCAAGTAAACGAGGAAATGCAATGTTCAACAATAAATTAATAAAGAAATATACTTTATTAGGTGTTTTGGCAATGCCCGAAACACTTCTTGTTTTCACTTCATGTTAATTTCCCCCTACGCAATCTATTACCATGGCATAACAAAGCAATTGTGCAATATTTGTGTAATGTTGTTTCACCTTGTTCGGGCTCTTCTGCGAATTCGGTGGCCAGCCCGGCCAAATACACCACGTCCCGTCCCTGCTCTTTCCAAGACACGCGGAAGACGCGGGACACCATCTGTAATAGATCTGCTTCACTCAGAGTCTTCTGGGAGGACTCCTGGTGAACAAAGCAAAATAAATAATTACAAATATAAATTTGAATACCAAAATTTCCTTAACTTAAAGGATATGCACAACATTGGAAAGATTGAAAATATAAATGTTCACAAATTCCAAAATAACCAACATGGTATAAAATGGTCGTGGTTGAAAACATTCCTTGAAATAGTTTCGCATGGAATGAGTAAAACAATTAGTTTTGATCTTGTGTGTCCAAAACCTGATGTTTGAAAACAGTGAAAACATATCAGGAGTTTTTTCACTATTTTCTTGTGACTCCGATGACCGATCGAGCCTAAACTTTCACAGGTTTGTTATTTCATGCCTACATGTATGTTCGGTCACACAAAGTGCAGATACTGGTCTTTGACGGTTTTCTATGTTGCGCGCATGCTTTAAATAAAAGCAAAATTTCATTTTTATTGCTTGCCTGTTTTTTTTTTGTCATCAACAAAAGCAGTCATTTCTGAAGTTAAAGATGTTTTGAGTGCAAATCAACAGTTTGCATTTCAAAGCTGGCTAATCAATGTAGACCATGCAAGTGTCCAGCGTAATCACCAACTTTGGGAACCTCATGTTCCTACAAACGGGACTCGAATTTGGGTGAAAAATGAACAAGACCGTAGGGCTTGTACCAGGGGTGTGAGTGGCCACAAACACAAACAGCTGAAAAAGCTAGCAAAAAGCTGAAATTTAAAAAGTTCCCATAGTTTTGTACAGAGCAGGTGTACAAAAAAGCTGAAATTCAGAGTAAAATTCTGAACAAAAAAAGCTGAAATCAGCTTAAAAGCTGAATTCTCACACCCCTGTTGTACCTTGGCATTTTTACTGCACCAGAATTCTTTTCACAAGACCAGAATCAAAATGAGAAAATATGATACTAACCTGCTTTTACTTGAACAAGCACAATTATTAATATTTATTTCTGGTAATGAAACCTCAAAAGCAAACTTAATCACTGTAGCTCGGGAGCCTGAGGAAACCTGTAGATAAGGATGCTTGCTATCTGAACCAGAAGCACCGGGGTAATCCCCTACTCTTTCCCAATCAGTGTTCTGTTTTCTTTACGTGCACTACCCATCCTAGTACACGAGACCTATGGCTTAACATCCCATCCGAAGGATAAAGCAAAAAGGACAAAGCTCAAGGACACAAGTGTCGCGACTGGCCAGGTCGGGATTCAAACCCACATTCTGTAAACTACAGAACTTAAGTTCGGCAATCTAGATCGCTTGGCCACGACACTCAACCAAAAGTAGAAGTATCTCATTTGTCTTATAGGTAAGTACACTTCGATACTCAACATACTTGAAAGATATTTTATCAGATTTGAGTAAACATCTGAACATCGTTTGTTTTTGTTTTTTAATTAAAGTTATTACACAGTGAGGTATTATTATTTAAGTGTAAAACACAAAACCAACCAACTTTTGGGGTCATTAATTTACTGGCCCGTCACTAAACTCACTGGCCTCGGGTCTGCGGTCCAGTGTAAATTTTGATCCCTGCTACAAACAGTGCTAAGGTAACAAACTCATGCATTTTTAAAGAGGGGCTCCAAGAATAAATTCAGTCTTATAATTAATTTTTCAATCAACAGAGTTCTTTTGAAAGTGGGAACAATTTGTCTCTTACCCTTGGGTCTGTACATTCCAAAGAGGAATTTTTGCATTGGTCAAAAAGTCAAATTCAGTGCCATTTTGATCGAACATCATCAACAATCAGGAATGAACTCAAAATGCAAGAATGTACAGACCTGTATATAGGCCTCTGAAGTATGACGTCACTGGATGTTGACAAAACTCACACTGGAAGGATTTCAAATACAATGGTATTTTAAACTAACTTAACGGGAGGTTGGAGACTTGTTATTTGTTCCCCACTTTCATAAGGACTCTATCTATTGGAAAATGAGAGCATCACAAAACTGAATTCCACCTTGGAGCCACTCTTTAACAGGGGCAGATTTCATAAAGCTGTTTAGCAGAAAATACTTCTTAGCAAATTTCTCTGCTAAGTAAAAAATGAGTGGGGCACCAGTCGCAACAGTGTAAACATAATGGAATGTTGGCTGGTAACCTGTTTCTTCTAAGAAAGATTCTTCTGTGCTTAGCAAGTTCCTGTGCTTACAGGCTTTATGAAATTGGGCCCCTAGTCCTAATGTGTAATAACACACTAGACTTGCACAGTCTATTGTGTGGTTTTGAATCTTACCTTTTCAGCAGACAATTTCTTTACTTTCTTGTCCGTTTCTTCTAACTCCGGGTTCTCGATTCCAGAGTCCACATCCATCTGGGATTGGCTCCTTTCGGGAAAAACGCAGGAGAAATGGGAGATGAGTTTGCGAATCATGGCGTTTCTTTTTCTTCTCTTTTTTTCCCTGGAATAAATTCTAGTATTGATCCCAAGTCCTCCAACTCTTGGTCGGTGATGAGTGTTCTTTAAATGCTCAATGAGATACACAAGAGTGGCATAAGTGAATTCCTTTTTCCTGTGACGACCAAAAGGTTATTCACTTCATTCAAAGAATCATCAGACGGCGTTTTGTTTTTTGAAAAATGATAATACTACTCAGAAAAATGATTTCTGAATATTTCCCCGACAGCAAAGATGCTAGATTTCGGTTGACGGCAAAGTTCTATGAGTTTGGATGAGAGCTATAGGACAATCCAAACCATCCTAGTTGTCGCGTCTTCCTACATGTTCACAACTAAAAAAACAAAAAAATTAATGACACTTCCACAATCCGGATCGCAGGGGATGGACCATTTCCTTATTGCTTTCCTGGAGAAGGGAAATCTGGCATATCAACAAATAGAAACTTTCTGAAAAGGATAACTTTTGAATAATCCGCTTGATTTCTGTTTTACTTTTATTCTACCATGTCTACCCCTGGAGTCCTACGTCAATTTAAATTCCCTGGAAACCATATAAGGTCATTGTTTATTGTTTGTGGTCAGAACCACAACAGAAACAAAAAGTGGATAACCATATGTATTGCCCCCCCCCCCCAAGCTTTGATTACTCAATAAGGAAATGGCCCGAGTCTCAAATGATAACCTCTAACAAAAACACATCTGGTAAATGCATCCACAAATCCATAAATCTTTTGGTAATTGTCAGCGTCCTATATTTTTGTCCTATATTCCCGAAAAATGGAAACACAATTAAGGTCAACAAACTCTTCATGATAATTGGTGGATAATATTGTTATACCGATAACAGCAACTTGAGAGGGGTTTGAATACTTCATGTACAGTATATGCTATCCCACTCATTGGGAGGGGGGGCATACCGCAGGACTTGAGATGGGGTGGGAAATGTAATGAGATAAATGTGACCCAAAATCAAACTCATGACGGAAAGTTCCCAAAACCTGCCCTTTTTCCTGACAGCATGAGAGACATTGGTGACCTAAATTCCTAGTTCAATTCCTTTTTTGAAATTGTGATGTACATGTAACCACAAACATCCTGTTCATAATTATTGAATGGTATTCCTGGAAGAATAAATTAGGTGTGAGAGTTAGTGGTTTTATTACAACTGGGCTAGATTTCACAAAACTAATCCTAACTTAGGACTGGTCCTAACTGATGACAAGTCATGTAAGTTAGGACTAGTTACTCATCCTAACTCGAGATAACTCTATGTTCCAAGAAGAGGATTACGAGACATCGAGACGCTTCCACCATTGTTTGTTCATTGTATTTCAGCTCAATGGAGTGAGTCAGAGTGAGCCGAAAATCAAGCCACGGTTCCGTGTTTAGTTCAACTCCTATGCCGTAGGTAATGGCAGATGTATTGCAATTCATGCTGCATGAGTTTGACATTTTCTCGGTCGCGAAAACAAAACACACAATGCAATAAAGAGATTCTTTGTTCTCTTGGCTTTGTCAAGTTTTTTTTGTGCCAGCAGTACTCTCAAAGAAAACTGATTCCAGCAATTCTGACAAAATAATCTCGCCAGGGGAAAGGGAATAAAAAAGAATCCAGGCGGCAACTGGTTGAAAGATTTAATAAATTGACATTTTAAAACCCTCTTACTATCTGATCTGATGGTTGTCTATGCAGTCTGCATTACATGATATCATGTGGTGAATAAATCTACACAGTACACAGTAACCCTCCTACTGTCTAACCATTCATTATTATCCATTGTAGTTTTGAATGATAAACTATTCCAGCCTGCAATGTGATATCATGTGGTGAATGCATACACAGTACAGTCAACCCTCCTACTATCTGACCATTCAATATCATCCACTGAGGTTCTAAATGATGGTAGTCTATGCCAGACTACAATGATATCTTGTGGTTAACACATCTTCACATTCCACACATACACAGTTACTAATAGTGTGACATGATCCATCTATGGTTTGGCCTTTCCGAGAAACACTGCATTTTTTCTCTCTGTTAATCGCGCTTTAGGATTTTAGTTTTGGGGGAAACGGAGGAGTTGAGTATATTTCCTGTTCGTGTTAACCAAACAGGATGTATACAAATCATAAATTTCTTTCTCAATAAAAAAAAAACTTCTTTTTTAGTATTGTTATATTGTGTCTAAACCTTTTGAGACCTTAATTTTTTAATCATCCAAAAACAGAAAAACAGAAAACGGAACCCTAAAGAATAAGCTGTCGAAAGAGTCATTTTTAAGCTCGCGCCCCCCCTTTTTTTGGAGGGGCAGCGCACTTTTTCCCCCCACCATATCTGACAGTGGCTAAGTGACACCCATAGTGAAGGCCGAGTGAACAGTGGTTCAGCATTAAAATACCACTGAAAATAAAGGAAGTTGGCTTTGACAATTGTTTTTATGTTTACAGTGCACAATTTGTCCAAAGTCTCGGCCTTGGTCTTGGTCTCAAGGTGGATGTATTCCCCTCGGTCTCGGTCTCGAAGGGGGAGCTCTCAGTCTTGGTCTCAGACTTTGTGGTCTCGACTACACTTTTTCTGACTGGCACCCCCTGAACAAAGATATTGACGAAATAGGAAGACTGCCAACATTGGGCTATATATAGCTCAGTTGGTAAAGCATTGGCACGTCAACCGGGAGGTCACAGGTTCAAACCCTGTTCTAGTCAACTTTTTCTTTGTTTACCCCCAAAATAATTTATATTACCCAGTTAGTTTCCCTTGTGGTTCGTAACTCATTAAATAATTAGCCGATATGTCTGCTGCCACCTAGTGTCTCAACGATTCTTACCCCTGGTCACATGTCTCTGAATCCATCTCCATACTGGCTGGAAATCCTGAGTCTAGACTGTCATGAACAATGAGGGCGCTCTCCATTGATTCCGCCGCCTGACTCTGACTGCTCTGTGAGTCATCTTCAGTGATTCAAATAGAAATTCAATAACAAACAAATATTACAAGATGTGTCACTTGATTGGATTTGATATGGTTTACACAAGACCCCCTGCAAGGTCTACCATTGCTGAGTCAAACAATGGAAGAGTGCATGGATGCACGTGCCACCCACAACTCTCAGCCGATGATAGGTCTTCCTTTGCCCTCTGTGAGGGCGCTGTTTAAAAAAGCTTGTGACGTCATACGCAAGAGGTCTGTTGTAAGAAAGTATTCATGGCCACATTTGTAGTAAAAATTGTAGTAAAACATACTAGAAAATAAAAAGAAATACATCACGAAGAAACACACAAAATAATCTTTAAGAACCAATTACTTTAACAGAAAGAAGAAAAAAGAGGAAAAAGATATGCGCTTAATAATAGTAAGAAATATAATTAAAAATTTCTTGAAAAAAAAAAAACAGTGCTTGAACGTAATCTTATTTCTTTAACCTGTTATGACAGCGACAATATCAATAAGCATCTCATAAAATCAAGTCATAATTTAATTGAAAGAACAGTAAGTTGTTTTGCCGCTTCATTGAAAAACATAGATGCCTGATTCAATGAAAATTCATCAAGTTATTAGTTTTACTTAAACTCTCTTTGGAAACAAGGGGATTTAAAAAAAAAGAGTACTGTAAGAAAACCATGCAAATCTAGTTCATGAGGTTACATGAATCTTAAATCATATTTTTGAGAAAACAATTTGTTTGCTTGCCAAGTAACACTTTTGTTTAAGTTTATTAATTTTTATATACTACATGTATGTAATAATAATATTATGCAGTTCTTATACAGCACTTTATCACACCTGATGGGTGGATGCGGTATGCAGAGTTACTTTTAAAGTATGAGACCTGTTCCTTTACATAGCACCATGTAACGGTTTACAAGGTGCTGTGGTGCAATCTGCAGCCGATCAAACCAGGAACACCGGGGGCGAACCCCTTTTCTTTGCGATAAGTGCACTGGGTTCTTTTACTTGTATTACACAACACAAGGGACCCACGGTTTTACATCCCATCCGAAGGACGCAGCAATAATGGCTAAGTGTCTTGCTTAAGAACATAAGTGTTACGACCGGGACTCGAACCCACACTCTGCTGATCAGAAACACCAAAGCTTGAGTCCGGTGTTATTATCCACTCGGCCAAGACACGTGAAGATATGGTATATTTATTTCAAAGTTGACACTTTGGATGCAGTGGGAGAAAAGACCACATTAACCTACCTGTTTCCATTCCACTGAGTCTTGGTTTTTCCAACGTACTAGCAGCTTCTTGTGGTTTTAGTGCCTCAGGGATCCGTTCTTGGACTACTTCCTTGCTACCCTCATTATCTTGCTTAACTGAGGACCCAGAGGGTTCACTGGCCTGGTCGATGCTGGCTGGTGGACTTTTTGAAGCAGCTACTGAGCGGCTATCAAGCCGGGCTAGACGCCGTCTACGAATCTGTGGTGGGGGGAAGGAGTTTTAAAATTTCCTTTTTAAGATAAAAAGTTCTTGCTATTAATCTTAGAGCAAAACTTATTATCATGTTGTAATTTTGACCACACCAAAGCAGATGTACAAATTAAAAACAAAAATAAGAGTTAAAAAAAGAACACAAATTTTACAAAGTGTGACCATGGCACTACAGCATTCTCCCTTAACAGGGGTCTGCTAACCAAATGCCAGTTACACAAAGGATACAAATCTTCTTCAAGTGGTATGGCCGGATTGTTTTGGCTTTCAATCAATGCTACATTTAAACAACTGATTTTATTTCATTTATTAATTCTTGTTGTGAAGCCAAGAGTTCTCAGAAAAGTGAACTTAATCACTATACTAGCCAAGAACCCCATGGAGAGAAAACAAGGAAGGAAGTTTCAGTTTTAGATGTGGGAGGAAAACCCCAGAGATTTATTCCCACGCAATCAGGTAGGGACTGAGAACCCAATCCACATAGTGCCCCTGGTGGGATTTGAACCGGGGTCCTAGAGATGGAAGGCCAGGAAAGATACCACTATGCCAAATCGTCCACCAGATAAACACATGTACCACTTTAAATGAAAATTCCCATACAATGGTTGCATTCAAGTGTATTACTCTCGCTATTCTGGGTGTAAAAAAATGTTGCACGTGCATTGCTCTCGGCTAACATCGTATGAACGGCATGTGGGCAAACACTGATGATGTCGACCAATCTAATATGGCTGTTACCTTGTTGAAAACACCAGAGGGTAAAATTGTATTGCATGAAGTACTTGATATGCTTGTCGAAAAACATGATGTACCGGACGGACCCTTAACCAGTTGGCACCAGGATTTTATTTTTTTTGTCCCAGCCCTCTGGCGGGATTCATTTGGAGGAATTGCCAGAATCTCTTTTTCTTTGAGGGTACTGCTGGCACAAAGGAACCCTGACTTGACAATGCCAAGAGAACAAAGATATTTTTACTGGATCGTCCATTTTGTTTCTCGACCTAGAAAATGTCAAATTTACAGTGTGAATTGCAAAACATTGGCCGTTACCAATAGGAGTGGAACTAAACACAGACCATGGCTCGATTGCTGACTCATGCTGACTTACCTCCATTGAGCCGATATATACAATGAATGAACAATGGTGCATCCTCTGGATGACATGTAATCCCCTTCTTAGAACAAAAGGACAAAGGTTTATAATCAGGGATTGAAAATCGCCTCTCAATGGCCACAAAATGCGAGTAAAATTTATAGACCTTTTTTCCCCCTTGTGTGTGTGAAATGAAGCGTTAGACCGCGTGTTTGTGGTCTGTGCACGCTCCGTAGTTTAATGACCGGGCGACCTTCAGTGGTCCGAAATTACATAATGGTGTCTTAAGACGGCTTCTGTTTCCAGGCAGGGGAAACATCTGCATGTATTCAGCACACATACGCAGTACAGTGTATTTTGGGGAAAATGTTAAACGTCCATTTCCCTGGGGGCCACCATGTTAAATCTCTTCCCAGCCAAAGTATACTCTGTTGGCACTCTCCCCTATTCACACATCATATTCTTGCCATTCGTGCGCACGAGAGTATACTTGTGTTTTCACACTTGAGTGACATGTTGGAATGCAGCCAAATATTGTGGGTTTGACTCTTTCAAAAGTGGTGCACAAAAAAAGTAAAATCCGATTCTTAACCAGCAGACGCAATGCGATGTTTCAACACAAATATTTTCCGAGCCAGCAAACGGATGATGTGAAATTTGTGTTTTTGTGTGAAATTCCATGCCAGGAACAAAGGGCGCTCGCAAATTCCACTACAGAGTCTGCACAGAGCATGCACGCACCGTGTAATGCTTTGTTTACCAATATAAAGCGCTAGATTGCGCTTGAATACTTTGCCGAATCTCTGCCATTATGCAGGTTGACTGAGTAATTCCAGATTCCAGACCTTTGTCCTTTTGTTCCAAGAAGAAGATTACGATTCATCGAGAGGCTTCCGCCATTGTTTATTCATTGTATTTTGGCTCAATGGAGGTATGTCAGAGTGAACCAGGGATCCAGCCTTGGTTCCGGATTTAGTACCAATCGTTAGGCCATAGCACAAGGCCACAGTTTTGCAATTCAGGGTGCATGAATTTGACATTTTCTCAGTAGAGAAAACAAAACTCACGGTGCAATGAAGAGAATCTTTGTTCTCTTGGCTTTGTCAAGTCAGGGTTTCTTTGTGTCAGCGGTACTCTCAAAGAAAAATGATTCCGGCAATTCCGACAATAATCCCGCCAAGGGGGTGGGAAAAAAAGGAAGAATCCCGGCGACAACTGGTTAAATAATAGGGCGTGGTAAGTATAATCTCAAATGATCTAGCAATTTAGTATTTCTCGTATTAGTAATTCCTCCTGTAATTTCAGAACTGACAGGTGAAAAAGCGGCAGACCCATATCTGGTCCCCCCCTAGTAGTTGCAATAATCGTAACCCCCATCCTCCTGACGGTCTGCAACCGTAAGGCCTATCCCACCCAAATATTGCCTGGTGGTACATTTCGCACAATGATCGAAAGGCACTGTGGGAAGGAAAAGGGAACACTTTTTGCACCTCTATCCTTCCCACATCGCCTTTCGACTGTTGTGTGATAGCAACCAGGTCCAGGCAGTATTTGCGGTAGACCTTATCCGATCGGGAGGATGGAGGGTTACTATTATTATTTAGTATCACAACTACCCTGTACACCCCCCCCCCCAACTTATGACTGCAGGGCCCAATTTCATGGCTCTGCTTACCGCAGAATTCTGCGCTTACGCTCTGCTGCCGCCCATCGAAATGCGTACGTTACAGGGCGCCGTAAGTGCAGAAATCTTTGGTAAGCAGCGATATGAAATTGGGCCCCGATGTTTGATGGTTTTTTTCAACAACAGTTTACTTTTAGTTATACTTTCATTTTTACAGAAACAAATAATGATTAATGGGCCTACATAAGGGATAAATCTGAAACAAAACGGTAACATGCGAAAACCTCCTGAGAAATAAAGGATCAGATGTTGTTTCTAAACAATCACTCTCACGTCACCTGGGGCCGATTTCACAAAACTCTTCCTAACTTAGGACACGTCCTAGGCAATGCTAAGTAAGAGATAGGACTAGTCCTAAGTTAGGACGAGTAACTTAGGACTAGTCCTATCACTTAGCATTGCCTAGTAGGACATGTCCTAAGTTAGGAAGCGTTTTGTGAAATCTACCCCTGGTCACTCCAGGCCTATATTTTGTACAATAATTTAATAATATAGGAAGACAACCGAGTAGGATGTTCCATTTATATCGGTCATGTGTCGGTCGAAATCGCTGCACGAAGGAAGACACACGACTTGTTTTTTTACCCGTACCTCCTTCACATGCTTCATGTGAAAACCACAAACTTCCTTTCTAAAACATTACATTCATTGGTGATGGAAAAGACGGCTGGTCGCACAGATTGTGTCTGTGCTGCTGCAGCCGGCCAAGCCAGCCAGTATTTTTTTAATCTGTAAATTATTGTTAAAATATTTCAGTAAAAATTACAAAAAAAATACCTCATCTGGAGTAAGCTCACTCATAATTGATGCTCACGGTAAACTTAGGGGATAAATCTGTTACATACAAAACGGGAACATGTGAAAACTTCCTGAGAAATAAAGGATCAATGTTGTTTCTTAACAATCACAGGGCGGCCATGTTTACCGTGACTGTGTGTGTGTATGTGTGTGACGTACAACATCGTTTGCGCTTGCGCGGTCGCAGGCTGAACTATCTATTTTTAGAAATCTCAAGTTTGATCACGTGTGTGCACATAGTCTGGTTACCAGACCCTAAAATCTCCGACTATTCTCTGGCTATTTTATTTTGAGTCCGGTATGTTTTATTTTTTTCTGCAGTCCTAAAACAGCAAAGCGCAAGTTGTTTTTCAATGTTGGCTTCCCTTCCCATCCCCATCCAGGGGGCGGACAGAGACGAGAGGTATCGATACGGCGGGGAATTAATTTTCTGCAGTTCAGAATTGTCATCCTCGAAAAAAATGTTCAATTTCATTTTAAAGGATTCCCTTTTTGGAGTCGATTTTAACAAACAAAATTTCCCCAATGGAAATCAAAACGACAATGGCACTTCTGGACTGCAAATAAAAAAATTTAAAAAACATACGGCGGCCGCCCATGATGGCGAGGTCAGGGAACCAGACTAGAGGGGACACACCCCTTATATGGACATGACAATAGACCTTTCTTTTGAACGTCACAGCCCGAGTTTTTGCCAACCAAGATGGAAAAACTACGGGGAGCCATGAATGCAAAGCACGAACAGATAATCACAGTTTGCAAAAATGTTACACAAATATTAGGGGAAAAAATCAAAAGTTGTTTGAAACAAACCAACCAATAATGGGATGTATTTTTGTTTATTTGGTTTTGTGTTTTTTAGTTACTCATACTTTTTATAGTGATGTAATACGTACACCTATGTGTATGTATATACTCATGTATGTGTGTGTGTATATGTGTGTATAAGTTTTTCTATTTTTATGAATTTATTTGTATATGTGTGTATATATATTTATTTATATTTTTTGTCGATTTTTAATATCTCTGCTTGTTTTGATTATTTTCTTTGTACAAAATGTCGTAATTCAGCTGATGGCTGCGATGACCTTTCAACAAACCATGAATAATAATAATATAATACATTGGCAAGGGGGCACAAATATGCAGATGTTTAGTTGGGCTGAGCTAATTAGTTGACTAATTAATTGGTGGCGTCTATGCATAATGGTTTGGGAGATAATTAATTGTATGATGAAAAAAAGTTAATGTTTCACGACTTTTACGTTGAAACACTTGCAATTGAAGTTGCGTGTTTTTGCATATTAGGTTCGCAAATGGGCTAATATATGCAGTTGTTTAATTAGTTGGGCTGAGCTAATTTGCAAAGTAATTAATTGGGAGTGCCTATGCATAGTAGCTTAGGATATAAGGAACACATCTATAAAGAAAAAAGTTAATAATTATTTCACAGTTTTACGTTGAAATACCTTCGATTGAAAAATTGGGCATCATGCATCACTCAATGAATGACGTTGACCGTTTTGACGGTCGTTGACTGACTTTTGATATTTTAGTGTGCTAGCACCAAATTTGGTGCCAGCACCAAATTTAGTGCTCATTTCAGCCAGGTGAAGTTAATGACTAAAGGTAAGGTCTTTAAGGAAACATTATTTTTTCATTAATTTGTTTTACTGGTTGAACAGCGACAGTAATGAAGCCGTAAGGTAATATACTTTTCAGGAAACATTATACTTAAGACACATGCACTGGTGCATTATCACTATTTTTAGTCTGGGGCAGTAGGGTGGTGAGCGCGATCTTTGAAGGCACGCAATTTTTAAAAAAATGCGCGCTTGCGCAATTTTTAACCACGCAAACTTTGTTTGCTCGCGCAAATTTAAAATTGTGCAACAGAGCTAGAACGCAATTTTAAAACTCAAACATAATTTTTACCACCACCGTGAAAAACCTGCCTTCGAAATCGATTTTACCCTCTACAGTTACAAGGGTATGGTCGAATTAGCAATGTATGTTAATTTCTGTCTGAAGTGTCATTTGAAGTGACAGTTGTAAATTTCTTATGACAAAAGCGGGCAAACTTTACTTTCAAAAATTGCGCACGCGCATTTTTTGAAATTGCGTGCGCAAATTAAAAAAATTGCCACATTTAAGAATTGCACTCAACATAGCTATGCAGGATCGTATTGTAAAATGTATATAGACTGTAATGTTATAAATGTAGGCTAATTTGTATCATATAAAGTTGTAATAAATTACTAAAATTAGAAGTAGACCTAATTGTTGCGTAGACGAGCAGTTAGACAATTGAAGTCAATAATTCAATAGAATTTACAAGCTATTCACAAGAACAGAGTAACTTTATTCAGTCAAAGAGAGGGTCAGTTCAGTGTCATACTTTCAGACTTCGTAGACAAACATAGTACAGTAGTGTCTCTAGAGGGCGCTGTTAAACTTGTCCAAGTCTTTAACTCAACACTAATCATGATAATAGTGAATTGGAGACCCTTTCACAGTTTGTAGGCCATAGGAACTAAAGTATCAGATTTGCATCCGGACATTTTTCAAATTGCATTCGTTTTTGTTTTTTGTTTTTCTTTTTAATTTTAGGGGCCTATTCACATTATTTCGGAACCACACAGTCACAGGTGCCAGCAGTGGGCCTACGGTCATGGGCTGAACTGCTTTTTTGAGATTTTTGACATTTTCTGTTGTACTACTAGCTAGTGTGGCGGGCATAAACAGTTATCCTGTCTATAATTATTAACTTGATCCTTGTCTCCTTCTTCCTCAAGTTAAAGTCACTAAGCGGACTAAAGGCTGAGGGACGAGATTCGTTTCGGAGGAAGTATACCGCCGATTATAATTAATTGTAAACCTCTCTGTCAGAATACACACAGATCCCTAAAATAAATCACACAGATCGGACACAAGTTTATGTGACCTTGACCTCAATTTATTTATTAATCACCTTCAACTCAAGAAGTTGGGTAAAACAATGTAGCCTATCAGCAGTTTGAAACGAGACTTAAGTTACTCACAATAATTACTGCTAAATCAATATTATGTGAACGGCAACCCGCACTCAGAACAATATGCAACAGTTATACACCAGCCCCCTGGGCCTTGAGCACACAGCTCGGTCCTGGTACAACCACACAACTCGCTCTGCCAATGCAGCCTTCACACAAATCCCGTAGTTGTGTACCCCGCACACAGCGACGGCAACCTTCGGGTCGTAGTTCAACTTAACCCTGTCAACTACACCGCAGTATCGTATCCGGCTAATCGTCTTGTGTTAAAACACGACGATCGCCTGCACGCGCAAAGCCTAATAACACAGCCTAAATTCCAGCAACGAGTGATACGGGCGAACCCTTGCACCACTCCAAAAATGCAACAAATGCTGTCTGAATTCACAAAGAAGACAAACACTTACGTCTCACTCTAACTTTGCTCTCTCAAAATGTTGGAACAAATCCAATAGGACTCTCCAGACTACAATCTATGCTTTCCAGACTCCAGACTGCCCTGCAACCCAAAAACAGCAGCTTTTATCTCGTTTTCTCGCCTGCAATTTGCACGCCCAACAGCGCAAAACTTCTTACATAAACTTAAATAACTTCTTAAAGATTATGCTCAAAACAGCCCAACTAAACTATAAATTGCGCACAATTAAAATGCACCTGACCTTCAGTGGCGCGAACTGCCACCTTGCACCCTGCCATTGGTGCAACCAGGTCGCCTGACCAACTACGTCGTTCACGTATCACGTGCGACGTCACATGACAACAACTACTCATGCACTTCCATTACAAAGGCCCGAGCTTGGCCGAGTATGACCCCATACTCTTAGCCATACCAAATAAAAATGAAGTGCATGAAACTTTAACAACTTTAAATACAATACAAAACTTAAGAAAACCCCTTTAAGTTACAAACAACCCTTTTAAGTTAAAGACAACCCCTTTAAGCTAATTACATATGCACCAAAACTCTCCCCTGAGAACTTCACCTATTTTTGCTCATTAAATATGCGCAGAAATGAACCCTGTCAAATTTCCACCAAAATTCGCTCATTAAGTATGCGCAACATTTTTTTACATGTCAGGACTTTTAAACTTTATACAGGAAGAAATGGACTTGATTCGCTTTATACAGAAGACAAAATTACGTGATCTTTGGCTGATTACAATGCATAGATTTGTTTCTTATACAAAAATCAAATTTTCTAGAATTACACATAATACACACTGATTCACTGATTTACCTGAGAATTTCTTATACAATAATCAAATGGACGGTTCATTTATACATTTCAAAGAGTACCACTATAACGTAATAAACTGGTTCTTCCTGCATTTGAGTCGGGCTTCTTTTCCCTTTTTTCTAAACTTATACAAAAGTTATTTACACTACTAAACTACCTAGTGGTAAAACCGATCGTTCCTGGTCGTTCTCCCTCGTCTACTCTTGGACGCTCTTCGGGTGAAACTGGACCCACCGGTCGAACCTCGACAGTTGCTTGCCTGTCTCGTCAAAGGGGAAACTGCTCACGCCCCATCTCTATCGTTGAAGGGGAAACTGGTCACGCCCCAAACTCGGTGAAGGGGAAACTGGTCACGCCCCATCATCCCATCAGAGGTTAGGGGGAAACTGGTCACGCCCCCTCCTCTGACCAATACTGAGCAACTTTTTACACACCACTTTTAGGGGGGTTTCCACCCTTCCCCTACAAACCACCTATTTACAACTCCAGGGGGGTGTTTACCCTTCCCTTACAAAACTGGATATTTACACTGCACTGGAACTTAGTGCCACAACTTTCTGGGGGATTTTCATCCTTCCCTAATGGACACAGAATATTTACAATGCTACACAGGCCCTAACGATATCTTAGGGGCAATTTGTGAGTGCGCCTGGGGTTACGCCTAGGTGGCGTCCCTCCTACCACTCCTGATGGATCACTCTCTACTTCATCACCCGGTCCTTCTGCGCCAGAGGCAGGGACCAACTCGTTGCTGGGGGCAACCTCCTCTGGGGAGCTCTCTACCTCCAGAACTCCTTCCTGTGGGGGCGTAACCTCTTCAATGAGGGGGGTTTCTGTCACCCCCTCACTAGATGGACCGTCCCATGGTTCAATCTCCTCCCCAACATATGGCTTCAGCCTATCCACATGGACAACTTTGAGTTTGCCTCCTTTCCTCAATTGGATGCGAACCACCACATCTGACAGTTTCTTAACCACAAGCCAGGGTCCTTCCCACCGCAATTGCAGTTTGGGGGACAGATGTTTTTTCTTGGCTGGGTTGAACAACCACACAAATTGTCCCTCTTTCAGCCCATGCTCTGATGCATGTCTATCGTAATTCCTCTTCTGTCTCTTGGCACTTTTGCCGAGACAATCTCTCGCCCTGCCATGTGCAAGTTGCATGTTACCCCTCAACCTCTCGGCCCAGTCTGTAGTGGTGTCTTCCTGCATTTCGGGACACCCTGCCACCAAATCTACTGGGAGATAAACCTCCCGGCCCAACATCATCATATTTGGTGACTCCCCAGTTGACTCTTGAGGGGTACATCGATACGCAAAGGTGGCATAGGGAAGGAACTCGTCCCAGTCCCTCTGCCTCTTCTTTGGATCGATGAGCACCGACACAATGTTTATCAGCGTCTTATTAAACCGTTCGACCATACCATCTGACTTTGGATTGTAGGCGGTCGTTCTGGTTTTTGTTATGCCAAGGATTTGGCACATTTCACTGAACACCTCCGATTCGAAATTCCTGCCCTGATCTGAATGCAGTTCTTGGGGCACACCGAATCGACACACAAATTCATTGACCAATGTGAGGGCAACTGTACCTGCCGTGGAGTCAGGAAGCGGGTATGCCTCCATCCACTTGGTGCAGTAATCGCCTACCACCAGAACCCACAGGTTACCACTGTCCGTCTTGGGCAGTGGCCCGAGCAAGTCTATTGCTACTCGTTCCATCGGAACGCCAACCTGATACTGTTGTAAGGGGGCTACCCTTCTCTTTGCAGCAGACTTCCTCCTTGCACAGAGGTCACACACCCTCAGAAACGACCGGACGTCCGCAGACAATCCTGGCCAAAAATACCTGTACTTCACCTTGGCAAGCGTCTTATTGACCCCCAAGTGGCCACTGAGTTGCCCAGCATGCAACTCACCGAGGATACTCTTCCTGTACTTTTGTGGCAACACTAACAGCCACCTCACCAATTTTCCATCATCAGACTCCCATCTTTTGCATAAAAGCCCTTCCTTGACTTCTAATTGGTCCCACTGGGCCCAATAGGTCTTGGAGGCTACGGAGGAGTGGGACAGTGTCTTCCACTCGGGGCGACCATTGCCATCTTCTTTGCCCTTGATGACCCAACTCATGGTCCCATCTCCAAGCTGTGCCTCCCGCAAAGCCTCCTTTGGAATTATTGGTCTGGCTTCCAGACCCCTCGTCATCAACTCCTCACCCTTAGGTTTCACCCCGGGTGTATCGTCAGTTGGTCCTCCTGTGGTCTCTTCTCGGCCAGGGTTGAACACCCTCAACGGAATAACCTCTGATTCTCCATCTACCAGGGACCTGGCTAATACCAAGCCCTTCTGTGCTAGCTCACCGCCACCCTCAATAGGTTCAACCATAGCTGGACCCACTGCATCAGCTTTCCTTCGAGCAACAATGCCCGGGACAACAGCTTCATGGCCCGAAGGAATCACCGTAGTCCTTGAAACTACCACACGCTCAATAAACGATTCACCAGCCCTGCTAGTGCACTTTATTCGTTCACCATTGAGCCTCCATTCTTTGGACTGAAAATCTAGTGTTCCACCAGTGGGCACTAGAAAGTCCATACCCAGGATACCCGGATATTTCATTTCTGTGAAAACTGCCTTCACCATGTGCGTTGTCTTTCCAACTTGCACTTCCACCAACGCCCTCCCAAGCGTTGCGATACGACTACCATCAACCTGTCTGACAACTACACCTTCCGTCTCCAAGACGGGGCGTTGCTCTTTAGGTATTTTGTAATACACTTCATTACTTATCAGCGTGTCAGTGGACCCCGTATCGATTAGAAATCGACACTTGGTGGTCCTTACCAACCCTTCTACAAACATACCCAAACGGGGACTAACACCTGATGATTCGGGCAGAGTGATTACTCTTTGCCCGTCCCCTTGCTTAAACCTCTTCAACTCCTCAATGCTGTTGTCGCTTCGTTGCCTTTTGGACCCTCGGGTGCATCCAGCCTGCCTGCGGGTCCCACAGGAGGCTGGTTGGCGTTTCCCGACATCTGCACTTCCTTCTTGCGGGGTTTCTTACACTCACGTGCGAAATGCCCCTTCAACCCACAGTTGTAGCACTTCCAGTTACTACCTAGACTCGACCTGGACTTGTGCACTTGGTCTAAGGGCACGTCCCTTTCCTTAATTGACACACAGGCTTCCTTACTTGACCAGACTTTACACAACTCAGTCAAAGCTTTCAAGTTCTGAGCTTGCTCACTGAGATGTGCCTCCAATGAACCCAGCCTCAGTTCTACACTAGAGTCGAGGGCCCTTGCCAATTTGGCGGGCTTTCGGTCCAAAATCCTCTGCTGCTCCACACTCTCGAAGTTTTCAGTCTCCAAAGCTGCTCGGATGGCTTCGTCTAAATCCTTTGGGCGGGCCCTATTTATGCCCTCCCGCACCGAGTGACTGTCTACTGCATCCACAAAGTGATTCCGAGCCAACCGGTCACGTGCATCTTCCTGAATTTCAGGGTATGCTCGTGCCGTCAGCTCATAAATCGCCTGACCCAACTCCTGCAGAGATTCTTTCGGCCCTTGCCGCCTATGCCTCAACTCAACTAGGTAGTTTTCGCTCTGTCTCCCCGATCCAAACCGCCTGTCCAGTAACTTGACAAGTGCACTATATGTGTACTTTTGTCTGGAGTCGCCTAACATGCGGAGAGCATTCCCTTGCAGACCTGCAGTCAAATACTTTGCAGCCTGCTCATCAGTCCAGCCATTCACCTCACGACACGACTCAAAATGGCGGTAATACTCTCGCCAGAGCACCTTGCCATTATACCGATCAGGGATAATGTATGGGCGACGGTTTACAGGTCGCCCCATTTCTTCCTTCTGATCTTTGTCGTTTACAACTTGGACCTCTCTTTTCAGTGGCTGAGGCCTTACTGAAGAGTTGTCCTCTTTCTCAGCCAAACTGCCGCTTTGTACTGCTCCCCCTGGGTGGATAGCACAGCTTTGCAGTTCGTTACTGATTTTTGGTGGGGCTACCACTTCCCCACTTTCCAGGAACGGGTTTAGGCTCTGCCTACCCTGTTCCATGACACTTTGTCCAGATAGGAACAGTGCCAACTCATCAACCGGAGTAAGGGGTTCTTTAGCGATTGGGGTATCCTCCGTTGGGGCAAATAACGCCGCACTTCCAACCCTCAGAGGTGTACTTCCCATCATGCCAACCCTCCCAGGCCTGGGATCCATTTCTGGTTCCTTCAAGTCTGGACTCCAAAAATCATTTGGTGAACGAGAGACATACCCTGTTGTCTCTTTCGTCCCCATGAACTCAACATCAGAATCCACTTGACGCCTCACACGCCTTTCCTTCGGAGGCATGTCTCCCTGGGACATTCCGTTCATGGATGCCTCCAATTTCTTTGCAACGAGTTCTTTTTCCAGTTGCAGAATTTGGTAATCCATGCGGAGCTTCTGTAACGCAGACTCTGTACCCGTAGGGTCTATGGTAACCTTTGACCCTAAACTCATACTGTTGTCTCAGCAGTACCTCGTGTGGATGCCAACCAACGAATACCACGTCTCTGTTGTTGGATTTCACGCCACACACAACAAATTGCCACTGCCAGTGTAAACAACAATGCAACCAAAATCACAAGGATTATGATAGCCAACCAATATCGCATTAGGAATGGTTACCTTACACGGTTGCTACACTTGACCAATGTCTGCTCGGTGACTCAGTCACTTCAAGCAAATTAGTCAGTGATGCACTCCTATGTGGCCCAAAACCTTGCGAAAACCCAACACTTTGCGCTTGGCTCGTCAACTGACGAACTCGCAGCAGTGTCAAACTCAGTTCCCTTGTGACTCTTCGCAAACGTCTCAACTCAAAGCGAGTTCTAATCAACAACCCACTCAGAATAAGAACAACAACTACCAAAATTATCAAGAGTACATACACAACAAGCAAAATTTGCATTGCCACACTCTTCTCACTTGTGTACCTTTGCCTTTCCCTGTAATGGGAGGCTAAATCTTTAACAGAGAGTTCACTTAATCAATTATAATTATCCCACTTCTGACACCATTTGTGGCGGGCATAAACAGTTATCCTGTCTATAATTATTAACTTGATCCTTGTCTCCTTCTTCCTCAAGTTAAAGTCACTAAGCGGACTAAAGGCTGAGGGACGAGATTCGTTTCGGAGGAAGTATACCGCCGATTATAATTAATTGTAAACCTCTCTGTCAGAATACACACAGATCCCTAAAATAAATCACACAGATCGGACACAAGTTTATGTGACCTTGACCTCAATTTATTTATTAATCACCTTCAACTCAAGAAGTTGGGTAAAACAATGTAGCCTATCAGCAGTTTGAAACGAGACTTAAGTTACTCACAATAATTACTGCTAAATCAATATTATGTGAACGGCAACCCGCACTCAGAACAATATGCAACAGTTATACACCAGCCCCCTGGGCCTTGAGCACACAGCTCGGTCCTGGTACAACCACACAACTCGCTCTGCCAATGCAGCCTTCACACAAATCCCGTAGTTGTGTACCCCGCACACAGCGACGGCAACCTTCGGGTCGTAGTTCAACTTAACCCTGTCAACTACACCGCAGTATCGTATCCGGCTAATCGTCTTGTGTTAAAACACGACGATCGCCTGCACGCGCAAAGCCTAATAACACAGCCTAAATTCCAGCAACGAGTGATACGGGCGAACCCTTGCACCACTCCAAAAATGCAACAAATGCTGTCTGAATTCACAAAGAAGACAAACACTTACGTCTCACTCTAACTTTGCTCTCTCAAAATGTTGGAACAAATCCAATAGGACTCTCCAGACTACAATCTATGCTTTCCAGACTCCAGACTGCCCTGCAACCCAAAAACAGCAGCTTTTATCTCGTTTTCTCGCCTGCAATTTGCACGCCCAACAGCGCAAAACTTCTTACATAAACTTAAATAACTTCTTAAAGATTATGCTCAAAACAGCCCAACTAAACTATAAATTGCGCACAATTAAAATGCACCTGACCTTCAGTGGCGCGAACTGCCACCTTGCACCCTGCCATTGGTGCAACCAGGTCGCCTGACCAACTACGTCGTTCACGTATCACGTGCGACGTCACATGACAACAACTACTCATGCACTTCCATTACACTAGTAATAGTATGACAGATAATGTCAAAATCTCAAAAAAGGAGTTCAGCGCCCCAGTTACTGGGTCTAAAAACTAGGTCATGACAGTGGTCTTGACACCGCTACTCCTCTCTGGACGCAATATCTTGGGGCCGAGTGCAAAAGTTCTGGTCGTGTGATAAAATGTCTGCTTGAATTTTCTTATTTAAAAGACAATTGTGTTTTTACCAATTTCTCAAGAAGAATATTTGAAAAAGGGAAATAAAGTCCAACATGATTAAAAAATACTAGAAAAAAGTGGCAGTTGGATATGGAAAATTTTCCTTTTTCGCAAAATAAAAATGTAACCACTATGTTGACACTTCCACACTCTGAACAAATCCTCACCTTTTTTCAACTTTTAGCATGAAGCTTGGCAAATAAATATAGATACATGTCAACAGCAAATCCAAACTTTGAGCAAATGCCCACTTTTAAGATTTAGCACCACCATCAGCTGCCCAATCCAGATTTGGCAAAATTGTGTGCAAGATGTGAAGAATGCGCTCAACAGTAGACCGATCCATTAGGCCCTACCTACCTTAGCAACTGCCTAGGTAGTTGTGATGATCGTAACCTTCCATTCTCCCGACCATCGGGAGGATGGAGGGTTACGATAAACGCAACTACTGCCTAGCAACAGCACACGGTGTGACTTTCTTGCCACGATTGCAGTGGTGGTTGGGTTGCAGCCACACATGTATTGGATAAACACACGTACATGGTTTTAGTGAACAATATGTTTCGTGGCCTTTTGAGCAGTGCCTTGAGTCCAAAGAACAATGCAGCTACAGGCTCACTGTTAAATAACTTTTACACAATTGTACAGGGACCACTGCTGTGGGATTTGCACCACCAGAAATACAAACTGGCGTTGTCAAGGCTCTGATTGGTCAATAGGTTAGTAGGCGGGGCTTAATGGATCGGTCTGTATGATCTTTGCCATGTTTTCCAACTGATACCATTAGTAACGAGAGCTAGCCGAAAAAGAAAGACACCAAGTTGTTGTTCATCTCCTGGTTTTCCAATTGGTAGGCTTTTAAAAGAATTGAGTATGGGAAATCCCGCAGTTAGGCAGATGTGGGTTAACAAGGTGTTTCCTGCTTTTTTTCTTCCTTTCTAGCATTGACAGTTTCAAAGAAGTTTCTTACACTGTCACAAAACATCAGCAATGTGTCTGAGGTGCCTTGGATGGATGCTTGTACTTTTAGTCATTTCTGCCAGAGCAGAAATCAAACTTGACCTCGGTGGACAATGGATGCTAACAAATGCAAACAAAAGTAAGTGTTCTTTCTAACGTTGCACAGTCACCCTGCTGAATGTGTTGGGATCAATTAAACGATAGAATTTGTGCATCAAAAGAGATCCCTCAGTTTAACTGTTTTGTTTTATCAAACTAAAAATAAATTTAAAATTGCTGGACTCTGTACTGAGCATGTGTGAGGGTCAAGTTTGAACAAAGATGTGTGAAGATGTCTCAAATAGGTAGTGCTCAGGAATGAGATTTTTCAGACTTTATTATGTCTGCCTAGTCAGTGTTTTCCCTGACTGATGAACTAAGAACAGGCCTTGATCTTAACCGAGGCCATTGGCCTCATGCCCTGTCGAGTTGGCCAGCATGCCCTTCAGAAAAAATTGCACTGTCACTACCAACTTGGCCAACATGCCCTTGCACAATTTCTCTGATTTAGCCAGCAAAGGCCTGCCCCCGTTTTTCTTAAGATCGAGGCCTGTAACTGCAAGAAGGTTGGTAGAAATTCGAATGGATGATTGAACCAAGAGTTTACGCAGCCTACAAACCACTGCAAGAATGCAGTACTCGCACAATGCCCGATGATTCCATACACAACAAAATTATGAGTTCCTGACGCAAAGTGGCCAAAGATAAAAAAACTAATATTGACCCAATGCGTTCCTTTGTAAAATTTACACAGTGGAGTGGTGATTATTGGCAACAAAGTGAACGAGGTGGTCACAGAAAGAGTAACAACCTGGGCCGTCTCACGCTTGAATGGGCAGGGGGAAACACAGTGCCTCGTGACACAAATATTTGTGTCATTTTCTTTAGATATAAAGAAATCTTTAGCATTGAGGATGCCGCTCCCAGAAACTCCTTGAAATCTTTTATTCCAGAGTTTATAAAAAGGTGGAAACGTACCTTCAACATACCTTCTAAAATTTGGATTTAGTTTTAGCGTTTTTATCAGTAATGACTCAGTTAGATGTTCATAATATTGGAAATTTTCCGCCGTTTATTTATTAAATTTCTGTATTCATGGCTTTAATATTATAGTATTTTATTCTCTATAATACTGGTTGAGCTGTTTTTGCTACTTTTTAATCTGTTAAACTCATGTTTTATTTAAGTGTAAAAACAAACATCAGGCTCCAAAGCTTTAAATGTTTGTAAATTTTAAACCATAAAAATAATTGATATAATAATACTAGTAATAACTAGTTATTATATAGCGCATTTCACAATAACGTCTCAGTGCACTTTACATTAGTGCCATGGTCATTGGGCCAATAACATTCCTGTAATCTTTCTCAGCTCCCTCGGGAGTATACAGCCCCGAGTTGCCGTGGTGTTCCGAAGGCTTTTTTCAAACTCAATATCAACCTCTACTCTCGCTGGTACCCATTTATACCCCTGGGTGAAGAGAAGCAATTGTAGTGAGGCATCTTGCTCAAGGACACAAGTGTCATTACCAGGTTTCGAACCCACACCCAAATGACTTGACCACCAGAACTTAAGTCCGGTGCACTAGACCGCTCGGCCATGACAGGCTACAACTATCACTTTATTGATCCAACTTGATTGCAGGTGTTTCAATACCGGCGACAGTACCTGGCGGTGTCTACACAGCCCTACAGGCAGCTGGCAAAATCAACAACCCATATACAGAGAACAACGACGTGTTGTACCGCTGGGTGGCATATGACAGTTGGAATTACTCTCGCACATTCAGTGGTAAGAGCATAATGTATCCAATCTTGATTGTTGTCTTCTAAATTTCTTAACTCCCTTTTGTTCTTTGGCTGGGCACTGTTCCGAATCCTTCAAAATAGTCCACTCTCTGGTAGCTGTGGTAAGCGCAGCCTGTCCCTTAAAAAAACAGTAGTAGGGCATCGGTAATTAGCCACTGCTAACTCTCTGGTAACTGCAGCTAACTCTCTGGTAACCACAGCTAATTATGGTAATTAACCACAGCTAACTCTGTGGTAACCACAGCTAAATCTAGTAATCATAGCTAACTCTAGTAACCACAGCTAACTCTGCGGTAACCACACCTAACTCTGCGGTAACCACAGCTAACTTTGTGATAACCACTGCCAACTCTGGTAATCACAGCTAACTGTGTTAACCACAGCTAGCTCTGGTAACCACAGCTAACTCTGTGGTAATCACAACTAACTCCGGTAACCACAGCTAACTATGTGGTAACAACATCTAACTCTGGTAACCACAGCTAACTCTGGTAACCAAAGCTAGCTCTGGTAACCACAGCTAACTCTGTGGTAAAAAAACAACTAACTCTGGAAACTACAGCTAACTCTGGTAACCATAGCTATGTGTTAACCACGGCCAAATCACATATTTGTGGCCTTAACGTATGTGTCACTCTAGACAATATTGGCATTTCATCAATTTACAGTATTAATTTACGGTATGCCGTACTAATACATCACACAACATTAAGGACACAATTTGGTGTTCCATAATTAATGTTCTTTACCTTTTTATACAAAATTTTAGTGTTACAAATAGCCTATTAAAAATGTTGCTTTCTTTTGCTAAAACATTCTATTTCACAGAGTTTGGAATGGGTGGAGTATTTACCAACAGTATTGAAGGAAGAATAAATTGCTGCACAAGGCTATAGAAAAGTTGCCCTAACTTAGCTCTTATTGTTAATACATATTCTTTAAATTTATTTCTATATTAGTGACATCAAAACAGCTGATTCCAAAGAATGTTCGTCTCATCTGTGAGGGCTTAGACACAATCTCAGCTGTCACAGTCAACGGCAAGAAGATCGGTGAATCCAAGAATATGTTCATCCGATATGAGTTTGACTTGAAGAGTGTGCTGAAGGTTTGTAGCTTAAAGCACCCTGCTGAATGCATCAAAATACAACACAACTGAAATGAAAACACTGCGAAGCAGTTAAATGCAACGCAAATGCAGTTGGCATGTTCATCCAGAGGTCGCAGGTTCTAATCCTGGTCAAGTAAATTTGTCTTTGTTCACCCCAAGGTAACTTTTTAATCGAGAACATACCTCAAGTCAGAAATGATCTTTTTGTTTGGTTTTGTAGGCCCTTTCTGTCTCAGTAAATATACCTGGGGTGGATTTTACAAAACTAGTCCTAAGTAGGACTAGTCCTAACTTATGATTAGTCCTATAAGTTAGGACTAGTTACTTGTCCTAACTTGAGATAAGACTAGTCCTAGCACTTTGTGAAATCCACACCTGGCTGTTTTTCTTCTTTTCATAGGATGTTTGAATCATTCCTTGGTGATCGAGGAATCCTCGCTCGTCTCTCCCCAGGGATTAAAAAAAAAAATCTCCTCATCCTGGTCGTTCTTTTTCTACACCTCAGGCAGGTAACAACACAATCTCAATTGCCTTCCAATCTGCAATCACCTATGCTCGAGACAAATGGAAAGCCCACAAAGCATATGATGTGCCCCCTGATTGCCCGCCAGATGTCCAGCATGGTATTTGCCATCCAAATTTCATCCGCAAGGAGCAGTCGTCCTTCGCCTGGGACTGGGGGCCTGGGTTTGCGCCACAGGGTATTTGGTGAGTTGGTTTGGAATCCCATCTTCGCTAGTTTGTGCCTTTGACAATTTTGTGTATTATCGTTTTATTCATAAATGTGTGAAAGATACATGTTGTGTGACGCCGGCCGGAAAGTTGCTCGTATTGTCCTACAAATGTTTGTCATTTGTTTTAAGGAAAGACCCTAGCAGGCATTTGATTTAATATCAGGATTTTTCCCGATTTCAGGACTTTTCATTAACCTCCCCGTCCCTGCACCTTCAGTCTTTCTTGAAAGAGGCAAAATTACCATCACAGGGATAAAAGACAGGGCCCTTGTTGTGACCAGACCTTAAGACGTATATTTGAAATGATATAGAGCGTCTGTAAATCTCTACAATGTAACATCTTGCAATTCTGTTGGCCCTATCTCCACACCAAGAGGGAACTTGTGTCCAATTTTCAGGATTTGTCATCGATCCCTGCCCTAGTTTTTACAATTTTTTTTTAATCTTTGCCATCTTCTTTCAGGAAAGATATCCGTATTGAGACATTTGACTGTGCGGTCATCAGAGATGTCAGTGCCACAGCAATTCCATGGAACAGTATGTGTACTTCAAAACTTTAAGATTAAGATTTAAACAAACTCAGTACAGCTTTTTTCTTTTACTTACATAGATAAGTGTAAGTAGGATTTGAAGCTTTGCATGGTGTGGAAGTGTGACCGAGTGGAAGCAAGATCTTGGACCCAGAACAAATTCCAAATTTGTTGAATCTGTTGTTTTATCAGCACATCCATTGATAAATACAATAATAATAATAATAACAACAGATTTTTATATAGCGCTCTATGTCAGAAAACTGACCTCAGAGCGCTTAACAATGGAAGTACAAACAATGAAAAAGACGAATTACACCAAGAAGCATAAAAGTACACAAAGATAAACTGTAAAACTAATAAACATTAAAAGGAATAGTTACTAAAAAAAAAGTAATAGTTGATAACAAAAAAATTAAAAAAACATCAAGCAAGAAAACATGCAAAAAAGCAAACATAAAGGGTAAGAGATAAAAAAAAAACCCAGCACAGCTGGCACTGTGGTACAAGAAGAGCCCTAAAGAAACATCTCTCAAAAGTCGGTGGCATGATACAAGAATTAAAAAAAAAAGTTCAACAGTTAAAAAACATGACAGGAAGACAACAAGCTAAAAATGTTCACATTTGGACCGAAACAGGGGAGTCTTCCGAGCAGTCTTGAATCGAGCAATAAAGTTGTTCCTTCTTGAAATCTTTGTCCTTAGTGGAGTCCCCATGTGGCAGTTCTTTCTTAACTTCTAAAGATTTCAAATTGACAGAGTATTTTTGTACGCTATTTGTTTCAGGTCAAGGTTGATTCCAGATAATTTTGTGTTTATTTGTTCCAGAATCCAGTGTGACCCCCTGGTCCATTGAGGTGACGGCATTCTTTGAGCTTGGTGCCTCTAGCTCTTGTCAGGGAAACTTACAGGCAGATTTGAAAGCCTTAAATGTCAGTAAGAAGGTAGCAGTCAAACTGTCCAGAGGAAAGACAAACTTTATGATGAAGTTTCAAGTTCCAAAGGTAGGAAAAGTGTTCTTCACAAAAATAGTGTGTTGTGTTCTGTTCAGGGGTGTGTTCCGATTCCGGTAAATGTGTGTGCGGCATTTAAACAACTGTCTTGAACCAGACTCTCCCTCAACCCCCCATTGTCTCCCTCTCCATTGTTCATCCCTTGTATCTTCTAACTGCATTCTGCCTCTCACTTTTCACTTCTTTCCACTTGACTGCTTCTGTTACTCCAGTATACTTGTATGTGTGTGTTGTGTTGTCATTTAGCCTTTGAAAAAGACTCTGCTAGGGTCGAAGCGTGAGTCCATGAACAGTTTTTTTTTGCGTAAAAAAAATGTCTCCCAAGCTAACAATTTGGACCAGAATGTGCTGTATTAACCAGTAGACGCCAGATGACCTGTAAACACGCAAATATTAATGTCCAAGCCAGCAAGTAGAGGTCGTGTAAACACACCATTGTGTAAAATCAAAATACTGGTGCAAAGTTCGCTCAAGGCTGAGGTTTTGCAATAAACCCAAGTACTGATGACATCACGCTTTGTTTACAAAATGCGCTTTCTTATGGTGGGGGCCAGGGAATGAGGGGAGCTACGAACTTGAAGCTCCCATAGGAAAACACAGATGTAAACAAAGTGTTGCGTCATCAGTACAAGGTTGTATTCACGGTGCGTGAATTTGACATTTTCTCTGTAGGGAAAACAAAAATCCCAATGCTTCAAAGAGAATCTTTGTGCCAGCTGTACTCTGAAATGATTCCGGCAATTCCGAGGAAATAATCCTGTTGGGCTGGACCGGAAAGAAATTGAAGATTTCCAGCAGGAACTGGTTAAAACACTGCATTGTGTTTGGTTGAGGGGTGCATTCAAACTATTCGTTGTGCTGGATCCATAATGAATATTCCACGTGTTGGTCAATGTTTGTCGTCTGCTCCTGAAAGATAAGCTATTTTCATCATTAATTACAATCAACAACTTGTAAACAATTACAACTGAGCATAATTTACACTTTCCGACAAATTCCTTTGCAAAGCACTAGATATTTATTTGTCCATATTAATAACAATAGTAATAATAACAATATCGGAATGGAGAAGGTTGTGGGTTTGAATCCCACCCAAGTAATATGCCTGTGGATTTTTTTTTCACAGAGGACTTAGGAAAGTACTGAGTATAAGTGACACACATCGGTGTATGGGCAAAACTCAAAGAATATTCTTTAGTCCCTGTGAAAATTTAACATTTGGACAATTTGTTGAATTTCGCAAATGTTGCAAGCACCTTTAGTGCCCAACACGTTCAGGTTTAAAAACATGCATTTCCATCGGCAAATGTTTGCATTGTTCGCCAGAGTGGAACTCGTCCCAGGAAAACTCTACTCCACCAGCTGAATATTATCCACATTTTCTCTCAGGTTTCCAGACATTCTGGCAGAAATTTCGAAATCCTTAGGTTGTGGTTTTTTATTTGAAAATCGTAAGGCTTCCAGAAGAATTCTACCCATCATATATATGGATTGATCATGGATTTGTTACAGGCAAAGACGTGGTGGCCTGCAGGCTTCGGGGACCAGCCACTTTATCAACTGCAAGTTTCGTTCTCTGACATGGGTCAACAAGAGTCATCCACAAAATCGATTCAGTTTGGGTTCCGTCATGTAGAACTTGTGGAGGAAGAGGTGCCAAATTCTAAAGGTGAGTCACTGGAATTACAAAGGCGTGTTGACAGTCTCCTTTGGAACAACTTTATTAAAGCTATAAATTTCAATTTGTCTTACACCGGTGTGTGATAAGCACTGTATACTCAGTGCTTTCACTAAGTATAGAGTGCTTATCACACATCGGTGTGAGACAAATTGAAATTTATATTCATTCCCCCTGATGCAAATATTAACATCTATCTAATTGTTTGCGGTACCTGCTGCTAATAATACTGGATTCGAACTGGCCCCTCGTCACCGGGCATGCTCGGTGGTCTAGTGGTTAAGACATCTGCTCTAGTCATGCGGGAGTCGTGGGTTCGAATCCCACCCAAGTTGTCTGTGGATTTTTTTCCACAGGACTCGAAAGCACTGAGTATACAGTGCTTATCACACATCGGTGTAAGGCAAATTGAAATTTATGTTCGTTCCCCTGATGCAAATATTAACATCTATCTAATTTATTTAAGCTCCTATGAATTGGAAATTTTGTCCGGTTTAAATTATAAATATGCACTTATTAACCTGTACAAGCAAGTTTGCACAAAATAAATAGGAGGTTTATATCGCATATTATATTGCACCTCTTCACCCAGGGGTATAAATGGGTACCTGCGAGGGTAGAGGTTGATATTGTGTTTGAAAAAGCCTTCAGAGCACCGCGGCAGCTCAGGGCTGTATACTCCCCAGGGAGCTGAGAAAGATTACAGGAATTTTATTTGTAGAATGACCAGGGCACTTACGTAAAGTGCCTTGAAATGTTATTGTAAAGTGCATTACGTAAGAACTAGTTGTTATTATTATATTTTTATCTCCTTTTACGTTGGACTGTAAATTGTTCATCAAATCGGATAGTGAAGGTATACAATTTCCCATCAGTGCTGATCACCCAATCCTTGACCAAGTGGTTCTCCTTTGAACCTGATCTGTTACGATTCATATTATGATGCTTTCAGGTCAGGTCATGCATAGCACATACCTTCACCGTACTGTTCAGGTGCATTACTGGGGCACAGGGGCTAGCAACCCTTGTGTCCGTCTCCTTCTTGCTACATATTTTTATCTCTGTCTTTATTTTATACATATTTTTTTTCTCCTGTCGTTTCCCCCCCCCCATTTTTACGCTGAACTGCAGTGAACCATTTGATTGGCCTATCAGAATGACCTCTTTAGTCAAATACTGATGTGGCTATTGTTCACAGTTGCTTTTATAAAAAAAATTAAAAAATAATATTGCTATCCAACAGGTCTGTCGTTCTTCTTCAAGATCAACTACCAACCCATCTTCATCAAAGGGGCCAATTGGATACCTGCAGATGCCTTCCAGGAGCGGGTGACTCGCACACAGCTGAAGCGTCTTCTCCAATCTCTTGTAGATGCTAACATGCATGCCACCAGGGTGTGGGGAGGCGGGGTGTACGAGCAAGACGCTTTCTATGAAATCTGCGATGCCCTGGGTATCGTGGTCTGGCAGGACTTCATGTTTGCCTGCGCTATGTATCCGGTGGATGAAGACTTTCTTGGCAGCGTCAGGTCAGAGGTCATTCAGCAGGTATGAAGGTCATTAGCTAAGACATGCAAAGGTCATGACTTATCTCTTTTGAAAATAACTTCTTCTTGCCAACCCTGATTAGTTTTTCTGATTCCTGATAGTTTTCTCAAAAAATTCTTCTTTCAGACAAGACGTCTTGGAAGTCATCCTTCTATTATTGCATGGAGCGCTAATAACGAAAATGAAGTCGCCCTCAGACAAAACTGGTATGTAACAACGACCCTTTCTAACATTAGCTATGGCTGTAGGTATAGAACGATCCATTAAGCCCCGCCTACTAACGTATTGACCAATCACAGCTTCGACAATGCCACTGAAAGTCCGACAAAGGTCCGACACGTTAAAAATCCCATTAGAAAAGTAAACGAACTGCCACCATTGTTCTGACATACAACTGCAAACACAACTGTACTAACTTTTGTTTTGTTCTAATTTTTTCGTATTTCGTATTTCGTATTTCGTAAATCCCACAGCAGTGGTCCCTGTACAGTCATGTAAAAGTGGTTTAACAATGTTCCTGACTACATTGTTCTTTGGACTCAAGGCACTGCTCAAAAGGTCACGAAACTAAATCCATACCGTTCATGAAAACCATGTACATGATATGTACGTGCGTGTATCCGATACGTGTTTGTGACCGCAACGGAACCACGGCTGTGATTGTGGCGAGAAAGTCACGCCATGTGCTGTTGCTAGACAGGGCTTAATGGATTGACCTATTGGCTGATACCACTAATCTAGGAGTGTGATAATAAATCATATCATACTCCCAGTAGTCTATATTGCACTCTGCGTATTTTAAGTATCATGCGTCACACTCCGTATAGGGACAGTGCAAAATGATGTTCTAAAATTTGCGCGTTGCACGTTTTGCTCTTCATGAAATAAAGCTGAAAGTTGTATTATCTTCCAGTTGACTGCAAGATAAATTCGTTCTTACACTCGCGCTTGTGGAATACGGGAAAATATAGTGTGCTGTGTCCCATATCCGACTCAGCCTTCAGCTTCGTGGGATATGGGACACAGAAGCGCTTTATTTTTCCGTATTCCATGAGCGCGCGTGTGATAACAAATTTATCTTCAAGCAAACGCACCTCTTTTGAATTTACAGTGAATTTACCATAGGATTTTGTAAGAACAGCGCGTTAAAGAACAGGGTGTGATATGGGCCGTGCAATATTATACACATATGAACTGGCAATGAGGGAAATAGTGCACATCTATGCAACCAGAGGGCCTGTGAGTGACCAGGAGAGGGTCCTATTTCCCGACGCCGAAGGCCGAGGGAAATAGGACCGTCTTCTGGTCACTCACAGGCCCAAGGGGTGCATAGACGTGCACTATTGCCCGAATAATGCCAGTCCATATGTGTTTTATAAGACACCTCAGTCCAAAATGTCATGTGAAAAAAAATATTTTCAGGACGCACAGTTTTACAACGGTAAACTGTTATGAGCATTGTAAACCTTTTGAGGGCGCTGTTAACCAGTTAATAGTTTTGGGGTTTTTGAAACTATTTCCCGCTTTGCGAACTATTTCCCCCATATGAAGCGTGTGCGGTGCGTTGACGCGCGTCAAGTTCACGGTGGTGCAGATTTCATGCAATAGGCTATATTAGTTCACCCCACGTGACCGTGTTTCAGCCAATCAGGATAAAGAACCTGGGAGAGGTGTGTTATAAAACTACATATTTATCACGCTATTGTTGCTTTAGATCGACCAAACAGAATTTAGGACTCAAGTTTGCTTGAAGATTTTACTATTGTTATTGTAACGGACAAATCAATATATAATGCTTTATTATCTTTGCAGGTATGGGACAGCCAATAATTTCTCACTGTACCAGAAAGATTTTGTTACCCTGTACATCGACACAATCTTGGAAGCTGTGAGAGACAACTCCAAGTTACCGGCTGTGAGTTCAAGTCCTTCCAATGGACCTGAGAGTAAAGCAGAAGGATGGGTCGCTAAGGACCCTACAGATCCTCATTATGGTGATGGTGAGACTAAATCAATTTTTGAACGGGTCAGATTTTGACAAATGTTTGAACTATAGTCTTAACCAGTTGCTGGCAGGATTCTGTTTTTATTGTCCCGTCCCCCTGGCAGGATTCTTTTGGCGGAATTGCCGGAATCTTTTTTCTGTACCGCTGGCACAAAGAAACCCTGACTTGACAATGCCAAGAGAAGAAAGATTCTCTTTGTTGGATCATCCGTTTTGATTCTCGACCGAGAAAATGTCAAATTCACACAGTGTGAATTGCAAAACATCGACCGTTACCTACGGCATAGGAGTGGCACTAAACACGGAAGCGTGGCTCAATTGCCGGCTCACTCTGACTTACCTCCATTCAGCTGAAATACAGTGAATCAGCAATGTTGGAAGCCTCTTGATGCCTTGTAATCCCCTTCTTGGAACAAAAGGACAAAGGTCTATAATCGGGGATTACACAAAAACTGCCTCTCAATGGCCACAAAATACGAGTATATTCACAACCTTGTTTTGTCTTGGTGTGGGTGAATCGAAGCGTTAGACAGCGGGTGCGTGGTCAGCGCATGCTCCGCAGCTGAATGGCTTTCGACGGCTTCCGTTTCAAGGCAGGGGAAACATTTGTGTGTAAACAGGACATCCGGCGCCAAATGGTTAAGAGCCGACTGTCACAAAACCAATGTGTTTGTAGTTGATTTTGTTTACAATGTTCTTACACAGATGAAGATTTCTGGTTGTTTGGGGGAAATTTTCACGGAGTTACTTTTTTCTCTGACGTTAAAAAGCTGTGTACATAAAGGCTTAATTGGCATGAGAACAAATTTAAATGTTCACAGATTTACACATTACTGAGATGGTGTTGGTGGAAAACTTCCCCTGAAATGTTTTGCTTGAAAAGCTATTGTTTTTGAGAAATTAGTAAAACATCTACTTGTTTTGATCTCGAGAGTCCCATACTCGATGTTTAAAAACTAGGAGTGACAACATGTAAGGGTGTTTTTCACTATTTTCTTGTGTTTTCGATGACAGATTGAGCTTAACAATTTTGTTTGTTCTTTCATGTATATAAATGATGTTTGAAGCTTTGCATGGTGTAGGAGAATAAGAATAAACTATTGCTAGTAAACTTGCGGGTACAACCATATGTTTAAATCTCTTTTGTGAGGGGTGTTGGCTCTGAAAAGAGCCGGAGTGGTCTCGACCTTTGACTGGTAAACAGCGCCCTCAAAAGAACAAAATAACAGCGTCTGTGGATTGAGAAGAATCAAAAAAACGTGATTTACTCTTCCAACCGACATTTTGGACTGAGGTGTGTTATAAAACACTAGGACTGGCATTATTCGGGCAATAGTGCACGTCTATGCACCCCTCGGGCCTGTGAGTGACCAGGAGAGGGTCCTATTTCCTGAGGCCGAGGGAAATAGGACCCTCTCCTGGTCACTCACAGGCCCGAGGGTTGCATAGACGTGCACTATATCCCTCATTGCCAGTCCATATGTGTATAATATTTGCCAATGTTGTCCGCTTGCTTTAACAATACTATCTTATCCCTGACAGTTCACTACTACAATTACAACGATGACTGTTGGAATGCCTCGGTGTACCCCAAGCCAAGGTTTGCCTCGGAGTACGGCTTTCAGTCCTGGCCTTCGTTTGAAACCTTGAGGCAAGTTTCCAAGGCAAGTGATTGGTTGATGGATAGTAACTTCAGCATGCATCGTCAGCATCACCAGGATGGTAAGACCAAAGTTTAACTCCTTTAATAAAAGGTTGTTTTTCTATAATTATTTGTCATCAAACTTTTGTTCGCGCAAAGATGAGCAGAGTACATTTCTTGAAACATCAAGACTATTTTATTTCCAGTTCTTCTCAGAACAACCATAGGCCGAGAGCATTAGGTGTTTGTAACCTGGAATTATACCTTTCTTTTGCAATGTCACAGCCCATGTTTTTGCCAACCAAGATGGAGAAACTACGGGGAGCCATCAATGCAAAGCAAGAACAGATAATCACAGTTTGCAAAAATGTTACACAAATATTCAAACATTGTTCAGAATTTGTTGGAAACAAATCAACTAATAATGGGATGTATTTTCTCTAAATAGAAAGTTTGCAAAAATGTTGAATTTGGTCACAAAGTCTGTCAACAAGACTTGAATGTTTTGCTACATTTGGCCGTCCATGCCAACCAGCATAGTTTTTTTATCAACAATAGAGAGGGCTATAGCTTATTTTGGATGCCATCTTGGTTTTAAATACTTATGAGTTCTAAACTGTAAACATAAATATTCTATGAGAATCCCTGAGCCTCAAAACATATGTTGATGCTATATTTGTGTTTTTTATTTGTCTGGTTGGCAGTGACAATATAAATTGACAATGGCGGCCATTTTGGACGCCATCTTGGTTTATAATACTTATGAGTTCTAAATTCCCAAAATAATGATTCTATTGGATTCCACGCTTCTAAAGATGATTGACATTATAAACAAAGGGGTCAACATTTTACTAGAGAGCATTTTCTTTATAAATTTCTTATGAGATTTTTTTTATTGGAATAAAGTTACAAAACAAAATGTTTATCTGGATTTGTTTTTTCTTCATGAATATTCATTAGGCAACAAGCAGATGATGGACCAGATCAAACGCCACTTCATTGACGCTACATCCAAAAATACAACCCAACGATTCATTGACAGAATCTACCTAACTCAGGTACTACTTTTTGTAATAAAACAATAAATTAATTCTAATTAAAAATGATAATACAGAAATGTATAAAATGCAACATGTCCACCCTCTCGGGTGCTCAAGGAGCTCACATCTTGTTGGTAACTCCATTGACTTCCTCATGTACTTTCTGTTTGAGTTACTTTTTCATTTGGTAGGGAAATAAATGCGAGTTTGAATTGAATTGATTCACAATTCCAGATATCACAAGCTCTGTGCTACAAGTTTGAGACAGAGCACTATCGCCGACTCCAGTCTACCATAGTCGATGGCGAGGGTAGGACAATGGGGGCGGTATACTGGCAACTCAACGACATCTGGCAGGCGCCTTCCTGGGCATCCATTGGCAAGTAGTCTCTGATTCCAGTACTGTGTTTTTGTATCAGTCTAAAAGATTCAATGTCCTGCGAGTACAAACGCGAAGAAGTTGCACTTTGTCAACCATGAAAAATGGCTTTTCTTGTCAACATTGTAGAAGTTCTATTATTTGTGTTTTACCCATACTCTGATGTGTGTGAAGCACTGTATACTCAGTACTTTCCCGAGTTCTGTGAAAATATTCACAGTCATAATCCTCGGGTGGGATTCAAACCCAAGACCCCGCCATTTCAGAGCAGATGTCTTACCAACTAGACTATCAAGATTGACCGGCAGCTAGAGGCAGCTCAAATCCTATTAGAAGCGCATACCGAGACCATTATAATAGATGTTTTTATTTTTTTGTTTTGCTTCGGGAATAAAAAATATTGTAACATCTATTATTACTTTACATTCCACCTCAGAATATCAGGGAAAATGGAAAATGCTTCACTACTACGCCAAAGATTTCTTTGCTCCACTTCTGGCGTCCGGCGTGGAAGACAAAGGTGTTATGTCCGTCTATGTAATCAGTGACGTGAACAGGATTTTCAATGGCACTCTAACCGTCTCCGTTTGGTCCTGGTCAAGCCAGACCCCACTAAAATCATGGAGTTACCCTTTCAAACAGGTCAGTAGAACGTAGGGGGCTGTTGTTGCCGGCCATTGATGCAATTTTTTCTTTACAATATGAAGACTGTTTGCTCCAATTTCCCATTAGATTTCCTATAATTAGTGTTTCTCTACTTTGTCAAGATGCTTCATCTGTTTTATTTCCTACTGCTCAGATTCCATACTGCTTTCCTACCGTATATTGTGTGTTTATTTAAGAACTGAAGTTCTGGTCTTGTCGTCAGCGGAATGTGGGTTCGAATACCAGTCGCGGCATTAGTGTCCTTCAGCAAGATACCGTAATTGCTTTGTCCTTCGAGTGGGACATTAAGTGTACTAAGATTGGTAGTGCTCGTAAAAGAACCCAGAACACTTATCGAGAAAGAGTAGGGGAATTACCCTGGTGTTCTGGTTCACATGGCAAGCACCCTCATCTACAGAGTACAGGTTTCCTCAGGCTTGAGAGCTACATTGATTAAGGTCACTTCTGAGGCATCCTTGGTTTCATTACCAGAAATATGTTATAATAATAACAGCAACAACATCAATAACAACAACGATGACAACAATGATGACGATTAATAATAATAATTATAAAAATAATAATTTACCCTAGGCGTGTGATTTCTCAGGATTTTCTCAAATTTCCTTGAGCCTTCACATTTTTTTGAAAGAATTAAATCAATCAACATTGGGAGGAAGAAATAGTCCACACAGTGTCCAAACCCGTAGTTTTGTATTTCTGGTGATGCAGAGTCTGTACATCGCCTGAATTGTAATAACTGGGAGGTTCTGGGTCTAGAATAAGGGGGAACCCAGACCCGCAAGCCATTTTCAGGAATTTTCACCGACATCAACTCTCATCCCTGTTACTCTTGCTACAGTGGAAATAGAAATGAACCTTGAATCTTGACCCTTGACCCAACAGAAGAGCAGTGAGGTCACTCATTAAAAGGCAACAAATTATTTCACCGTCTCTGATGCCAGCTACACTCCCACCCCAATGCCCCTTTAATACATGTAGATCTAATTTTATGTCTTCATTCATCCCCAAACAGTCTGCTCAATCTGCAGTGCCGATATTGTCTCGAAGAACGTCAAACATCTTGTCGGATGCTAACTGTCTCAAGAGAGAGGCCTGCTTCTTAACCTTCCAAGTCACTGGCATTACACCGTCTTTAACGTCACCGTTAAACCCTTATTTCTTAACATCATTCATCGAAGCTACGGGACTCATGCAGCCTAAAATTGCTGTAAGTCATTTCAATTCCGTCAATTTTGTTTTCCTGTTTTGTTGTTGCTGCAATAAGGTATTTCCTTATGAAGCCATTACTGGTAGTATGAGATGGAACTTCGTTAGGGGAACTGGGCTTAAAGGGGCACGTTGACTTCAGATTGGGGGCTTTTGGACTATAAAAAGCATTTGTTATGAAATGACAATGGTTGGAAAGATATTTTAAAAGTAGAATATAATGACTCGCATAAACATCCCTTGAAAATGTGTGGTTTTTGTCTAATTTCATGACAAAACACGGTCTGCTATTTTGTAGAACCAACTTTTTGACTCCACAAAATGGCGGACCGTATCATATTATTTCTATGTAGAGTGTGGTTCTGCTGGTTGTATTTCCGAGAAGCAAATTGTCTTTTTTTTAATCACTACTCACTTATTCAACACACTGTAGGTGTTTTGTTGCATGAACAGCTCTTAAAAAGGATAAGGAGCAAGTCTTAACAGCAAAATTTCAAGCAATTTGAAGGCAATGTGTCCCTTTAATTCATAGCTCTGCTTACCGCGGAATTCTGTGCTTGCAGCCCATAGAATCGCACACTTTACAGGGCGCCATAAGCGCAGAATTCAGCCATAAGCAGCGCCATGAAATTAGGCCCTAGTTGCATGTTCAGAGAGTATCAAGTACAATCCTTTCCTCAGACTGATCTACTACCTTGTCATACCGATGAAAGTTGTGTCTTTTCTGTCCCAGTATTCTGTCGTGCTCAGTGGAGGAGACACTTTCACAATCAAGCTGCAAAGCCAAGCCATTGCTCCCTTCGTCTGGCTGGAAGCTCCAGGAATCCAGGGACGTTTCTCCGACAATGGTTTCCTGATGGTCGAGAAGTTTTCCACAGTGATATTCTATGCGTGGGAGTCAACGACTGTGGATGAACTGAAGCAGTCTCTCACTGTGAAGTCACTCGTGGATATTTATAATGACTAGATAACTGAACACCCGATTAGTGATCTTAGTGTCTTACAAAGGCTGTGTGACTCTGATTATCTGCATATCTGGACTAATCCAAGCAGCTTGTTCATGGGCGTTTACACCACAGTAACTATGGCCGCCGCACGCGCACACACACCGTGAATCCTTCATGCTGATTGGTACATATGCGCGGCTGATGTGGTATTATCACGTCGGGTGTGTGCGGCGGCCATAGCTAGGATTAATGAGCACTGCTAGGATTAGTGTATAGGATGATCCAGTAAAATTAAATCATTTAGTTTGTGGAAGACAGATAATTGCAATTGGGGATAAGTAATTGCAATTGGGATAGGTAATTGCAATCGGGATAGATAATTGCAATTGGGATGGGATATTGCAATTGGGATAGATAATTGCAATCGGGATGAGTAATTGCAATTGGGATAGATAATTGCAATTGGGATAGATAATTGCAATTGGGATAGATAATTGCAATTGGGATAGATAAGTGCACTTGGGATAGATAAGTGCAATTGGGATAGATAATTGCACTTGGGATAGATAATTGCAATTGGGATAAAAATGGCTTTGTTTTTAACCCACACCTATGTGTTGTAAGCACTGTATAAGCACTGTGCTTTCTCGATTCCTGCTGGGAAAAAAAAAAGAAATAAAAAGGAAACAATTTCTATCCTCTGGTTGTCAATAAACATACTATTCAACCAACTTGTGAACATAAGATGAGCCCATTTAAGTGCAATTGTATTTTTGTTTTTTTAATTGAAACAAATTATATGTTCTTATATTTTGATTGCTGAAACCAAAGTAAGTAACAGTGATTTTGAGGATCTTAAAATGTTGTTTTCTTTTCGACTTTGACAATATTTCAGAGGGAGATACATGTATTTCTCTGGATGATTGGCGCTGGTATGAACTTTCATCATGATTGAGGGTTCGCATTGGAACTAATCGATTTTCTTCTATAAATAAAAATCTTGTACTTTAAATATATATATTGGATATATTGAATATTGGAGCGAGGTTTGCCGTGGTAAAACCACTGTGAATGGGCAAACTATTGTGTTAAGTGTTTAATTGCTTTGAGAAAGTAACTTGTTTTTGTTGTTTTAATACTTGTTCATGCTCTCTGTTTCTCTATAAATGTGTACTTCATGTTTTTCTTTGAAAAAGGAAAACAAGATTTAACTGAAATTGAGATATTGTAATCTCGGTGTACTTGTCTGATTCTATATGATATGCAAACATTGTGATATGCAAACACTTGATGTCTGCTCATTCAATTTATTTAATAAATTATCAATAACTGTATTTTGCTTAAACTATTGCTTTTACTGGAGTGTTGTGGCTGAGCGGTCTAAGCGCACCGGACTCAAGTTCTGGTGTTGCTAGGGTGTGGGTTTTAGGTCCTGGTAGCAGCACTAATAGACATTTATCATGCTGCCACCATCTTGGTCATGTTCCCTTTATCCAATAACAGTATTAGATGCTAATATTCATTGCACAAAAAGGAACCAGACTATTTGCCCTTCCAGCCTCGGTTTGGTTACATTGGTTTGAATGGGAGAAAATCAAGATGGCCGCACCATGATAAAGGTCTATTGCAGCCTGGACAAGACGCTTTAACATTAACAGTTAATGTTAAAGCGTCTTGTCCAGGCTGCAATTAATAACTGCTACGTTCTTCAGATTGGAGCCTTTAGGTACCATGTGTTGTGTAATGCATGTAAAAGTACACAGGGCTCGATTTCACAAAAGCACTAAGATCCATCTTAAAGCCCCAGCTCAACATTGGTAAACTATCTGTAAATGCTTCCATTCTTTTGCACAAATCAAGATATGTGTAATAAAACCAACCTGTGAAAATGTCCGCTCATTTTGTTGTTTCATTTGCAAGAAAACGGTAAAAATACATTCAGCATTTCTGTATGCATTCCTATAGTTTTCTCACTGAGACAAAAGCTAATTTTGAACCTTAATTCATTTATTATTTAAACACTTCAGGCAGAAATATTTCAAGGAAAGTTTTCTACCATCATTACCTTTAAACCATGTAAGGTATTTTGTAAATCTGTGAACATTTATGTTTTTCTTCTTTAATGTTGAGCTGGGTTGAGTTGTCAATATCGCCATGGTGATTTGTATTGTGACATCACACTTTGCTTAGCAATTGAGGTTGAAACTTAGTTTTACGATCAATCTTAGCTCCTTGTGAAATCCAGCCCAGGACACTTATCGTGAAAGGGAAGGGCGTCTGCCTCCATATAGTTCTGGCAATTTAGTAGCGGAAAATTGCGCCACAGAGAGTGCCCCCAGCACTTATAAATTGGGCATCATTCAGTGTTAACCAACTGCAGGCCTGGGATTAGACGGAGGCCACGACAGAAGCCATGGTTACTGTTGCCCTGGGCCCAATTTCATAAAGCCTGCAAGCACAAAAGCGTGCTAAGCACAGAAAAATATTGCTGAGCAGAAACAGGCCACCGGCCAAAAATCATAAAGTTTACACTATTGCGCCTGGTGCCCAACTAATTTTTGCTTAGCAAAGATAACTGTGTTGTGCTTAGCTACTTTTTGTGTTAAAGCAGCTCTGTGAAATTGGGCACAGGAGCCAGTTTCTTAAAGCAGTTTAGCAGAAAATGGTGGTTAGCAAATTTGTCTGCAAAACAAATATTTGCAGGGAACCAGTTGCAAACAGTATACATTATTTTGGCTGGTAACCTGTGATCTGCTAAGCAAGATTTTTCATTGCTAAGCAATTTTGGGGTGCTAAGCAGCTTTATAATTGTTAAACAATTTTAAAATGCAATATGTAAACAGATGAAACAGTTTCTGAACTTAAAGGTTATTTTTTTGTATTGGATTGTACAAAGAAACAAATAAAACAATATTTACTCAATTAAATGGTTGATATGGGTTATGACAAAACTTTGAAAATCAAAGTTTTTAGTAAAAGCCAGGTTTTTAGTAACATTTTCTTTGAAGAAATGTTGTGCCTCAAACTAACCAAAGATGAGATTTGTGTTTCGTGGCGTGTGGTGGCCGAGCACCGGACTCAAGCTCTGGTGTTTCTGATCAGCAGAGTGTGGGTTCGAGTCCCGGTCTTGACACTTGTGTCCTTCCTTAAGCAATGGGGCTTAAAGCCGTAGGTTCCTAGCCGTAGGCTTCTCTTTGGTTAATGCATGTAAAAGAAAGAGAAGGGGTTTGCCCCTGTGTTTCTGGCAGTGGCTGATGTATACACCTCAGCACCTTGTAAATCCTTATAAGGTGCTACATAAATGGGTCTCATAACCCAACAACTTAAAATTTGTCTTAAAAATTATATAATAAGCACCTTGTGTACCTAATTGGTAGATATACATGCGCGATAAAAGATTCCAGTGTTATTATTATAAAAAGTGTAATTCTGTAGTTGATTTTAATAAAAAGCAAAACAAACATTGTTGGGTAAATTTTGTATTGGCTTTTGTTGTACAGTTTGTATATTTATTTTTGCTTTGATGTTGTCCTGGTAATGTAACCTAGCTGTGGTTTATTGTGTGGTGGGGGCCCCCATGGGTTTGAGAAGATCTGATTGCTTTGAGCTGTAGAAAAGCCACAAGGGTTCACTGACTGACAGCCATTAGATCCCAAACCTCCATCTCGACTCCACACCTTCCAAAGGATGCACCTGCCTTTATGTTGGGCCTACCAGTCCTAGCTGTACGCATGTACAAGACGTAGCCCTGCCCCACCCTAAAATTGCACCTGTGCGAAATAAACTTATATTAAAGGCAATTTTTGGGTGAGCAATTTTGCTTTATTGTTTCACCCGCCAAATAGATTAAGTATTTATACAATATGTAAATACAAGCTGAAACTTATGTAATGTTACTTTTTTATGAGTTATTGCTAATCTAAACAAAACGGACGTTTACTGTGAACCAAAAATGTGTCATTTGTCAATCACATCTGTTGTGGTGCGAGCCCCGTTAAAGTTGAACAGTGGGTGGACTTTGGTAACATCACTAAATAGTATGGCGCCGTAAACATGCCTCGAGGATACAAGTATTCTCGTTTTCGAAGTCGGGGTTTTGACCCATCTTTCTAAAGGTCGCGTTTGACAAAGTTGGTTCGACTTGTCACGCATAGCGGACATTTTTGGTAGTCTAGTCATTTCTCAGCGGCAGTTTCGTGACTCCGGCGCAAGACAGCTAATCTACACTTGACTTCTGGGAATTAAATACAGCAATTTTAATCTATCCAGGCAGGAAGATTTTGGACCGGGTTCGGGGATCTTTTTCTACGACGTAAAGACTGTAGTTCACGGTAAGTGTAAAAACTAAAAAGTCACCTACGAATACGATGTACACTGTGCTTGAACTGTTCATTCGGACTCGACGGATTGTGACAGTCGCCAAAACTGGAAAACGCTGTTGAAAAATATTACTCTTAAAATGTGCTGAATGACATGACATTTTGACAGTATGTACTTGTTATCATTACGGAGCTGTTTCTAGTCAACTAAAGAAGTGTATTTCTTTTTTAACATAGTGTGTCAGTGAGTAGTTTACACGTCACAGTAGTAATTACTATTTAGTATTTTATTACTAATTATTTCAAATTCTGGCTCCATGATCTGGACACGGAATACGTTATTGTAGATCGGAGTATGTTGTACGGCAATCAGAGGTTGTAAGTCAGGACGAAATTACCGCACATGTAACAAGACTTAGTCTTACGTCTTACTTGGTTTGTAATTGTAGTGGATTGGGTTTAATTAATACCAACTCAAATTCAAAACAGGAAGTTAATTAAAACTAAAGTAAAAGTGTTGAACTGTTGAATGTTTAGTCTGACATGGTGTATGGGGGAGTGCCAAATAATCGGACGCCCTCCGATTCAAGAATCGGAGGGATTCTAGAGTGTGTTTATGAAGCAGGGGCTGTTGACATGTCAGAGGATCTACAAGTACAACATTATTTTGAATTCGATTAATAGACGGGCCATAACTGGAATGGAAAGAGAATAGAGCACACAACCCACAAGTCTTAGAGTCCCTTAACCCAGTAACTGGGGCGCTGTACTCTTTTTTTTTAAAGTTTGACTTGGACGGTCGTATTACTGGCACCCCAGGCAAGCATAGGGCGATTTGCTATGATTGTGTGGATACCATGTTCCAAAAAATTGCCCAAATTACGACGAAGACTCAACACAATAGCTGGAAAATTGCCTACTTGTACTTGTACTGGCTTCTCAACTAATATCAAAGATGAAATAACAGGCATTAATTGTCTGCACAATCATTTTCTGTCCTCCAAATCAATTTTTTTTTAAGGATCCAATTCATATTTTGTATTTTGAATCTTGATATTGGTCAACAACGACTGTTTCCTTACATGTATTACTAACAACAGGGTATCACACAATCATAGCAATTTGCCTTCATCCCAGCGGATACCCCCATGCTTCCCTGGGGCGCTAGTACGACCATCCAAGTCTAAATTTAAAAAAAAAAAGGAGTACAGCGCCCCAGTTACTTGGTCTACCAGTGTCTCATGCTTTGTCCCCACCCCCTTTCTGTTTACTTTCTTAATAATAGTTTCTTGTACAGTGTACATATTCTGTCCATATCTTTTGTTCAGTAGAGATGAACACACTTTTGCTTTCATTCATATTCATTGGTATTGTTTACATCATGTAGGTGTTACAGTTCACCCAGAACTTTCTGGAACAATAATATTCAAATTCCATTATTCATTGACATGATTGTATTTGAGAAATCACCAAACAAATGTTTTCAAACTCGAATCTGTGAGTAGAATAAAAAGAAGCAAATAAATAACCAGAGATTTTGTCGGTGAAAAACAGAATGTACAGTGTATGTGTGTGTGTACAGGTGTAGGCCTACTGTATGTGCCTTGGTGTCTAATCAATGCCGAATTAGAACCTTGAATTATATTGATTTCAAGGAGCTGGTGAGGACATGATGAAATTACAATGACATTGACAAGTGACGTTTGACCTTCAGATGCCATTTACGTGTTGACATGTACATGTAATGTTTAAAGGGATGTGTATTTCATGTTCAATGTACACATATACATGTAGCAAGAATTTAAAAATCATGGCAGAGTTAAATGTAAAGGGTAAGTTGATGGTACATGTACCAGCGTTCTCATTCAATTGATGTACACATGTAGCAAGAATTTAAAAATCTCGGCAGAGTGGTTAAAGTGATATTTAAAGCTTTGCATGGTGTCGATGATAAGTAACTATTAGTAGTAAACTTGGAGGTAAAGCCATCGTGTTGACTGACTCTTTTTGGAGAAGTGTTGGCTCTGACGAGCAGTTGGAATGGTCTTGACATTTCAAACATTATAGGCCTACTCTGCTCAGCTTCTAGAGATAAGATAAGATACGTACTTATAGATATTATTTTATTTGTCCACATCATAAGACAGGCCTGATTGTTTTGTTCTTGAAAGGGCAAGGGCACCGAGGCATTTTCTTCTTGATAAAGGGCACCTCTATGAGGAAATTGTAAATCTGTACTGGAACATTTCAAGGGCACCAAGGCAGAGAGGGCAACGGATGCAGTTGCCTGCGTTGCCTCTGTGGAAAAAGTAAACAAGTCAATTGAGAGCAAATGTCTTCCTTAATTCATTGTTTTCTGTGTTTTTATTAATATTAAATATTTCATGGTCGTCGATCAATTACAGGAAATTTAAGAAACAGATCCCTTCATCCTGTGACCTAAGGTCTTGATAGCTTCCTGCAAGTGAGAGTAGTTTGTGTACATTTGAGACTGAAATGAGGGCAAATAGTGCAAAGGGGAGCTTTGCAGCTAGCAAGAATTACACATAAGGGAGGAAGTGGTAGTGCTTGGTTACATTACATTGCAGAACTATTTACACTGCTATCCGTAGCTAACGATCTAAAAATGTACTGGTCTGTTTTCATGCGGTTACCATGAGTCCGTAGCATTTAACAAACAACTGGTTCATGTTTGTGTGTTTCAACCATTGTCAATCCACTGCAGAATGAAGGCCTCAGCATGATGTTGCCAATGTCTGTATTTCTAGCTAAGACTGTTGCAGATCAGATCCATCTCTTTCGCTGAGTCCCCTGTTCATTTCTCCCTCGTGTCACAAACAGGCCTTGATCTTAACCGAGGCCACCGAGGCCATTGGCCTCATGCCCTGTGGAGTTGGCCAGCATGCCCTTCAGAAAAATTGCACTGTCAGTGTCAAACCAACTTGGCCAGCATGCACTTGTACAATTTCTCTATTTTGGCCAGCAAAGGCCTGCCCCCGTTTTTCTTTAGTAGATCGAGGCCTGCACAAGTCTGACTAGGATCATAACATGCAGTGGTGTAACTACATAGTTTCATGGGGTGGGGGAAGTAGGGGCAAAGACATTTATTTATTTTATTTTCTAGGGGGGGGGGTTATTTAATGTGTCGAAACGGTCATTAATTTTTGTGTGCATTTTCGATATCATTGGGGGGAGGGGGCAAGGGTTCTGAACAGATGGGAATCAGTATTTATGATTGCTGTTGTGTACTGGGAACGTGACCAAGATGATTGGCAGCCTGATGTGTACTCATACTCATTGGCAGAGCATGCATGGAATGTAAACGGTACAAATGTACAAAGTACTATAGCCGACAATTATACAAGAGGTGTTAATGTATACATGTAAATGTAATGTCTTGCAATTTTGTCTCATGTCGTCACCGACAATAAAGAGGACCAGTAAGAAAATAGATTGCCTGTAATGATATCACACTCATCCACTTCACTGCACTGTCATCACACTCATGATGTCATGATAAGAATATTGAGTGGTCCTCTCTGTGTCTGTGTGCACCGCTGGCCCACAGGCTCTGCAGGAATCTCGACTGGAAACTGTGACACGCAGCTTGGTGGAGACCGCATCGAGTTACAAGCGGCATAGCTGAAGGCGTCAGGAGAACATCTTCTATTAAATTATTCCTCATATTGTATTATCTGCAGATAGTCTGCCATTGGTTGGTTCCATTTTAACATAAACATTGTACAAGAGAAGTGTGCACTAATAAATGTAATGGACATGTACTGTGTACCAGTCTTAAATTGTAACAATGGCAGGGTTGTCCCCAGATGCACAAGCTAGCATATCGGGCCAATACGCGCAAATACGGGCCGATATGCAGAAATTAAGGCCGATACCCCCCAAAAAAATAAACAAATAATTTTTATTTTTTATTTTTTTCATATTTTTACATCAAATTCACAAAAAATCCTAACATACATGTAAAACCATTTTAAATGCTCCAGATTGCACAGTAGAGCTCTTCAAACCAAACAGAAACATTAGATAAAAACATTCCAAGGTCCTGCTACCAACTCAGCGTGCTTTGGCCACACTTTCAAAATTTGGGTCCAGAATGCCCCACAGTTTTGAAAAATCCTGGGGAGAACCCTGCAATATACATACGCATCCCCATCACATGATGGGGATGCGGTAATATTGTCGTTGCAGCTACAGCCGTACATGTGCAGTAGTTATAGTCAAAGTCACTTGATTCTGACACCAGTTTATACTAGTGTTCAAAAATACACAGAATAATGCACAATATGTTCATATATAATACATCATGATTTGTGTACATATTGTTATGCTTTAAGTACACCATGGAGGTGCGCACACCAAGTACATGTAGAAAGCAGGGCCCAATTTCATAGAAATGCTTAAGCACAAACGGTAGCTAAGCACAGCAAAATTATGCTTACCAGAATAAGGTTACCAGCCAAAATAAAATGCCACATGCACCCTTTGTGACTGGTATCCTGCTTATTTTTGCTTAGCAGAAAAACATTGAGCACCATACATGTAGTCTGCTTAAACTAATCTATGAAATTGGGCCAAATTTGTCCTCCTATCCATGCTAACTACAATCTGCATGCGCGTCATATGTTATTTCACATGGCACTGTGGGGGCGCTTCACAACCCGCCTTGGACAAGGCTAAGTTAGGGTTCAGGACAGATTTATTCAAGTGAAGACTTCTTCCTCTATAATGCTACAAGATAGTCTTGGTGCAAGACATTCCTGTTCTGTAGTCCACGACCCGTAAAAGTCCACGATCCACCCCATCACGAACTGCCGCCAGAAGAGGGCGCTATCACTCCACGAACAAGCTATCACCCACGAACCAATATTGTCCTGTGAAAGTGGTTCGTGGGTGATTGCGCCGTCTATTGGCGGCACTTCATGATGGGGTGAATTGTGGACTTTTACTGGTCGTGGACTACAGAACAGGAACGTCTTGCACCAAGACTAGCTTCAAGATGGCAGACTTGCTCATTGTAGGAGACAGCTCTCCATGAAGTAAATTATCAGAGAGGAGTGAAGACATTGATTTTGCAGCTGTTGAACCCCAAGGGCATCTTAGTAAAGGAATCCTGCTGGTGAAGATGAAGTTTTGTCTTGTCCTGATGTAAGGTTGAAGCATTCCTCCATGTTTGAAGGGAAGAGAAACAAGGCTTAATTGGATTAGCTCGCTGAGACAACTCAATTCACACTTGCCCAAGGGCTCATTAAAATAGTGCCAATTTTTGACATTAAAATCTGGTACATATCAAACTCGCCTTATAAAAGCTTTAAATAAAGGTGCAAAGGCACTAGGCTTATACAAGTAATGCCGTGGTTTGTTTGCTTGTTTGTTTTTTGTATGGTAATTATGTTTACTACAAAAAGATGAGATTAGTTTTCTTAACCCAGTGTTCAAATTTGGGGGGAAAATCCAAAAGACGTCAGGGCTTGCAACTCAAAAGTTTTTTTGGACCAAAATTTTTTTTACAAGACCAAAATAAAAATGAGTAAACAAAAACAGTTTAGCATATTTACAGTAGCTGTTTTTATTTGAACAAGCACTAAGATAATATTAAGGCCTCTTATAGGTGGGTGAATGTATGTACTTTGATATTCAACAAAATTGAAATTTATATTTATCACACTTAAGGAAATAATTGGAAAATTGTTATTTCTGTGTGAATACCCATGGTATATATCTAAACAATAATAAAATGTTTAGTGTAAAATCACCATACATGTTTTGATGTCAAATATTTATTAATGAAAGTGAAACCCGTGTATGGTTTTTTACCATCTTTTCTACTTAAATGTATGGAACAGATGTTTAAAACTGAAAGATGGAAATACCCAGTTTTTCTAGAATGAGACAAAACTTGAGAAATTGTAGTCCAAGTTACTACATCGATATTCTTGGTAGTGTGCAATATGAACTCGCTAAGCTCTGATATCATTATTGAAAATTTATGCTCGTGGATTTTTAGCATTCTCTTCCTGTGTCATGTGTAGTTATGCAGAGTTCAGCTGTCTGACCAATGAGTAATGAGGAAGATCGGAAACATCCCCATCAACAAGAATGGTATATTCCAAAAAGTATAGAAAACAAAATCACAAAAGTTAATTAACTGTTCAGCATGACTTGTCTATTGGTCAGCTTAGGTCATTAAACTTCAGTTCTAAAGTCATCACTGCCGAACAGTTCAGACAGATGTAAATGTAAAGAACCAAGACAAGACCATTTGAGTTTACAGGGGTGTCTGGTGGATTTTCGTAACAGCTATTCACCATCTGAGGTTTGATTCTTCTGGTTTTTTTCTTTGAATGCATTCCTTTCTGGAATACTTGCTGTAGCCGCCGCAGATTGTGGTGGCGGACTTGAGACCAGATCATCTTCCCTTCCAGGCCAGATAGTTTGATCAAATTTGGAATTGGCTTCATCTTAGCGACGACGCTGCAGCGAGAAAGTCAATGTGTTTTCCTTCCTTCTAGTGAATTAATCCACCTCACCGAGTCATAAATGTTGTATTTGTTGCAACTTTATTTTCACTTTCGGGATGGTTTTGATATTAAAAGTGATTCTTGAAGTCAGTCAGAATTTAAGAATGATTAATCGGAGCTGAAACTTCATCTCTTGAGGAATAGCTGGAATGGAATACTTGAGCTGAGCACTACTGGAAGTCAGCCTTGTGCCCAGAGACTTTGTAAGGAATTCAGTCTGTTTTGGGTGTTTCCTGTTGGTGCAAGTTGGTGCAAGTTTCTCAAAATCTCAGTCTCTGGAATTATAGAATGGGCACACAAAAAATAGGTAAGAGGACTGATATTGACGACTTTAAAAAATGTACATGTAATTAGGGACAATCAAACTCATGGACAGTGTACACGTACAATGTATGCCTTGCGCATTTTATACTATAGTAGATGCCCTTGTACATTATGGGGAGCTACAATGTATGGGCACAGACTAGGCAGTTTGGCTAGTGTGTGGCCTCAATCCTCCCATCTCCTCTCCTACATGTATGTCACTCCCAAAGATTATAGAGCGCCGTAGGCGCAAGATGGGGAACACTGGCTGAAATGTGAAATCTCACTGGACGCCATTTCGGCAAGTGACTCAATTGATACAATAATAGATACAAGCAGACCAGTGTAGACAATGACCATTGCTATCAATGGGTAACAAAGCATTCACTTGCCGAAATGGTGCCCATGCACATGGGCGTATTTCACTTTCCAACAATAGATAAAGGCCCAGTTCCCCATCTTGGGCCTTTGGCACTCTGTAATCTTTGGTCACTCCACACCAAATTGTTTGGACTTGGATAAGATTGGAATGCCTGACCCTCAGATACCATTTGATATTTTAGGGCCTACTGGCCCCAGTCCTTCTGAATCCTTCACTTTGGCAATAGGCTGTGCAAGTCTCACTTACATTCATATATCTTGGACCAAGTTGGTCCCAACCATGTTGAGTTTAACATGTGCGAGATTCTGTTTCTTCAAATACTTCAGTTTAAGTACAAAGTTTATGGCTATAAAAAATATATTATACTGTTGGGAAGGTGAATTTTAGCAACGATGTATGTAGATGGAAGTAAAAGAAATTTAATAAATCAACGAAGAAAACCCACGAAGGAAAAAAATTTGCTGCGCCCTTCAAGAACAAAGCTCAATATCTCTGTTTTTCAACATGAAAAAGTGTTTTTCAACATGGAAACTTCAAAGTGCTAAATGCTGATTCAGTCATTTTCACTCCTGTTGTTTGTCGCTCACACAGAGACAGCATGGATTACTTGAACTATAACACTTTGCAGCTTGAGAATGAGTCAAAGGTGGGGGATTTATTGTGACTCTTGAACCCATCATGCCCATTGTTGCCATGATTGTGTGGTGGAGGAATTGCAGGGCTGCCTGAAGGTGTACCTGAAGGAATGTCTGCTCACAGTGGAATGTAGACCAGTAGGCCCCGGGATCTTTACACAGAGCAGTGGCATACCATGGGGGCACCCTCTTGCCCCCCACCCTCTTCCAACCCCACCCCCATGCCTCCCCCTCCCAATGAAGTCGTAGATAAATTCCTGTGCTCATATCCAGTCAGAGAGTATTCTAAGATTGAATAGAAATGTGGTTTTATAAAATTTGTTTGGTTTTCACAATAAATCATCTGAAAGATTGAATGTTCCATTTGCCACGTTGTATGGAACATTCGTCTCGTTGTATGGAACATTCACAACGTGTGGAACATTCGCTTTGATTTATGGAGCATTCCATCTACATGTACATATATGTATGTAATTCAACTCACCATTGCACTCATAAACAGTCATTATTTGTAAACTACATGTATGTAGTCTAAGTAAACGCTGTATACAAATTCTCAGCCCCTGTCTCAACCCCTTCCCCCTCCCCCACCCTTCGCCCTCCTCCTTCCCCCACCTCCTTCGCCCTCCTCCTTCCCCCGCCCACATATTACATGTATGTACATTACCTACAGTACAAACGATTTATCATAAATAAGTTGTGTCTAAAACGAATTACATACATGTAGGCCTATATTGAACTTGTACATGTAGGCCTACATATAAGCTAAGAAGTCAGGGTGTTTACTGTTTACCGTGTTTACATGCTAGCTGACCTTGTCAGCCTGGTACAATTTTTATTATGGATATGGTGCTACAATGTATATAAATGTATGTCCAGGTATTATCATATTTATTAGAAACAGAGTATGGCAATGGCACGCTTGCTTGGTTTTTGTCTACATATGAACAGATGGTAATTTTATTGTGGAATTTGTACAAATATTTTCATTTTTTACACTTTCTCTTTTAGCCTTTGAGAAAGACTCTGCTAGGATAAAATCGGCAGGCCATTAACATTATAACAAGCTTTGCATAATTTTAATTTGTATACTTTGACAACTTGCAGGTAAAGGGAAAAAGCTTTTTATAGTAAAATGATGCATTGTAAGAACTTGACGAAATGGACTCATTCAGAAATTATTGTAATTAATAATAATAATAATAATAACCACAGTCTTACATGTATAGCGCCGGTATCTACCAACATGTGTAGGTACATGTACTCAAGGTGCTTGCTAAATGTTTTTAAGGCAGGTTTTGAGCTTTTTTTTATTATGAGAGCCATTTGTGTAGCAGCTTGTAATGGTTTACAAGGTGCTGCAGCGCATTCAGCAGCCAGTGCCAGAAACACCGGGGCAAACCCCTTCTCTTAGCGATAAGTGTAACTGGGTTCTTTTACATGCATTACACAACACACAGGACCTATGGCTTTACGTCCCATCCGAAGGACAAAGCAATAATAGTCAAGTGTCTTGCTTAAGGACACAAGTGTCGAGACCGGGACTCGAACCCACACTCCGCTGATCAGAAACACCAGAGCTTGAGTCCAGTGCGCTTGACCGCTCGACCGCTTGACCGCCACATTGTAAACAATGTGGATTTAGATGTCTTGCCACGAAGGCTGATGTTTACTTTAAAATAACACTTTTCCTTTCCATTTCATTTTTTCCTCAGATACTATAGAGGACATGACGACGACCATGGACCGTCTCCAGCAGGAGCTGGACAACCTAGACCAAGCCAGGCAGGAGCTGTCCCATCCTCAGCCTTACACCACGCAGACCATCTCATCAGCCAGCCTCTACTCCACTCAGCCCAAGAAATTTGCCCCGGTCACTGCGCCTAAACCCAAGGCAAAGACTGGTGGATATGGGGGTAGCTCTCTGCCCCCGCCAGGCCCCCACAGTTCCAGAGGTGAGCATGTTCTCCGTTCTCTGTTTTAAGTTTGCATTGCTTGAGTGTGAATGACAGTGCCTTGTGTCAGTTAATTTCATTTCGACATCTTTCCATTGTTGTGAAATGACGCATAACGGGAATGGGAACAAAAGTATTCTTAATTTGCAAATTTGCTATTTGTAAATTCCATTGAATTTGAAAACAAGTTGGCGCCAAAATGTTAACAGTTTTTTTACAAAACCAAGCAATACACAATTAAATGGCAGACTGGTACCCATTATATGTAAATATAATGTGTACACAGTTCTCATAATGATCAGTTCACTGGTAATGTTTTACACGCTTGCACACACGATCATTACTTCTCTGACATTATGTTAAATGGCGCTACCATATGCCTGCCATTAATGTACTTCAGACAGCTCATGTTCCTATAATGTATAGTTAGCTATTTGATACATACTGCACATACCTCTGGCCTACATGTACATGTACATCAGCAAACTACATTTTAAACCAATCGACAATTTGTTATTGGTTTAGCAGACACAAAATAATAAAACCAACATAATTTAAATTTTCGCATTCTCATTGTGGTTGGCGTGTGCAATTCAGCTTCTCAGCGTTTTAGGCAATAAAATGTAGACTTATGCAGTTGTGAAAAGTTTCGTGAAATTAGCTGGACAGATCCCATGTGAAGCATAATCGAGTCCTCAAGCCAACAGAATCAAACAAAACATGCAGTTGACTTTGAAGCTTTGAAATGGTTAAGGTTAAAAAGTTAACCTTCTTGGATTGTATTCCTTATTTTCATCTAAATCTCAACAGCACAGCTTTTATACCAGAGCAGGCCTGATACTTCATGGAGGCAACGGAGGCAATTGCCTCCGTAGCCCCCTGGTCATTGCCTTGGTGCCCTCAACATGTTCCAGTACAAATTTACAATTTCCTCATAGACATGTTTGTCAAGAAGAAAATGCCTTGGTGCCCTTGCCCTTTCAAGAACGAAACAATCAGGCCTGCCAGAGTGTGACAAAATTTATTCAAGACAAATATTTTGGAACTAGTTTTGTCTTCCTTGTTGTGCTTTTGATGTTAAATCACTCATCCAACATTCAGCTTTCTGTTTAGACTTTCCGTTTGTATTAAAATCCTAGGCCAGAGGAAGTGCAGTAACGTGCATAATTTATTTACTGTTCTCATGTGCAGTAAGGATCGGGATCACTAAGTTTTAATTTCATTTTATCCTGCATAAATTCAGTGCGACATTACCATTCCAAAACACCGATGCAAGCTCTCAGCATGACTCTGGCCTTGGCCCTCTTGAAATTGAACTGTAATCAAACTACAGAGTAATATAATTACGCACATCGATCCAGTTAGTTTGTCTCCTACACATGCAATGGTTAAATACAAGTCCTTATTAAGTAAAACATTTGAAGAAAAAAAGAAATGCTGTTGTCACGCGATAATGACTAGGGTTTGGAACATGGTGGACTTATTGATTGCTCTGTGATGTGTGCACAATACATGTACGTGTATCTGTGATCTGTCACCATGAAAACCGGACTAAATCTCAACCCTACATTTTCTATATTATTATTATTATTATTATCAAATCGAGGATGCCTCAAAAGCGAACTTAATCACTTTAGCTTGGAAGCCTGAGAAAACCTGTAGATAAGGATGCATGCTATGTGAACCAGAAACACCGGGGTAAACCCCTACTCTTTCACGATAAGTGTTCTGGGTTCTTTTATGCGCACTACCCATCCTAGTACACAGGACCTCTGGCTTAACGTCCCATCCGAAGGACAAAGCAATTATGGTAAAATAAGTATCACGACTAGCCAGGCCAGGATTCAAACCCACATTCTGTGAACTATAGAACATTAGTTCGGCAGACTACATGTAGATCGCTCAGCCACGACACTCCATATATTTTATAGCATATAGCCTAATGCAATCATCCAGCCGTCTCCCCACGCCCATCATCCATTACCAGCATGCCCCTCTATCTGCTGGAGATGGGTAAGCCTTTTTAACCATGAAGAAAGACAATCCAAACGCAGTCCAAAGCAAGCATACCCATCATGAACTCCTTGTTCCATTTGTATGTCGTTGATCTTTACATGCCCTAAATTCCTGACAGGGTAAAAATAACCCTCCAACCACCACCCAGCACCAAGGACCGTGGATCTTGACAGTCCAGCACTAAATGTCAGAAGAATACCGGGGAGGATGCCCACTTGCCCGCAGATATCAAGGTTTAATTGGAACAGTTTGTCCCTGCTGTGAGACCGCAGTCAGGATACCAGAGCAGACTGTCCCAGAACCAACCACGAGGGACAGTTGTGCTTAGGAATCAGGAGTCCATGCCCAGGACCCAATGTCATAGAGCTGCTTTAGAGCAGAAAATATTGTTTCTGCTAAGCAAAAATGGGCAGGATACCAGTCACAGATGGTACATGTGAAATGGTATGTTGGCTGGTAACCTTATCTGTTAAGCATAATTTTGTTGTGCTTAGCTACATGTACTTTTAATGTGGGTTCGAGTCCCGGTCATGACACTTGTGTCCTTAAGTAAGACACTTAACCATTATTGCTGCGTCCTTCGGATGGGACGTAAAGCCCTAGGTCCCATGTGTTGTGTAATGCACGTAAAAGAACCCATTGCACTTATCGCAAAGAGAAGGGGTTTGCCCCGGTGTTCCTGGTTTGATCGGCTGCAGATTGCACCACAGCACCTTGTAAACCATTACATGGTGCTATGTAAAGGAACAGGTCTCATACTTCAAAAAACGTAACTCCGCATACCTTGCAGGAAAAATACTGCACGAGACACCCATCGGGTGTGATAAACACTATTTAAGAACTGCATATTATTTGTTATTATAAAGAAACATCATCACTTGGGTCTGCATCAAGAGAGCTTGCTTATTACAGTAAATAAATTGTGATCATAAAATTAATTCATTTTGCTGTTAAATGGATCATCATTTTATCAGGTTAAAAAACAAAAAGATACACATTTTAAAAAACATCACACACATCTATGTATCGTAAATTGTAAAAGTTTGATCACATCCCCAAAAAATGAAATCATAATATTGTAAATTTTTATGTATTATGCTTGTACTGCAATCAACTTATCAATACAGTAACACTAACAGTTATAATTTCAACAGGAAATTTACAATATGTACTCTACATTTAGTTTTTCAACTGATCACACATTTATTAGATTTGATACAAATTTCACAGGCACAAATCTTATACTAAGAAATGTTCGCTGTGCTTTTTTCCAAAATTGTCAAAGAAAGCATATAAATTGTTGTTTGGGGAACTTGCGGGGCTTGAATAGTGTACAGAACCTTATCCCCATGCTGCCATCTGAAGCCGCATCCGACTTTATAATGGCTACAGCTATGGCTTTGGCTGTTGCTAAGGGTGTTGCTAAGGACATCCTATACATCAGTGCATGATTATGCAGTGGTCCAGCCGTAGCCGTAGCCGTAGCTGCCCATTTGGACGCAGCCTTATTTTTTCATTCAAAGCCATGGAATCAGAATGAGGCTAGAAGGCCAAAATATATTCTGGTGCTTTTTTGTAAGTTGGGTGTCAGTATTCTTTCCTGTTGAAGTATACAGGGAATTTGATAAAGATGGCTGCAGGATGATAAATGTCTGTTCAATCCATGTCTTGACCATACTCGCCAGACGTCATCATGGTTGCGCCTTTTTCGGAGTCGATGACCCCTGTTTGTCAACAGTGAAGTGTGCATTTCATGCGATGCAGCATTTTACATGCTTAAAACCACAATTTTGTGTGTGCAGTTTGACTCCCAAAATGGCGAGCGTGGCAGACGGTTGCTGCGTATGACGTTGGTGAACGGGGTCAATATGTAGATGCTTGGTTGCATTTTGATGGTAAACTAATGCCCATGTTTTTTCTCCTTTTCTTCTTCCAACTCTCTTCAATGCTCAATTCATTCCTAAATTGTTCTTCTCATACTTGCCTGGTATCCTGTATGCTTGATTGAAACATATTGTATGCTGTTGCTGTGGTCTTGCAAATTTGGCTGGTGTTCATGTTTTGCATTGTTGTACCTTTTGGGATGGTATGATACGTGTATGCCTGTAGCCCCTCCCCCACCAACGCTACCTAAACCAAGCAGGCAGACACCAGCGAAAGTAGGTAAGAAAGCTTCGTGGAATTAGTGGATAAAAGTGCATTAACAACCTCTGTAGACCTCTTGCATTATAAACATCATGCAGATTTCCAGTTAGCATTTAAATGATCAAAGATATACATGTATGTAATACTGCATGTTTAAGCCCTAGCTCAACATTGGTAAGAAGAAAAACATAAATGTTCACAGATTTACTTACCTTTACATGGTATATAGATAACGATGGTAGAAAACTTTCTACAGGAATGCTTACAAAAATGCCAAATGCATTTTTACCGTTTTCTCACAAACGAAACAACAAAATGAGCTGACATTTTCACAGGTTGGTTTCATTACAAATAACTTTAATTTGTGCAAAGAATGGAAGCATTTACAGTCAGTTTACCAATGTTGAGCTGGGGCTTTAACTGCATGTGTTGCCAATCGGCCATCTTTTACATCTAGTACTTTTTTATCTCCACACACTCTCTCTCAACCGCCCGCCCCCCCCCCCCCCCAAAAAAAAAAAAAAAAAAAAAAAAAAAAATGAAAATTATAATAATAGTAATAATAAATAAATAATTAAATAAAATTGTTAGAAATGGTGCACTATTAGTTTACCATATCATTTGCGAGAGGTCTGTTGCCGTTAATTCACTTTTGAAGAGTTCTCTTGGGAAAGTTCAACCAAGTGTAAGTCTTGGAACCTCAGTAATATGCAGACTCAAATTGAAGTGCTTATATCCATTTTTTCCCCTCCACTCCCCCTTTTTACTAAACTGAAGAGATTTTCATATTTGTAAAAGTGCTTCACAAATTGCAAGATCCGTACAGGGTCAGAAAGAATGAAGGAGTGGTGGCATGACTTTTTGGAGAGATACAGGAACAGCCTGTTTTTTCTTCTTAGTGTACTCTTGAAAGTGTGTCTGTTTGAGACACATTTGCAAACTTGCGATAAACTGTGCTTGTAAATTGAAGGCAATACAAGTTTGTCATTCATGTAGACCTATGAGTATATCCCCCTTGCTTATTAATGTTAACCAAGAGTGCTAACTGCTTTGATATTCAATAAATGCATGATTCCTTGAACGTATTAATCTTTTCATAACTGGCGATAGTGCTTTGTCTTCTTTTTTTGCCTTTTATTTGTTTTGCCTAGACAATGTGAAAAATGTGGAGAGTAAAAGTGACACTCTATGTACAGATCTGTGTGGATTTGTTTTCTGTTTTAGAAGTTTTTGTTGTCATACTTTCTTTGTTTACTCTCTCACAGCTCCTACATTGTTTTCAGCAAAGAGTGAATGATTTTTTTCTCTGTCTCAAAAATTCTCTTTCTGAGGAAGACTTTTCCATAAATTTTTGCCTACAGTACATTTTAGGGGCCAAAAAAGATATTGAGAGTTTAGAACTGCGCTCTTGAACTTTACCACGTTGCCACATTCTTGTGGACAGTTTTGAAAATGTTGTCTCATGGAAAAACAATCACTTGCAGAGATGTAAGACAGGAAACATAGTAAAGGGGGCCACTTTGCATCTGTCACAGTAGCAGTTTTTCAAATGGTTGTAACTGTTTTTTGTTTTTTTTAGTGCCTGAAACTACCCAGAAGTGCTTCAACATGTGTATGGACATGCGGGCTTATACTGACAATAATTTGAGTTGATTCATTTTATGTTTTTATTTATATATATATTTTTTAAATCACCCCCAACGAAAAATTCCCGCCCATTTTTTTAATGAAATTTGAGAGTAATTGAAAAATTACTTAATCCTATTCAACTCAAACTGTTCTCAGTGTAAGCCTGCAGGTCCATTCACATGTTGAAACACTTTTGGGTGGTTTCAGGTACTTAATTTTTTAATTTACAACCATTGGAAAAACTTCTAACGTGATGATAGATATATATGTAAGTGGTCCCCTTTATTGTGTTTCCTGTCTTAATGAATTAAAGAGATAAAATTAAAGCCTGGGAACCACTTTTTCTAATCAGAAAATTATGCGTTATGAGGAATGTAGGAAGGAATATCTTTTCCTCAAACAACGCTAACTTGCTTTTCACCCAAAAAAGGTCTAACTTTCATGAATAAAATGACAGCACTATTACACCTTGCATGAAAAACATGTCTTATTTACAGCTGTGTAATTTATGCTAGTGAGTTACATGAAAATGGCTGGCTGGCTACAATATCTGGCTTGTGTCCAAAATGGCTGGCAGTCAATGCCCTAATACGGTCAATGCTGCATTGAACGGCTATGTGAACAACTGCTCGCAAGAAATTTTCAAAGCTTGTTGACTTGGCCAGCCTGCTTTTACTGTAGGAAGGCTGTCGTTGTTTTTGCTCAACCAAAGATTTTTTTTTGATATCCACCGACTTTCACTCAGTACTCTATAAATGTCCCTCTCCCTTTCATTTTCGTTTTCTTGCTTCTTAATTACGATATCTCTTTCTGAAAGTTTTTTTTTTTTCTTCTTCTTCCAATGTCTTGTTTTATCCTCTTGTAACTTATTCAGTTCAAGGTCGTGACACTATTTTGGTCAGTCTAACCAAACGTGTATTTTCCACCAATTTTATTGCTACGTGTTCCAAAAAAAAAACTCTACTCTGTCCACACAAATCTGTGTTTTTTTCTGTTTTAAAACTAAGTCTACTCTAGCTTGTTAAATAGCTTATACTTTTTTTTATTATTACTTTTTTTCCGCTGACAATTTTCCTTTATAACAGGTCCTCCAGCTCCACCTCCTAAAACATCTCCACGCCATCAGCAGTTTAGTACAGCAGGTAGCTGGTTTTAAGCTTCTCATTTTTCATTGTCGTTCTTCCTCGTTTCCCTGTTTCACCACTTTCACCAGTCTCCCAAAATGTACACTACTTTTTTCAAGACATTTGTTTTCAACACCATCAGTATTCCAATTTTCATAGAGCTTGGCAAGCTAGAGACTGTGCAAGTCGAACGTTTGGCCACGTTAAAGGGGTGTTTTTGTTTCCTTCATACGATAAAGCAATTTTTATGGGAACCCAAGGTTTCCCAAAATGTTTTAAAGCTGTGTTCACATTGGAATAATATTTAACCAAGACCATGGGTAACTTCCAATCAGTAAATCTTACCGGTTTCCGCACTTGGGTTATTTGATGTGGGTAAACTAACCGAGACGATGGTAAAACAAACCAACTGAGGCATCAGCGTGTACTATAAACTGTGCCACATGTCGATTTTATTATCGCGCGGACGACAATAAACCAGCCTTGAGAGAAAGTAGTCAGTTAAACTACCCATTGGACTAGGTTAGTTTACCTGGGTGAAATTTGACTGGGCAGCCGCTGTTCGCACGGGACTTAAAATGGTAAAGTTACACATTTGGTCAGTTTACCCCCCAAAAGTTCCAATGCGAACACGGCTTCAGACGCGAGTGACTTGCAAAGTCTGTTCACAAGCCTGGCCTTTCAGTGTTGTTCGGGGAAGGCCACTTTCCCGACAGTAAAGTGCACTTCAGACCAATAGTATAAGATTGAATTTTCACTACAAAGTGGGGAGGATGTATGTAGTGGGGTTCTAATAGCTCTATGAAAATTGGTCCGTAAAACACATTTTCCGTGTAAAGAACTCTACCCACATTCCTCTGTCTCAGTTTTAAAGCAACATGAGTGCTAAGTTAATTCAGTTTGTTGTACACATCTTGATGTATGTACTACTCCCACACACACCCACACACAGAAAGAACCTTGTGATCTCTCACATTAGGATCGACAGTCTCCCCTCTTCCCACCCAGCCCCTTCATCAGTTCATGAGGATTCAGGAGAGATGGTTTAATATTGGTTTTTGGAAGAGTTTACAAAAGCTTTTACGTCCAGAAACGTGTCAGAAAAGAGACCTGCAAAAACTTCATGAAACTACTGTAGTTTGTCGTGTGCCTGAAAAACGGTCTTACAGCCTTACAACCTTTTTCCGGACACACACATTACAACTTTTTTGCCCCAGCAGAAGGTCACAAGCAATAATACAGCTGTGTTGAAAATGACTACGGCATGACGGTAGTATATTTGCTGCTAGAATTTGTAAATTGTAAAATGCACTAGGAGTGTCATTCTTGACAGACATGGTGAATTAGAAATGTCCATTATTATTATTATTAGAATTACTCCCAAGACATGTTTTACCATTCCCATGCGGAATTTAATTTTCCCTGTAATGACTTACAAATAGCAGAGAAAAACGACATAACTTTCACACTCAGTTTTCTTAAAATACAGTTTTGGACAGAATTGCTTACAACCTTTTTGCCGATCACACTTTTGTTTTGACCTTCTGCCGGGCACACGACTCGTCATGTTCCCATAGAAACAGTGCATCAAGGGTGACATGTTTTGCTTTACATTATGATCATTTTGTTCATCCTAATAAATCATGTTTTGCAAGGCAAGGATGCTCTTCACAACAAACATTTATTCATCTCAGGTCTGGAATTTCATCTTTGAAGTTCAAGGCCATTTCCATCTTGCAAAGGGCACTTCCATTGAAAAATCTTAAAGTCCATGGGAAACTTTTGAAGGGACACAAAGGCTAAGACCAGAGGCCATGACCTCCATGACCTCTGTGTAGGTAGTCCCAGAACTTGACGTCTAAAGAAAACTGTTTCTAAAATTGTACTGGCTGATCTCAAACTGGATATATACATTTTCATTGATGGAATAATTGCATCAGATTGATTCAGACTGATTTAGATTTTACCCAGACTCAAATGGATGTTTATATGTAAATTTTCAGTGACCACTGAACTCAAGAAATCCAAAAACCAATGTTGTTCCTATACCCTTGAATTCTTCCCCACTTTTGATACTAGCTATCCGCTCCGGGGCATCAGCCTCCAGGGATCCTTTCTGTACACATGTTCACTATCAGATTCATAAGATCTAGCTGGTACCCAAGACACTGTGAGTGATAGCAAACAGGCGGTGTCCCAAGAAATGCAAAGACCCAGTTTTACATACATGTAACTGCAAAGTGCACAAGCTCGCTAAGCACAGAAACTACTTGCTTGGCCAAAACGGGTTACCTGCCATGGAATGCTTATTGCTTTTGACTTGTGCTCTGATAAATGCTGGTTAGGAAATGAAAACATGCTTATAAACAACTGTTTGAAGTTTAGCTGTGTTATTAAAACCGGGCCCAATTTCACAGAGCTGCTTAAGCACAAAAATAGCTAAGCACAAACAAAATTATGCTTACCAGATTAAGGCTACAAGCCAAAATTGCATGTCACATGTACAACCTGTGACTGGTATCCTGCTTAGTTTTGCTTAGCAGAAAATTATTAAGCACTCATGTCTGCTTAAGCAGCTCTATGAAATTGGGCTCAGGGCCCAATTTCACTTGCTTAAGCAGTTTTGCAACGATTTTTTAGTAAGCAAAAATAAGCAGGATACCAGTCACAGATGGTACATTCATGGTACATGTGACATGACACTTTAGCTGGTAACTTTATTCTGATTGGCATAAGTTTGTCGTGCTTATAGCTACTTTTTGTGTTTTTAAGCAGCTCTATGAAATTGGGCCCTTTATATAATTCACACCACTAGAGGGGGCTATCCATGCTCAGAGCGGATGACCTCACCCATGGTGCAGCCATCTTGTTTTTCCGCCGTGTATCTCAGTGTAACCAAACTGAGGCTCGGGGGAAAATAGTCTGGTCCTTGTGTAAAAAATACGATTTAGAGCTATGGCTATCACTGAGTACACTAGGAGCATGACTGAGATGACCACACCATGGAAAAAGGGTCTACAACAATCACCAATAGGTTTAAACACAGGTTCTGTCACAATGACCCACACTGTTGGTCTCACACGTTGGTGTCATTTCCCAAAAGACCTTTATCATGGTGCAGCCATCTTGACTTTCTCCCATTCAAACCAATGTAAGCAAACCGAGGCTGGAAGGGCAAATAGTCTGGTTCCCTTTTTGTGCAATGAATATTAGCATCTATTACTGTTGTTGGATACAGGGAACATGACCAAGATGGTGGCAGCATGATTAAAAGTCTATACTGACTTTCTCTACTACATTTGTAACCTCTTCACATGTATGCCTGTTTTAATGATTTTTTTTGCCTGCATGGAACCTGTCGCACATTAATCATAACCCACGGCAGTTCATTAACAACTAAAAAGTCTAAAAGTGTCTACTAAAGCTTTAGCATCATGTATCACAGGACTCATCTTCAATATCAAAGAGTTTTATTTTATTTTGATGAAAAAGCTGACAAACACTCTTTCATATTTGTAAGCTTGCAGCAAAAGTTGTTCTCAAGCAGCCCTGGTACTTCGCAGAGGCAACCAAGGCAATTGGAAGACCTTTGGAGACGCTGGCGGCAGCAGACACAACGGTCCTTTTTAATTTTTACAGTTCTGAGCATATGCGCACATGCTCAGTATTGTGCGCATAGTTTTGAGCACGCGTACTACTGGTGAGAACTGTGTAAAAGGACCGTCTAAAAGCCTCCCATTGCCTCCGTTGCCCTTGGGGCCTTGGTGCCCCTTGAAATGTTCCAGTAGAAAGTTACATTTGCCCTCCTTGAGGTGGCCTTAAACAATGTGAAACGGCCCTGCCCTCACAAAAACCAAGTACGGGGCTTGTGTAGATTTTGTAGAGCAGTGATTCTACCATGTTATCGATGTACAGCGTAATTAATGCTTTTTGTTGTACTCTCAATTTAAAAAATCGCCACCACCCTGTTTCTTTGTGTAGACACGTTTCCCCTTACAAAACACAGCATGGTTGTGTTTTTAATTTAATGTAGACTCCTCCAAATTATTATCAATTACAGGTGTTAAGTTGAGTTCAGTTAACGTGTTGTTTTGATATTAGATTGACATATGATGTGATGAATTACAAGCTGAAATACTTAAACAGGTGATAAAAATAACCCTGACAAATCTATTCAGGATTCAGAGGCTATCAGCTAAGTATTTAATAACAACTAAATTCCAATACTTTGGCCATGAAGCAAAATCTGTCTGGCAGCTTGATTGTAACAGTTTGGCTGGTAAATAGCGATGTGGCCCATAAATGATAACCTTGTGGCTACAAAATCATCGCAGTGTGGCACCTAAATAATTCCAATCCCATAAACAGTATTATGAAGAAAAAAAAAGTATTTGCTCCTTTTCAGATGCTCACATTTTGTATGTTGTCTTTTTTCCAGCTGTGCAGTCGCACACTCAGGTTTCATTTCCTAAGGCGGAAGACTTCCTCCCCCCACCCCCACCTGCCCAACCCGCCTCCCCTGGAGATGCACCCCTTCCCCCACCACCCCCTGAGCTTCTACATGGTGGAGGGATCCACTCTGACCTACCCCTGCCCCCACCACCACCCCCGAGCCACGTGACGATGCAGCAGTACAACGAGCCACGTCCCCCGCCGCAGCCACACGCCCAGCCGAGCTACAAGCAGCCTGCGTACCAGCAGCGGCCACCCCAGCAGAACGGTGGCACTGCAACGGCTGCTTACAAGCCGATTCCACCTGACCCACCAAGGAGCTATGCTGCAAGTGCTGTACCCAAGCCAACAGACCAGCCTATCTCAGCGCCTGCCAAGACAGGAACGGAGGCCGAGATTGATGCACTGACCAATTTACTCATGCAGAACATGGAAGTGACCCCGGATGAAGGAGAATTCTTCGGTAAGATGGGGATTGAGGGTGGATCCCTCTTGTGCCAGTCCCAGTTATCTTTGCCATATAGAATACTGTTACGTAATTACTAGACTGTTTAAGTCTCGCTCATGTTCCAACATGTTTGAGAAGCTCGGGTTCCAGACACATAGATTTAACATGTGAAGGAAATAACCACACACTTTAACAGGTCTCAGCATCTCATCATGAGACTTTGGTAGCCACCAAACCCTTCGTCGGTGTTGCACGGATTTTTCATTTCCGTCCACTCTCATCCCTGTAAAAACTCTTACTCGTACTGGTTTCAGATGCTATACGACAAGTTGACCCGTTGTCATGTTCCTCTTATCAATCAGGGTACTTTTTTAAAAATTTGCAGGAATCTGTGCCAGATGTGGTCAGAAGGTTGTAGGAGATAACAGCGGCTGCACAGCTATGGACCAGGTCTACCATATTGACTGCTTCACTTGCGATACCTGCCACACCAAACTGCGTGGACATCCCTTCTTTGCCCTGGAGGGTAAGGCCTTCTGTGAAACTTGCTATATGGTGAGTATTAACCCTAACCCCCTAAGCATTTTTACTAGGAGACCTCCTCAATCCATCATACTCCAACAGTACACTTGTGGGGCCAGTACACAACCCATCATACTCCAACAGGTCTTGTGCTGTTTGATTTTGGCTGACTGGGTATATTATGACATGGGTATAGCTTGATTATTTGAGAAGTACAGTACCAAGCCCATCAATATCCAACAATACAGTTTGCTTATCAGAGTACTACTTTCCACACCCAGCCAAAGTCCAACACTAGTCCCTTGAACCATTGGTACTCAACCAGCCATAGTCCAACAGCAGAGACAAGATTCACAGAACTCAACCATCCAAAGTCCAACAATACCCCCTGTTGGATTTTGACTGACCTGGGGGTAGTTAGGGTTAAGGAAGACGAAGATGCCAGTAAATAATACTCTTGTGAGACTCAAAGGGCCCATGCAATATAATTTTTTTAAAGCCATCCTTTGAAATGAACATTTGTGTCCCATTTTACCTCGTTTTTAACTTTCATTTTGCCATTTTCACAAGTATTTTGGTGACTTTGGTGTTTTTATGCTAATGGGAATTTCCATATCCATGTACAAAAGTGTAATGTCATATTAGCAGGAACATCACTGCTGCAACTAGTTTGTGCACAAAAATTTGACAGAATTTAGGATATTTCGTTGTCGTAAAGTTTCTTTCCTTTTGTGATTCGTTGTTGTGTCAGTTCATGGCAGTAAGCCAATGAGCAAACTTTTCTCGCAAATGCTTTCAATTCAGCAAAAATATGGGGGTTTCAACGTTCTGTGTATTTCAACAGAAAATCACAGTGTCTTCGTGAAATGAGATTATGGCAACAGCACCCTCAGTTGTCCTGAAAAACATGGACAATTTTCAGTATTTATAGAAGTGCTTTTCAAAAAAAAAAAAAAAAAAAAAATTGTAATCAGTAGCTTTTATTCACTTAAGGGGACTAGAAAGTAGCACAAAATATGTTCCCAAGAAATATTCACTTTATGGGGCCTATTAAAGGGGCTGTGTCCTGATGATTATAGCAGTAAACGGAATAACCTCACGTGCGCACATGCGGTCACATCACAGTTTGACAAAGATGGCACCCTTTGTGTTTTGAACCCAAGCAAGCGTGTGCAGTATCTGGGTGAGAGTTCATCTTTCCGTGCACAGCCACAGGCCTGCTATAATCATGACAACATAGCCCCTTTAAAAATGACAGTCAGCATGCCCAGATTTACATTTTCAATGTATTAGAGGATTGATCCCTTGTTGCTTTGTGAAAAAAAAATCTTCTTAATCGTCTCGTTTTTTTTTTTCATTTAGGACTCGCTGGAGAAATGCTCCACCTGTTCTAAGCCAATCACTGAAAGGGTAAGTTGTTATTATATTTAGCACTTCTATGTCCCATATCCAACAAGGTCTACTACAACACCCCAATAGCCATTAGCACAGCTGCAAAGTAGGACACCGCTTAAGATGCCCTGGTGATCAACACTGAACAGGGTTCGAACTGGCCTCCAGTCACATGCTCGGTGGTGTAGTGGTTAAGACATCTGCTCTAGAATTTTGGGGTGGCTACTCGGGGGTTTGAATCTCACCCGAGTATCCTGTGGATTTTTTTTTTGCCCATAGGACTTGGAAAGCACTGAGTGCGATGACGTCATTTGTGCTCACACTCTGTGGACGCTCAACTTGATTTTTAGTATTACCTCTTCTCCCTTCCCACTACCCGCAGATCTTAAGAGCCACTGGTAAGCCGTACCATCCACACTGCTTCACCTGCGTTGTGTGTGGAAAGAGCCTGGATGGAATACCATTCACTGTGGATGCAACCAACCAGATCCACTGCATTGAGGACTTCCACAAGTAAGATTTATTAATTAACTGACATACAGATCCTCAAACTTTCTGAACTCCCTGGGGAGTTTACAATCCCAAGATGCTTTTGGTGCAAAGGGGTTAATCCAACATAATACCGTCTCAGCCCTCGGAGGTTCCCATTTGTATACCAGGCTTAAAGAGAAGCAATTTATAGTTAAGTGTCTTGCTTATTTGGACACCAGTGTCATGACTTAGATTCGAACACACACTCTGATGACTAGGCCATCAGAACTTGAGTCCAATGCGCTGGACTGCCTGGCCACAACACATAAACAACATAATAAAACTAATGACGTTTTCTGGTTGATTGAGTTATCAATTCCCTCTATGTTTTTTTTTTTTTTTTTTGGTTTTTTTTGCATGGCAGGAAGTTTGCTCCTCGCTGTAGTGTCTGCCTCCAGCCCATTATGCCTGAGTCAGGCCAGGAGGAGACAGTCCGCATTGTTGCCTTGGACCGTAGCTTCCACGTCGGCTGCTACAAGTGTGAGGTAAGTCTCCCAACAAGAAGTAAACTTCTTTCCTTCTCATTTGGATTTCTTACCTTAAGGTTTAATCTCTCTGATCCTCTAGATGGATTTTCTAGTAGTGTAAAGGGAAGATAAGAGTACTTTGGATTTGGCAGATTGAGGGCAAACTGTCAGCTGTGTTGCAACTTGACAAGTTGAAATCTGTTAGATCATTCTGTTTTAGCAGAGAGAGTTCAGAGATGAACAGATATCAACAAATGATCCCACAACACTGCATTTTCCAGTTGTTTGGCCTCATCAAAAACCAATCTAACCAACAAGCCAGTCGACTTTAGACATAAGCTTCGTATTAACTAGTTGCTGGTGGGATTCTTCCATTTTTTCCGGTCCAGCCTGATGGGATTATTTTCTCAGAAATGCTGGAATCATTTGTCTATGAGAGTACCGCTGGCACAAAGAAACCTTGACTTGACAAAGCCAAGAGAACAAAGATTCTCTTTATTCCACCGTGAGTTTTGTTTTCTCTATCGAGAAAATGTCAAATTCGTGCACCGTGAACTGCAGAACCTCGGCCGTAAGCTACAGCATAGGATTGTTACTAAACCCAGGACCATGGCTGGATCCCCCAATTTACTCTGACTTACCTTTATTGAGCTGAAATACAATGAATAAACAATGTTGGAAGCCTCTCGATTCCTCGTATTCCTCTTCTTGGAACAAAAGGACAACGTTCTGGAATCAGGGATTACACAAAAACCACCACACAATAGCCAAATATTGGTGAAATATTCAAGACCATGTTTTCTCTGTGTGGGTGAAATGAAGCTTTTAGACGGCGTGTGTATGCTCTGTGCATGCTCAGCAGTAGAATGTCTGGGCGACCTTTGTTCCAGTATTCCGATTTTACACAATGGCGTGTTTCAACGTCGCCCGTTTGCTGGCGCGACAAATATTTACTGGTTTAAAAGCCCGTAAGTCTCTGTATTTCAAGTCAAATATTTTTGCCTTCTTGTAAAAGTGCTGATATAAAATAGATAACATACATCACTCTAAATTCCCAATATCTTTTTCCCTCGCTCCCCGCGACCTTATCCCTTGTAGGATTGTTGTGCTCTGTTGTCTTCTGAAGCGGATGGGCGTGGCTGCTTCCCATTGGACGATCATATTCTGTGCCGTGACTGCAACACCAAGCGTGTCCAAGCCCTCACAGCACCATAGATGAACAAATAAAGAGAGAGAGATAGTGACTGAAATGATTGCAAAGTAAACTAAAGGACGTCTGCTAACCGTTTTGGTAGTTTGGTCAATACTTGGACATTGGCTGTTTTTAAACAATGTTTTTTGATTGTTGCCTTTTCACTTTGAATCTTCATCTTAAAAAAAACAACGTCTGTGCTTCCTTTCAAGGTATGAGTTGAAAAATGTTTTACAGCATCTTCTTTTGACATGATTAGAAAAAATTATTCTCTGGAAAGGGTTCTACCAAAGTTCTCAACATTTTCTTGAGTAATAGTTTTCAGGACTCGTTCTTTCCCTGTGCTGTAGGAGACATTATCTGGTACCCTGTATGTACTGATTGTCGAGGGTTGATATCACTTTTTTGTTTTCAGGGTATCAGTCTGTAGAAAAAGTGCCTTGTTATAGAGAGACTGTTTCTGTATAATATTAAGTTCAGCTGCAGTAATTGAGAAAAGTCTTTTACCTTTTGTTGGCTATCAACAAATGGAATCATGTGACATAAAGATAACTTCAATTGGCGTGATTGAAATTGGCAACAAGTTTTGTTTGTTATGCTTGCTATGATTGGTTAAAATGTAGCAGTTGGATTCTGAACTGGCGGATTAGTTGCAGCTGAAAGATTGATTACAATCTGTCAAATAGACTGTTATTTGGATTGTCCGTTGCAATCCAGTAAATCAGTTGCAATATCGGGGCGATTTGGTTCCAAACTGGTTGATTGATTTGTAGTCAAAACATCTAACAATTGGGCAAACAAGTAACAGTTTATAAAACGGGTTGTAATTCTTGAATTTAGTTAGTCTATATGTGTAGGTACTGAAAGCAGAGACTGACTGGAATGTAAATTGTCGAAAGCTTAGAAGTTTAGTCGGACCATGATCAGTACAAAAGAATCAAAGGCTTTACCAGTATGCAGCTTCTGAGATTTAAAGAAGGATATTGGACTGTAAAGGAGTGGAATAAAAGCAATAAATAGTACAAATTTGGAGGAACTGTTAAAATGTCACTCCAAGCAATAGATCTTAATTCCATTTTATCAACAGGCATTAAAAAACGATGGTACTACAGTAGTACAAATTTTTCAGAAAATGGTGGCAGAAGTGGGATCACATGGATTAGGTGACATACTATGTAGTTACTGAAATACTGGTTGTGTAATATGAACAGTTACTCAGTTTGAATCTGGATTGAGATAAAGCTGTATACTCAAGTACCACCTTTTTACAAGTCTGTCAACCTTCATCCCAATTTGGTCATGTATAACCCTTTATACTTTCGCGTATTTGTTGTGCTCAGTTTTATAGCCCAAAAATACTTAGCTAACAACGTTACTTCATTTCAGAACTAACTGTTTGTTCCATGGTGCCTAACAATATGTTTGGTTTTTCGCTTCTAGGATTATTTTTGTTCCTGTATCACAGTTCCTTCGAAATAAATTGTTCAACGTTTGTGTAAAGGCAACTCCATGAAATGCATATTCGTTAATTTACAACGGGGGGGGGGGGGGGGGTAAATAAGTAGAATCGTCATACTTTGAGATTTATATCTGCCAGAAAATAATACCTGAATTAATTTTTCTTAAATTATTTGTAGAACAAACAATTTTACAGATCTGTCAAAACATTCAAAATTAGTTACGAAAAATATTTAATCCTTTGTTAGATAATTCTAGATTATTTTCTTTTTCAAAAGAAAATTTGTTCAATTAAAAAAAATGTAATCCTTTGTAACATGGTGTCATAATGACATCACAAAAATTCTTTAAAATAAATTAAAGCTTATTATTGTTGGTGTAGCATGTTTAAAACTAATGCAAAATGTATGTTATTGACCCTAAAATTTTAATCGTTTTTGTTGTTTGCAAACACAGGTACCAAAAAATAACAATATAGAGATTATTTATTGTTAAATTCTCATGTGAAATAGTTACATTCTTTACCAAGTTTTAGAAGGGGTTTTCTTTTTTTTTCTTCGTAAGGGAGAGAACTCCAAATCGTAAGTAAGTGGTCAAGAATTGCTCACAGATTTAGATGTTGGTAGTACAGCACAACTGTAAATAATTTGTGAGAAAAAAATAGCCCCATGATTTCGTTTTTATTACCATTATGTTCTGACCCACCAAACTAATTAAATCCTCTCAAATAACAGTTATGCAAACATCATTAATTTACATTTTAAATCATAATAACTAAATGAAATATTTACGTCTTTGTAGTTCTATCTTAGGAAAGTCGTAATGAAGTAAAATATATGCTTTCACTTTAACTATTCAAAATCATGCAATTTTCTAACAGAAGCATTGTCGACATCCTTTATAAGTAAATTTTCGTTGGTCTTTTTTAACTTTGCGAATTATTTTGAGGTTTCCATTTTGAATTCAGAATGAACATTTAAACAATGTATAACAGCTGTTTTGTTTGTGTGTTTTCTTTTCAGCTAGTTATTAAATGCATACACTTCTTCTATGAGTCTAGAATCATATTTACAGTACCTTATAATACCAAATACTGCTACCCGTTTGTGGAATCATGCTATGCGATATTTTTTTATTAATTTTGGTTAATAAAATAAATACTACTAATAAGATTTACCTTTGTACGTTTGTTTGTTTCTTGCTTATTTATTTATTTATTTATTTTATTTTAAATCTTGAGAAATACAATGAATGAAAGTTGAACATGGGCTGTCATGGAAATACAAAAGTACAATATTTGTCATCAAAAGATGGGTACAACCAAACCCCTGTTAAAATGTAATTAAGTAAATTATTAAAAAAGATTTGCACAGACAGAGTTACAAAAATTACATAAAAATTTAGCACTATAACAAAGCAGTTGCAAAATATGTTATTGTACTGTATGCAAATCTTGTACGCGATTGCGGTTTTGATAGAACTGGTACAATTTGAAGGTTTGTTTAGTGGTTAACGGCTGTCGTTTTTTAAACTAAATTTGGATGCACGTGGAGGGTGAATGCCAAAGGCGCATACAGAAGTGACATCAGTGAAAGTGTATACATCCATAGTGTTACTTTAGCCTGTTTGCGTGAAAGACAAAGAAAGCAAATTAAATTGTTCTCAATTTTGCTATTATAAAACGTAGTAACGTCTAACATCGTGAATCTCTAATCACATACCCACACCTTTTTGTACCAATTCACCCTTTTTTTATATATCTATTTTTTGTATTTTAATTTTTTTGTTTTTTTAACTGGCTTGGAAACGGTTTGTAATTTGCGCGTTGCGATTTCAACCAACATGACCACCAACATTTTTTGGATGATAAATAACTACCAACGTTTATTTTTTCTCCTCTCGATGAGTTTATGCTATTATAAACAGTTAACTGGATTCGTGAACTGATTCAGTAATAAATCTAGATTCATAGAGGAACACTATTGAAAATATAGCCCGAAAAAAAGTTCCGTGGCGCCCACCTTGGCTATTTAGTACCCACTTCAAATGATGAGTGGGGTAGCGTTAGGGTTGACACGTGAACACTCGAGGGAATCAAATGCACACATCGTGTAGGCCTCCATGGTGTAGGGTACCTTTGAACCTGGCCATTTGTCATGGACATGTGAGTAAATGAGCATAAATATCAGCAGATAACTGTTCACCGTTATTTATCTAAGATTTGTGCAAACAATCACGACGATCGACTAACAAGGCTGAACTTCTGAACGACCTTAATGAAACTTGGGAAGCCCGCGATTTCTCACGTTACGTCTCTGCTTTGTTGACCTCCCTGTAGATTCGCTCGTACGTAGCCGACTTGGTACGAACACAATCCACTAATCCCGTAATCCACAAAGAGTGTGCCTACTCCAGATCTGGACCTTGTTGACTCGTCAATCATTGAAGGACACATGCTGGAGTTGATCCACTTAGCTTTAATAGCCACCATGGATTCGACGTTTCGTAATTAACCCAAAGCTGTTTTCGTTTTGAAGGTTTCGTGGTCCTTGCTCTTAAACACCCGTATTTGCCAACAAAATCACACTCATATTTTTTGTGGTGGTTAGTGTGAAAAACGAGCGGTTAAAATGAGGTAAGTCGACCTTGTTTGTTTGTTTTTCAGTTATTTTGTTTTGATTTGTTTTCTGTAATAAAAATTAAAATAGAATAAAAATCTATCCAATAATATCTTGCAAAGTTTACAGTGTTTAATATTTAGGTGAAACAAGAACTACACTCAAAAGGCGCTTCTATGGTCATAGATCCACAGTCAACGCCCAGAAGCTAGATACACCTGTCGGACATCACTTCAACCTACCTAATCACTCTATTTCTGACATGATTTTACAGGGCATTGAGGCACTAGGTAACCACAGAGAGACTATTCGTCTGGTCCTTGCTCTATGGTCTGAGTAGGGAGAAACTGTGGATAAGGCACCTCCACACAATTCAACCGCATGGTCTGAACATCCAAGAAAGAAATTCTTAATTAATTTTTGTCTTTGCCTTCTCCTTTTTCCACAGATGTCCCCCTTTTGAAATCTGACTTGTTCACTAATAAATTATTTGGTTATGCTGTACCATTTGCTTAGTGTATGTGATTTGATACATTTTTCAGTGCTATTAATTATTATAATTAATTGATCTGTCAATTTCAAATCATGGTGTAAAACATGGTTACATCTCCATAAACACATTCATGAAAGTATAATTAACAAATCTATCTATCATCATTTTAGAACCCGGACTTTCTCTCGGACAAGAACAATCAGTGTTACGTCACACTCCTCTCATCTCTTATCAGGAGAGTCACGGGATGAACCCCAACGAGTCCGAAAGGACTCCGTACTGAGTTGGACTTCCACCACAGATGCCATCCTCCCCACGGGAGAAATCCTTCCATTGCCGGAAGACATAGAGCATGATCGTCCGAAGAGGTCGCTATGCCAACTCATCTGCCTGAACATGGTGGTCCTGGGGATCGAGTTCTGCTATGCAATGGAGACGGCCCTAGTCATACCCCTCCTGCTACAGATGGGTCTGCCAAACTCCCTCTATAGTTTGACCTGGCTCATGAGCCCTACCCTGGGTTTTTTTTTATCTCCAGTGATTGGAACGCTGAGTGACCGCTGCGCTTGTTTCTGGGGAAGAAGACGGCCCTTTATTCTTGCCTTGTGTGCAGGTGTCATCATTGGCTTCACACTGTTTCTGAATGGGAGAGATCTAGGGTTTTTGGCTGGTGATGTTGCCCCAGGTTAGTACTTCCCCGGCATATAATAATACTGTACATTTATAATGCGCCATGTCTGTCGTAAATGACACTCCTGGCGCCCAATTATTAATTCTGGTGGAGATTGTTACAAATGATTTTATGAGACAAAGCAACCATGATACAACACCTTGAAAGGGATAGAAGGTGAGGTGGCGCAAATTGCTGCCAGACCATTCAACAAACACTGGGGCAAAGCCCTTCTCTTTTCGATAAGTGTGCTGGGTTCTTTTACGTGCATACACAACACACGGGACCAACGGTTTTACGTCCCATCCGAAGGACGAAGCAATAATGGTTAAGTGTCTTGCTTAAGGACACAAGTGTCAAGACCGAACCGGGACTCGAACCCACACTCTGCTGATCAGAAACATCAGAGCTTGAGTCCGGTGCTCTTAACCGCTCGGCCATGACACGCCATATCTCCCTTGTCTGAATTATTGCAAGCTAATGCTTTTTGAGACAAACTTTCAATGTTTTCAAACTGATGTGAACAGATCACCTGGTTGGACTAATACTGACGGTGATTGGTGTTGTCATCATGGACTTTTGTGCCGATTCCTGCGACAGTCCCTCCAAGGCCTACATCATCGACGTCTGTAACCTAGAAGACGTAGACAAGGGTCTGAACATCAGAGCTGTCCTTGGAGGTATGTATGTAAGGTGTCAGGAAAAAAGTCTCTACAACTTAAAGACGCCCACTGGTCACCATTACCCGACGACGATTTCTGTGGCACAAAACGATCATGTACCCGTACATAGTTTACTTGCAACGCGTGCACAGGTCAAAGGTGATCTTTTGTGGCACGAATTTGTTTGTCGCGTGTTGACGAGTGGCCGTCTTTAAGTAAGGCCTGTAATACATACACATATGGACTGGCATAATTCGGTTACCAGTGCATGTCTTTCTCCCCCCGGGCCTGTGAGTGACCAGAGGGTCATATTTCCTGAGGGCAGAAAATAGGACCCCCTTCTGATCTCTCACAAGTCCGAGGGGAGATAGACATGCACTACTGACCGAATTATCCCAGTCCATAACACACCTCAGTCCTACATATGAAGAAAAAATATGTATATATATATATATATATATATATCAGGGTTTTTTTCAAGTGGCGAAGTCACGAGGGCCTTTTCCAACTTATCAGGAATTTCTAATGTTTTTTCTTGATTTCTTTATTTTTGCTACCCTAACGGGCTACTGAAATTCCCAGCCAATCAAAAGCAGTGGGGTCGGCTTGCATTAACCTCATCTGCATTGTGATTGGTTAACGTTTCAGCGCTTTAAATTATGAATAATTTATGTTGAAACTTAATGAATATCTCAACAACAACAAAATGCAAAATCAATTTGGAAAAGGCCTTCGTGCGCAATGACTTGGTTTTCGCAGCTACATAGCTGTCTAAGCCACAAAGGCCTTGACGAAAGGCTAGGAGATAGGCTGCTCCGGGGATCACCTCAAGTGACTAGTTTTTCTATACCACTCCAAGCAGTCAATATTTGTATACTATTGACTGATGGATTCCTCTCTTTTGTTCCTGTTAAGGTCTTGGTGCAGGGGCAGGTTACATATTTAACGGCATTGACTGGGAATCCAACGCCATTGGACATGCTCTTGGCAGTCAACTACGAGTGGTGTTCCTCTTCAACTGCTTGGTCTGTTTCGTCTGCTTCACGCTTACCCTCTTCAGCATCAAAGAAAAACCGCTGCCTCGGGCCCCTAAGGATAATAAGGTGACTCGAGAAAGGAATGGGTACCAAAGATTTGACAGCGGTGTACCACAGTCACCCAACGAGGCAAAGCAAATGAGCTACGACTCATTGTTGGATTCACAAGGTAGTCTAGATCCGGCCGTTTCAAGTCAAGAAAGAAGCAGCAACAGCGAGGGGAAGAGTGGTGGAAAGAGTTCAACGGAGTCCAACATCAACAGTGCTTCATTTTCAAGGATTGATCACTATCCATCTACATCGGACGCTGCTCCATCTTCAGGGTCGGTGATGGACGACTGGGAAAGTTCGGAATCCAAATCAAAAGAGGAGTCGGTTTCTGCTGGGAAGCTGCTGATGTCCATTATCAGGATGCCACGTGAGCTGCGATGGCTTTGCCTGAATCACTTCATTGGCTGGTCAGCCCTGGTGTCCATCTTTCTGTTCTACACAGACTATATGGCAGAAGTGGTTTATAAAGGTGCTATACAAATACTGACTGCTTTGAGTGCTATGGTTAAAACTGCGACTCCTGAGGTGATCCCTGGAGCATTCTATTTTCCCCGAGGCAAAGCCGAGGGAAAATAGATCACTCCAGGGGATTGACGAGGGAGTCGTATAGTTTTCACCATAGCACAAGTAGAAGCGGTCAATTTTACCCTTACATTGTGCCTAGACGTCTAGGTACCAAGAAACTGCTGTTGCTATGGGTATCATACATGGGTTGCTATGGGTATAGTACATTAGTTGCTATGGGTATAGTGCGTCACATTCATGTGGCTTTCTAGTAAAAAAATAAGACATATCATGCAATGGGCTCTAAACCAATCAAAAGGCAGAATCTTTGTAAGTGGTGTTATAATGTAGACTATGATTGATGTTTTTGATAATGCACACCCCAACTCCACCAAAATCCAACTCAAAGGGCCTATTTGTTTTGCTTGAATTTGATCGGAGTGTTATTGCCAAACCATCAAGCTCTGGTGTGATCAGAGACACTCTGAATATTACCAGAACTTGAGTCCAGTGCGCTTGACCTTCTCTTATCGATAAGTGCCTGGAAACGAAAGCCATGTAAAGACACCATTTTGTAATTTCGGACCACTACGGAGCCTGCTCAGACCACACACACCCCCACGTCTAACGCTTCGTTTCACCCACACAAGGACAAAAAAGGTCTTGTAAATACTGGCATTTTGTGGCTATTCAGAGGCGATTTTTGTGTAATCCCTGATTATAGACCTTTGTTCTTTTGTTCCAAGAAGAGGATTACGAGACATCAAGAGGCTTCCGCTATTGTTCATTCATTGTATTTTGGCTCAATGGAGGTAAGACAGAGTGAGCCTGCAATTGAGCCATGGTTCCGTGTTTAGTACCACTCCATTGCTGTAGGTTGCGGCCGATGGTTTGCAATTCACGGTGTGTGAATTGGACATTTTTTCGGTTGAGAAACAAAATGAACAATCCAATAAAGAGAATCTTTGTTCTTTTGGCATTGTCAAGTCAGGGTTTCTTTGTGGCAGCGGTACCCTCAAAGAAAAAAGATTCCGGCTGTTCCGCCAAAAGATTCCCGCCAGGGGGATGGGACCAACAAAGAAAAAAATCCCTGCAGCAACTGTTTAAATATCAATGCAAGGAGTATTTTGATCGATTTGGAACAACCAAACCATTACCTGTATTTAATTAAAGTGACGTTTTTGGGTCTTTTTCCAGGTAGTCCTACAGCTCCAGAAGGTTCTGAGAAACGAAACTTGTACATCGCAGGGACCAAGATGGGATGTTGGGGAATGGTAATTTTTTCTGGATCGGTTGTTGTCTATGCAAGTAAGTTATGCACATCCATGATCCCCAAAAATTGTGTGAACTTTACCAAAGCAAAAATTCCTGGTGAAATAACAAAATAACTTCTTTTTCCAGTTTTACTTAACAAGCTGTCGTCCCACATAGCACCTCGCACAGCTTACGTCTGGGGACAGACCGTTAATGCTGTTGGTGTGGGCTGCATGGCCATCTTCAGTGACAGTGTTCCTGCGACCCTTGTCCTTAACGTGACCTCAGGGGTCATGTTTGCAACTGTCACCACACTGCCCTATGGCCTTCTGGCTGATTATCATGATAGCTACAAGGTACGAATAGCTGTAACTTTTAAATTAACTTTGTGTCAGTCATGAAACTGTATTTGCCGTATTCATGAATTTACCAATATGTGTTTTAATATGGTTTTTTCCCTGCTCCTTGTAATTGGCGGCGCCTGCCGCTGTCAATGGGCGTTGTGCCCTCCCCCAGTCCTACCAACGGCTTTTTAATTTTTATTTGTTCTCTGTAATGTTGCGCCTTGAGGGTATGATATTATTATTATTATTTAATTCTTGAAATAGAATTTATCTATTTCTCTGTGCTTTGTGAAGATGAAACTGTGCTTTGAGTAGATGCTTGGAAAAATGTTTGTCTTGAAAGACAGCAGTTATCATTATTTCCTGAATCTGAGGTAGCCCAGGCATGAGATTTCTCAGGATTTTTCCTGATTTCAGGGTTTTCTCAAAATCTCCTTGAGCATTAAAATTTTCTTGAAAGAAGTGAAGCAATCACCATATGGAGAAAGACATAATCCACATTGTGTCTAAACCTATAGTTTTGTATTTCTGGTGATGCACAGAGTCTGTAAACCTCCTGAATTGTAATATCTGGGAGGTTTCTGGTCTAGAAGAAAGGGGAACCCAGGCCCTGCAAGCCATTTTGAGGAATTTTTAAATTGGCATATCTCCCAGATATTCCATAATCCTTCTTTTTGTTTGTCTATGGCAGAGCATGAATGACAGCGAGCGATCCAAACGAGGCCTGGGCACCGATGTTGCTTGTCTCGCCAGCATCACTTTCTTGGCACAGATGTTCGTGTCAGCGATCTTAGGAGCTCTCATCTCTCTCACGGGGACTAAGATAACTATCGTCCTCTTTGCCAGTGGATTCAGTTTCCTGGCTGCGATTACGTCTGCGCTTTTTGTTGTCTACAGCGTGGGGGACCCGCCCGAGTATAAAGACCTTGATGAAGAGCGACAACCACTTGTGATGTAGTGCACAACCTAACACCTGGTTATGTCGAAGTTTAGCGACAAACCAGCCTCGCTACCATGGGCAGCCAGCCGTATCGATACCCGTCATCACTAACCCCTCGGAGGGATTTACTGAAAAACAACGCTGATTGGCTTCCAAAACTGAGTGCTTTGCCTGCAGACTTGTTAAATAGTTTTGAGCGCTTGTCGGCGCTTACTACGCGTGTCAAATTGCAAGTATTTTGACGCGATTCCACTTCAAATCAATCATGTTTTTACCCTGAACCGCATACAGTTAGACATGTCACAAAATTAAACAAGAATGTGAGGGGACCAGTTGCTGTGTGACTTGATGCCTCTTTTGCGGGCTACCATACTTGAGTGCGCGCGTTGAGTGGATCGGCCTCAGGCCCAATTAAAATGTGCTATTAGTTGGCACATTTTAATTAACGAATTCTAGTGGTTATGAGCGAGCAAGGCATGATGGGGAAACTGGCGTGATGAGATTGATCACCCCTGGGAATGAGGTTGGCGACGAACCTTTACACCTATTTATATTTCCTCTTGTAGAAGTTTAAAGAATGCTTATGATGTTGCAATGTTCGTCATGATCCCCGTCTACATTTATGATCATGAATGCTGAGTTTCATTATACATAAAGAGACCAGTCTGTTTCCAATTTATGGCCTGAACCCGGGCCCAATTTCGTAGAGCGGCTTTGGGCAGAAATATATTGCATAAACAATTTCTGCTGAGCAAAAAAATGCAGGAAACCAGTGACAAATGGTACATGTGGTGTGGCATTTTGGCTGGTAACCTTGTTGGGGCCAAGCCTTTGGTTTGAACAAAAAAAAAAACCAAGGTGGCTGAACAATGCTACATAACTTTTATAAAATCAAATAGTATAAAAGCTGTAAAATAGCTCTAACCAAATTCATTTCTAATAACCATGTTTTGTTAATTTCAAATTCCTGTCATCTTAACAAATGTTGCTGTACATTTCTTTGAAGAATCTATGAAAATTGTATATTGCATTCTTGTACGGGTATTTATGCACCGCTTTCAAATGAAACATAGAAGTATTTACATATATATTTATACTTCCAGTACGCGCTAATCCTCCAATCAGATTGCTCAACGGGAGTGTGATAATAAACCATATCATACTCCCAGTAGTCTATATTGCACTCAGCGTATTGTATCACACTTCGTATATGGACAGTGCAAACTAAGGTTATTAACTTTGCGCGTTGCACGTGCTGCTCTTTATGAAATAAGTTGTATTATCTTCCAGTTGACTGGAAGATAAATTTGTTATTTCACATGCGCTTGTGGAATACAGGAAAATATAGCGCGTCTACGTCCCATATCCCAATCGACCTTCGGCCTTGTGGGATATGGGATGCAGAAACGCTATATTTTCCTTGTTTATTCCACTCGTGCTTGTGTGATGACTAATAACATATGTATTCATTAAAAAAACAGGCAAAATATTCAATGGAAGAAGTTGAGAATTTGCTGGGATTTAGTTAAAAGTAATGTCCACTCCCTGTTTTAGCCTGTAACCATGGTAACTGTTGATTGTGGCCACCAAAAATAGCACCATAAGATTGAGCAATATGAATTAAGTTTGTACAAAAAATAGAATATATCAATCATGGTTTTTATAAGTGCATTTATTAGTCATTACATTGATATAAAATTCAGACTGCAACATTTAATTGTGTTAAAGGTGTGTTTGTTTTCTAAGTTTTTCTTTTATTTGATTTTTAAAGATAAGGATTACATTAAGTTCAATGCATTTTTTGTATTTTATAAATTCATCAAAAATTTGATTTTTGCTTATCTTTTCTCAGACAAGTACTCAAAAAAGAATGTGTATTCCTTTACAACTTTCTGTTGAACGTTTAACATTATATTGCATTCAATGTTTTTAATTTTTTCTTTCGTTATTTTCTTCTTTAAGAAAACAATTACATTAATTTCAAGTGTATTTTCTTTATTTTATAAAATCATCAAAAGTTTAATTTTAGCTTTTATTTTCTTGAGACAAGAACTCAAAAAAGAATGTGTATAACTTTACAGCTCTCTGTTGAAAAATTAACATTATACAATGTTATATTGCCTTAATGAATATGAGGCATTCCAAAAAGTACAACAAATTTATACAAATAATCTTTATACCAATTTACATGTATATCAATTAAATATTTCTACACAATTTAAATTTTGTCGTTTTTCCTATTACTTTGAAGAGTTTCCACCAAGCTGTACAGTATCTTGATTCACAGAGAGTGAAAAAGTCCATGTACATGCATATCAGAAGTAGTGCTTGCCAATATTACCAGCATATCTCTCAGGGTGATCTTCATTAACTATAAAGCACTAGTGTGATAACTAATAGAATATGAACATGCACATCGTAGTTCACTTGCGCTTGTGTCACGTAATCACCACTGTGCAACGAACCCCATGTGGTATTTTGCTGGCTGGTTTTAGCGCACTGGACTTTAAGGCTTGGTTAGTTTGACCAGGGGTGAATTTCACAAAACTAGTCCTAACTTACGACTAGTCCTAACTTATGACTAATCATATAAGTTAGGACTAGTAACTCATCCTAAGTCGAGATAAGACAAGTCCTAGCACTTTGTAAAATCCACACCCGGTTAGTTTACCTGGGTAGACGTTGGCCGGTTGAACTACCCATTGGACTCTGTTAAGTTACTTCGGTGAAATTTTCCTGGGCTGTTCGCACTGGACTTAAAGTTGCTCGGTTAGGTTACCCCCAAAAAGTACAGTGCGAACACAGCTTTGCAGTCCAAAATACTCTAAAAATCTATCCATATAGTTGTCTGACGTTGTAGGATATATTAAAGCCCCAGCTCAACATTGGTAAGAAGAAAAACATAAATGTTCAATGGTATAAAGACAATGATGGTAGAAAACTTTCTTTGAAATATTTCTGCCTTAAGTGATATCGTTCTTAAATAATAAATGAAATAAGATCCAAAGTTAGTCTTTGTCTCAGTGAGACGAAAAATCTGCCTATAGGAAAGCGTACAAAAATGCTGAATGCCGTTTTCTCACAAATGAAACAACGAAATGAGCTGACATTTTCACAGGTTGGTTTTATTACAAATATCTTGATTTGTGAAAAGAATGGAAGCCTTTACAGTCAGTTTTTACTAATGTTGAGCTGGGGCTTTAATGCCAGGGCCAAGAGAAAAATGCTCATCACTGGAATAGGCAAACCAATCTTATCAAAGGTCCGAACATTTCGGTGATGATTTACCAAAGAGTGCAGTCTTTTAGAGGATATGGAAGGGTCTCTAGCCAAAGACACGAGGGGTTGATGAAATTAGACTTGTCGTTACCCAGAACCAAAATTCTGGAGGTAAATAAGTCTTGACAGTTGGAACTTTTCTCGACACAGAGGACATTCAGCCTGTAAAAAAAAAAAAACAGAAAAAAATTGTAACTTTTATCCAATGAGAGGCATGTCTGTTTAAATACAAGCTTTGGCTTTTGGGATTCTTCCCTGTTGCTGGTTTTATGCGCCATGATTTCATTTCTTGACCTTGTAAATGCAGAGGTTTAGGTGAGCTGACCAAAATCAATTTGGAGAAACGTGATGAGAAAAAGTAAACTTACCTTTGTGGCACACCACTCGGTGATGCATTCCCAACAGAACAGATGGCCACAGGGTGTGGCAGTTGAGTTGTGCCTCGTCTCGAGACACAGGGCACAGCGCAGGGTGGGGTCTTTGCCTCTCCCATCTTCGGCCACTCTAAAAGAACAATCCAATAAAGGAGTTTAAACAACTGGGTTTTTTTTCAATTAGGCCTATCAAATCTTTCTGGTAATGAAACCATAGGCCTGCAGATACCTGTGTAGAGAAGATGATGAAGATATGTCAGTTTAAGATGTAGGAGGAAAGTCACAAATAGGAAAACCCACGCAGTCAGGTAGGGACTGAAAACCCAATCCACCTTCAAGGCTCCAGTCTGAGGTGGGATTTGAACTGGGGTTCTCAGAGGTGAAAGGCAGGGATGAAACCACTGAGCCAACCTGAATGTTACTGTTGACCCAACTGATAATATATATCACCTCGCATTCATAATTCTGCAACAAGAATTTTTGTGTTACATGTTCTGATTGGTTAATACCTCGTGAGGTCAGATTCAGTTGTAGCCTCCGTTCCAGACGTTCCTGTGCCTTGCCCCGCTTTCATCTTGTACAGTGAGTGTAGTAGGCTCACTGTAAGCTGAAGGAATGACAACCAGGCTAAGACCTTGAAGCTTGGTCCCATACTACCATAGCCTGGACCACTCCTCACCAATAACTGTAAATTATAAAAATCCCAAAATTGTTAATAGCCTCACGTTTCGACTCTATACCAGTGTAGAGAAGATGATGAAGAAATGTCAGTTTTGGAGTGTGAGGAAAGCCCCAAATAGGGAAAACCCACACATTCAGGTAGGGACTGAAAACCCAATCCACATGTAAGGCTCTGGTCTCAAAGGCTTTCTCAAAGGCTAAACGACAAAACACACACATAGAAGTGTTGACCCATTTCACCTGATTCATCACAATGATCTTGGTTGCGCCATTTTGGTTGTCGATGTTCCTGTGTGTTTTTATACATTGTAGTGCACATTTTAAGCGGCGTGGAGTTTGACACGCTTACCAGAAGTTTTACATGCAACTTGACTCCCAAAATGGCAAGCGAGTAGAGACTAGCTGCGTGTGATATTGGTGCAAGATGTCAATACTTGTCAATAAAGGTCAATGAAGATCCAGTTATAACACACTCATCTGGGCCGGACTTCATAAAGCCATTAAGCAGAAAGTTTTTGGGGACGGGAAAGAAAAGAAGAAAAAAAATCCTGGCAGCAAACTGGTTAAGGAAAGATCGTTGGTTAAGTATGTCAATGTGTAATATTTTCTCTGACTTTTGTCGTACTCACATACTGTATACCAGTCCATCGTTTGGCCAAGTGATAGAACACCCCTCTCAGATAAAACAGAGCCATGTGGGTCCTCTGGATGATGGCTACTGCATGTCTCAATACAGGGACCATCTGTACAATTCTCTGCCGTCGCTCAGGACTTATTCTTTCCCTCGCTCTGTCGGTTTCCAAGAGCTTAGGAATGTAAGCAAGCAGTCTGTCCAAGAGGTAAGGTGAGCAGGAGAACAATAGTACGAGAGCCAACCGTCTCTGAAAAAAGAAGGCAGGTTGGAGGGAAGTCAGACTGGATATGTATTTGAAAAAAACAATACAATCTGGGGGTGAACAAAGCAAAAATGACTGGAGCGGGATTTGAACCCGCCAACATTAGGGCTAGATAGCTCAGTAAGTAGAGCGTCAGTACGTTAAGTCGATGGTAGCAGGTTTAAATCCCGCTCTAGTCAAATTTTCTTTGTTCAACACAAAATTGGTTTAAAATTTTACCCAGTCAGTTTCCCTTGTGATTTATTGCTAGATATTTAAAAAAATTTTTTAATTGTGCGAAGTATTCATTTCTTCAATACACCATGTAACCTTGGTTTACAAAAAGAGAGTGACCTTGTACATCTCCTGGCAGAAGAGATACTACACTAGTCATATGGAAAACTTTACATTTTGTGTCATAGTTTCCACATAAATTTAAGAATCTGTACCAGTTTTGAAATGTGCCCCCTTTCTTCATGTCAAAATTTGATCCAGACCGTACAGTGCTATCCCCAACAAATAAAAGATTTTAAAGATTTCTTCCATTGAGCTGTGTACAAATTGTGCCTGCAGGAAGTCCAGGCTCTGTGGCTCTTTTGTAAACATGGATATCACAGGTTACATTGTCTTCATTTTGGGCATTTATCAACAAGTTCACTTGAGGGGAAATATGGTCTTTCATTTTCTAGAAATTTCTCAGATTGTTTCCATCTGACATGCTGTTTACTTTTGTGGATAGATTTTTTTAAAAGCCCGCCTGCAATCTCCATCTCCATTCAAAACAAAAAACATCTGAACACGACGAAAAGGTATTTTAAATTATTTAGAGTGATAACTCTGAAAATTGTCTATGGTGTTCATAAATACACACATAAGACTTCAAAGGACTAATCCTCGTATCATTTCTCTCATCAATGTCTTTCTAAGATTGTATCTGATGACAATTAAATCCAGACTATTTTTACTTCTCCCCTCTTTGGTTCTCTTGACTGATTTCTTACCTTGACGGTTGGTACTGCCCTACGCGTGTGATCTACTTGAAGAATGTTAACATACTCTTCTCCCAGTGTCTGATACCCTGCAACATTCAATTTTAATTCAACTTTTAAACAAATTTACCACACTCCTTAGTTTCTTTTAAGTGTTTTGTTACAAAAATAAGAAAATGAAAGTGATTTGAATTTCTGATTAAAAATGTATTTCATGACTTGGGCTATTATTGTTTGACGAGGCATTAGTGTTGGAATATTGACCTGCAACTGTTGTCAGTCCAAAATATAAGACTTCTCCGAGAACATCAAGTTCCTTCCTCCATCTGGCCCATACTCTTGCTCCTGAAAAAAGGGAAAATAATTTTAGTGTTAATGGAAAGTAGGCCCATCTTGGTATAAATTGCAGGCTGGAGAGAGCAGTGAGCCAGAGATTGTTTCATTTCATTTATTAACTGGTTGTTAAGCCAAGGATTCTCAGAAAAGCTTACTTCATCCCTATACTAGCCAAGAACCCCATGGAGAGAGGACAAGGAAAGTTTAAGTTTTAGATGTGGGAGGAAAACCCCAGAGAAATATTCCAGGTAAAGCCCACGCAATTAGGTAGGGACTGAAAACCCAATCCACATAGTGCCCCGGCAGGATTCGAACCGGGGTCCTTGAGGTGGAAGGCAAAGAAAGATACCACTACTCCAACCCAACCACCGGCTATGTTTAACGCATTATAATTTGGGTGTTGGTAAAACTAAGTCGGAGGTGGGAGCTAGCTGGAGGAAGCGTCTAGTTAGAGGCTGCATTTAATGCATTATATTTCAGGTGTTTGTAAATGTCAGAGTTGGGAGCTAGCTGGAGGTTGCCACTATGCAAAATGTATCATTTGCTACTCAATTCTAGCGTTCAGTTTACTAATATTTTCAGTCTAAACAAAGTAAACAGTTTATGCACTTGTCAATTGTACTTTGTAGTCCCGGCCCCCCAGGATCCGGGGATGGCGGGGACTTGGGCCCGGATGTCATTTTGGAAAATGTGACAAACGTGGTAGAGTCCCGGCCAAGTCCCCGCAGGGCCGAACACTTTTTTTTGTCACACCCCGGCCCACTCCCCGCATAATCACTGCGTAGTTCCCCGGCCCACGCCCGGCCCCCTGAGTCTGTGATCCCGTGCGTGCTGTTGCTCTTCATTGAAGGGGCCCACACACTAGAGTGTCGTCGTGCTCATTTTCCTCAAAAGAGTTTAAGAAAGGGTATAGAAAAAACTCTCTCCGTGCTTTACTTTACAGGGAAAAGATCAGTGAGTACGTCCCGGGTACAATCCCGGGTTAGATCCCCGCCTGTTTCCCCGGCCCTTTTGAGGCACTGTACGGCCCCGCATAATGTCTCGGCTAAGTCCCCGCAGGGCCGAGCACTCTGAGCCGTGACACCCCCGTCCAAGTCCCGGCCCAAGTCCCCGCCATCCCCGGGTCCTGGGGGGCAGGGACTACAATTGACAAGTGCATTACTATGCAACATTGAGCTGGACGAATTGTCATGATTGTTGATTGTTCCCCCTTGTTTGCTCATCATGCTCTTAGAAAAACTAGTTGGACTAAAAGATCATTTTGTTTTTACTTTTGTTTTAGTGGGAACTATTTATAATGAAAGAAAAAAGTGGCAAATCTTCGAGTTCCACTAACGCTATTGGATGGAAATGCCGAATAGTGAATGTCGTTGTCACTCAGTCAGGGATTGTTTTGTTAATCACTGTTATTAATCAAACTATTTAAAAAATTACCCGCAAGTGACTGACAGATATCTGCCAAAGAGTTGCGCAGGAAATCCACATAGAACTGGTCCTTTTGATTGCTACGAATAATCTCAGGTTGACTGGCTGGTTGAAACATTGTTTGCTGAGATGAGATTCAATAAGTACCTAGAAATGTAGAATTGTTGTACAGTTACAGTAATGCTGTGCTGTGCTGTGTCATGCGTCATGTGTGTGGTGGTGACTGAAGCAGCAGTGTCACTCACTGCATTGACTGTCACTGTCACTGTCACACTGTGACTCACACACAGTGTCTGTCACGTCACTGAGCTGAGACTGGAGTGTCGGTGTCGATCCAGTGTCAGTGAATGTTGTTGCTAAATAAATTGCTCAGCCTCTTCTCTGCTGTAGTCTACTACTACTAGTCAGGGTTGATGACAACTTCACATTCACCATTCTAAGACACTGGTCGAGTGGTTAAAATGCTCGCAGTTGAGGAAACTACTGCCACTTGACCTACTGTGACTTGGATTTAACAATAACACTAACAGGTCAAAAGTAATGGTAAGAACGACAATTAATGTTCCTGTCCAGTGGGCGCAGACATCTTTAATTGTGAACGAGGTTAGAAGTTTGTATTCTAGAGTCTTCTCAAAAATTAAAATTTTATTTCTAAAATTTATAATTGGGGGTAAATTTAATAAACAATAAACAATTTTTTATTTATTGTTAGATGAATATTTTACATTTATTTCATATAAAATCACGACCCATTGGCATTGCGGCCTTATTCTTAGTCTGTTCCCCCCTGCCAGTAAGCTACGTTCAAAGCTACCTGAATTCTTCAAAATTAATACTAGGAACTTGACCATCCGGGGCTATTCCCGAGGACCAAACTGAAGCTAGCCCGTTATTGGGCCCGAAATAGCCAACCGCGTATTCGCTGAAATGCCAGCCGCGTATTCGCGAAATAGAATACATGCGGTACAGGGAGGTAAAGAAAAGGCTAATTTTTACGAAATATCTCTGCAAGAGTCTGTATGTTATCTTAACGAAGTCTGAAATATTTGCAACAACTTACAACTTTTAAAAAGATATTATTGTAATTTAATACCTTTTTGTCCTAACAAAGAATCAAACAAAGAAAGCAACGTTGGTAAATAACAGAAAATAAGCCACAAACACGGAGACAATGTGCGTGTATGCATTTTGGCATGCGTAAACGCCATTTAAATACCAAAACGTAAAATGAAAACGATTTGTACACTTCATTATGAGTAAAAATGTTTTTTTTTGTCCAGAATCCTAAAAAGCAGTACACGGGCATACCAAATTTTTGAGCTGGCTAGGTTGGTCCACTAATTAGTGCTTATAATTAGCAACAAATACATAGACGTCATTTTCACATACAATAACGCACATATTGCTTTACGATTGAGACCAGTACCTCTTGAAAAGTATAATAACCATTCATTATGATTGAAAGTGGGATCTTTAGTCCAGAATCCTACAAAACAGTACACTGGGCATACCAAGTTTTTGAGCTGGCTAATTTGGCCCACTAATTAGTGCTTAGTTAGCAACAAATACTAAGACGCCGTTTTCATAGAAAAAAACCCGCTCATTATTGCTTGCTGTTGAGGCCAGTACCTCTTGAAAAGTGTTTGTACCCTTCATTATGACTAAAGGTGGGATTTTTAGTCCAGAATCCGAAAACCCAGTACACTGGGCATACCATACTTTTGAGCTGGCTAATTCGGCCCACAAATTAGTGCTTAATTAGCAACAAATACATAGACGTCATTTTCACATACAATAACGCACATCGGTTGAGACCAGTACCTCTTGAAAAGTATAATAACCCTTCATTATGAGTGAAAGTGGGATCTTTAGTCCAGACTCCTAAAAACCAGTACACTGGGCATACCACATTTTTGAGCTGGCTAAATTGGCCCATTAATTAGTGCTTAATTACCAACAAATGCATAGACGCCATTTCCACATACAATAACGCACATATGGCTTTGCGGTTGAGGACAGTAGGCCCTACCTCTTGAAAAGTATTTGTACCCTTCATTATGAGAAAAAGTGGGATTTTTAGCCCAGAATCCCTAAAACCAGTGAACTGTTCATACCAAATTTTGAGCTGGCTAATTTGGCCCATTAATTAATGCCTAAGTAGCAACAAAAACATAGACGTCATTTTCACATATTGCTTTGCGGTCGAGACCAGTACCTCTTGAAAAGTATTTTTACCCTTATTTAGGACTCAAAGTATGGTTTTTAGTCCAGAATCCTAAAACCGGTATACTTGGCATACCAACTTTTTGGGCTCGCTGATTTGGCCCACTAATTAATGCTTAATTAGCAACAAATAGGTTACATAGACACCATTTTCAGTACTATCAAAGGCGGCGCGAAGCTAACGTGGGTAGATTGTGTGTAACGAAGATCAACTGACCTTGGTTCGAACCCTGGCATTGTGGTGTGGTTTTTTAATCTAGTTACACTACATTTTTTATACATAAAGAGTACAATAGCGCAAAAAGGAAAGATCGACGTATCGTATGACTGGGTTCGATTCATGGTATGTTCGTCTTTGTTTCTTTGGGCTTTTTTTTTACTGAGAGGTCATAATGTTATTTGTATAATATTTAAAATAGCGCTTTATATACGGAGCACAATTAGCGCAACAGGGTAGATCAATGGAGAGCATATCGCAAGAGCGGGAACGGGGTTCGATTCCCGGTATGTTCGTTTTTTGTGTTTGTTTTTTAAACCGTAAAAGGTAATTAATTTTACATAAAATAGCACTTCTTAGGCGGAGTACAAAAAGCGCAAGACGGTAGATCGATGAAGTGCAAAACACAGGACCGACGTGTGTTCCCTGGTTTTTGTTATTGTTTAAACTGTAAAAGATATTTTATTATTTGTACATAATAAAATGTCATTTTACGCGAAGTACAATTAACACAACACGGAAGGTCGATGAAGTGCATTTCGTATTACCGGGTTCGTTTCATGGTATGTTCGTCTTTGTTTTTTGTTTTTGTTTTTTTTACTGTAAAAGGCCATATATTATTTGTAAATATTTAAATTTGTTTAATACGGAGCAAAATTAGCGCAACAGGGTAGATCACAAGACTGGGGTTCGATTCCATGCCTGTTTGTGTTTTGTTTATTTAACTGTAAAAGTTAATGTATTATTTATATAAAGATAAAATTGCAATTTTTAAGAGGAGAATAAATAGCGCAACAGGGAAGATCGATGGAGAGCATATCGCAAGAGTGGGAACGGGGTTGGATTCCTGGTATGTTTGTTTTTTGTGTTTGTTTTTTAAATTAAAAGGTAATTTTTTTTAAACATAAGATAGCACTTCTTAGGCGGAGTAAAATAAGCGCAACACTGTAGATCAATGAGGTGCAAATCCCAGGACCGAATGTGATTCTTGGTTTGTGTTATTGTTTAAACTGTAAAAGGTATTTTATTATTTTATTTGTATATAAAAAAAATAGCATTTCATGCGGAGTACAAATAGCACAACACGGAAGGTCGGTAAAGTGCATTTCGCAGGACCGGGGTTCGATTCCCGGAATGTTCGCGTTTTGGTTTTTTAAGTTACTAAAAAAGGTTACTTTTTATGTGTATATATTAGTAACATAGCACTTCTTACGTGGAGTACAGGTAGCGCAACTGGTTAGTTGAGGTACTGTGAATCGCTAGACCGGGGTTCAAATCCAGGTTAACGGTAATGTATAGCAAAACCAAAAGTTTCTTTTTACAAACCTGATCAATACGTTTTCAACGAAGCCCTATATATACCGACCAAAAATAGGGTGGTGGTGGGCAAGAACTTAGCACAAAAAGTAGACTGACTGACTTGAAGTAAGACAGTTGGGGGTTCGAAACCCTTTAAAGGTAAAAACGAAAAACGAAAAACGAGGAACGAGGAACGAGGAACGAGGAACGTGGAACGTGGAACGAGTAACGAGTAACGAGTAACGAGCAACTACGCAACTACGCACGTTCGCAGCGTGAGCCCCAGCGCGAGCACCAAAAGCTGCAACAAGTCTTGCTGCAACAAGTCTTGCTGCAACAAGTCTTGCTGCAACAAGTCTTGCTGCAACAAGTCTTGCTGCAACAAGTCTTGCTGCAACAAGTCTTGCTGCAACAAGTCTTGCTGCAACAAGTCTTGCTGCAACAA